>JAWMRA010000016.1:14898165-15047150 GCA_035584735.1 Pseudotriccus pelzelni
GCGAGGTCCTTAGAACGTAGGTGGATTGCCTTACAGGGCTAACGAGCTCCACCTGCCCAGGGAGTATCCCTGGCTGGGATCGAACCCTTGGCCTCGGCAGTGAAGGTCCTGCAACCTAACCACCAGGATTTGCAATATAGTATTTCGCTATTCTGCATTCAGGTCTCTGCATTTACAAAGCACTTTAGAAACCTCTGGAACTCCAGAAACTTTAGAAACCTCTGCAACCTCTGGAGTTGCAGTGCACAATAACAGAAAGCAACTGATGGTACTTCACAGGCACGTAAAGTAGTGTCAGGCTCATTTTCCCTGAGCTGGGAGCTGGCAGTGTACCCACACCAGTGAGCCCAAAATGTTGTGCTGCAGGTTTCATTTAACAACCTGGAATTGCTCATAGGCAAACTTGCTGTCTAAGCTTTACAAAAGTAGGAAAATTAACACATTTATCCTGCTGAATCGACCTGTGTAAGAATCTACGATTGTGGTGCCACAGCACAAAAGGCAGTGTGCTAGAGAAGAAGCATAACTCAGTGAACATCTTTTCTGTAATGCTAATTTGAAATGCTTTCTTCAGACATTTTTAATTTAATTCAAAAGGAGTGACAACATCTGGGTCTCGAATATAACAAATCAATTACTCATTGTGTCAGTATAAACACCCAAAGTGACAGTTTTCTGTTGGTAAACAATGCCAGCATTTTCGGGGGTGATTCGGTCATCTTTGTGCAATGTAGCTCTGAGAAATGTTCATTCATGGGTGGACACACAAACAACTGAAATATTCAAGAGACGGTCTTCATTTTAGAATGAAAAGCCTCCACTGAACGGCAAAAGCAGTCTTTCTCCCTACATGAGGGACAACTCTGATCCCTCAATGTGACCACAAGGCCCCTTGGAAAACAGACTTGTTCCTGCTTCAGTGAAAGATCACCTCCCTGTTAATCTATTTTCATAAGAAAATAGCACAAAACCATTTCTTCAGTACAGAGAACTGAAGCCTTTGTGAATGTACTGCGTGGAAGATGCAGCATTCCATGGGGACAAAAGCACTCGTGTTGCTAACAGGAAGAATTCTATAGCTTGTCCCAATACCATAGTTTGGCAAACACTGTGCAACTTCACCATGTTTATATAAGGGAAATTTAATAACAGTGTAGTACTTTATTGACCAGAGGATCCAAACCCATGTCCACACACACACATTAGAAACCTCTGCAGTTTGGGGTGGAAATGCCAACACAACTGCAACATAAATTTTCCTTCATCAGTCCTTGCTAAGTTGTGCTGTTGGGAAGTTCCTGGACGTTCAAATATATGAAAGAAGCCGGGAGATGCTACAGTTCCTTCCCTTTCTGCTAAAAAATGTTAAACTCTTCAAGGAAACTATTCTGCAGATACAACTGGTAAGTTTTAAAAGCTGGAGATGTAACAGTATAACTTCCTCAGTACATAATCATTGACTAGTATTTACCCAGGTCATTAATGCAGCTCATGTTACACTGTGAAAGCTAAAAAGGAAACAGTGACTATTCTTATCTCAAGGAATTGGTTTCATATGATTTTTTTTTTTTTTAAAAAGGCAAACCTTGGGTGCTGAAGTCTCTTTTCCTTGTTAGGTTATATGGTCAGGTATTTAAATCTTTCACATTTTCCTTGATCATAGAAATAAAAATTTAGGTGAGAACACTGAAGATTTACAGATATTGACATGTTCACCTCTTTCCATCAGCAATATTAACAGTATTCACAGATTCACAGTATTAAAAATTCCAGAATAAGTTGTAAATGGGTTTATGTCATAGAAGAAATGCTATTTTGAAAGCAATAGAATGCTAGAGCTGTAGAAGATAACATGATATCAAGAAATGTACCTACACCTTAAAGCTATTAATTCTTGCTCTTAGAAGTAGCATTACTGGAGTAGGCTTTGGGGATCATGAGTATATATAAATATATAAAGTGTATATATATAAATATATGAAGGTACAGGCCTATCTTCAGTGTTGACAAGAACAAAATTCAAATATCAAAACGAATACCTTACAATAATTTTTGTGATCTTATTTCCAACCCTCATACTTAGCTCATTTTTACAAAGCATTTTGTGTTATCTCAGGTGAACTGTCACATAAAATGTTCAGCAGCTTTGAGTAACCTGCTCAAGTAGAATAAATACATATCATTAGTGTCACATGGGCTCAGCAAGTCCCCGGGGCCCCACGAAAACCAACAAAGGATACGAAAATGTAATCATCCATGTATCGTTTCTTCAGGTTCTCCACTATGGAATCCTCAGTGATTTTGGAAAGCAGGACCATGTCATCCACTCCACTTTGCTTGACATTGTGGCTCTGCCAGTGGTACCTGTAGTGTCCTTTGCTGCCCTGCAGGGAAGCACAACAAGCATCACAAAGGTTACTACGTTTCTCAGCAGCATTCAGTAACTCAAAACCATTATTCCAATTCCAAATTCCCAAATGTTCTTTCATTGAATCCTAGTCCTTGACCCAGGCCATCCATAAAAGCATACATAAATGATGTCAACTGACTTGCCTCTGAACTGGTAAAGAACTGCAGTGCCCTCCAAAACTAGAAGGTAATTCCACGGGGGTTTGTGACTGTCTGCACACAGAATGGATTTCCGATGGCAGACGTTTTTAAATCTAGCGGAAAAAAACCCCAATTATTCCAACTGAGATGCAGTTATTGGAAGCTAAGGATGCAAAAAATTACACTCCTACAGTGCAGCTATTAGCAGTGAGGATAATTACCACCACTACCACCACCACAGTGAATTCTCCTCCCTTTCCAGTCTTTTAAGTCAAACCTGCACACATGCTGTTACTCAGATGGAATCTGGGAGCTGCACTAAGTGTTCAGGGATGTTCTGCAAATTATGTACCACTGCCTGTCGGCTGCGTGTCTTACCAGCCCCTTTTGATCTGTTAGTCACCAGGCTTAACTGACATCTAAATAGATATTCTCTCCCCACACACAGGGACTACTATTTCAGGATGCTGCTGAAAACCTGTGACATTTCATGCTGTACCACTTGAAATGAAAATCTGGGTTTTTTCCAGCTGATTTGAACAGTAGTTTGGTTCTATGGATACACCCACAAACAAATTTAAATCCAGTCGACGTGAAGGCTGTTAATTCAGCTGTAAATCTCCTCTCCAAACCCAAACCTAGTTTCTGGAACCTGGCAGACAATGCTAATGGAGTTCTGATCTCTTGCATTTTTCTACTTTAAATTTTTGTTTACACAATACTGAATTTAGTGATGCTGGAATTAGCACATCTTACACCAAGAAGCTACCAGGTATGCTGGCAAGGAAGATGTGGCCAACAAAATGCCAATTCTGTGAATTGCCCTCATTCTTTAACACCACAATTTCCAACAGTGTGATTTAGCTACACTGCTCTGGTGTACATTATATGGGATCAAGTCATATTCACCAGAACATAAACAATTAATTATTATAAAGCTTTTTACAGAATAAAAGAATGCATAATTTTACAGATTAAATAAGTCAGGCCTACAGATTGGCTTCACCTCAACCTGACATGAAAAACAAGGACATAAAAAACAAGGACCAACTAGATTTTTATCTCAAGTTAAATTAACTTGTACTAAATCCATGCCCATAATACTGCAGACAGACAGAACCTGTAGGCTTTGTGTGCATTTTCTTTTAAGTCTCCAGCCACTGCTACCCTGCTGCAGCTCCATCACTGCTCACACCAGTGAAGAACAGCTGCAAACTCGAAACAAAAGAATGCTTTCAAATATGGTCTGTAAGTAAGGTAAGTATGTCTGAAAACACACAATCCCAGCAATTTCTTGAACATCCACAACCTTACTTGAGCTTCAATAAAATAATAATCTTAAACTAGCTCAGTTTGCGTAAGCCTTGTCAGTTTTATACCTGTACAATGGAAGCAGTGATCTGGAAGCACTGAGAAAATGAAGGAGTCAATTAGTTTTCTGGAAATCGTTACAAAACATGTGACTGAAAATACCAGTTGAAGGTCTGGTTATTGGTGAAAACAGAAGTCCAAGAGGGAAGCATAATTTCCTTCAGTGTACTCGTCAGCTACTTGTGATACTGCACTTGGAAAAAGGAACTGGCAGGACGCACAAAAAGGTCCAGTATCAAAATTAATATGGATAATTACATAGTTCACAAAGCTATACAGAATGTGGTTTAGTACCAGATAACAGAGTAAGCTCCAGAAAATGTGTAAGAAATGAGACTGGCAAAACAACCAAGCTTCCCACTGGACGCTGTGGCATCAGACCCAGTGAGCTCAACGAGAAGAGGACAAAGGTTGCAAAGCCACGGGATATATGGAAAATGTGCACACTGTCTGCAGAACAGCAGCTTTATACAAGTCAGAGACTGTTGTTGACTGTGATTAATCCACACACACGACCGGGCCAAAGGGCTCCCTCCCAAAAGCACTGAGAGCCAGCACAGAAGCAGGAGGGGCAGTGCCAGGGCAGCCCAGCTCCCCTGACAGCAGCTCTGCCCAGCTCTGCTGTGCAGCAGAGATCAAATCTGAGTGCTACAGGATCACAGGCCCGTGGCAAACAATGCAGACAGATTCAATAAAAAGGCAAAAGCCAAAATATCCAAGAAACCAACAGCAGGGAAGACAGCTGAAAGTGGTGGCAGCAAGTAGTTCACATTAAAACTGTAACACAATCTAAAAGGCAGCTTCTGTCAGCAGTTTGGAATTACCCTTTTACTCTCAAAACATGGCCTAACATGCAAATATGTAGAGAATCAGCAAACCATCACCAGATTATTGCCAGACTTCTCCCTAGGATCTAGAAATAAGCTCAAGCTTTAGTAGTGCCTAACCAGCCATGGTTGGGTTCTGCCCTCACTCTCCCTTCTCCAGGAAGCCAAGAGCAGCAGGATGGCTGGGTGCAATGATCATCCCCTCCTTGGCCTGGGCAACAAAACAGGGAGAGCTGCTTCTCCAGGACACCACCCTCTGCCAAGTTCTTGAGCAATGAGTCTAACCTGAAGGTATCAACTTCAGTCACTTCCAACTGGTACTATAACCACGTCCAGCTAACAACTAACTGGTTTTTATGTAGTTTGGGAATAAAAATAATATCTTCCTGACATCAATCATCTGAAAAAAAATCCACATCGTAGCAGTTGTAAAAGCAACTCTTCATCTTTCTCCAGAATGCATGTTTGCTGAAGGTCAAGGATATATACTTAAAAATTACTTTTCAGTTGTCCACATTGCAAACAGTAATGATTTGTTCTTATTGCATATTTCTTGAGAATTTAAGTTTTATTTTAACAAGAGTTTTCTACCACCCAGTTAAAAATGCAGTGCTCTAATCTGGAGACAATTTACACCTAAGCTAATTACCTGGTGTCCACCTTGACACTAACCTGCTTTACAGGGAGCACTGAGACTAATTCACTCAGCTAATTGCCCTCTGCTGCCCATCACACAACACACTCTTCCCTCCGCCCCTCTTCAGAGGGATCCTCCAGAGACAGGCCAGTTCTCCTGGACTCCTCAGGTCCCTCTTTCCAAAATCCCAGTTCTCAGCAGGCACTTCAGAGCCAGCAGAGATGCCCCACAGCCAATGTCCTCAGAGAGGACCTTGTGACGCAAACAGAGTCCCCTCTCCCCGGGGCTTGGTCAGACCTGGGCAAACAGACCTCAGGGTCCAGCCCTGGCCAAGCCGTGCAGGTCAGATGTCAGCAAACACCCACTTGGCTTCCCTCAGGTTTTCTCAGTGAAAGATGTGATCTCACTGGACAATAAATAAGCAAATAAAAGTCTTTGTGTCAGCACTAACACAATGCCTAAGCAGCTGGAAAAAGATGAGCTTGGCAGATTAGGAAAAACAAAAAAAAAACCAACCCCAAACAAAAACACATCTCAACAGGCTGCTAAAAGCCACAGAAGTGGAAACAGAGTGTTCAACAACCTGGCTGCCAGGCCTCCCTCAGGCTCTTCCTGAGCTTCCAACCCAGCGCCTGATGTTGCCCAGGGAGTGGAGGCTGGACTGGCAAAGCTGGAATTAAAGGCGTGTACCACATTGCTGTCAGCTGTTGTTATTCATTTGGTTGCTGTTTTAGGCTCAAAATCAGATCTGCTTTGCACTGACAAGAATAATATTTATGAGTCACAAGACGACCCTGTGAGCTCGGAGCCTCCTGTTCCGGAGCCCTGCGCTCCAGGAGCACACACACCGCTCCCACCTGGCTGCAGATCAGGCAGCACTGTCCTCAACACCTCAGCATCAAAACAATCCCCAGCATCTTCAGTGTGAAACAGGGAACCTAAAAAACTGGCTCTACTCTCACTTTGTACATCTCCCTTAACACCCACTCGTTAAGAGATTAAGACAATTGCTACATTAATACCGAGATGGGGGATGCAAAATATATCCTATGTACTAAATACTGTCTATACTTTCTGTGCTACTTTTGGTACTGGCAGTACAGCATGGTTAAAGCATATAATTGTTCTGTTTGGAATAATAAATATTAATGAGACATTTATTTACAGAATTTCTTTCTGCTGTCCTCCCCCTTGTGTCACCGTAGCAATTGCTGGTTTCTTTTTTTTGCCTTTAGTATCCTTTTTATATTTTTACATTATCCTAAGCAACACGTATTTGATGTGGCTATAAAAAGATTGAGTCACGCTGTGTCACAACGGGGTTTTCTTTTAACTGGAAAAAAAAAGCAAATATTTTTGTATTTCAAGCAGTTTAAAAATAGCACTTCTAAAAATAAAGCAGTAAAAACAAGGGATAGGAAGAGACTGTATATTCTGCCCCTGAGAAAGAGAAACAAGGTTCTTTCTCCATCAGAACTCTGGCTACAACCTACACACCATCAGTAATCATTCTCCATTCCCACAAAGGGAAGAATTGCCACTCTGAATCTCTGACAGGTTTTTTTTCAGTAGCAAACATCAATCTCCCTTCACAGTGCAGAAGGGATTCTCAGCCTCCTCGGGGCAGTAAGGGTGTCAAATGATCACAGACACGATCCTTTCTTTCCCTTTCTAGCTAAGGCAGTACTATTGCACAGAATCCATCTACTCAGAGCAGTACCATGAACACAATACTAACTGAGACACACACATTATCTCAACTCAAGACGTCACAAAGTGAAATACTGCACACCCCATTTACTTTACTTCTGACACCAAAGCTTCCACCAATGGAGGCCCATCACCAGTCCCACACATACATCACTTCTATCAGTTTTTCCAGCTAACAAGAAAACAAATCCACAAGTTTTTGCAGTGATATCATCCGTCAAAATTAGCAAACTTTTATAATCCACTTAGAGGAATCTTTCACATTTTTCTATAAAGTGAAAGGGTCTGCTCTTCTCTGTAGAGACTATTGCAAAAATACTTATTTTGGTCCTTGAGTGGGTTAATCAAAACAGAGGAGCCACAGTGGACAAAAGTGCTCTGAAATAGCTCTTGTATTATGTTGGAAAAAATAGAGATATTGGCTGCAATGATGTGACCATATTTCAGAAAGGAAATTAAAGGAAGACAGCAGAAGCAGAGAGATGGACAAAGATAAAAGGCCATATATTTAAATTTAACATGAGGGAAACATTAAGGGAGGCAAAAATCAGTGCTTAAAGATCTGAGGAAATAGCAAAGCAAAAATGTTGAGCACCTAGAAGCAGGATAGACATCTCATACAGAGAACTAAAAATACCAAAACTGCATGAAGGGATGGATGCTACTAGAAGGTTAACATCCCAAAAAACACAGCTAGGGAGATAAAATACTGAGAAAAAGATTTCTGGAGGGAAAGGCCATCAGTTCTCACTGTTTGCTCTCACAGAGGGGTGGATTCGGCCCGTGTGACTTGAAGAACTGACTCCAGAGCTGCGGGAGATCCAGGCTGCTCCTGCTCCGCTCGGCTCCTGAGCAGGTGCTGCTGCTCCAGCAGGGCCCAGCCCCAGGGCAGCTCCCCACCATCACCTCCTGCTCTGGAGGAGCAGCCACGGCTCTGCCTCCTGCACCAGCACAGCCAGGGCAGCGATGAGCAGGCACAGAAACCCGCTCACGCGAACAGCAAAAGCAGGTAACACAACACGAGTCACGGGAAAGGGAGAGGTGTGCAGGGTATGGGGACGTTCTGCTCATTGTCAGGAGTCAGAAATGACATTGGCATTCTTGGAAGATGAATATCAGAATGTTACCAAAACAAAGAGTTACTGCAGTGTTTGACTGTGAGGCTCATGTAGTGCCCCAGTATTACCCTTCTCTAAAAGTTCTGAATGATTCTTTTTCAAAAGGCATCACTACTTGAGAGGCCAAAATTGGGACAGGAATGAGCTCAAGAGCAGATCACGGTAACATAAAATTCTGCCACAACTTACAGAGCCCGTGGGCAGATAGCAGGAAGTAGCTAATGAACTGTAAATTCAGATCTGCTTACCCCACAGCTTTTTGGGTGACTGTGTCCTGATGTTCCAAGGAATAATTTTCCTAAGGAAATGCAATACTGTTAACTCCTTAATATGGTTGATTTGCTCTTAGACATTAACTGCCTGACTTGAATTCCTGAGCTGTTTTAGGTTTGACTTGTTCCCTGTGGCACGAGCAGCAAGATTTCCTCTGACTGATAGATTATGGATAGGCCTTTCAATACAATATTTAGTCAATGTTGTAACATATGTACCTGTGTGTGTACATATCACACACCCCTCCCACTCCAATCCTTGCACTGAGCAGCACTCATGCACACTAACTCTTGATCTGTAAATTCCATAGGCAGTTTGCATGTGTACATGCTTAGCACACAATTTAAGGAAATGCAAGAGAAAAACTACAACAAACAATTTCACCTTGGCCGTATCAGTCCTTAATGTGCAATAAAGATTTTGTATCTGTCACTTTTCTCCATAACAAACAGGTTTCAAAGGGGTTTAAGCAATCGTACATGTAGTAGTGTTACAGTCTTTAACAGGAAAATGTAGTTTGAAAACTCAGTTGGTAAATTCAGACAAAATGCCACTGTCTCTCCTACAGCATCGGACTGGAAGTCATTTTCTTTGATCATCCTGCAACTAAATAAGAAACTGAAGTCAACTGGGAGGTGGCCATCTGCTTTCCAGAGGGAGGAATCTGAGAGCAGTGTGACTCAGAAGCTCTGTGCCTGGCCCGGGCTCCGGCACACGGGCTGCCAGCAGGCAGCGTTTCGGTGCTGGGCTGTGGGCTTACACTGGTGCCAGCGGAAATTCTGGCAGAAAGTAAAACCAACGGCACAGCACAAAAATGCCATCCCAGCCACGTCCTGTTCTCCCTGATGGCAGGACTCCCTTCCCTGCCCCATCTCCCAGCTTTTGGAATCTGGGGCTTTAGCACCAAACCATGTTCACAGGCCACAGTCACCCCAGTGAATTCCTTTCTGCTCAGTCACTGCCCTCTTTGTAAGGCTGCAGCTGTTCCTTTCCCCCCTTCTCCTGACCCTTTTGTTTCATGGTAAAATGAAGGTATTTGTTTCCTGATCAGACTGATACTGCCTGAGACATTAACCTGAGAGTTGAAGGCCAAAGTCTGCCCCAGCAGTACCCCTGGCTGACAACTCTGTGACAGAGTTATATTGGAAAACGCCTTTTCTGTGCAATCTGAGACTCCTGGAGCCTCCAAGGACAATTCAGGGATGGCTGTTCCCATCAGCAGACTAAAGGCACCTCTGCAGCTCAAGGTAGCTGCCAAACATAGCTTAAAGGCTGGTTAGCCCAGGCTCTCCATGGATGCCTCCTTGCATCACACCACTCGTTTCCAAAAAATAATTATTTTAGCCCTATCCTTAGCTGCAGGTTTTGCTCCTTTTTATCTATGCAGAATGCAAAATTAAGAGCATGGCAGTATTTCTGAATTACTTAGTATTTAAACTGGTAAGGGCTGAAGGATGAAAGGATAAATCAATACATTTTTGCAAGTATTAAAAGGCGTAGAAATCATTACAGAATTTGTAGAATTTCCAGGGAATAAAACAGCTTCCTTTAAAACACCATTTAGGAAGCACTCCATTGTAGCTGAAGAGTATCAGTTACAGCAAATCAACTCTATCTGCATCTACCAAATCAATTTGTAATGATGTCACCAGCACTTTCAAATGACTAAAAAGATCTCATTCCCAACAACAAATGTTTTCATAATCAATTCGATGTTTAATTATAACCAGGAAGATACTAAACTCTAAAAAAAAACCAAAAAAATACTAACAGCTGGTATTTTTAATTACTGTTCTCAATAACTTACTGAACAACTGCAGTTTTGTTGAGCGTGTTTGCCCTCAGCAATTGCTAATGGATTGTAAGAATACAACAGGCTGGGCAGATTATAGACCTTGTTTTAGCACTGCTTTTAACCAAGAATATCAAACGAGATGTTTTTATGCTAACAGCTTCATCTAGCTGAGTAAAAGTATGCAGCAATTCCACAGAAATTGAAAGACTGATCTCTAAAATAAGCACACTGGCTAAATCATTCTCCTGAATTACACAGAAGTTTAAAATAATTTGGAAAAACTACAGCTGAGTGTCTTCTTGGTTTGTTTTTTATTTTTGCCTTTTAGGTATAAAGACAGCCATTTTCTGAACTTATTTACAAACCAGAGGGACTATAAACTCCTTTTATTTAAGTGCAGAGTGTCATGTCGTCACATGCCTGTGGCAATTCAGGCCAGAGAAAAACACTCTTTATTGCAACAGGCATGATGAAACTGCAAAAGCTGCAACACAGCAGATAACTGTGGCCAAGACTGGGTTTTCAACAGCATGTACCTAAAATCACCTTTGTGCTGACACCACACAGCTTTATTAGTGCAATGAACTGCTCAGAGTTATAACATTTATAATGATATACCAAATATTCTGATACCAAAAGTAAGGCATACAGTCAACTGCTCTTTTCTTAGCCCAGGCACTAGAGAGGTTTAAAGTCCACCAATTTTTGAGATACTTGCTTTGATCTTCCCAACTGGGTCCTGCCCTCCTGTATGCATAGTTTCAACTGGGGTAAGTGGGGCAATCAATACAAGACAATCACTGCTCTGTGTACCAGGGTGGTGCCTGTGATAAAGAGCTTATTTGCCAAAGACCTGCCTGCAGAATTCCAAGACACACTGTTAGGTTTACATAGGATTTTCCCAATTAGGTGGCTTCAAGAATATCTGCATTCATGTTGGATTAAAGAGTTGCATAATCTTGTCGGTCTGTGATCACAGGTAGAGCTCTGGGGACTCTCTTTCTATACAGGTCACTGCACTCAGGGGGAACCTCTGCAAAAGGAGAGCTCCAGTTCCCAGGCGCTGGACAGCTGTGGCACTGGGACGTGGGATGTGCAGGGAAGAGCTTTAATTGCTCACTCAGGAGTGCATCCTCCACACCAATATCCCCACTGCACACGTGAGCTGTCAACTCCTCTCACCGCGGACAGTGGCTGGAGAAGCTTGTTTGGGCCGTCAGGAGGAACTCCACAGTGGGGGAGGTTCTGATGTAAAAATTGCTTACTATGTTTATTTTCATTTCACAGAGTGCCGAGTAAAGAGTGAGAGCTCCAGGCCTGCAGCAGGACTCCTGTTTACTGCAGCACCACTGACTCAGAGCAGCAGGGAAAGGCTCAGGGAGTGGTGCTCGCTCACCTACAGCAGAGCACCTGGGTGGTAACAGGCGGGTGGCTCAACCCCAGTCCTTTTTATTACCTTTCATGTTTTGATATTCGTGCAAAAATCAGATTTTACTTCAGACGCTGTGGGAGACAGGCTAATTGATATGTTGATTAAACCTTTAACTCTTTAAAATAATCCAACCTTAATGTTTTTTCAGCATACTCAGATACAAACGTTTCCTTGATTAATCATTACACAAATACAAACAAGAATTTCCTCGAGCATTCCACCTCAGGAATTAGTTACACATCTTTGCAATGGACCAAATACACAAGTTCCCATCAACTCCCAAAAAGCTGCTGTTAATCAAGAAACAACAGGAAGCAAAACCTTGGACAAAGCATCAGGTCCAACAATCTCACACCCTGTACAGAAGACTCAAGCAGATACTAATCCAGTTTCTCAGCTGTACATTCACCTCTGTCAGGAGACAACTTCATTCACAGTTTCATTCTTCCTTCGTCAAGGCTTTATTTTTACTTTAACCAATAATTACACTATGCCAGGGCAAGCAGGTCCCATTGACTGTCCATAAGAGATACAGTCCCATAACCAGATTATCTTCCACATGCACATTATTCACAAAGTTAGTATTTGTCATTTCATTACTTTTTTAAAGCAGCTTTGATTATTCAGTCCAGGGCAGCTTTGAGAAGAAACCACATTAAAAAACCAGTATGCAACACTTTGGTTGTATAGAATAAGTAGGCTACTGTCATTTAACGAATATGCCAGTTTTACTTCACTCACTTTTATTACAATATCTTCCAGGTCAATAGGAGAAGAACGCTGTTCTTTGAACATATTTCTGAATAACCTAGTCTTCTTAAGATTTCATACAGTTGTCATATCTTCTTCCTCTCAGATCCCATGCTTCAAATTATTTATTCTAATTTGTATTCAGCTTTTCTCCTGGCTCTGTAGGCTTTCATATTTTCATAATGATTCAGAAGTCACCCAACAAAATAAAACTACAAATTAATACACATGTTCTCCTCTAACTAGTTCACTGCATTCTGCCAATGAAGCTGAAATCTCCAAAAGATGGAAGCGCAGAAATGCATTGGAAATACGAAGACTTCATTCCACTCTTGTGGCACACCATAGTTATTAACTATGTAAGAAGAGTGTCTGGCCCAACATTTTTAATGCAACCATCAACGGCCATCAGACTGGGCCTCCATGGGCATTATCTGCGCTGTATCAGTGCAGGTATACGATCCCCACGCCTCCAGTACCTTTCTTTTATTAACTATGGGCAGAAATTCACTTAATAGGTAAAGCGATAGTTCCTACTAGTCTACAGAAGACAGATCTCAGCACAGAAGCAGCTATTTCCCCTCAATTTTCTTTAGCATGTTAGACTGCTTAATGTTAATTTTTTTGCATAATTCTGTAATGTCTGTTAGACTTTGTAATTCAGCATCAGCATCATAAATATACATGGGTTTCAAACCACTTCTGTGAAGGGGAAACCAAGTGAAAAGCTAAGTGGTATCTTTCAGGAAAAACTGCTGCAGACCACGGCAGATAAATACCCTAATTTTATTTGAAAGAATCTCTGTAGTGGTGCAGTGTGATGCTGCATTTTCTTTCCCCTTTAATTTTGCATTTCTGTATCTTCAGCAAAATGCTAAACTTGATAATGAAAATCCAGAGCAGGTGAAATTCAAAATCACAAGGTTTCAAAATTAGGGGAAAAACAATTTAAGTCTTAGATACTGAACTGTGGCTGAAGACTTTGGCTTGCAGGTCTTTGACACGAACACACATTAAACTTAAATGCTTGTGATGCTTTCAGCTTCTGGGCTCATTTCAATTCTGACCTCTGAGTCAAACCCACATGAACTGAAAAAAACAATAAAATTAAAGTATAAACTAAAATCAGCTGAATTACTTTTCATCTGATTCAGATAAGACAGCTGTTCAATGAACACTGTTTTGTTATTTCTAACCCTGAAAAACCTGGACACGACCAGATGCTCAGATTATCAAAATCCTTTTACTTGTGGCTGCTGCAATCCATTGCACTGAAGTTCACGGAGGGAAGCTTTACCTTTTTTTACACTTCATATTACAGGCAAGACCAGTGTTTCTTTCAAAACAAAATTCTGGCTCAAAAACCAACTTGCACTCAAGTATGTTTCTTCTAAGCTTACGTGTCAGCTTGCTAAACAACACACTCCTTATGACCCCGTCAGGACCACAGGGGCAGCTCGAAGTCTTTCAACTGTGCTATAAAAGCTGCCTTTGACTCCGTCTTGATGAAAAGAAATACAATTTGAGGCAGTGTGCTGAAAATGTGACCCAAAGGCAATGCCTGTAGCTGTACCAGCTGCACTTCAGGCTGTAGCAGTCAGCAGGAGCGCTGCCCTCAGCTGTGCACCATGACTGCAGGTGAGGCACGCAGATGGGCAGAGATATTCCCTCAGCAGATATTCCTCCACTGGAGCCCAACTTCATCTCCTTTCCTGTTCCTCTGCACAGGATTGTCAGCAACTTTGACAAATCCTTCCAATATAGTTTCTTTCCATGCTCGTTCCTTTGCCTTCCTCACACCTGACCTAGAAACACTGAGGGACTCACGAATTAAAGGAAGAGCCAGAAGGCAAAAAGAAGTGTTGGGAGCATTCCAGGAGTGATACTGAAAACCAACTGCTTAAGAAATATTGACACTTTCTGCAGGCTTCCCCAGTGCTGACTAAGGGCTCCGCATCCTGTACCGGCATCTGGGTAATCCTAAACCTGCAGGTACATTGTCAGGGCTTTCACTGTTGTTGCTGGGATGGTCAAAGAGCTTTTCTCCTTTTTCAAGTTGTCCAAAATCAATTGCTTATTCTGCTACTCCACAGCTGGCTGGTTTTGTCCCTTTCAGCTGTGAGCAATCCTCATTCCTGTCTCAGCTGACCTCTGGTTTCTGAAGCAGTGGGTAAACCAGAGCTCAGGGAATGGCTCAGAATAGGCAGCTCCCAGTCCTGACAGCCCTAACAACACAATACTGAGCTCAGCAGAGCACCACTCTTTACACAAGCACAGCTAAGGTTTTGCCAAGATCATTGTGTCTAAATGTTGTTATTAACCAGAGAATAAAGTAATGTGGTAAAGTCTTTTTTTAGTAAGTTGCTTGAGGTTCTTTGGGGCCATAAACAGTGTGTAAACAAAGTTTAGCATGAATTATTCAACACCTAAAATACTGAAACTCATTGAGGCTTTCAAAATCTAAATTCTTCTAATTATGAATAACACAATTAAAGAAGAACAAAGAACCATGAAATATCCAGGTATCTGTAATAACCTGCCAGTTTTATTTACACCTAGTTAAGCTTCATTGAAAAGAAAACCATTCCCCTCTTGGTTCTGCAGAAAGTATCTAGGCCACCTAAGACACTTTTTCTCTGCAGAACTGCATGGAAAGACAATGTGGAGGTAACCTATCCATTTTTAAAGATAGTGTCCTTTTTATAAATTAAAAAAAAGGACACGATGCACACATCAGAAGTTTTTTTCCTTGTCTGCACATTTCAGATGACTGGCTGAAATCTTATATTACAGATTCCATCTAATCTGTCACACTGAAATGAAGGACAGTTTGTTTTGTTCCTTATAGAGATGGATCTTCAAATATCCTTCAAAGTAACTGTTCACGAACACAAACAAAAGAGTACCAACAAAACTAAGTCCAATAAGACCAATTCCAACAAGACCAGAGTAACTCTTTACACAAACAGATTTTTCTTTGTTTTTCGGTTTGTGGGGTTTTTTTGTTGTTGTTGTTTTTAACAAGAAAGGTATAAAAGGCTGCCAAGCAACTGAACCAATCTGCAAGTCTTTGCTATGTTGCTATTGGGAATACAATTTTTAGTATTTCTAACTCACTCCACAGTTAATACACCCAGTTAACAAAAGCTCTTAGAATCACTTATGTTGATTAAGGAAAACCTCGGGGTTTTTTCTTTAGATTTTTTTCAAAATAAAAAAGAACTCACCGGTAGGAACTGCTATTTAGTAAAATTTGTACATTGCTTACAAGCAACACAAAACATCCCTGCTGTAGGTTCTGTTGCATTTAAATGCAGAAACATGTAACCCAAAGCCTGCGTGCACTGGAATGCTTCATCGAGTTAGGCTTTTTAATAGGTAGATGAATAACCCAGCTTTATAGTTTCCTAATAAATTTTTATATACAGTACCATAAGATCTCATTCTAACATTTCAGACGCGTATTGATTTCACTTCAATTTAATTTAGTGAAAGACTGTTTGGTTTTAAAACATTTCCTCTCATTAGTGAAGCATTTAGAGTAGCTGTAGAGCAGGAGTTAAGTCAGGGGAAAGCACACAGTTCACAACCATGTCACCTCCTGGGTGACAATGCTCCTGGGTCCAGCACTGGTGTTCATAAGGGGTGGGTGAGCCACTCACCCCACCGAGGTCACCTGAGGGCACATGCTATCCTGCCTGCAGGACTTAGAGAATATCTGCAAAAAGGGAATAAAGGCACTAGGCATGGAATGCTTTAGCCCTTTCAGCAAATGAAGTGGGATTTGAAGCTCTAAGGTTGGTCATTTAGCAACACACGCTTGGAGTTCACGCTCCCACTCTCAAAAATCCTGGCTGATGCCACAGAATCATAGAATATCCTGACTTGGAAGAGATCCACAAAAGTACAACTCCCAGCCCTGCACAAGACAGCCCCAAGAGTCCCATTGTGTTCCTGAGAGTGTTGTCCAAACACTTCTGGAACCCTGGCAGGCTCGTGCTGTGACCACTTTCCTGGGGAGCCTGTCCCAGTACCCGACCACTCTCTGGGTGAAGAATTTTTTTCTAACATCCAATCTAAGCCTCCCCTGACACAACTTCAGGCCATTCCCTGCGGTCCTGTCCCTGGTCCCCACAGAGCAGAGATCAATGCCTGCCTCTGCTCTTCCCCTCAGGAGCAAGTTGTAACTGCCAGGAGGTCTCCTCTCAGTCTCCTCCTCTCCAGGCTGAACAGACCAAGTGCCCTCAGCCGCCCTCAAGGCCCTTCACCATCTTCACTGTGCTCCTCTGGACACTCGCTAATATATTGCTCAATATCTTTCTATGTTTTTGAGCCCCAAACTGCCCCAATATTGCAGGTGAGGCCGCCCCAGTGCAGAGCAGAGCAGGACAATCCCCTCCCTCGCCTGGCTGGGGGTGCTTTGCCTGATGCCCCCCAGGACGGGGTTGGCCCTCTTGGCTGCCAGGGCACTGCTGACTCACATTCAACTTGCCATTCACCAGAACCCCCCCAGGGTCCCTTCCCTGGCACCGCTTTGCAGCATCTCATTCCCCAGACTGCCCATACACCCAGAGTTAACGACCAGATTTCAAATAAACCTGAGGAAGTAACTGAGAAAAGCTTGTTTTCTACAGGGTTCCCTATGAACATGCACAGGTCTGTGTACCATCTAGTGTAGCAATAGTGAAAAAATACATCACGCACCAGGCATGTGATCTTCTCCCACCCCAGCCCTCTGCCTGAGCCTTTTTCTTTCTCCTACAAAACATTAATCTGAACAACCGTATGAAAAGCTACGTGGTGCAGCTAAGCGTGTCTCATCCAGTTAATGAAAGCATCTCTAAAAATCTGTGCTTTAAAGAATCAAACCATTACATATGCAGATGTGCTTCTGCATATTCCTTGTGCAATGTCTGACAGCCAGAATCATTTTGTTTCCAGTGAAACACAGTAAGAAAGAGCCTGCAGCTATCTTGCTTTGCAATTTGCTCCTGTCAAATCTCCATGTTTAGCAAGGGTTGATTTACATAGCACTTGCATGGGAGAGCACCAGGTAATGCCCAAATCCTAAAAAGAGAAGACTAGTTATTTAGTCATGGATGAGTCAGTAATTGCCCACCGGTTCAGCAGAAGGGCTATCAAAAGGGATAACACCTTGCAAATTACCTGTCAAAGAGATTTTCACTATTTGTAGGGAATAAAGGTGCCACGGAACGTTTTTCATGTAAGTAAGGGTTGAGTCCAGCTCTAAAGCAGCTGTAATATTGCTTCTAGGTAGTGTTGACAGCAGGTTCAAAAATGCTCTGCATTTTAAGCCATCCAGTAACAGCCAGAATCACAGAGAGGCTTTCTTGTGTCTTCTAAAACACACTTGTGGCCTGTGGTATCCAGACAATATTTAACACCAGCTATCCCATGGATTCCTACCAGGGATCTATCCTCAGTGGTGTTTTGCCAGTTTGGGGCTAATGCACCAATTGTCTGTATGTTTTATTGCACTTCTAAAAATTCTCCAACACTTGGCAGCAGTAACTGTTAGGACTCCAAGAAAGATAAAAAATAAGTTTCAATCTAAAGTCACATGTCACGTACAGGCATTTAAACAATAACATGACTTATTCACATAACCAGGTTCATGAATTACGAATGTACAAACGACATCTGTACATCCACTTTGATCTCCATGACCTTATTGCAAAGTACGAAATAGAGCTTCTTTGCCTTTATACAACATCTTTCATTGCAGGTTTTGCTTTAGTGTGTACTGCCACGGAAATCTGCACTTTAAAAAGGACCAGAAAAATGATCCAGTGTTTACACACACTGCTGCCTGAGCAAGGTTAAGCCTGTTTAGAACTACTACTAAAAGCATAACTTAGACATCACATTACAAACTATTTGACATTTAAGAGACCAAGTCCCAGAACCACCCTGGAAGTAACAAAGTGCAGCATGCCCTTTGGGATCTGCAGCTGAAGACAGAAGACCTCTGGGAAGGCTTACTGAAAGGTAAAGATGTAGAAGGACAGGAAGACAACTGCAGAAGAAGAGAGGTAAGACCAGAGTCAGGCCTATTATTTCAAAGTCAGATGGCTGATCAGCAGGGAGGAGGACAAGCACAGGTTTCCTGTACAAGGTTAGACTCAGAGAAGGTGTTAGGCTGAACCAAATCAGCAATACTGAAGGCTTATAAAACAGGCAGAAAGAAGAGTACTACTAAGGTAGAACAGAACTTCACATTGCAAACAGAAGCAGCTTGCCTGGATCAGACAAAGCTCCCACCATCTTGCCAGCCCAGACCATTCCACCTTTCCTGCTTAGATATATTTCCCCTATTGCTCCTGTTTGAGAAAGCAGGATCTGTCACTCAGCCTACTGTGGACCAGGTCATGCTTCCATCCCAGGGGGCACAATGCAGTTTGCATATATCATCTGTCAAAACCAGCAGAGGACTCCAGTCCCCTCAGACACTGTAGGTAATTTAGGCTCCACAAGAGAGTCCGTGGCACGTGTTAAGAACATGCCCCTTAGAAACATATCCCAGTATGCCCTTATGAAAATAGCACTGGAATAAAACATCATCCACGGTGATCACAAAGGCTCTGCACAGCTTTGGTACCTCAGTGAGGTTCTCAACAGTCACACCAGAGACTGGAAGACAGGAATAGGAATAAAGGGGGAAACTGTATGTTTTATTACAGGTACAGTAGCAAATGGATAGAACAGAAAAAAAAAGTACTCCTCCCACCTGATATTTCTAATACTTGCAATGTCCTGACCTGCCCTAACTTAAAACACCATCTTTGAAAAAAACTAGGTAGTTCTAGTTCTTGAATAGATTCCCAAGTCTTCAAAAATACCAAGTGACTGGGCATCTCACTGAAGTATCATGCAAAAAAAAATAGTGTTCATTCAAATGAGCTAGATTTCTACTCCCCTCAAGAGTTTCAATTGGCCAAGCATAACTGCAAAACAAGCCCTAAAAGGACACAATTAGCTACAGAATGTGGCTTCATTGTTCACTGTATCCTGTTACCAGCTTGAACATAATTTTAGCTACTAAATTGGTGCTTCTTTGTTTTGGCAATCAGATAATATTAACTTCCCCTTTGTTTTTTCTTTTCCTGTTTGTACACCTGCAGTCTCAATGAGCAAACACCAACAGGATTAGTGTTTTATAGTTAACCTACTACTCCACACCTGTAAAGAGCAGAATGACAAAATACTTGCAGAGCCCTGAGGAAAACAAACAAACAAATAAAAAAACCTGCCTCAGAAATCCTGGCTTCTAACTTAAAGACGTGATTGTAGTCATCAGGTAAAGTAATTTGGAATAAAAATGCACCGTCTTCCAATATAGGGTCTGCTTCAGCTGTAAAATTCGTGACCACAGCTGCCTCAAACAGGTAGTTAACATCACAGTCACTGACTTTCCCCCCACACATTTTGAAGGGCAGACTAGGAAGAACTCCCCAGCCTCTTAAGTGCTTCTGGAACAGTAGGAAGTTACTACTCCTATTTGTGACTGAAGTTTCTTTCCCCCCATACTAAGTTATGAGCTATTTAACCATTCTTGAGTATCAGAGACCCAGTACAAACCACAGTGGGTGGGTTACAATCGAACTGCCGGGAGCAATTCCGTTTGCTTTGTCCCTCCCAGTCCCACACTCAGCACAAAGAAACACCCCCCATACAGCGGCAGAGTAACCCTGCTGAGTGCTTAAGTTTAAATGTATTCTGCTCGGAGAACAGCTCCATGTATGGGACTAGTCCAGTGAAAAGTTCCCTAATGGCCTCAGGTGGAAGAACGCCTCAGCCTGCTGTACCATTAGGAAATTATCCGAACAAAAGAAAACCTGATTTCAGTAGGTGAACACTCTCGAGGTGTGTCACACTAAATAGCTCCTCATGACTAATTCATTAATTGTGGTAACAACATGCTTCTCCATTACATTCAAACTACTACCTTCAGAAAACCCTCAGTGACGGCAAAAGGTTTATGAAGTACCTGCCCATACATTAAGGGTACAGGTTGTACTGTCAGTACAGCCCAAACATCCTTGCTTCAGCACTTGTCATCTTTCACACCATTAACACTGTTTTCAGAAGAAACAGCTCTCAAATTCCTTTCCCAAAAGAAACACTCAGGAGCAGAAAAAAAAACCCTTGTTTAAGCCTATAAATTTATCCTACAGCACTGAAACAGAGACTCAAAATTGTGTATTCTGTTCTGCTCTTTTGGGTGGATTTCAGACATTTCTCTCTTATCCAGAACTGGAAGTTTTTAGTTCTGTCAAGACTGTATCCATAATAGCTTAATTTTAGGCAGTCTGACATGCAGCTGCATTTATTTAGTCTAAGTACGCATTGCAATACTTCAAAAGAAAATGTCAAGCTCAGGACTTCTAAACTAAAGATCACAATCTGCCATCATTAGTTTTTCTTTTTCCTGGTGAGTTGCACGGAAGCAGGCAAGGCAGCTACTCCAGCAGGAAGCAGGGACTGCTTTTCTAGTGATTACACTGCTTTTCTGAAATACATAGTATTTACTACTGCGTACATTAGCTTTATTAGCGACCACATATAACAAAGCAGATTTAAGGCTTGGGGTTCCCTCCTCACCCCCAAATCCGTACTGAAGTACAGAAGACATGAACCTTTACAAGCAGAGGTCCCAGGAAAAAAATCATGGAGCAAGTTAGGAGGTACAACTGAGTTATGTTATAAATATTCTTTCCTTTTCCACTATCGGCAGTTAGAGACTGAGTGTTCATTTCACCAAATGTACTTAGTAACCTCCACTAATTCCCACTCTCTTTATAATTTAAAATACACCGCTAGTAACGTGTAAGCCAATGGAAGCTCCACCGGAGAACAAGAATTTGTAACTGTAAATACAGGCTTTTAGTAATGTGAAGATTCAGTCCCACTTACCAGTGCACCCCTCTGGTGCCCCTGAACTGCTCAGCATTCCCTGTCACTCCATGCAGAAAACTGCACTGTGCGCAGCTCCAAAGGACATGGACCTAGTGTGACTCTGCCAGGGTTAAGCCATGGCTGGAGGTGGCTCAGATTGTCCACAAACACTGTATTACCCCTCTCCTTTAGTGAAGGATGTTCATTTTGTCTAGAACAATACCAAATATGGGAATAAGGAGCCACTGCTCTCCTGTTTCCTCTCAAGTGTTCCTAGAACGAACCAAGAATAAAAACAAAATAAACGACAGGAAGAAACCACTGCTGGTCATGAACTTATTTCTGCATATTGAGATCAGGTCTCTGTGGACTGGGTGTGCTGGTATTTCAGGCATTAAGAGCCCTGGAACCAGAATTCCTATTTACCACTAGACAAGCTTTAGCAAACAGTACTCATGGGAACAGCGTTCAGGCTTCTGGAGCAGTCAGCTGGGTAACTGACACTGAGAACTGGGAAACTAAGTACTCCTTTCAACATTAAAATGTCAGTTAACAATAATACTACCTATGTGAAATAATCCATTCTCTATGTGCTTCTGAAGTTCAACCACTTTGTAGCCCCTCAAGAGGCTCACACACTTCATTACATACTCCTCACACTGAGGTCAAGGCCAGTGGAGACTGTAGTAAGTCCTGTGTGTTTGTAGGCAGTTTCAAGCTAGAAGATTAATCTCCATTACTGTATACACTTTTTAAAACCACAACAGAACCCATTTCAGTTGTATTAAAATGTAAATTTTGTTAACCACATATAATATGTGCTGATTTGTTATTTAAAGCAGGTATCAAACTGGGCAAACTCTTATTTTCTCCAACACGGTGGATCTAGTCCTTTACTGCCATACAGATATATATTACCTAGTGCTGTGAGACAAGAGCGACAGTTACAGGTATTTAAGTTGCTTAAGAAACCAGGCTTAGCTGCCAGAAACAGGTACTCAACATTATCTCGAGTTTCACATACTGGATACTCAGGCACTGTCAAGTCCTCTTTCACTTGTAGGTACATTTCTGATCTGACTTGCTCTGCTCAAGACCTAATCCGTGTCTTCTTTCTCATCTGAAAATGGCTCCTGCCTCAAATTCTGTGGTTGCAACTCAATGCTGAGACAGAAAACAAGTAAAACAGCAAAAGCAGTAGCCTCTCCTACAATGAAGTCATTCTCCCCACTCCCAACTCTGCTTTAAATGGAGCTCAAGTTTTTGATCATTTAAGGTCAAACCTCAAATCAGACCTCCACAGACGTACACAGTGCCATAACAGGATCTCCATCTGTAACAAAACATCCCAGTTCACTTTGTTCCCCCGTGTCAAGCCTAATTCTTCTTCAAAAACCACAACAAAACAGCATAATCTGCAGAAATTACTCCAACTTCAAGGGCAAAGTCTATTTGCTGGCAATCTATTCCTATAATCTGCAATGGTCCAACAGCATGGGCCTTGGAACGCTGTTCCTGCAGGGACTTTGCCCTCAACCCCTGGCAAGTACAGAACATGGAGCACACACCCCGAGGAGCTGCTGAGCCCTCAGCTGGAAGGAAAATGTCCCTCCCCACACAAGCCCTGGGTGCTAATGCCACCCCTCACTAGTGCAACCAGCAAACGTGGCCTTCAGACATCTGCCATTAGGAATTCCCAGCTGCAGGAGGAAAAAGCAGGAAGAGATGCTTTGCGGAGCAAGCAGCCACAGGAGAGCAGCGAATAGCTGGCAGTCTGGGTACAGCTCGGGATGGATTTAGGCATTTTTAGCTGTTTTGCCACACATTTCCCAGCAGGTTTATGCTGCTCTCCTGTAGCAGCAGGCCTCTGCTTCCCACTCCACCAGGGCAAGTCAATTCCAAAAAGGCACCTTACTCCAGTCTACTCAAGTCTTGCAGGTTACACAGAAACCAGCCAGGATCCCCTCAAAAACTGAAAACATTCAAATTGCCCGACTCTGAGAAGCTATTTTTGCTTTTCCACTGCAAAGCCCAGAATGTTTTTCGTAGGAATCTTTGGTTTGCTGAATGTAGCAATTACTAACCAATATAGCAGTTCCCAGGGTATACTTAAATTTGAGGAGAAGCACTGAAAAAGGCTTCAGAGATTACCAACAACACAGCATCACGTTGTGGAAACATGACTGTGCATAAGGCACAGTTTTTAAGCAGAGTTAAAAAAAACTAGCTGAAGTAATTCTGATATTAGAGGAACTACTATATTTTAATTGGTGCAGTAAAATATTTGTCTTCATTGATTAAGGCAATTCAAAAACTAATCAAGTTTGCACGCAACAGCAGGATATCACATGGTACAGAAGCCATATGGAACAAAATCATGTTTTGTAATACATCAGTTTTCATCGTATCCAACTTTTTTATTCAAATTATGGTAGGAAAGATATCAAAAGTTTCCTGACAGGAGTAGTCTGTCAGTTTAACTTGCTTTCATTAAAACTGTACTGTCAAGAATCAACAAAAAAAATAGAGAACTAACTATGATCCAAGGGTCTAATATAACTATGGATTCCTGTGACTAATTATTTTTTTTCCTAGATCTTCACATCCTATCACTAATTCCTCCAAAAACATGATCTATATTTAGACAGCAGAAATAATGATGCAAAATCCACGTTTCACAAGCCTTACCAGAAGATACTACAGAATTTATTACTAATTCAGACTATGTAGACAGCTAATACCTCTGCGCTCTGAAAGCAAGAATGGGTGGGTTTGTAGCTTTATATCCCTTCTGAAATGAATCTCAACAAATTTTAAATTCCTCATTTAACTTAAGTATATCTGGAGCATAAGTATGACTTTTCAGTTACTGTTATAAATACATTTCCGCATTTCCCTTTCTTTAGGTATGTATTGAATACAGTTGGGGATCAACCAGTACAGGAAAACAAATTCTTTTGTGACTGATAAACAAGCAAATCAAACACTTCTCAATCAGGAGTATGCACTTGTTTTTGAGTCCCATGAAATGGTCTTTCAGATTAGGTTTAGTAAAAGTACTCTTTCAATACGCCTTAAGAGCACTGCTTCCACTTAGCAAATGAGGTATTTTCCAGTTCTTATACCAAAACATCTGCAACAACCCCAGGTGGTCAGGAGGGATGCATGCTTGTATGTGCCAGAAGAACCACAGTTTAAAATACCTAGGTAAACTTTTGCCCTTGGAAGCTTCCTACTAACCCCTCAGAGCAGTAGCTCACACCAAATGAGCTGTCAGAGTGTGCAGGGGTCACAACCCGAAGGAATTCAAATGTGTTGGCTGCATTTGTTAAAAGAAATTCCAATACACTGTGTATCCATGCACTTCTTCACAAAGTTGGGAATAACACAGGGTTAAAAGTTATTGCAAAAGCAAATTTGGAAGCTCTCGGGCATTTGTGCAGACTTGTATCCTTCAAGGCAATAAAAAAAAACAACCAAACCAAAACAAGATGAGACAAGCTCTTGACTACCGCTTGGCACTGCAAATACATTACTGACAAGAGGTCCCAGCTTCCATCTTTCTGTATTTCTGCTATTAGCTACATCCAACTCAAAGCACAGGAAAAGACATCAATCACTGCAAAAGATAACAGCACTGGTAAGCTGCCCAGAATTTAAAGCCTCACAAATACTGGGGAACGTCAGACTGAAAGCAGAAGACTGTCCTAGGTGCAAGATCAAACATCAGACAGCATATTTCATAAGGCACAAGGAAGAAAGGCTTTAAATCTCTCTGTGTGTTGAAAACATTTCCTTTGTTTTATAAAGGGTGTCGGGCGGCACTGTTCAGACTTGAGTATGACTTCAACACTTAAATTAGACAAGGCTGACCAAGAAGTGGTTACAAACTCAGGCTCAGCTGATGACAGTGATTCAGTGAGTGGTTCTGAGCTGGCAAGGAAAAAAAGCCCTACATTTCCTGTTACAAGGACAAGTGCAGCAACTCACTGTGAGACTGCCAGTCCAGTTTGAAGGATGCCAACAAAAACCTCTCATTTAGACTTCAGAGTGCTGAAGAAAGCATGAAAATAACTTCTAGAAGCATGTGCTTTTCCATAAACCATTTATGCCCCCTTTTTCTGACGAAGGAGGCTAAAGAAAGACACATCTCATCCCTCCATCCAAAGCCATTGGACTGTTCCCCTGACAGCCAGAAGTGGCTTTCACCAGACATTTCTTGCAGCTGAAAAAAATCACCCAGATGACAGGAGAGCAGAGCAGCAGACCTACTTTGTAGTCCTTTTAACCCTTCCAGAACAATGCTGATGAGGAAGGATGTTCAAGATCTGCTAAAGTTTGGCTGGAGCTTTCAAGTTCACATTTAGTTCCTGAATTTAACAAGAAATGTTAGTAGGTAATTCTTTGCACTTTGAACCTTATAAGCAGGCTTCCCATTAAGCATCACTTCTGATAACTCTGACTCATGCTCCAATTCCCAACAATGCTTTCCTTGTCAGCTCTCACATGTTTAAAAAAGCATTTTCAGTTTCAAGCAGAATAACTTCAATTCAGAATTTTTTTTTAGAGATACACTTTACAGCTTATGAATCCAATTCACAAGTGGTTTTAATACCAATGAAATGTCACTATGTCTTTGGAAAAAGAGCCTTGACCATGCCCTTCTTCCTAGGCTACCTACATCAAATAATCTCGGGGTTAGATGTACCTGCTGCTGCGCATGATGCCATCAAACCCCAAAGCCTTCACTTATATGGAGCATATTTAATAGATTAGGCAGAAAACACCTGTAAGGTTCAGTGTGTGGGAAAGCTTTAGACTAAAGACAGCTTTTCCCAGCTCAGTAATGACTTAGTCAAGCAGAGAGAACGGATGCCATGCACTGCCAGGACTTGACTGCACACCTGGTCTCCCCAGAGGGTATCCACATTTTTCAAGAGGTGAGGGAGGAAAGCTGCAGAATGAGGATGAGTCAGGAGAGGAGCGACAGCCGTACTTCCTGGGCAGGACAGTAATTGGCATCTCAGGAACGTGAGGGAAGGGAGTAGGAGATGGGAAAGGCTGAACCGAGCCCAGGAAGGTCTGACTAAAATACAGCTCCTCACACCCAAGCTCCCCCAGGAGGCTGAGGCTGCACAAGAGCCCTAACAACGAGGTGACGTGAACATCTGGACAACTCCCCGGAGTCAGATCTGATCTTAGGACAGGGAGAAAATTCTTGTTTACTTTCTGATGTATTTCTCCGATATTTACAGATACTTCTACACCCATGGGGTAGAAACAGTAAAATCCAAACAACATACCATAGCTAAGAGTCCTTTGGCTACAGTATTTTGAACAGTTAGCAGGCACCCCATACACCTGGAATACTTCTCCATCCAAAGGCAGGAAAAACTCCACTTCCAACAGAATTAATAGGAATGTCAGTGATCATCTTCAACCAGAAAAGCTCCCTGACAGACAACAGGTAGTGAGGAAGTGAATGACCCCCTACACATGAGAAAATGGGCAAGAGAATCTTTCTATGATTTTCCCTGAGAGGTTTAGCCTTTTATGCTGAGGGAAACCTTTGCTGCTCATATTCAAGGTGAGACTATAAATAAAGTGGCTTCATTCAACGAGTTAGCAACAGTGCAAGCCAGCCCTGTCTTACCAAAGCCTACGCCTGGCGATTTCTGTACTTGCAGAGGAACTGAACTATTTTCCAAAGCCTTATTTTTGTAACACACACATATACACACAGACCCCTCCCAGTTCCAAAACTGCTTCAATTTTACTGCTTCTAGTCTTGCACTGCTAACTTCCAGAACAAACCCCCTTCCAATTAGGTGCAATATCCCCTTCTAGCACAGCTCTCAGTGCTTTCCAGCAGCCACACACCTTCTAGGTTCAGAATGCAGCTTCCTAAAAAAGCAGACTGAAGTATTGCATTACAAGAGTGTTTTAAGAAACTGAAAAGGAAAGCAGATGAATTTGTCATTTATAAGCATTTATTGAGGCAACACCCAGAACCGAAGGGTAAGCAAAAGTAGGACAACTTGAGCAGGCCAATCCCAGACTGGTCTCCCTCAGCAGAACTACAAGGATCTGAGTCAGAACTCTTCAGAACATCAGAAAGCTCACTGCCAGGATCACCCTTGGCATAGGAACTATAAAGCCAGGATGTCTGGAGGAAAGATCACCTCTTATCTTTTGCTCCCTTTTTAATCAGATGCAGCAACTAAGTTAGGTTTTACTAATATAAAGAATTCTCCTGTAGCTCTGAAGATGTTAATTTACATGTTATCTAGCTATACATTAGTATTATCAATATAAACATGCATACATTAGAAGACTCCAAACCCAGGCATTTTTAATTCCTTGTGCTGAAATTAGGAATAGAAAACCCTTTATTTTTTAGTATAACTTGGATAGAGTAGTACATGACCATTTAGATTGATGTGACTTTTAGATCAACTCCTAAACTGAGAAGAGAATATACTGGCATTCATGAAATAAAATTAAGTTAAATTATCACAAAAGGAGCTAATAAGACTCCTCGAAAGAGATGTGAAACTTTTTAGTGCTTCAAGCAAGGTAACATACTTTCCACGTCAAGATGACGACATTACTGAGACTTTACTGAGAACTCAGAAAAAGCTTGACATTGCATGTGCTCACTATCACAAAGGATCTAAAAAGCTTGTTTTAACGACCCCCATTCTGCATATGCAGCAATGCTTAAGAACAAGGCAGTGAGACAGGCACAAGTTATCCCATCAAGATAAGAAAAAGTGGCTGCAAATAGTTCAGTTAAACCACTAACAGCAATGTCACCCCTTTTCCTTCTCAACTAGTTCTGTAGAGAGGGCAGGGAAAAAAAACATTTCTGGAAGGCAAGAGATTATGAGAAAAATGCTTCAGATGTGCAGACACACACAATCACCTGTTCAGCATTTGAGTAACATTCTGCATACATTAGTGTCTTCTGAAAAAGTGCTCTAACTTACACAATATATCCACAAATCATTCTCAGGTCTCAGCTAAAAAGAAACAAAGACAAGCTCGCACACAACACAAGCCTGAACAAAACACATCAAGTGTGAATCACCACCTTTACTACTGACCATGCTACTGTGTTTTGTTGTATTTTATGTATCAGATACAGAGAAACACCGTATAGCTGGAAGATTTTTCCATTAGTGCACCTCTAGACATAATGCAAAGCACATGCTCTTACCCTCCCCAATACTCCACATTTGGCAGAGAGCAAGGTTTGGGCTTAGGCTGCTGTCTGCAGCACCAGACAGAAAAGGACCCTTCCAACAGAGAAGCATCACTGTCTTGCTTGTGACTTTCTTGCACAAGAAAAGACTTCAGAGAGCACAAGGTCCCAGTTCACATCACACATTAGCTATTTTAGGACAGAATCCTAAAGGCCAGCAAGGCCTCTCAGGCTAATCCAGTCTTTCATTTCTGCAGACTTTCAGAGGTGCTACATGTAATCCAGACATCCCCAGCACCTAGCTGGACTTGGGCTATAAATATCTGCCCTTTACTGATGTCAAGCTATGTTGAACTGCTACAAAAAGTTCCTTTTTAAAAATCAGCTTTCCATCTTTGTTGAAGAGGTAGAAACAGGAAGACACCAAGTTTGCCCAGACAAAATGCTCATGCTGACTGCAGTGTTACAGAAAATTGCTTAGCATTGAAATGCTGGTTAAAGGCAACATACAAACACTTTAAGTTCTTAACTTAAGGTAATTAAATTGGATAACCCTGTCTTGCTCAACAACTTGTGAGTTAATCCAGATATTGCTGATCCTGCTTTCTCTTGGAGCCTTCCCTTCTCACTCTGCCCAACAAATTGGTACAAAACTGCAGTAGACGTATCCTAGAACAGAGATCATGCAAAACCAGCCAAAGTTGATCACTGGTGGCTTGTTGCATTTAGTTGTTTTTGTGACTGGCTTTTTCTTTAAACAAATATAGTAGCAGTTTTTGCCTTAGAAAATAGTGTATTTGCTGATTGACATTCAGTGTTTTATCCTTCAGAGGGCCAAAGCCAGCTGACAGTACTCAGGGGAGCAATCTTTCCCTGCAGACTACAGAGATGTTTTAAATGAGGTCCACAATCACATTGTCACACCAATGTGACAAGATCATTTCTGTGACATGGTGCAGATTCTCTATCCAGCTCAAGATCCTCCAATGCATCTCCATAAAGTATCCCAGGACATGATGAAAGTTCAAGCTCACATTGTAACCATAGAAATTGCTTAAAGTTCAGCTGACCTTAGATTTCACTTTGAGCAAGTTTCAGCTTCTGCCAAGAGGTTTCCCAAGTATAATGGATAGAGCCCTTCATTGGAGTGGGACTACTTGACACGTAGTATCTACTTTTGAAGTCTTACAAGCTGTTGCTAAGCTGTTAGAGGCTGTTATCGGTTTTTTAATTATTATTTTGAATTTAAAGCATTGAAACACGAAGTTAAAAAAATAGATGCACTTCAAGAGAAAAATTTCAACAGTTGCCAGATGTTCCTTAGAACTGTCAGCTTTAATGCAGTTGTGCCCCACTGTTGGTCGTTCCCGTCTTGTATTGACAGGTACAACCAAGAAACTCCATGTCTGCAGATCTCCTTCCGAAACCACGCTGTGAGCTCAATATAGATACTAATGTGGATTAAAAATAAACCAGCAAAAAAGAGCACACGTATTGCTAAGTCATACAGAGGTTCAGTCTTGCCAGCTGACCTGGGTGGGGCAGTGCACCATGGCAGAGAGGCCAGAAGAGCCACATTTAGACCAGAGATGCCTTTATACACTCTGCTCTACCAGCCTGCCTGCAAAGTGGGGACAGCAATGGTGTCAGTGGTAACTCAGCACCCTGCACTGGGGACCCTGTCAGAGCAGGGAAAGGTCACTCTAAGGTCTGCAGAGAAGATACAGCAGAAAAAGACTTAATTTAGACAACACAAAGCACTCATAACATTCTGCTTCTTTTTCCCTTCAGACATCAAATTTGTTGAGACAAAAATAAGGGGAATAATGTTGAGTTTGTTAATACAGCACAGAGAATGAGTATAAAGTTTCAGGATATTAGTGGCATGATTCATGTTCATCAGCAGTCATTGTAAGTCCTGCCAGGCAACCCTTCTGCCAGCTAAGTTACAAAATACTACCTTTTAAACAATTGTTTCAGCATAATTATTTGTGAAAGCAGTATTTTTAAAAGCAATTTCTTCTGGTTTTATTGTACTCATTACCTTCCAACAAGCTAAAAATGCAGTTCATATTAGCTTGACATCTCACAGAGAAAGACTACTTCAGTATCAAATTAAAAGTTAGAGCATAACTGTCTCAACACTTCCCTGGAAAGGGTATCTTGTGGAAGAAACTAGTTCTCTTATTTTGATAAAGTAGAACTCACAGACTAGGTTACCAATTAGTTACATGCATTGACAAGAACTGTACTTTGATTAAAACCTTTCATTAAAAAGCAATTAATGGAGTAGATCAAACTGGCTGATCTTAAGGTATTAATGGTAGCAGGTGGACATCGGTGAATCACCTGCCCCAAGGCCTTCCAAGCCCGTTTAACATGTCAGCAGTCTGGGCAGTGACACAACCTCTACCAGGATGTCCTTAAGTGCCACAGCTGTCTGTGACCCAGCAAGTCCTGAGAAGCAAAGTTTATGGCTAAAGAGTTGATCTGAATTGCGTGAGAAAAAAAATCAATTCCAGGGAACACATGTACCTTACTCAAAGCTCCTCACCAAAAGCAGGCTCGTAAGAGATGCTGGTGTCACTATCCCTGACTTAAACAGACGTTTTACTTTCCTAACTTCTGTGATGCTTTATTTAAAGCAAAGACTTGTGCTCCACACAGGTGTAACCAGGCCCAACTGTACTTGCCTCAGGAAGACAAAGCACGGGCAATGGCAAATAAGAGAGGCATAATTGAAAAGCTATTGGAGGTGAAGCTCTGGACACACAAGGACTCGGCTGGTCAGTTTTCAAAATTTAACCTTAGCTAAGCTTTAGTAGGAATATTGCAAAAGTTTTTTAAGTACCGTAACTCTCAGATCTTTAGTATTCTGATTTAGAATAGTTTTCAATAAATTACTTATTTTAAAGTTACGGATTTTAGCCTAGTTTATTACCACATCGGATTTTTCACTACTTACTCTAGGTTCTTGTGTAACAGGTAGACATAATCGTTACTTGGATTACTTCAGAATGAAAGCCATTATCAATCACCAGGAGGCAATTACTAAAGACAAACCAGGTTTACCTGCCGCACCTCAGTTTTCCCTCAGTCTGGCACTGATGTGTTTTAGTGATACCGCATCCCCTTATCCCCCCGGCCGCGCACAGTCCCGGCGGTGCCGGAATTCTCGGAATACTCCGGGAGCCGCATCTGCCGCACACGTGTGTGTTCCCCCCGGGGCCGAAGTGGCACCGGTGCCCGAGCACAGGGAGGAGAACACGGCGGCTCGGGCGGGGGCCGCGGGTGTCTCCGCACAGCCCCCTCCGGGAGCGACCTGTAACCCGGAGAGGCGTCACCTGTTGTTCCACCACGCCGCGTTCCCGTCCCCCCGGATTCTCCCCGCTTCAGGACGCAAACATCCGAAACCTCGCTACATCCCGAGCGGCGGGAGAGGGCTGGAGACGCGGCCGGTGCTCCGCAGGCGGCGCCGGTCCTGCCCGCGCCCCGCGGCGGGACGGGCGGGCTCGGGACGCGGCTGAGGCACCGACCCGGCTCCGAGGGCAGTGCCCGGCGCGGCGCCGCTCCCCGCAGGCCGGCGCGGTTACACATCCTTCCCCCGGCCGGGAGCGGGACACGGGGCGCTGTGGCGGCCCCTTCCCGGCCCCGCGGGGGGAACGAAACAGCCGCGCTGCCACTGCCGCCGCCCCGGCCCCGCCGAGCCCCGCGCTCACCATCGCGGCTCCTCCGGCGCTGCGCTGCCCGCGGCTCTGCCCAGACACGCCGGCGCCCCGGGACGGACGGACGGACGGACGGACGGGCGAGAGGGAGAAGGGGAGGGAGCGGGAAGCGGCTCCGCCTTTCCCGCGCGCGCAGCTCCCAGCCAGGGCGGGGCGGGAGCGGGAGCGGGAGCGGGAGCGGGGCGGCGAGAGGCGGCGTGGGATCGGGATGGCAGCGTGACCGATTCTGTGTCCATACATGGAGAACTCGCCGCGGCGCAGCCGGGACGTCATTCCCGGAGGGAATCCCGGCGCGCGCGACCCCCGGCCCGGTGCCCCGGAGCGGCTGCTGCTCCTGGAGCGCTCCCGGTCTGCGCCCCGAGCCGGGTGAGGCAGCCGGGGCGGCGGGGCGGGCATTGCTGGGTCGGAGGTGTTGTAGTCGATGATCCTTGATGATCAACGATTCTAAGAGTTGGACTTCGCGACCCTCGTGGGTCCCTTCCAGCACCAACATTCCGCGTGTGACATCCCATGCGTGCTTTCAGCGAACAGTATCGGCCGTGCCCCCGGCGCGTGTGCTGCGTGCTCTGCCCTCCGCCCGCGGACCCGCAGAGCTAGTCCCGGGAAACAATGGCAAGAACGAAGCGTCTTGTCACCGAGTGGATGCTGAAGCAAGACCTACGGGCACCTCGCGGGCGCAAAACGGCCCAGGTGCCCGCAGGCAGCCGGCACCTGCTCCGCGCTGATCGGGTCGTTCTGACTAGCACACAACCAGTACAACTGCCAGCGACTGCGCCTTTCTAAGCGATCAAACCAGTAAACCCACTCACAGCCGAGGACTAGAGTCCTGTTAAACGCTTCTCCTCAGGCCCGAAGCGCTGCTGTTGGCTCTGATGGATTTCTAACGCCATGTCTAAGCCAGAATAGAAATAAAATGGAAACAACATAATGTAACAATCATAAAAACAGCCAGACCACAAGTCATATGTTGATACTGCTTCCAAACCACCTTGAAAAGTGCTCCCAATAAGTACAGTTCCTGGTTTTCATCAATGGATAGTATTGGGATTTAGTTTATTTCTGATTAAACAGACGTGCAGTTCTTGGAAAAAATAGGGAGTAGTTTATACAGCATATATGTTTTCAATTTTCATTGTTTGTTTTTATAAACAAATTAACGACTTGCTTCCACACTAATTTAGAGATCTGCATAAGTGGATTCACTTCTGACTTTGTGGAGGAAAGCCCTGCTCCAAGGCAGGTGCTGGTTCTGCAGCCAGATCTGCCAGCGCAGATGAAGGACAGTGCCACTCCCACAGGTACATGGCTTTGTCCTCACGGATCTGGCTGCTGGATAACTCTGATGGTTTGCAGACATCAAACATGGCTCAAACCACCCTGGCGCACACAGTCTGGAAATGGGACTAAACTACAACTATTTGTCTGGCCCCCTCTCGTGTCCCACAGACTTTGGTGGTTTGGATGAAACACAACAGCCCTTTGGGCATGTTTCATCCTTGGTTTTGAAGGATAAACAAAATATTTTCTCAGCTCAGCTGGGTTTACACTGTATGATTACTGATCATGTGAAGCTTGGGATTTCCATAGTGGATTGCTTGGATGTTAGCTGACATTGGTATGAGAGGTAGGAAATACTTTCATTGAGAAAATAGCTGGGTGGTAAATACGAGCTGCAATAGCTATTAAGCAAAAATATATCTGATAATGCTAAAAGTGCACAGAACTTCACAGGAGATTAGTTTCACACTTTTATTCTCAACAGAAGGTGAGTAGCAGCAGTTTCATGGAAATAGGACAAAAATAATTTTCCTATTATTTCATTTGAACATGGAAATGTTACATAAAACTATGAGACTGTGATAAAAAGCAGTGAAAAAAACCCTGCAAGAATCCAGAGAGCATATGACGAAAGAGAGAATCAATACAGATTCTGTAGGTTTTTCTATTTGCTTTCGATGTGGGTCTTTTTAATGTATAAGTTAATTAAGACATGTAATGTTTGTATGTGTGTGTGTTTACATACATACAAACATCTTTATAATGACTTATGAAAAAAGAAAGGTTGTGGAAGAATAGTTAAACAGTGCATTCCCACAGGCAGGCTAATGGAGAAAGTATCCTGAGGTCACTGCAACTGGTGTGTGCTGCTGGGTCCATCTGCTCTAGATGGACTAGAAGATGCCTTTCAACAAAACCCCTAGAGCTGAAGGAATCGGCGCTCTGCATCTGCATGGACCTTTGCTAAGCACTGTGTGTACCAAGCACAGTCTAAGTCAAAACAAGCTCTTTTCATGCTTTTAAACATTCTGCTTATTTTGATGATAAACACCTAATTCCCAAGCTGACTATATGAAGTGAACGATACTTATTCAACATCTGTGCTCGGAAGCAGGGAAAGGCATTCCCTTTGAATGGCAGTGGTGCTGTGCCTGGTCTGCACGCCTGGGTCCTCCAGCCAAGAATGTAGGAGTCATCTCTGAGAAAGGCAGAACCTGTTCAGTTTGAGTAAAGAGGACTCTCTGTACTTTTAAATTATGCACCAAGCTTAGAAATGGTGACATTCCTGTCATGACGTTCATACGGACAGGTGACCTTTCAAAGGCCTCACCTGAAACGATTTTAGAAAAATTCTCTGCTTTGAGAACTTGAGTTAGTGTTTTCAGCGTGTGTATTGTCTGGCAGTATGTCTGGTTAGTAACAGCTCATGCATAGGAGTGCAAGAATTATTCTGAGGATATTTTCTAGCTGCAAGCAGATCCTCCTGATACTGATCCTCAGTGCTAAGCTTCAGAAAAATACTTAAGGACAAGCTTCACTTAAGTGTCCGAGGAGGTTTATTGGCTTAGCATTTGTGACTTTCAGAGGCTCAGCACTCATAGGGGTGACTGCAGCCTCTTTGCCATCCCCTGTTTTGGAGCCCACTCTGCGCTGGGCAGTACCACGAGAGAGAAGTTGTTGGCTCCACAGTGCAGCTGGTGACTCACACGTGCCTTCCCACCCACCCACTGCCTGCGTGACACTGTGTGCCAGCACCACACAGGAACCAGGCTCGTGATAAAGTGTAAAACCACTAAACTGTCTGAAAAAAGATCAGGGTCTTTACCTCTGCAAAAGGCGCAGAATATAACTTTCCCTTGCCCTCCATTCTAAAAGCATAACTGTGCCTTCAGAAAGAAATGACTCTTACGAGAAGTCAGTGAATCTGGAAAAGATTAGAAATTTTAATGAACTGCTCTGGCCGCTTCCTAATTGGTTAAAACTGACAGCAAAGAAAAAAAAAAAAGAAGACATTAGTGCTTTTCTCTTACTTAGAAACTATAATTAGAATAGATTTTGTAAGCCATATATCCGCCTTCTGTTGACCAGAATAATTAAATAAATAATTTAATTAATGCTTGAAAGCCATTAAAACAAAGCTTAATAGCCTTAACAAGACATCATACTTTTACTTAGAAATCCACACAGTCTGGTACTTAGAAAGATGAAGGATTTGTGTCATAGAAAAAGAAATCATATTAGAATAACAAAACTTTAAAAATTCAGTGTATTTTTTTCCTGTATCTGCCTTCCAAAAGAATAAACAGATACTTTTTAATCGTAACATTGCAGAAGGTTACACTCTGCCTTCAGTTACACTTGGAACACGTGGAATTCTACTTCCAAGAAATAAATGGATTCAACAATTTCTCCTTGTGAAATGCAGGGAGAAGCAAAATGGCAAATGTAAGACAAAGGCAGAATTTTATGACTTAAAATGTGATAAAATCACATCCAATGTTACAGTAGCAAAGTCAACAGCCCTTTTTCATCCACTGCTTGGTTTGGGTTTTTTTGAGGAAAAGTAGCATGTGATTCTTTCACTCTGGATCTGAAGAAGAGATGCCTCAGATGTAAGAGACACTTAGAATTCATGGAGTTGAATTTTTTCTCTAACTGCAAACCAAAACGTATGAATAATGCTGTTATTTGCAAGGCTGGTATAAATCTGGAAGAAGTCCACGAGGACTTGGTAACCGAGGAGTTCTGCCTCCTGTGTTCCTGCGACTGAATTCAGAGAAGCTATGTAGGTTCACAACAACAAAATTGCAAGCATTGTATTTTTTTTTTCCTCAAAGGGAGGTTTTTTTAAACACTACACAAGCTTTTAAGATCAAAACTTTATGTTATGATGGGCAACCTGATCTAATATCAACATGAGCCTTGCTTTGAGCAGGGAGTTTGTTCATATTCCCTCTGAGGTTCCTTCCAGCCTAAATTACTCAATTTCTGTAATTCTGTGATTATTTGAAATGGGGCTGAATTCATGAGTGAGACAGCTGAAGACTCCAGAATAAATTAATATTACTCTTGTTGTTGTGCCTTGAGAAAAAAAATGATCGTGATATAAATTTGCCTTTAAGAAAATAAATGTACATGTTCACTATAAATTACACTGAAGATGTAATGACATAAAATACAATAATTTTGTGCTGGTTTAGTTAGAAACATCAAGAATGTGATATAAATACAAAAAAGTAATGATCTCTGATAACACAACATGAAGACACCATCTGTGTGGATCAAACTAAAGACCATTCACCGCAAATCCTGTGTTGAACAGTGGTGGTAGGAATGCCTTGGGAAGAGTGGAAGAACAAACAGAAATTTACATGTCACCCTCACAGCTCTTGTCCCACTCTGTTGCCAGAGAAGGGCTAGAGGGAGAAAGCAGCATAGGGGGACCTTTTAATGTTATTTTCAAGACTGAAGTAGGAGGTACAAATGTTATGTTTTTAAATTAAAATAACTTCAATCAATTTGCTTTAACTAACAATTTGCTTTCAAGCCCTACTCTGCAGACACACACTCAAGAAAACACTGAGTATCAGAGCCGTCCTTTAGCTAGAAAAATCACTAGACAGGTACAAAAACCCTACACAAGAGCATAAAGTTAGTCTAGATTTGCCAGGTCAGGGAATACAGCTGTGTACATCAGCAGAGGCCAGTGAGATGATCAGGGGGCTGGAGCCCTGGGGAGAGACTGGGAATGCAGGGCTAGCTCAGCCTGATGAAAGGAGACTTTGAGGGACCTAACAAGAGCCCCCAGTATATGTGAGGAAGTCACTGAGATGGCAAAGTCTGACTCTTCACAGGGGCACATGGTGGGAAGACAACAACGTAGATGCAAACAAGAGGGGTTCTGGACTAGGTGTAAAGAAAATGTTCTTCCCCCAGCAGCCAAACAAGCATGGGTGGTAACAGGCTGCCCAGAAAAGTTGGAGGGCCTCCATCCTTGAAGTTTTCAAGAGCAGGTTGGGTAAAACCATGGGCAACTGCATTTGGCCTCATCAATGACTTCGCCTGGAGCAGGAGGTTGGCCAAGTGTTCTCCTGGGTCCATTCTAAGCTGAATTATCCCACAATACTATGACATTCAGTTCACAGTTTTGAAAGTACTTATGCCATGTTTTCTTTCTGGCCTGATCTTTTGATGATAAAATAATCATCAAATTTTAAAATAAGTAGGTCAATCAAAGTATGGATTCAGACCCCGCCTTGTTCTCCACAATATAACACATTATACGCACAGTATATAACACAGTAAAAATATGCATAGTATAACCCTTTTATTCTTCACATCTGACAGATTCCCAGCCCTGCAATGGTTTGCCTGTACAACAGTATGGGATGTGGTATGGATTTTAACTAAAATCAAAGACAATCTGCTATTTCAGAGTGAAGTGGTGCAGTTTGTCTCGGATTTCTCTTACCCTTTGTTTACTCAAGGTGATTGTAACTAACGAAATCCAAGGAACGACACAGTCAGGAACAAAAGTGAAGGCAGACGCACCCTCTGTGGCTTTGTTTATCCAGTAATACTTTCTCTCAGCTCACACGCCTCTGCTGTGCAAACATGCAGCTCTCATTTGCTGTGATATACGAAGTTTCACTGAAGCTGCACGTTAGGTCTTGTTTGAAAAAGTAACCTGGAAATCTCATAACCAAGACTAGTAGCTGCCATTGATTTCAACAATCTTCTGTTCTGACACGGTTTGATATGTGCCCTGGAAACCCCCATGCTTTTAGTCATACTCTCGGCTCGAAACTCGGAGTCACCGCTGTTTGCCACTGCCGAACTTTCCGTCTGGGGGCCGCTGTTTGCGGGCGCGGGCAGGACCCCCGCCCCGTGCCCACCGCTCGCCCCTCGAGCCGCAGGTGTGTGCGGGGCCCTTCCCCTCCCTCCTTCCTTCCCGAGGGTCGGGCGCTGCCGGGAAATAGCTGCGGGGAGGGGGCGATGCCAAGGGCTCCCTCCCGCCCGCCCCGGGCTCCAGCGCGTTCCCATGGCGACGGCGTCCTGGCAACCGCTCCCGCTCCCGCAGCCCGGCCTGCGGCGGCCGCCCCGCTCCCATCCAGCGCTCCCCTCCGCTCCCAGCCCAGCCGCTCCGCTCCGCGCAGCCGGCCGGGAAGGCGGACGGGCGGACGGGCGGGCGGACGGGCCCTCGGCGGCGCAGCGGCGGTGACGGCGCTGGGGAGCGGAGCGGGGCTCGGAGCGGGGATGCGCGGGAGCAGCGGGCAGCCCTGCCCTGCCCCGAGCCAGCACCGGTGAGTGAGCGCAGAGCCCGTCCGGGCTCTGTCCCTCCGTGTTGCATGGCCGTGCGGTGGTGTGTTACCCGTGGTGTCCTGTCGGCTGTCGCACGCCCCGTGTTCCCCGCGGCCATCGCCGCGCCCACCCGCGACCCCCGCGCCGCGGGGCCGGGGCCGAGCCGCGGGAAGGGCAGGGCAGGGCAGGGCAGGGCTCCGGCGCCATCCGCCCGCTCAGAGCCCCTCGGCACGGGCAGGACCATCGCACTTATTTCCCCAGAGGGCCCTTGGCCCGGCCCGGAGCCGCGGTCGCGGTGCTGCCGGGGGGGGTCTCTCCCGCACCCCCTCGCACACCGCGTCCGAGTTCAGAGGGCTCCGGCGGGGGCTGGTTCTCCCCGACACTGCCGCCTTTTGACCCATCTTTTTGCTGAGCTGCAACACGGGGACTTTTCCTCTTACTCCGAAGCGTCCCTCAGAGCACTTCAGAGTAACACCGGGAAGCTGCCGGGGTGGTGTCACACGTTCCCTGCGCAGCAACCAAAGCGGTTGCTATTTTAAGAAGAAAAGAGTGATTAAAGTGTTTGCCTAGGCAGGTATTTCAGTCTGCTTTGATTCCCGTGTGACTTGTGGCAAGTCACATAGCCCGCCCCGTGCTTCACTTCCCTAGCAGCAACAGAAGGAAATTATGTTTTCAGGGATAATAATGCTTTCCTACCCCGCAGGCATATTGTGAGAATGAATGTGAAAAACACTCCGAGGTGCACAGACGTTACAGCGAGTATTAGATGTAGGTTATCATGGAAGATGAGGAACTGAACAGTACAGGTGTGATTATCCTTCATAACAGGACAAATAGAGAATCCACAGAAAATAAGCATGCAAGGCAGTCTCAGAAGTGGGGAAGGGAAGCCACAGCACAAATAGCAAGGACTGAACTGTACACTGCTAAAAGTGTTTCTTCATCATGTTCCATGGGTGATTTTTACACATCTGATGCCAGTGAATTAAAGAAACAATAAGGAAGGAATCCATGTTTTTATGGAAAAGCTGCCTTGTGTGTCAGGTGAACTGTTATTTTTTGCAATTAGGCATACAGTTCACAACTGGGGCAAATCTTTTATCTTGTCCATGTGACAAGTACATTTGGAATATTCAGTAACTTAAATTAATCAACTCAATATTTACTGGGTTAATATATCATGACTTAAATTGCTATAGCAGTATGAAGTAGGAGACAACATCATTAAAATAAAATTAAGCACCTGTAGCAAGTATTTCAACTGGTATTTAACTTGGTCTTAGTTTACTGCCACTAAAATTGCAGCCATATCAAATTACACTCCTCTGAATCCAGGCATCAGAACATCTTATGTTTTCTTCTATATTTACTAGTCCAAGTTGGTATTACATACACTTATTGAGAAGGAATTTGTCATTAGTTCTGGCATCTATTTGTTACAGTTTATCGCAAATACCTCCAAACTGCAGGAAAGTTTTGTACAACTGCTGACCAAGATCTTAAACACATGCTTTCTGGCTATTGGGTCAGATCAAGAAATCCCATAACTGACGGTGAGACGTTTCACTGTGTACTGAGGGAAGTGCTTAACTTAGCAACAACTGAAACGTTCATCTGTGTGACTTTTGTTCCACGTGCACAGTTGCTCAAGACACTTGCATTTAGCTGCATGTCTAATCGTAGTCCGGCAGAAAAAGTTAAAACTTCAAGCAAACCTATGCTTCCTCTGCTACAAACATTTTTTTCCAATTGATAATAAATAGATACTGAAGGCTGTAAGATTAAAACACTGGCTGTTTTTTATAAGGTGTATTTCACTAAGAAACTGCTACTGTACCGACTTTAATATTTATTCTTTGTTTTTCTAGGTAACATCCAATGCTTTGCTGCTGTGGCACACACAGCTCTTCTTAAATCAGTGGGATAATCCCTGTGTTTACAGTTAAATTGTGTTCAAATGCTTCACTGCATCAAGATCATTAAAACGTGTTAAGGCTCAGAGGTCTAAGGTGCTGTAAACTGGTGTAATCTGGGGATACAGCCCGGAGGGACATCTGGAGAGTGGTGGCATTGCTTAAAAACCAGCAGCTGGGAAATGACGGTGTGAGGAACAGATTGCAGAACCGGACCTTCAGTGTCTGTGCAGGATTTTGGATGCAGAAGTCATCACAATGATACCCAGCTCTCATACCCTGCTTTTTACTTATAGCCATGTAAGAACTTAAACACGGTGGTGGGTATCGTTCTCTCTCTTCCATATGGGGAAACTGAGCCATTAGGCATGGAAATAACTTGTCTGATGTTCAGTGGGTCAGAGATTGAGCAAGGAGTTAAATTCTGACCGTCTGGATTCCTTTCTATTGTCATTGCTGCTCAGCAACCCACCTTCTCTTAGAACTATTTTTTTTCTAATTTGTAGTTTCCGAAGCACCAGTGCTATAAATAGAACACACACACTGTGACAATGTTTGCTCTCTGCTTTCAGGCACTGCTTTCATACATTTCTAAAGCACAAACATGCTTTGCACTCTGAGATCTCGGGGGGCAGCCTTATTGCTTCTACACAATCGCTGTTTGGCTATTTTGTTTCCATAACCCATTTTTCTCTTTCTACTTGTAGAGCATAAAGCACAGGATTTCAGCAGCTATTGCAAGATTCTTTTCATACACCAACCTTTAGTTTTTAGTGAGAATTTTAGGTTCCCAGGGAGTTCGGGCTTAGGCCAGGCTCATTCTCTTAACACCTAAAAATGTTGATTTGTTTTATGTAGGGTAGAATAGTTGGAATTGATTGAGGCTAACATCGTTGTCATTAATTTAATTTCTGTCAGCAGACAATGCTTCTGAGCCAGGTACTGGTCTCACAGTAAGATATTAAAATACCTTTCTGAAGCTATTGAATAGACCTACTCTGCTGCAACGTCTGTCACTGGCTGGCAGTGTCTAAAAATTTAAGCCATAATCTATACTCTCACCACAGAAGAATTTACTTACACCATAAAGTGTGGCCATTTAGATTTCAAGACAAAGTAACAAAAGACTCAATTTTGCTAAACTATGCTGATATCACACATTTTATTTAGGTTTCTGACTGACAATGCTTTTACCTGAAAAGCACCTTACTGCTGTAATGAACCCTTAGTATTTGACTCTCCAGTCAGAATTTTCCTAAGTTTTAAGGTAATCCTGTAGATCTTACTTTATTATTCATTGATTAATTATGTCTGGGACCAGTAGACAGATTGGGGACAAGCAGTTTGTTTACTTTTGTCCTGCCAAACCGGTTCTGTAGGTCAACAGCAGATTTCAGTTTCAAGGCTGTCACCCTTGCCTTTTTAAGAGTATAATTTTTACTATAAAAAGCTTTTTAGCAGTTTTTATTCTTCATTCTTTTGTATCTATTTTTAATCTATAACTTTACTTAAAGGTGCACTTAAAGCAGAAGAATTAAGTAATTTCAGTACTCGATATAGACTACTCAATAATTCAACGTGTACTTTTTCAACAGACATAAGTTATTGACCAGAAAATGGCCCACCGAAGCCCAATCTTCCCAACTCTTGCCCCTTCTGAAAGGTACAGTTTGGAATATAAACATTAAAATCTTTGTATTGCAGAGTATTATGTGTCTCTTAATTCCATACATATAATAATGCTGTGACTGGGGACTTTGGCATTAGTATGCAAAGCAAAGTGAAATACTGTAAACACTGAAATCATGGCCCAAATCACAATTACTTGCTCAGCTTTTACTTAACTATTTCCCAAATAAATTAAATAGCTTAAACTGTAACTGAATAGAGGTCCAACAATACTTTACTTTAGCCAGTCTTCCAATAGCCTGAAATGAGTGTGAAAACTCAGAGCCAAAAGTGACCTGTATTAAGAGTCCTCATACATCTCTAACAATATCATCATGGTAAAACTGAACTGCTAATTTGCCTTATTAATAGGAATGAAAATGAGAATGCACAGTAAATAACACAGTTCTAAGAAAATATCTCCTCTTTCAAAGTGGGGTTGAACTTGTATCTTCCACTGCTGCTTCTGAAAATTTTCATTATTCTTTACAGAATGGCAGGAAAAGATTGCATGCATTAGCAGCCTAATTATTTTACTTTCAGCATCCATGAGCTCCATTGCATTCCATGGAAGCTATGCAAGTGCACTGAACCCTTGAAAAATATAGACAAATATTCAAGGTACCCAAATGTAAGCTATTTTGGGGGGAAAATTTGTGTTCTAAGACTATGAGAAGTTTGTAATAATTTTGGTCTTTCTGTATCCACATATGCACCTGCCCAGTTCATGGGGGAACAACCTTCTGTATGTATTACAGGATAGCTACAGAGACGGAAAAAAAGAATTGACACAAGCTACTCCTTTTTAATCTCAGCCTGTTTGCACTTAATTTGCAATACCTCCCTTCTACAGTTACGGCTTAAACATTACTTTTGAAACTCATTAATAAAGGGGCTTGAATTTGGATTCTTAACCAGTCCTTTTCTTAAGACCCTCTGCTTTTGGAAGCTCCCTTAAAGAGAATGAAAGGGAGCCTGACCTGCGTTTGTACAAGACACACGCAGTAGCCAACACAGCCCCCGCTTACTTGTAGCATGGGCCCTCTCTCTGGGACTATTTTGGGGCTTCTCCCAGGACTCAGCTAGTATTGCACTGTCTCCCGTGGAAAGACATTGCAGAGTTTTGTGTGGCGACTTAACAATATCTCGGATATTCCTCTCCACTAGACGGGTTCGGAACATCCCGCTGCACAGCCAGGCACTGACAGCGGTCCCGCTGGCATCTGCCAGCCTGGTGGATCAGCTGGAAGACAGAATCCTAAGCCATGAGAAAACAACGGCGGCCCTTGTGGAACACGCTTTTCGCATTAAGGAGGACATTGTTTCCACGCTGCACAGAATGCAGAACAAAGGGGGGGGAGACCGGCTGGCCCGGCAGCTCTTGGAGGAACACATCCGAAACATCACGGCCATAGTGAGGCAGCTCAATCGGGACATCGAGGTATGTCAGGAATGTCCCACGCCACTAATGCCATCCCAGCTGCTTACTGCCGCTAATTTCCTAAGAAAGTTTACCACAGGATAAGCGGAGGTCAGGCAAGGTCTGAAGATCCTGTAAGTTTATAAACTGTTTTTACAACTTGAAAAAGTGTTTGCAAATTACATAATTCTTTCAGGGGCTATGAAAATAGCACAGGATATTAGCATATAAACACAGAAGCCTTTGTGGTTCTAATAAGCTTGCTTTCAAAAGCTGCACTGGAAAATCTTGAAAAAATGAATTAATGCGACACTAATACCCAGCTCAAGTTCAGTCCAAAGGCTGTGCTGTATAAACAGTAGGAAATGCCTGAGCTCTGTAATAAACTTTCTTTCCCTTCTGACTCACTGATGACACCAAATAACCAAACCCAACTGCTCATTTTTATGACCTAATCGTATGCAGATCCATGACTTCACATATGACCTCTGCTGCAGTGAGCAACAGGGGTGTGGTGGGGAAAATGAAAGGAGAAAAACCAATATCTTTTAGCCTTTCATTTTCGTTGTCAAGTTATACTTTATGCATATTACGGTATTTATGTGCAGATGGGACACTAATAATAAGAAATAATAAAATGCCTGAAAGATATGTTTTAGTACATTGCAAGACCAAGTTTTTGATAAAATAATAATAAAATGGTATCTGAGGATACTGAACGACTGAAAAATAGTGAGTGACATTTTAAGTGTACATTAAATGTGACATACTGAGCTTTTATTTGCATATGAATGCTTTGTAGATGCTGCAGGAACAGATACGTGTCAGAGACAATCTCAGCTATGGAACGAATTCTACCCTGAAGAGTCTGGAAATGCGTCAGCTTTCTGGCTTAGGAGATCTTCGGGGAAGAGTTGCAAGGTAAAAGTCAACATGGAACTGTATTTTGGGGGCTAGTTAATGTTGCTTTAATCTTGAAATATTAATGTTAATGATAAGGGGCTGAATTCAACTTTGGCAAAATTCCCAGGATAATTTTGTTCTGTGTTTTCGCAAAAATGAATAATAATCCATTGCATTTCAGTATTGCATATTAAACTTAAAAATATCATCCTTAATTCCTAAAATTCCTGAAATTAGTTTTAAATAAATTACTTCCAATTCCTTTGGCAAATTTGGATTTGATTCAACTTTAAAAAGTACTGTGGTTACATTCATGTGTCTTTGAAACACATTAATTAGCACAATTAGAAAGGCAGCACAGAACAATCTGCACTTGTGAAGAACAAAATAGTTGCACATTTTTGCATATATTTTAGAAGTAAGAATCTGCACATTCAGTTGTTGGTTAGTCATATTAAAAACCACATAGGCTACACGACACATAAGGAACAGAGAGCTATACAATAACAGAGGTTTCACAGGCTGCCTGATCCTCCAGCTTACAACTGTGCAGCTACACAGAGCTCACTGTGCCATCAATGACACCTTGACAAACCCCAGCACAACATTGGCTTAAGAGGCCCTAAAGTTGAACACAAAAGACAGAGGATATGTACAGCTACAGGGAAAGGACCTAATCTGTCCTAAAGCAGCTTGGCTAATAACTCTGATGGAGCTATACTTGGCCTGATTTTGACCTGTTGTCTATATTGCACAGGTAATCTTTCTTTCTTCTTTGTACGTCAGCTGATTTAGGGATAACCTTCAGAAGCCTACAGGAATAATCAGGGAGGGATTTTCTTGAACTGCAGTTTTCCCATAAATTATTCCATTGTCTGAAGCCTCCACTGTAACTTTCATAGCCCATTTTGTAAAGAATACTTTAGAGGGGTTTTAAAAAGAATTAAAAATTTAGTAAGTTATGCGCTATGCTTTAGCAAAAATGAACGAACTAGTTTATTTGTCAAATTAGAAAACTCATTGAAAGAGAGAGAGACACACACACTCACACACATATGTATCTCACTGAAAAATCCACGAAAATACAGGCCTAGATCTTCCTGCTTCTTTATACAAAAAGTCCACTTTGAGATCATACTACATCCTGAGAGGGGTCCATACTTGGAGCAACACCATTATGGACACCCCGAGAAGCAAAATGTAGTGCCTTTGCCTCCAACAACTACTCAGGAGAAGAAACGGGTGCTGGTCTGGATGTCAAAACAGGGCCCTTGCCTGCACCGAGTGCTCAGAACGGGAGCAGTGGGGGACTGGCACACCCTGTGCCAGTTTCCTCCTTTATTTACTTGGGGCACCGCCCTGGTACTGTGCTTGGGTTGCAATTTCTCTGATAACTGTATGAGATTAAACCCATCTGCCTCATGTCAGACTGTGCAACAACTGCAGGCTATTTGTATTCATTACCCTAAAAGAATCAGTTTATTGTCTTTTAACTGTTGTCTTCTTCCCTCTGTGCTTCTATTCAGCATGCTCTCTAAAATTCCCTGAATGAGGAAGAAAAAAAAAAATCTTCCCTTTGTCAGAAATCAAGTTAAAGCAGTGTTCTGTGAGAGAAAACTATTTGCCTTTATTTACAGACATATTCTACTTTGAAAACTAGTGTTGCTGTGAATAATGATTACAGCACCGGCTGGAGAACACGGTCAAGATAGTGGTTTGTTGTGCTGTTGGCACGGTACAGAAATTTTCCCCGGGATAAACAGTTTCTCTGGCCAACGTTCCTTATATAAAATAAACTTTACTCACTTAACGCAATTTTCCTTTCACATCTAGCCCTGCAAGCTTTCAGAAGAGTTCAGAGTGAAACGTTAGAAACATGATCAAGTTCCTGTGGGTCACCACCTTCCTCTGCATCAGCTTTCAGCCCCAGCCGAGGTGTGGCTCGGGTGCAGTGATGGGCTCACGTAACTGAGTCCAGCCCGTGTGCTCTGGGCGGGTGCTGTGCAGACACACACTCGGCGTGGCTCAGCCCATACAGGCTGCACCACAGCGAATCTCAAAGTCTGAGCCCTTTGGCCATGTAATAATATTAGTGTCAGCCTTAGGATTCTGGGCAACTTTCAGTTCCAGTAATGACAGGCGCATTAAACATCCTATTCAACTTCAATATTGGAGAGAGTGGTGTTTATTTCCTAACACCAACTGTTCTGTAACATGTCAATATATCATCAAACAACTGTCTCGTTATTTCTTGAGGGTTGCTGCTTCTAATGATGAGAGCAGGGATCCCTCCAGCACATGCAGTTCTGAAGCACAGCACAGCTCCAAACCACACTCCCCACAGCTCTGGGGGAGTGAGGTTTGGACACACCTCACTCACATCACAGAATCAACTACTATTGCTATCAGAAGATGACTGAATACACTTTGCAGCTCATGTCTCTGTCTCTGGGCCATTTCTCAACAAGCACAGCTTATGGATGAATTTGTAAAGCATTATCACAGTGATCACCATGAATGATTCCCAAGAATCAGCATTATTATTAACTTTCAGAAAAAATATTCTCTCTGTTAAATTCAGTGACACATTCAGCAGAAAATTAGATAGATGCCAGTAGATCCATTTCTCCAGCCTCCTGTCCCTGATGTTATCAATTTTATATAACATAGATTTAACAATTCTTTTTCTAGTGATACTAAGTCATAAAATTCAGTAATAGTGCCTTATAATTTATTTAGAGAATTACTTGTGTACTATAAACATTTGTCTGGAAAGTTTAAATGCAGCAGCCTCCTTGTAATGATATCAGTAGCTGACTCTAGAAGCTTCCTGATGGCTAAAACATCCAGAGAAACAGCAACTCTGCGTGTTCTAACTGGGCCTATTTTGCATATATAGATGATTTTTTTATATACACGTTATAGAACTGATTCATTTCAGACAACCTGGACTCATTAGATGTGGGCAGATTTTCCTGCACTGCACAGAAAATGAGTTGGATGCATCTGGGACTCACTGAATTTATGGACTTCTTGGGTACAATAAATCTGCTGTGCTCTGGCCCTTGCTGTGTAGGAGGTGAGCAGGGGGGGGCTGCTCTGGGCTCCTGGGCCAGACCAGCACCATCTACCAGCTCTGCTGGTGCTTCCTAGTGCCTGCCCTGTACGTGTCACCTTGCCTTTCCCTCCCTGTTCTTCAACTGCTTGCTTTTCACTGAAACACCAGCGTTTTAATTGAAACCTCTCCTGTTCTAATTAAACAGGAACATTCCAATCTCTCTGTGTACCATCACAGCCTATGTACCGAGCACCCAGCTGCAGAGTGGTGGCACAGCTCTCAGCCCTATCTAGGCTCCAGTGATATTGTCTGGAGCAACTACTGTCTTTGGATTTCTTAGAGGTTGAAGACAACAAAAATCCTCTTCAGTGCACCAGAAAAATAACTACTACTTTCACTGACTACAGCTTGGAAGGCAGTTGTTTGATAATTTAACTGTTTACATTAAACTTTACTGGTTTCTAGAATTCTACTGTATTCTGAAATTGAGGATAATACTTAGCAGTATGAAAACTCTCCATCTATTCTTCATTTACCAATCTCACTTAAGTATACAGCCTGCAATCACAGCTTTCAGAAATTGTCCCCAAAAATCTTTCTTTCTTTGTGTTTTAGAATGACCAAACCTTGAAACTCATTTCCAACTTCTTCTTTATACCCATAACCCACTGGCTACATTTATAGAAGCAGTCTGATTAAATTAAATTAAGTACAGTGTTCAGAAACATCTTTTTCTATTTTTAAGAAGACTTCCATTGTCATTTTAATATGAATCCATAAAGAAGATTCAAAGAACTTGCAGAGGTGTGGGGAATTCAGTGGGGATTGTAGTGTGCCATTTTTTTTCTCCTTTCTCTCTCTTTTTTTTTTTTTCCAAACAGGGAAAAATGCCAAGCTATAATGTTCCCTTGTGTTTAGATTGTTGATTATCTTCCAAGCCATCATACGGTAGAAACCTGAATCAAAAGTGTAAGAAAGCCCATGCTTTTCCATATGTTCATCTTATTATTGCCTCCCTTCCTGTTTGAAAGCCAGTGGAAGCAGGGAGTGAAGTTATTTAACTGTCCTAAGTTCTTAACTCAAAATGTACACTCACATAGCTAATACCAGAATCTATCATTCTTTGATACTGAACACTAATATTTTCTTCCAGGTCAAAACTAATCATGTGTTTGTGAGTGTTTACAACAGATACAGCAGAAAAACCAAAATAATCTGACCAATACATAGCAGGCTGACACCAAATTAACATAGTCAGAATTTTAGCGTTTCTGTTACCATGGAACTACATGAACCCTTTGACCAGGTAACTGGATTCCACGAAGAAAAGAAATGCTCTGTGATTAAACCCCAAACACTTATTTGCCTTAAAAACAATTACAGATGCTTGCTGTTTACGTTTGCTTCAGTAGTTTCAAAGCTGTTGCTTTTTATATATTTTCAGTCACGCCTCAGAGAAACAAAACTAACCATTTTCGGAGCCCACAGCATTTTGGTGATTAGATGTAAGATGATTTCATTGCTCTGATTCTTTCTGATTGTAAGAGAGGGGAGAGGATTTGGTTTTCCTCATCTGTCTAAAGAAAGTGCCTGACTGTGAGACCCACAAATAAGGTTCACTGCTGGGTAAACCTCAGCTGTTCTTCCTACAGGTATTACTGACTGGTCTCACTATGCTGACCTGCTCCATCATAAACTGATATCCACAAGTTTTATAATGTCTGTGTGCTATTTTGCATGACTGATTATTTTCCTCTTGAAATTGCCCCATAATAGTAAGTAGACGCTCCATTGTCATCTTAGCTGGGACTTTCCCTTCATGTTTAATGATAATGGCAGTTACTGTAACCGAGGTGATGAAAATGCATGTTGGAATGAAAGCCTGCAAACTGAAATGTGACCAAAAAGAGCAGAAAGTGTGTCATTGGTTTAGATAATGACTTAACATGCCTCAGCTGGTTCCATTTTATTGCCTTTTTCTCTCTCAAATTGTAACTGCTGTCTGTTCCCCATCAGTTTTCTAGATCAAATTTGGCAACGTTGCTGATTACATATTTCCCTTAGCAAAAACTGTCCATGAGTCACGCTTCACAGAGGTCTTACTCCTGAAATCACAGTACCTACATTTTTACAGCTCAGTTAATGCCTTTATTGTATTACAGCAGATGAAATCCACCTGGCCAAATTCTTTTTGAAATCTGGTAGAAAATGCACATATTCTAGAGCACGTTTAGTCTGAAAATGTTACAGCATCAAGAAATGTTCCGATATGAAGAAAAGAAACCGTAATTATTATGTTCCAGGACTTCATTTGATAGTCTTTTCTGAGACAAAATTGCCATTGCTTTCAATGACAATTTATTTATTTACCTACATAAAGACTAAGAACTATAAAATTTGCCCCATGTTGTTTACTACACATATTAATTGTATACTACTATTTCACAAACAAAACTACAAAGCTACAATAATGAAAAAATGGTCCTTAATCATTTAGGCTTCTCATCATGTAGGCAGAACCATACACACCTAATCAGATGTCTTCTGGAGTCGGACAAAAATACAGGGTAATGAAATCGTGCACCTCTGCCTTCCTGCTGTGATTTCCCTGACTGACAACACAGTCTGCCCGTACTGTGGCAGCATCAGGGTGACTGAAATGTGTGTATCAGACTGTCGGACCTCGAGCCCCTTTGGGAGCAGTTTGCTGAATACTATGAGACATAGACGACAATTCTTCCAGTCTCATAAGACAGCCAGCGGTTTCCCAGAAATGGCCAGTATAAACTGGAAAATTAAAAAAGCCTGGACCATGTATTCTATTTAACTGTTGCTTTTTTCTTTTATCTATTCCAACAGGTGTGATGCTGGGTTAGCCAGACTGTCTGCAGAGCATAAAATTACCTATGAAAGACTTCAGAGCCTAAGTAAAGACCAACACACCTCCAAGCTGATCTTAGAATCTAAAGTCAAAGAGGCAGAAATACAGGTATGGTATTTAGACCAAAGCAATCCGTGTACAGGTAAGCGTTACAGTCTCATTCACACAGACTCCAGTACTGTTAATTATTACCCTGGGAGGTCACAGATTTACAAATGGAGAGGTGGATGTGCTCACAGTCCTTACTACATTGAATACTGGTACCCATCTGCATTCCCGTACTGGTCTAGCTGAACAAAGGTCCTTAATTTCTGCCTTCAGCATGCCGTGTAGAAGGGACTAGTGTGTAAAGGCATCTGAAAGGACTCCAGGAACTAACAGAAGCAGTGATTATTGGCCTGAATGGCTTCCTGAGGTTGGGATGTGAACATGGCATGGATGCTCCACGAAACTACTACAATGCAAGCATCAGTGTCTATCCCTGTACGTTTTGGCCTTCCCAGGATGATTCTATACCTGTTTGAACACAATTTTGGAAGGTCTGCAAAACTAAACTGGCTCTGGGTTCTGTGAATCCATTAGTCTGTTCGTCAGGTTTCTCTTCCATTGGGTTTAAGAATGGAAGTGAGCACTAGGTACAAGCAGAGACTTGTGACATTAAGGAAAAGGATTCTTCATATCTCCATCCCAAGGCCTTCCCCTTTTCTTGGTCAATGAAAGTATTTTACATCTTCATCTTGCGGTAGGTAAATGGTTAAAATCCACTTCACCTTTCTCAGAAGGCTCAGTGTGGTACCTTAGCATGTCAGGAGGATCTTCTCGTGCATCTTGTAAACCAGAACTGTTCTGTGAAAGCGGGATGATTGTTTTGGTGAGAAATGTTTTCTTTGCTATTTATTTGCTGTGCTTATGTGGCAAAGTGGAGATGTATAGATTCTGCAGCTGTCTCAAGGGGGGAGCAGGCAGATGCTTTCAAGGCAAAACTATTCCAATTATTTAAGGCAAAAAGAAATTACAGTTTTCAAAACGTTGATACTTTCATGTTAAGAAATATTGTATTTTTCAAGATAAAGTAAAATACGCCAATTCAATCATTTCGGAAATGCTGGCAGAAGTGATCTCTCTAAGACCTTCTCTGCTGTGACGAAAATGTCCCAAATGAAGCTGTGATGAAATGCTGCTGAAAACCAGTAAACTCTGAATTTCGTTTCAGATTTCTCACCTGCTGAGCAGAGTAGAGCAATCGATAATGCAGCAAGAAGCAAAACTGAAGGTTGCCTACAAAGAGAGCAACCAACAGCTACAACTCCTGGACACTAAGTAGGTGCTTCTGCCCTGCACCCTGGGAGGCAGAGCCTCAGTATTCCAAGTCTGACTGTTGCAACCTTCAGGTCTACAAAAGCATGAACCTCTTTGAATATGTGTTTGCTCCACAGATATTCTGAAAGCGCAATGGTGTGTCTAGTGGGACTTGCTTTCACCAAGAATCCCGCCCCTAATGTGCTTAGACAGTTTTGAAAAGTTCATTAAGTCCCTAGTTAAGTATTTGGGCAGAACTTGTATTAAAGGACACAACTAAGGATTTTTGTAAGAGTGGCCTGGTGCCTTCTTTGCCGTTCTGCAAGAACTGTGCCAGTGAAAGCTGGAGGTGCTGTCCAGAGCAGGCAAAATGTTCAACTCAAGCAGGAAGAAAAGCACAGCATTCGCAAAGTGTTACTGCTTTAAATGGCCTTCAAACATGAATAGAACTGAAATACCTAAAGTATTAACGATAAGCTACTGTGCTACTACCAGACATTATATAGGCACATTATATTCAATTCAGATCTTAACTCCTCTCCAGGCACTTCACTCAGTGGCAGTTCTGGTATAAGCCATCCACATCCTTACTCCTTTCTGCTTGTTGCAATCCTCTTCCAATCCCACCAGTTACATCAGTAAAACTGTTTGCAAACCAGACCCAGAATAGACCCAGATTTCAAATATTCACTGGAGAAAAGAAACAGTTTCCCTGGCACGTTGAGTTGGTGTAAAGCTGAGGTGGGTAGAGGGAATGTAAGCGAGGCTACCTGAACCAGCATTGCCACCAAAATAAATGGTTACCAAATCTTTGTTCAGATTTAAGACTTCTGGGCACAAAGGTTATAATCTGAATGGATGACCATATTATATTTTCAATACCACAGTGAATTTTCATCTGCTAGGCTTCAAAATTTATGATGAGTTTTGCATAAATAACTGCTATTTTGTTGTGTTCTTTTACCTTTATTTTCTAAAACAGTGTCACTTTATCAAGTTTAGTAGCCCTACAATTCAAAGACTCGCCTTAATATGGTGAGGAGAACGTATCAAATTGCCATTATGTTATTTTATGAACACTTTCATAAAAATAGTCACTGCTGAATGACCAGTTCTGCCCTTTTGTACACCTGCAAATTTCTATTGTACTCTTAGATTAAAAAATGCCATTGAGGAACTCAGCAGTCAGATTTTGTCTGCACGCAGCTGGTTGGAACAGGAACATGAAAAGATTGAAAAGGAGCTTGTACAAAAAGTTGAACAACTGTCACTGACTTTTAAGGAAAACACGGTAAGTTTCTCTAGAATCTCCTGTAGTACTACTTAGGAAGTATTCAAAAAACTTCATTAATAACTAAGATGATATAACTGAGCTACTATTTGAGTGAGATTTTCAAATTGCCTCTGTGTTTGCATAAGTGCCTTTACTGCTGTAAAGTATAACATTCCCACAACCTGAGAATTTTTAAATAAATCTGATCACTGCTAAGTACATTGGTATTTTAGCCTACAGTGATCAAGTCAGTTAAAATCATTTTATAAAAAAAGTATAATTCCTTACACCTTTGAATTCTAGATAAAAGACAGTCGATCAATATCTATTTAATATTTTTGAAAGACTACAGTTATTTCATGTGCAGAGTCAATCATTAAAATTCTTTTTCTTGGCTCCAGGAAATGAGTGAGAGAGCTTTTGAGATGAAATTCAACCAAATGGCAGAGAAAATTGAGAAAATAGAAGAAATGCAGAAGATAACCATGGAAGCACATGAAGCAAAACAGACTGAAGAAAGGATAAATATTCGCATTGGCAAACTCCAAAACGAGATAAATGAAGATATAAAAGAAATGAAAGCCGAAGTTAATGCTGGTAGGACCGCAGTTATCAAGTCCTTTGTTCTGAATTGTGGTAACAGTGAGCAACTTATAAGAATACCCAAAATGTCTTTCTTTGTATCACAGTAATTTCTTTGTATCAGTAATTTTGGGGCAGGTGTAATGACTACACCTGTGACATCAAGAAGGCTTTTCATGAAGTGTGACATTCCCAGCAATAAGGGGTATTATTATTACCTTGCTGTCCCCAGAGCACACACAGCCATAGCTCGGCTGTGACCAGGGGCATTTGTGCCACCAACACACTCACATCCTATTTTCCTTCAGAACTTTTGGTGTTCCTAGTGCAAAGCAGAGTGTTACAGTGGGAAGCAGATTCTGATAGGTGGTTATGTGATGCCCTTGCTCTTGGTTATGAACTAATGCAATTCTCACCTGCAATTAGGATTTGCAGCCATCTATGAGAGCATTGGGTCTCTGCGGCAAGTTCTAGAAGCAAAAATGAAGCTGGACAGAGATGAACTACAGAAGCAGATCCACCAAATGAAGCAGGAGGTTCCAAGATGGGGAGAGGCTGGACCATGACTGCAAGATTTTGTCTGAGAGATTCATGTTTCCCTGGCTCAATAGGCAGACTCCAGTCTTGTTCCAGTCTGTGACCCAAATTAACTGCATGTACCAATGACACGCTGCTGTTGCACAGGTCTGTGTGTTGACTCAAGCAGTAAATGCAAGCTCTTCATGGATAACCAACAACCAGCCCTTGGGGCTGAGGTGTGCATTTGCCACTGCACTACTCTAGTTGCTGTCAGGAAATTAAGCACTGTGTAAAACTGGAGTAATATATTGGTGAAGCTGGCACCTAATTTGCTAAAGGCATTGCAGTTTTGCAGGCTTGGGCAGGCAGCCATATACTTTTATATATAAGCACCTGCACCCACCCAACCCCTCTTTTTAAAAAAAAATAAAGGCCACTTGATATAATTTGCCTAATATGAATTTGGCAAGGTTCTCCATCTTGATGCAAGTCACTTAGTTGAAATCGATGGACATATTTACAGTGACTTTCTCTACTGCTCACTTCCTGGGGAGGTAGAATTGGCACTAAAAAAAACAGTGTTCAAAACCCAGATGCCATCAGAAAATGTTTGTTTAGGTTTGCAAATATCCTCTGTGTATGAAAACTAAATATGTAGACTAAGATGATTCATCAACAACATAAGAAATTTTAATCACATGGTCTTAAGTATTGTAAAATTAATAACTAAGTGGAGCAGAGACAAGGTAAAACATGTATATAAAGTATTTTTTAAGTGAGCATGTGTTCCTGTGACTGGCTTCATTGTATTCATAAAAACTTAGAAAGGCTTGAAAACAAAAGCAAAGGCGATAATCCAACCTAGCTTGGAGAATGTAACGCAAAATAAAATGCAGTTTATGTTCTCCTCAGAAATTGTCATTGAAGTAAAAGAACTGATTTATCATATTTAAGTAGACTAATAGTTTAGCAGATTCAAATTGCTAATTGCATTCACAGTATTTCCAGATAATAATTGCCATTCACAGAAGGAATTACATAATCAAAGTCAGCACCCATGGGGCATATTAATCTAGATAGGAAGAAATATATATGTTAATTTGACTTCCTCATTAAGAGCATGATATATTGCTCCTCATGTTTGCAAGTCATGCAGGATTAAACACTCATGAAGAATAAAAGACCTCATCCAGCTTCCTAGTAATTTATACTATTAACAGTAATTCATATACAAAAATATTATTAATTCACACAATTCACATCAGTGTTAACATAAATAAATAAATAGGATGCATCTACACTATTCTTAATGGATTTTTCTTTCAGCTAGTATTGCAAAAACTATTCTTAGTTGGAAAATCGGTGGCAAATTCCTCATCACTTCCATGTAAGACTGTTTGGCCCCCAGAGTCACGGTATTTAAAACAAACAAAGAATAAAAAACCTGCTCCAAAAACTTACACCATTAACTTCAGTGAGACAGTGTAGTGTGTAAAAAGCAAAGAAATGCATACATCTTTACAGGTTTAGCACCTAATTTTCTATTCACTTCCTATGTGGTTGAAAGCAATTCCAAGTCTCAAAGATACATGAAGCTTTTGCAGCTCTGGCTCCCAAGGCTGACACAAACCAGGAATGACAGAGGCACCTTTGTTATCCTCCGTGTGCTCTGAAATATATTTACAAGGGCAGCAGTTCCCTAAAGAGAGACAATGAAATCCTTGCTAATGTTTTTAAAGAATTGTCTTAAAAATTGATTCTTACTCTACACGTGCATTCTTATCTATTCTTAAATATTTAGCCATGTATAGTGAAAAAGCTGTCACTGGATTTTCACTAAAAAAAACTAAAATAAAAAAAGGAAATTAGCAAAGAAACCAACAAAAAGAAACAGAACAAACACCAAATAATTTTTTTGTTCTGTAATTGGAAGTCTGTACCTGAGGGAATCTGGTATGATACGAAGGGCACACAAGCGATCAGAGAAACAATTTATACAGGATTTTAATAAAATGTTTCTCGTGTAAAAATCTCGTGTGATTGATCCACATATAAAACAACACACGAAGCCCTATCCAATTTCACTTTTGCTGGTTTAAAAATGTTTCTCTCTAAATTTCAGCGAAAGCAAATAACTGAGAGCCCAAATAAAGTAATATTGAAGTGCAACCTAATGTCAAGCCGTGCCTTCAAACCATGAAGTGCTCCACGGAGGGAGACACAGGTCAACAGTGTCTTGTCTGCACAGACTGTCAGGGAGTGCTCATATGCGCTGAGTGAGTTCTTCAAGGGGCAGTGAGAGTCCCTGCATCTTCATCTTAACCCTGTATGGCAGAATCCTCTCCTCAGGAACAGCAAGCCCTCCGGGGAACAACCCCGGAGCCAGGAGGGCAGTGCACAGACACCAGGGCTGCCAGAGCTCCCTTCTGAGAACTGACCCGCAGAGATCCCGTAAAGGCACACAGGAGGAAACAGCTGTGTCTGAAAGTGGAGCTGCCCCTTCCATGCTGGTCTCCAGTGGGATTCCTGTGTGCCAGTCCCTCAGGGACACCAAGGGCTTTTGATGGTGGAAGCAAGGTGCTTTCTTTGCTCAACACAAGCACCCGTGCTGTGAGCCACTCTCTCACAGGTCTGTAGAGCCCACCAAGGGGAAGAGGTAGTCAGAGGGGGTAGTGTTTCACTGGATGGCACCCAAACAATCAGAATGAGACTAGGGCAAGTAGATGTGCACAAAGTACTGATTAAACCACAGCCATAAACTCACTAAAGGAAGGACTGTGAGGAGCCTTGAGAAGTCATCTGCTCCCTCGCTCTGCTTTGAAATAGATCTAACTCTACCTAAAATATATGCCATAGGCACTTGTGTAACTTGCTTACAACAATCTTTCGAGAATAAACCATTGACTACTGCAGTCTATTCCACTGCTTAAAGAACTGCCCTGCCACCCCAACATGTAAACTGAATGGGCTCTAGATAGTACAGGACATAATGGGCTTAAATTTCAAGCACAGAGGACAAAAAATCTAATTTATGACATTCTTCCCTGCATGTCTAGTAATTTTTTAAGGCAATCTGTGTATAACAGAAGATTCAAATGAAGTTTCACAGGGGTATTTTGCTCAATATTTCTTAACCTTTTTCTTCTTCCTACACCCATAAAACCCCCACCAAACCAACAACATCCTACCCAAAAAACCCACAACTATAAAACCCCAAAAATGGCCAAAAGCAGACCACTTCCTTTCATGAAGTTTAAAAATCTTTCTTTTGTCAGCTATTTTGCATGCATGAGGCTTAAACCATCTGCAGCGTGCAGACCATAGTATTCAGCCAGCTATGTTGCCTGAAAGGCATAATGAGTGTCAAAGGTTAAGCTCATTGAAAAATATTTAACTGGGGTACATGCCTTTTATATCAGCATGAGATAACACAGTAGAATTATAGTGCTGTGCAGTGAGGGACTTAAATGGAATCGGAATTACGAGTAATTACAGAGCAATTGTCCTGTTTAGGTTCATTAAGCAAACCAAAGGAACGATGCAAGTCAAAAGTTAAAAGGAGGATCCTAACTTCACCATGCGTTGATGTAGTACAGTTTTGTGTTGTGGATACCTTTATATTGTGGATATCTTTGTCATTACATTCTGATACAGTTCAGCAGGCAGTTTCCGTGTCAGAGAAGAACAGTGTGAAAGACAATGAACAGCAGTATATTCCTGTGAAGGCGATTTAAACTGAAACGTAATATTTTCTTCTTTGCTCAGTTTGTGTTTCCTGCTCCACCTTCTCAAGCATCTGGTCATCTGGAGCAGAGTGTTCTCTGTATCTTAGAATTAAAGTGCTCGTTAGACACGTATTCCAATAATGGAAATGTATAATGAGAGACAAATGACAAACTGATGAACTCCTCTTATGTGTGGAGGAGGGACCCTCCTGGGATACTCCCCACAGTGTAAGAAATTCGGAGGCGAATTTGAAAGAAAACAAGGAAATTCAGTGCAAGGCCTCTACTGAATTTGCCACAGGGTGTCACTGTTACTCTTGGCGAGGGAAGGACGATGCTCCGTGTACCTGTGTGATCCATGGATGCCGCAATACCACTGAGATGGGGCTGGGAGCCTCTCACAACACTGTTACTATACTAGTAATACTAAACAACACTAGTTAAATACTAAAAAGTATTTAACAGTACTCTGACAATAGAAAAAAATATTCTAAAGGCATCACTCTGTAAAATCCCAATAAAGGCAGATGATCAAGTAAAATACTCTGAGGGGGATTGTGATGGTCCTTTGGACAATGCACAGGGAATGCTACTTGGGGACCAAAGCTCTCTGCTGCCTTTTCTGTAAGCAGAACTTTGGTCAACACAAAGCATGAAAAACCCCCAAATCAGCTCCCAAACCCAGAAAAAATAAGAGGCAGTTCTTCTAAAACATTAGACCTTAAACTAAGTAAAGCTTGAAGAGCAACATGCAGCATTTCACACTGATCGCCCCAGGAGCTGCTGCAGACTGGCAGAAGAGGCTCCTTACCCAGCATTTCCTCCCCCTCCAAGACTGACTTTGGCTGAAAGACCACAGGATAACCTGAACAGTTACCACCAGATGAAGCTCTGGGCCTAACACAAAAAGCTGCTCTCAGTTCGTGCAGGGGTTATCTCAATAAATAGCCTCAACATTACCAAATATGTGGGAGAGCCATGACTTTTGCTGGCATAGATCAGTGAAAAAAATGCTTCCAGCTCAGCAGAGCATTAGTGATGTATACCTAACCAGGATCAAGTTTAAGGAGAAAACTGAAGTAGTAATTGCCATAAAACAAAAAGCCCAAACTGAATGAGAAGATGAGTAGGAATTGTTGGTGAGAAAGGAAATTTGCTTCTTGTAGAGTGACAGGAATTAAAATAAAACACATCATGCACTGCTGCACATACTCCAAGCAGTTACTGTCATTAAACCTGACTTCAGCTTCTGCCAAGGCTCATTTTCTAACATCACTGCACTAAACATGCTTCCCTTCTATGTGACTGAAGTTGAATTAGACTATAAATGAAGACAAATTTCGCTGACTGTGCTGTCTCACTCTTGTGCTATGTTTCCTGATGGTATCAGGACTGTGAGGTAGGGCATCCACTCTGCTAGGTGGCCTTTGTGATCTTGCTATCTCCATTAAGAATAACTTAAAAGGTTCAGTGATCGCATATTAGAATATAGATGCCTTCATATTATAACACTGAATTTCCATGCTGTGCCACGCTCTTTTATCCTTCACTGGCTTTGAGAATTGTCATTTGAGTACATTGCAAATATCTTATTATAGAAATCGTGAAATTCAAGAAAGGTATAACGACTCAAAGCGGAGCTTTGAAAATGCAAACAACTGAAAACAACAAAAGTTAAAACATATTTTATGCTACTGCCTTGCTTTGAAAAGATAAATGCCAGCCTGTTTACTACTATAAATAATAAACCTTGTTCACTTTACAAAGATCTTATGGGGATTGATCACTTTGTATCTTACACAAGCTTGAATACGTGAAGTGCTGTGACCCAATTCCACATATGCTTTCCTTTGTGAGATTAATCTCCCTAAAATGAACGTGGCAGCTCACAGCAGAAACTGGTTGCTTTCCTCTTTGCATGTATAATGTTTTATGTTGCAAAACAAAAGGGACTGCTGGTCTCTAGTATGGTCTCCTGGTATCTTAGAACCATACAATCGTTTAGGTCGGGAAAGATCTTCCTTCCATTAATGGCAAAATCTCAACCATTACTTAAAATTTTGGATTTCCACTTATCATGGACTAACAAGACAAGAAATGAACACTATAATATTATCAGTGTTTATTTTAGTAATGTACCTCCATTATCCAGAGTGAGGGGAGATGAAGAAAATCCAATACTGACACCATGAGACAGAGCACAGTGGTGGAATCCTCAATCTCCAGATAGCTTTTGGGCTGGTTTGGGCCCATTACCTATATTTCTGCAAATTCCCTAGCAGTGAATTAATTTTTCACCTTTATTAGGTTTTCCAGGCTGTGGTAACTCCCACACAATGCCAAATAAAAAAAAAACAAAAAAACAAAAAAAACAAAAAAAAAACATGAGGAAAAAGTGTGAAGGGAATTGAGTATGATTCTGTCCTGAGGCCCCACTGCCACTTGATGTCACTATTCCTGTCAGGCAAAGGCAGGCAGGATCATGGCTGCAAGAACTGGATTTCAGCAGGTAAGAAGCACCAAGGAAAGTCATACAGAGTATTTCAATAAGTCAAAGGATTATGCCTTATGGGCAGCACTTGTTAAAACCAATCTATTGCAAAGGCAAAGCCAGAGATTTGGTTAAGGGTGAGTCTCCTTGTGTCTGACACAAAGGGGCAGGAACTTCACGTGGCAAACACATCAGGGCAAAGCGCTCTCCTCACCCTGCATTTCTACAGCCTAGTTCCCAACAAAGCAAACTGAAGGAGGAGAAACTCCATAAATAAGACAGACAAGATCTAAGCCCAAGCAGAGACCAAAGAACCTCATCCATTTCATGTTGATTGTGAAGCTCTTCCTGCTTGCCACTGGCCCTGGAAAGAGTCCTCACGGGGCTGATAAGGGAACAACTGAGGATTCGAGGCAAGATTTAAACAACAGGGACAGGAACGGAGTCATCTGTGTTTGCATCTGCCAAGGGTGATGGAATATTATGGTATTAAGAACAGAATAACAAGATTTTCACAAAGAAGATATTTTAATAGTCATTCAGATGTAGAAGGATAAATAAATAAAATGCCCAGAGATGCTCATTCGAGAGCCTTTTGCTTCACGAGCAATCAGAGAAACAAGGAAAGGCCTGGAGGAACAGTGGCAGAGGGTCTGGCTCTCAGGGGCTTTTTAGCTCAAGGCCGTGTGTCATGGCTAACTGACAGTGATAAACAACCTCAGCTGTTATTTCCACTCCTGCTTACAGAAGCAAGTAGCAGTTAATACTGAAATGTCTACACATATTCATATGGGGCATCTACAATACTTCTTATATTTTGCATTTAAACAAATTCGCAGCTTCATGCATGATGAATCTGGTTTTCACATGAGTACAAGACATATTTTAAATACTTTGCTTGTGTGGGGTGTGTCAGATTGACCCTGATTAGCTCAGTGCTAAAAATGCCAAGGTCAGGGGTTTGATCCCTTAACAGGCCACTCACTTAAGAGATGGACTCAATGATCCTTGTGAGTCTCTTCCAACTCAGAATGTTCTGTGACTTTGTGAATGTATCAATCAAATACATAGATACCTTTCTGTGACCGTGGTTTCAATTCTACGATTAGCCAACACCGCATAGAGCAGTTTTCACTCACATTAAGCATTTTTCTGACAATCTACTACCATCCAAATCCCAATTTTTTCCTCATCTGTGCATGAGGAAAAAAAAAAGTTATGAGACACATGAATGGAATTAATGCAAGAAACAAAAAGAGAAAGTGCAAACAACAACAAGCAATGCAATGGTCTGGCTCTCGCAAACTGTGACCAATTTGAACTCCCAGTTTGGTATTGATAGAAAACCATTGCAAAACAGTGTCCAAGACAAGTAATGGTCTTTCTTTCTATGCTTTTTTCTTTCACTCAAGGCAATTAAAGTACTATATTAATGTGTTTTGGTTACCTATCATCTTTAATTCACCCACTACTGAACCTGATGGTTTCAAACTCCTGGAAGGTGAAGGACTCTTTGTAAACATGTTCTTGCTGCACTCCAGCAATGTGTACGCATGCCAACATAATTTTGTTGTATGATAAAATAATTATCAGGTTTACAACATCTCTGTTGGATAGGGATTGCAACAATTCAAGGCACAGGAAACCGCACACCATTAATTTTAGTCATCTCTCAAGACTACGCAGCAAAGCCATGACACAGCAAGTAGTAACAGTCATTACTAGTTCCCATTTACCCATATTAACCATCCTCAAACACCAAGCTTTCAGTTAAACTGTGGCAGTAAGTAAATGCTATTTATACAAAGCTTGCAGCTTGACTGTTTTATAAATGGGTATGTGGGAAGCAAAGTGAAATATCAACTGATAGTTAATACTTAAATTGCTGCTCATTTACACTTAAGGCAAGTTTCATTGCTGCTATTTGCAGAGAGTTTTAAAGTTCAGAATTCAGTGATTCACCTCAAGAACTTTGATAAATAACACCATGTTATAAAGAAAAAACCAAAACCAACTTGTCATGAAGGAATCTTCCTTCTCCCAGAATTTTTGAAGACAGTAATAGGTTTTTAACCTATTATAAGAGCAGGTTCTTTGGTCTATCTTACAAACAGCATTCAGGAAGACGAATAGTTCTGTCCTGGGTGTCTAAATCTTACAGGAGTCACTCAGAAAAATCAGGAAAATGAATGTACACGGGATAATCTGCAGTTTGAAATAACACTGCCTTAGCAATGCCATCCTTCACACAGAGGATGCTTGGGCCCTGAACAGGTTCTCCAGGGAAGTGGTCACAGCACCATCCTGACAGAATTCCAGAAGTGTTTGAACAATACTTTGAGGCACATGGTGTGACTCTTGGGGTTGTTCTGTGCAGGGCCAGGAGCTGGACTCAACGATTCTTGTGGAACCCTCCAGCTCAGGATATTCCATGATCCCATGATCATTTCCTTTAACTGTGATAATTTATATCATACACATAAACATACCTTGTCACTAAGCCTCAGTTCCACCAGTAATACAAGCATTAATCTGAACAATCAGACTAATTTTTCCTAATGAATTTTGAATCCATTTCTGTAAGGTACTCAGCACAAATGGAGAGAGAGGAACACATTCAAGTCCTGCATATCCCCAGTATCTGTTCACACTCTGCCTTGGGTGGTGCTCCACCCATGTACTGCTCTTCACAGAGCCTTCTCTGAGTTTGCCACAGGTACCTTCCAGGCACCTGAATGAGAGTGAGGAGATCTCAGGTTAATACCACAGCTCTGAACGAATCTGGGTTCCTTTCAGTAGCTCCTGATCATTAAAGCAATGAAGCAGAAGCTCTGCTGAATATTTTACCATACTTCATTTTAGTCCTATTTTGTTTTAATTTAATGGAGTTTTCCTAAAGGAAGACTCTCTAGATTCATGTGGCTCTAGCAAGATGTTCGAAGAGAAAAATTCAAAACTTACCTGTTTGTCATCTTCTTCTAACTTGATTTGTGTCTCAGCCCCATCAATTTGACAATGATATTCTCATTTTCTTCATGGTCTATGTAGCCCCTGTGGAAGAAATTGGATGCATTGAAAATATCTCAGTAATCCTCACTGGATGATGAATTACAGGAATACATTCCTTAAATAATTAACCTGAGTGTGTGCTAACACCCACAATAAGATGCTCTCCAAATCCCCAGACATCATTATAAAAAGAGGGAAAAAAAACCCCAAACCAGCAGCTCTGCAATTAGTTACTTTCATAAGAAAACAAACATCATACTAAGATTTAATGAAAAATGAAGATAATCCTTCCACTAAAGGGAAGCCCTATTGGCTGAGCAGACACCAGTTCAATACAAAAAGAGGAAAAAAAATTGAAAGAGACCTACCACTCTAGTAAAGCCAATGCTCTCAAGAGACCCCTTTTGTCTCTCCTGTTCCTGTCCTTAATCCTAAAGCCCATTTGATCTTCCTCAGGTGGGAAATCCATCAGCATCCTGCTCTTTATCACCTGGGCACTCCCACAGATCAACACTATTTCCTCTTTCTCCTTAAAGGAATGCTGCCTAAAAACTCCCCCCAGAAACTAGAAAAATGATACCATGAAACTGGAATTTGGGGCTGAATCTGGCCATGTAATGCACGAACCAAACAAACTTCTAGACGGGGGTGAAAAATAAAAAAAAAAGCACGAGAAAACCTGTTAATGAAATAGAACAATTTACCGGGGATAATCAACTCCAAACCAGGTCAGCAGTGAGGGAGAAGCTGTGACAGCCAAGCTGCTGTTCAGTGAGCTCCCAGGATCACGCTGAGACCAGGGAGCAGCCCCGTGTCACAAAACAGCCCCGAGCAGGCAGTGCCACCTGTGCCTGGCTCAGGGACAGCGGGTTCAGCTGATCCCCATCCTGCCAGAGAAATGTGGGGGACCTGCGTCCTCTGAACACCTTTAGCTGGGGACTTCTGGACTTGGACATTCACAGCTTTGAAAATCAACAGTTTAAATGAGTTTGTTACACAATATTTAAACTTTTAAAGTTTAAATCAATGCAAATGGTAGGGTAAAAATTTCAAATACATCCTGGCAATTTATTATTTATTCCAAAGAATAGAATGCTGCTGCCTGCTCAGAAAACCCACTCTTAGGCATATAAACTCATTTGGTTCCCGTAAGATTCAAGCTCCCAGATGATCAGAATCTCTTTAAAAAGTATTATATAGTCTCTAAATCACTGCAGTGCTTTTGAAAACTGCACAATTATTATTTTCTGTCTCCTGATCATCATTATGAAAACGTCAAAATGTTTGGGTTATAAAAATCAGTACCACGGACAATCCATCAACAAACTGATCAATTAAATTATTACTTAGAACACTCAAGCCATCTCAGCTACTCACAAGCCATCCTTGCAGCTTGGCATGAGCAATGTCATTGTTGCCTCTGACCTGCCACATTGCATTATCCTCATAATTAAGTGAGAATCCAGAATAACAATTTTGACCATGATAGCCTTGAGTTACAGCCTATAAGGAGACCCACAGCATTTTTATTTAGGCATGCCAGAGGAGTTAATAGGAGTAATAGGTTCAATTAAAAATGAAGTTCATTTATGTAAATTAGAAAAAGCAGGAGCACTGTTTTAGTTAGTTGGATGTTCTATGTATAGAGCAAAAACAAACAAAACTCAGAAAATTTGGTTTCATTAAAAGGAGTCTGGGTATCCAAACAGCTCTGGTTAAACATGAACTCGAAGTGGGAAAATAGAAAGCTTTCAATAAGCTCCTCTAAGTTTATTTTTTTGCCTGGATCAGGTAACCATAATATTTTTTTTCATGCTCTAATAACATACCAAATGGTTCAAACTCCAGACTACCAGAGTTACAAAATGAAGGATTTGGCTTCTTATACCTGCACTAGCAAAACACGCAGAACAAAGTCCTAAAGCTGTGTGAAGCAAGTTTATCTCTGAACATAAGAACATAAGAAGGCAAATTATAAGTCAGGTCTTAATTTTTATCATACCTTTTAACTTATAATTAGTTATTAAAACAATCGTCAGTCTAAAATTCCTCCTGCAAAACAGATGCTTAAGTAAATACCTGAAAGCTTATCCAAGCTTGAAAAATCCTGCTACCTAATTAAAATCTCTGAAAGAAACGGCAGTTCCTTCCTTTCTCTATGCCCCCATTCTCCCTTTTTTCATCCTCTCTGTCATAATAAGAAAAAGCTTTAGAAAGAATTGTCCATAATAAATTTATGAACTATCTGTGGTCTTTTAAATCTAGTTCAAGAAAAATACACTGAAAGCAGTCGGCGTTCACTCATGACTAGCAAAACCCCTTTTGATGTTACTGGAAAACAAAGAAGTTTTATTTTAAGAGCTAACTATCCCTAAAGTTAAAGGCTGGGTTTTATTGGAAAACTCTTTCGTCTGTGCATGCGTGCTGGGACCATTAGTCCGTCATTTACTCTGTCAGGTTCTTCAGTGCTGAGAAGAATCACAAGTGGCTGAGGGCCGTATTTTCTGTATGTACTTAAATATGTGATTACAAGACATTCATTGACAGGAATGCACCATTCCCACACTGGGGATCAGCCCAGCTCCGTGGCCATTCAACGGGGGCTGTGTTAGTCAAGGCCGGGCAGCGGAGCCGATGCCCAGGGCTTTGTCACTGCACTGACAAGGGCCAGAGTGCACCTCTGCCTCCTGATGGATTCTGCTGGCACTCAGCGCACCCACCCACAGTCCTGGCTTTGCAGCTGATGGAAAAAGTAGACAGGATGGTCTTTGAAACCAGCAATGAGGAGGGAAAAGTCCCACTCGCTCTGTCACAGACAATAACATCAGATGTCCAGCTGGAAGAGGGATCCACTGCTCCCACACCCTTGGCCATTTCAGCAGGCCCAGGAGCCAGCAGGAGCTGCCTGCTGCTCACATCTGCCATGCTTGGCAAGCAGAGCACGGGCTGCTCCGTGCTGTGCTTCCCACGTGGAAAAACGTGGCCTGCATTCCTGAACGTGGCAAAACCAGAACCCATCTTCCTCAGTGCTCCAGACAAACAGTTCTGAAGTCTGTATTTCTCTATCTAAGAGATCCAGATAAAACAGATTACATCTAGAGTTTTGAATTATTTGTAGTGAATTTTCCAATAAAACCTGTATTTAAAATAGTTTCAGTTCCTCCTCTGGGAGGTCCACAGCTTTTCATCAGTGAAACAATCTTGTAGCTGCTTTGAGACTTCCTCTGAGTCCAGTTAAGGAACCTCATTTTGAAAAATATCCCTGTCTCTAAAGGATCCGCCGCCTCCAAACATGCTGTATTCCAACAATAAAAGTTATTCATTTTTGTTTCCATTCTCTGGATGCTCCCATTTGCAACACTTTCCGTGCAGGACTGTCACCAGCTGGCTGGAGACAAAGAGCATTTCTCACTGAGCCATGACAGGCTGCCACTCTACAGTGCCCAGAGCGATGAATTCCTCTCCCGTCCCCAGTGACTCACCGTGGCATTTGCCCCTTTGCAGCCTTCTGCTGCTGCCATCAGGACACTGTGCTGGCGAAAGGACCAGATCTCAGCTAAAACAGAAAATGAAACATGATGTTTGTTGCTGCACATGCTTGAAAAACACCAACTTCACCTTCACCAGTGACCAGTTAAAATAAGTCATGCAAGAACTGGACTGATTTGCTTTAGGAGTGATACCGAGATTTTGCAGGAGGAGCTGGGAAGGAGTATTAGGGAATGCTGGTTTTATGCAGGGTAAGAAAAGCAGCTGCAAATCTACAATCCAGGCATTCCAAAACAAAATGCAGAGACGTGAAAAAAAAAAAGAAAAATTCTTTCTCCCCATAGCCATATTAAAAATGTATGTATTTGGTGAACTGAAACTTAACCATTAGGATTTTAAAGGCCAAAATTTAGTATTCTCTAGTAGACAAGTACACCCTGACAACTTTTCTTTTCAGAAATCTTGTCAGTGGAAATTCGGTTTTGCAAGACTGACCTGTCCCCTATCTCCTGCCTCAACTATAAGCCCCAAATTTAAATGCATTTGCCTCAGCTTTGATACAACATTCTGGTTTTGACAGGGTTTAAACTAGGCTTTATGGTCAGTGGCCTTACTAGAACGCTCTTCACAGACCAAATGACCATTTTGTGTGGAATTCACGTTAGTTATTTAAATTGCAGCAGATGGTAATTTTTTCAGCAAAGAAAAATTTCTAGTTTGTTGCTTTAGGACAAGATAAATAAGGCTGATCTTCAGATGCTTATAGATGAGAATCTGTTAAAGCTGTAGGCCTAAAATGCATATTTCCTGTCAACTTTAATTAGCTTCTGTGAACCCTAAATGATGTAGTTATTTAAAACTAACCAGGGTGAAGAAAAGCTGTTTTGTCAACTTTCTGTTTTTCACACTCATCCAAAAAGATGACAACGTGACACTGTAATGTGAATTGTATGTCAGTGAGAAACGAATTCCAAGCCCTGGAATTACAAAATGATTCAGAAGGACCTGACAGAGGCTAAAATGAGAGGAACAATAATTCCTTATAGAGAAATCAAAGTGTAAACGTGCTAAGCATGATGTCAGTGAAAACCTGTGATATTTCTTAGGGCAAAGAAAAGCACCTGTAGGGCAGATATGCTGAGAAATCCCTGTAGTTATTCCATTAGAGCTTTTCCATTGCAGTAACACAGTGGTGTTGCCACTGTAGTTTAATATGCTCACACTGTGTTTGCTAATGGTAATAGAAGACAGGAATGAATTCTGAAAGATGTTTGCACTACACAAATGACCACAGGCCCTATTCATTAGTTACACAGTCATTAGCAGATTTTACAAATCCTCATTCTTCCCATCTGAGCACTGTGCAGAAACGTTCTCTCTGTAATTACTTTTTACAAAGTGAGAGGGCAGCAGCTTTATTGTTCTTCAACAACAGAATAATCTGTGCTCCTCTTCACCCTTCCCACCAGAAGACCATTCGGGAAATGGATTATTTTCTAGAAATAAGATACTGGAGTAGGAACTAAGAATTTAGGAAGAGATTGTCTTTGTGAACCTCTGTTCAAGTTTGGGTGTATAGAATATACAATATACAAAATTAACCAGATTTCAGATCATTAATTCATCCTTCAATAGAAAACTCAACACCAAAACTACCTGTTACCTCTTGCAAGGAAGAAAGAATATATTATTTCAGGACATTTTGCAGAAAAAAAATCAGGACATTTTGCAGAAAAAAAATCAAGCTCATCACAAACGCACTCTGCATCATTGAGACTGCTTGTTGTGCAAAATAAACAACAGAAAATAACTAATAACATGAGATGTAATTACTAGGGCTACCTGCAAGTAAAAAAAAAAGCTAACAAATAAAGAGGTAATTTAATTCAAACAACATTCAAATAAATTCTAACATGTGCTCAAAGTTACCATTTAAAATCCTAGCCTATTCCACCTTCTTCTCTCAGACGAAAGAAAAGCAGATTTTTTTCTGATATGGGAGTCCCAGGTCATCTCAGTGGCACAATAATTAGATCAAAGTCAGAAAGTGTGCAGTCACTGTAGATGCACATAACACAGAGTATAAGATGGTCACTTCTTCACTATCAGCCTTAATCTCAGGGCTATTTTATCATCTTCTTCACTAGGAAAAGGCAAGATTTTAGTCTTCTGCAAATCTGTGCAAAGAGAAAAAGAGGATGTTCCTCGCAATTGTAGGATATTATAACCCCTGGACAACTGGAGCATCTTGTAATGATTGCACGAGTCATTCTGAAATCTCTTCAGTTCTTGGCTCTTTTAACTGATCAATGTAAGGGATTAACCTTATAAATAACTAGGAAGATGACTAGTAGGAAGATAAATAACCAGGAAGATAATCTTTGGGTATAAACAAACATGTTTTTTATGATGTTTGTCTAATAGCTCTGTGCCTTAGACTCAAAATAGACCTGAAATAGTACTTGAGTGAAGACTTCTGCCTTTTGTAAAATGATGTATTTTTAGAGGACTTTAGTATAGTTTTTGTTAATCTTTCTTCGCTAATGTCTGCACAAGCAACCCTCATGTTTGTGAAATTCACTTTTATTGGCCAGGATGACACTGAAAGCACATATGACCTCTTCCTGCCATTTTTGTGCATTCACACTGAAATCTCTGACTAGAAAGGGTAGAACCTGTAGTAGGAATGCATCTGATTGAACACAGTCTAATCAAGGAGCTGGGGTGCTGATTGCTATTAAAAGGCAAGAATTTCTGAAGTGCCTACAAAATTCAGTTTGTGAACATCAAAAGCGAATGAGACTGCCAGAACCAAAAATAAATCAAAATTTATCAAAGAAATAGTTACAAGTTATTTTTTCCACACTTACACTACTGGAATTTGGTGTTTCAGCACCATCCCCTGAAGGGTCTGCCTTTTGAATCCCGTAACAGAGCCCTGAAGACCTTGGGCTATGTTCCCCTCTGCCGTGCCTTCATCACCAGGGTGAGGCAGCTGTCAGCAAAGCAAAGTGTAGAGCAGGAAAAAAAGCCAACAGTAGAGGTCAGCCATGAACTGTAGATTTCCTCTCCAGATTTCTTGCCTGAACAATTCCTGCTGTTTACTGTACACCCAAAAATATCTGGGGCACCTGTGCCAAAACAGCAGTGGGTAACAGGCGTAGGAGGAAAGAAAATGAGTTTCCTTTCCAAAATGAAACGAGGCAAAAATCCAGGTACTAAGAGCACTGCCATGGGAAGGTTCAAGTACAAATGAATAATAACACTCTTTTTTTCTGCAAATAATATGAGCTGCCCTAGCAACTCATTCCTGTCTACTAACCAGTCCAAAAAGGTCAAGATTTCACCGAAAAAAAATACCCACCACAAACCAAAAAACATCAGCTGTGACTTGGCTTTTGGACAGTTCCCTTTGCAGCTTGCTGTCTTCCACTACCCCTTGGTAAAGCTGTTTGGCACGTTGGCTCATTGGAACAGGAGAATGTTTTAGTCCTCCTGTGTGTTACACCTGGAACACAATGCACCAATTTGCTGGGCTACTCAGGTTGACCCCAGTTTCATCTGTTTTTTTGCTAAACATTTAAAAATACTTAAACAATAGCTACATAAATTAGGTCAGTGCTTAAACCAGAACAGATAAGCTGGATTTTTAAAGCTGAGAATTAGCATGGACTAATAAACTGCTGTTTGATGCTTATTTGAAAAACAAGCACTTAGTTACCCCCTGGAAACGAGGACACACTTCAAAACCATTCGTCCTTAAGTGCAGCTGCCTTGGACATTCTTTTAATACAGCAACTGGATTTGAAGGACAGGGATTTTGACTGAAAGTACCCATGCATGGTCTCAAAAATGTGCTTAGAGTTGCAAATGGGAACAAAACAATCAACAAAATGCATTGAATTTTCTAGGCCAGCTTTCCAACTGTGATGCATTATACCCACACCAGGCAGGAGCTCAGGCATCATTTTTTCTGTCATGTGTTTGTCAAGCACTAAACACAATGCCCCATGGCCATGGCTGTTTTCCCCTGATCTACACAAAGGATCCAGCACCTGAGCCCACAGCCCTGCATCTGCTGGGTGCGACATAATTTTGGCCATCACCCTCCTGCCCTAAATGTGACCTAAGCCAAGCTCCTGGCTGCGGCCAGCAGGGACTGCCCTAGGTGCCCACCCTGGCTGCCTGCCCCTCGCCCCCGGTAGTGGATCCTACCCGGGGCACTCACTTTGCTGCCCGTTGGGCTAATTCACGCCTTCCACAGCAGCAGCCGCTGCTGGTGGCGAAGGAGAATGACTGAGCACCTGTACGAGGGAGGGCAGGGATGCTGAGGGGCAGCTCCGTGGCCCTGGGGGCCCTAGTGCCCTATGGCTTTTGGGCCAGCACGGGCAGGGTGCGCTCCTGTGCCTGCTCCCCTTCCCTCCCCTTCCCCTCTTCCCTCCCAGCCTCGGCTCCCCGCGGTGCCGCTGCGGGCTCCCGTCCCCGGCGGGGCTCGGGGAGGGCGGCGGGCGCGGCTGCCCAGCAGGGAAGGGGCCGCCCCCGCTCTCGCCTCTATAATGCCGGGGCCCCCTCGCCCACCGCTCCGCATCGCTCCTGCTGCCGCAGCCGCTTGCGAGCGGCTCCGCTCCCTTCCCTCCGGCCCGGGGTCGCTCGAGGCTTAGGGGCGGGAGGGAGCTCCATCGGCGGGAGGCAGGGCGCGGAGGCGGGTCCGTCAGCATCCCTGCGCTCCGCTCCGCTCCGCTCCGCTCCGCCCGGGCCGGCGGCGCCGTAGGGCGAGCAGCGCTGCGGGCGCAGGAAGGGGCCGAGTTGCCGGAGGTGCCCGGGGCGCCGGCGGCTCCCGGCGGCTCCCAGAGGGCCGGATCCGCTGCGGGAGAAGCCGCGGCTGCTGTTGCTGTGTCCGCCCGTCCCTCGCGGCGCCGGCGCTCCCGGGATGGGCCTCCCGGAGCTGGGGCTGTGGCTGCTGGCGGCGGCGGGGATCGTGCGCGGTGAGTGAGGGGGCGCCGGCCCCGCGGGCAGCGCCGGCAGCAGCGGCGGGGCGGGCGGGACAGCGGGGACGGCAGGGACGGCACGGACAGCTGCCCTGGTCCGCCCCGGCACGGCGGGTCTCTGGCCCCCTTCAGCCTTTCTCCGCTGCGTCCCCATCCCCGGCCGCACTGGGGGCTTGCGGGGGCTGGGACCGGCCGGGCAGGGACACGGGCAGAGCGATGGGGATGGGGGAGCGAACTCCGTCAAGGGACTTACATGGTGGCTGCGGCTCTAGGTTCAGGACTAGAAAATTGGGAAGAGAGAAGTCTGTCTTGAATGGGACAAGGAGGGCTCACATTCAGAGGACCTGTTCCTACCCTGCCCCAGACTCCATTTCATTCGAAAATGCCTCTGTCCCTGGTCTACTGTGCTCCATCCATGTGGACCTGCTCCTTCTCCCTTCACAGAAAAACGGCAGAATAAAGACTGGATTTGAAGCGTAAAAAGGACAGAAATCCATGAATATTATCACGTATATTAATGTAGCGCCTCTCATCCCTGTCAGGAACCCCATACCCCGCTTCATTCATAGCTGCATGAACAGAGAACAAAGTGGAGAGTACTTGCCCCAAAGAGTTCTCGGTCTGGAGCAGCCTTAGAGCAGGGTTCGGTCTAACCTGTGGCCATTTTTCTCCCATTATCTTGCTGATGCCCTCTGCCGTATCCCTGTTCTGCTTTACAGCTGTGCCAGGACAGGGGGCACATCACAGGTATTGTTTCCTCCTCATCACTTCTTGCTGCTGAACTGAAGGGTGTGTATGTTGAGAAAGCATCACTAGGATCTAGAATTTATCACTCCCGGCCAATCAAGAAATTATCAAAGAGGCAATCCCCCTTACAGGCTGGGATGAACAGAGTGATGCGCTGGTGATCTGGATTTTATAGTAGTAGCTAATGAATTAGGTGAAATACAGTGGCATTTTCCTGGCAATGCAGCAGGTGTAATAAACACAGTATCTAATAGCAGTAAAAAAGCATGTCTCAACCTTTTCTGATATAGAATCCTAATTATTTATCTATTTATTTCTGTGCCCAAAGAATCCCTGCAAGGAGAGTTCCAAAGGAAGCTTTACAAGGAGCTGCTGAAAAATTACAACCCTCTGGAGCGACCAGTTGCAAATGATTCCCAGCCACTCACTGTCTACTTCACTCTGAGCCTCATGCAGATCATGGATGTGGTAAGTGTGTAACCTTCTAGGAAACTATTTCTTTCAAAAGGTGGATTTTTCCTTCCTGGAATGGAGATGTCAGAGCGAAGGAAGATTACAAGATATTGGAAAGCACAAGTAATTCATGACACAATGCCAAATTTTGACTTCCTCTTTAAAGAACTAACCTGATAAGTAAAGTTTACCTCTTTCTTAGATCTCTTGTCAGAAATTCCCAACCTTCTTAGCAGTACAAAATACTTCAAGGGAGGATCAAAATGCTGACTTTGCCTTTTGAATCCTTAACTGTACTTAGAACTAACAAGCAGTGTAGTCTGGGAGGGATATGCAAAACCAAAGCTCTTGATTTCTGGGGGTCACTTCAGAGCTTCTTATAGTTGGAGATGGGAGAGAAAATCCTGGCCAAAATCCAAATTACATTATTTCTTGTGGTATTTAGACAAGATTGCTACATTTTATATGCTTAAATATCTGCTCTATTTGCAACCAGAGTTGCTTGGTATATCAATAGATATTTCTGTGCTGTGCTTGTAAAATGCACTGTAGGATCTATTGGGTTCAAATATGAGTAATTTAAGCTTCACTCTGTCACAGCTGCACAGAGATGAAACTCAACATATGAGTGAGCTTGCAGTATTTGTTTTTAGTGAATTCAGCTAGCTATGATAATCAGTGAAGTTAAATACTTAAAACTGTAGTTAACCTCAAAATGCCAGTATCTTCCACCTAAGATGTTTAAAGTTCAAGGCACAAGAAAAGGATGAAAGAAAAAAAAATTAAAGATAGGATTATTCATGACAAGTGGCTTGCTATCTGTTCCCTTGCATGCTAGCAGTTGCCAAAATCCAGACACTGTTTATTTAGTATCTGAAAGTCAGCAGACACAGAGAACTCTGCCAGTGCTTATAATTTCTATGCCCATTTTTGAAAGTTTTAGATTTATTAGACCTCAAGTGAAAACTGGGATGTGCATTTTGGCTGTGATATTTACTATCTGCCAAAGTGACAGTAGGCAGTCACGGTCAGTGAGCTGTTTCCCTGGTGCCACTAAAGCCAACAGGCAAACTCCATTAGTTCCATCCTCGGTACAGCAGCTGAGTTCTGATGTCTGTGATACCAGCGAGCAGAACAGGAGCTACATGGAGTCATATATTCTCGGAGTGACGGTGGGTGAAGAACATGTGTTATGCAGAGTGCAACAATTTCACAGAGTGCTGGCAGACTGAACTCAAACCAGGCTGGACTGCACTGCACAGGCATCTGAGAGCCAGGAGAGGACAGCCGGGTATTAGACCCAAACTTTGATGTGAGATAAAAGCCTGTACCGGTGGGATGATATAAGGGATGACACCAACAGCCTACTGAGTGTATGTGGGCCTGCTTTTGTTGTTAATGGTGTTTGTTATGGCTGGGCTTAGAGCACTGATAAAAAGGGGATCTCGTGCTGGGTGCTCTCCTAACACAGAGTCAGCCTAATTAGACAAGTAAGCAAGAATGCTTTTTGACAATGACAGACAACAGAGAAAGTGTAAAAGCAAAGAACAGCGCAAAATGAATAAATGATACCATGTTAATAAGGGGTGCATTAATTTTATGAGTCATCTTCTAATTGGATTTGTTTAGAATGTATCAAGGTAACACAAAGAATGATGTATTTGAAGGACAGTGTGAGCCATGAGGACAGGGCAGGTCAGAGAAAACTAAGAGAAGGAAGCTGAAGTGAAGAGCAGTGTGGAACAGACAGTGCTTCAAAGGTCTGAATGCCTGAAGGTCCCTGACTAGGTTACTGCTGCAGCTTCTCACTAGCTCCGGCCTTCCTGGGTCTCTTGCCATGTAGACAGGGCAGGAATAACCACTCAGTTCTCTCAGCCCCTCATCTGTGTGATGGAGCTTTGCCCTTGCTCCTCTTTCCTGTACATCAGGCCTCTTAGTGGCTTCTGCAGTAGCTCCTGCTGGCTGAAGTGTTCAGTTGCATAGCTCTGGATTTAGTTAGATTTTTATCTTTGTATTCAGGAAGGCTCAGTCTGTTCAAGGCCTGTTCAAACTGGATACCTGAACAAAACTCCCCATTTTAATGCACCTCTGCAGAACTCAGCACAGTACATGCTGCTTCCACTGAATCTTAAACCAGGCTTCAAAAAACACCCTTCTCAACCATGGACTTTGTTTATAGGGCCTTCTTGTGTAGGGAAATGACCTTCTGCTGCAGTATGTGCCTTCTCACAGTTACTGGAGGAACTTTTGCGCCGGCACAGGACAGTACAGTTGCCTTCAAAGGATTTTTGTACTACTCAAGTTTTTTCCCCAGCTTTCAGAAACTGCACTCTGGTGTCATTCTGTACAGACAGCTTTAGCCTGACTATGTTAAGGTAACATATTTCTGAATATTAACCACCCCAGGAAAGGTCTGCTGTATGGCCAAACCCTCCTAGTGATGACACAGCTTACAGAAGCCTTCTTTAGGTCATCAGAAATGTTTCCTGAACAGAATAACCGGAATGCCAACAAGGTGGTTTTTTTCTACATAAATTGCATGTGTACTATAAAGGATTCATTTGCATTTCCATGAGGTAATACTGGGTCTCTCTCTTTCATACACTCCTGATGTAGTTATAACCATGTTCTTGACTGGAAGTATGAACAGTTGGCTGTTGGAGACACAAATGGCTAAAGGCCAGCAGGTAGTCAACTTTGCAGAGTTCATTTCCTCTGGAGTTGACAAATTTAATTAAAAACCATACAAAACAAAGGGATCACTAAATACAAAACACAGATCACTAGCCAATCTGGGTGTAGTCAATGACTGCAGTCTTAGCTAATATGATTCAAAATGGAGTTTTTGATCCTATGTGCCTTTCAAAAGCCCCTTCATCATCAATAAGAACCGATAGTTTTTGTACTGGCTGTTTAGTTACAGCTCTTTCTGCTTGTCATAAAACCCACTGCCTTTCTTCTCAGAGGTCTGGGATTGACAGGAAGAGAAAGAAACCAACCATGAAGTAAATTAAGCTTCACACTATAAAACAAATGAGTTTTCTTCATTGTCAACAAGAAGCCAATGCTGTGGGAATGACAGCTACTTGCAATAACAATTACTGGTTTAACAAGCTAGAAACAAAACATGTCACCATCATACTTAGCTGTAGTTTATATATTCCCTTTAATGGCTTCTCAGCTGTTAGCAGCTGAGTCTAATTGGGAGTTAGACCTATCCAGAGCTGATCCATCAAATCCCTGCCAGAACAGATTGAGCCAGGCTGGATCCTGGCTGCTGCTATTCCTTACTTGAGGTCTCTCTCATTCCACTCTGACCATGCTGACAGGAAAGAGGAGACAGTAGACGAAATCTTTTCTAAACACAGTGGATGTTTTGTTTCCTACCTTACATTTTTAGCTTAGCCCTTCCTTTTAAAACTAGACAGTCTTTCTATTCAATGCTTGCAGATATTTTATTGGTATTGCACATTAATATGCATGCTAGTGTCAGAGCTACATAATGATGGATCTGTAAATGCCAATTGCCCCAACCTCATGTAGTTCACTAGAAAATAGACTTAATGAATTGTCTGATGGGAATGCAAGCTGGCTTGTAAATTATACAAAATGTTTCTAAATGGGGAGGAAGAACAGTGGCAGCATGAGAAAAATGCAGTTTGGGGACACACGAGTGAAGCTGAGAGCTGGGAAACTAAGGGAGCGCTTAGAGGGGGAGAGGGAATGCCTAAGATACAGCAAAGGAATTTGGAAGAAAGGTGGAATTCATGTGGAAGAGGATGGGAGGCAAAATGGAAAGAAAGAGAATTGAAAGGGTGAACTTAAAAAAAGCTTCTGCGTCAAGTTAATGAGAACTTTCAAGACAGAGATCCTGGGTGTCTTTCAGTTTGGTTTTTTCCTCTAGTCCTGTCCTGGTCTTAGCTATGATAGATTTAATTTTCTTAGTAGCTGGTACAGTGCTGTATTTTGGATTTAGGATGAGAAAAACGTGGATAACACACTGATATTTTAGTTGGTGCTAAGCAGTGTTTACAAGTCAAGGGCTTGTCAGCTTCCCACACCACCCTGCCAGCAAGGAGGCTGAGGGGCACAGGAAACTGTGAGGGAACACAGATGGGACAGCTGACCCAAGGGATATTCCAGACCATATGGACCATCCTGAGTGTAGAAACTACAGGGAAAGCTGGCCAGGGAGCTGCTACTTGGGAACTGGCTGGGCATCAGTCGTCAGGTGGTGAACCACTGCCCTGTGCATCACTTGTTTTGTGTATTCTAATCTTTTTATTCCTTTGCTGTCCTAATAAACTGTCTTTATCTCAACCCATGAATTCTACAGCAATCAGATGTGTGGTGTTTAGCTGCCTGCTGGGTTAAACCATGACAATTTCTTAACAGAAAAATCAAGTCCTCTTAAACCTTTGCAAACAATCCTGCAACTAAATCACCCTGAAATGAGAACGAAGTGGAGACAGCCAACTGGCAGAAGTGTTCTTTAAGGGTATTTTGGTTCTTATAATATCAGAAGATGGATTAAGAAGTTTCTTTTGCTTCTCATAGTTATTTGTTTCAATTTTCTTGAAAAGAGAAATGACAAGCAAGTTGATGAAATAAGTGAAAAATAACTTACTTCCTCTCAAATTTGCTGAAATCTTGTTTCAAGACTCCTTGTAGGAATGAAATTTATATCCAACTGAAAGCCTGACAATAAACATCTCTCAGGATCTGAATCAGAAAGTGTTTGGAAATGTCTGGCTTAAGAAGACTAAACAAAATTGAAGAATAAGCATGGAAGGAAAATCTGAAGAGACCAATACTAAGGCAGACAGTGGAAGGAGAGGAAGAGGGTTAATGGATGGTCATAGCTGCTCAAGGTCATGCCTTCAGTAGAATGTCAATAAAAATAGGCAATAGGATGTGAAGAAGTTATTTATTTTTCTCTACACCTCACCTCATGGAAACCCCTCAACCTGGACAAAAAGCTGTTCTTTGGCCTCTGCCTGTCTGGTATTTCAGTGCTGGCCTGGAGTATCAACCTAACTTATGCTTAGGAAAACCTTCCAGCACACACATGTTTGAGAACCACATTCTTGAAATACACTGGTATTATGCAATTTCCACACTGAATAAAATTACAGCCACCAGAATTTTAAACAGTGTATGGAGGTAAATGCCTTCTAATATTCTTATTTGCTCTTGTAACATCCATGCCAATAATAATATCAGAGGAGTAAATTCAGCCCTTGCCTATTGGTTTAGAGGGAACGTTAGGAATAGACACAGCAGTGTTGTTCCTACTCTGCTACATCTCACACAGAATAGCAAATGGCATAGAAAAACAAATACAGTGATCACGAGGGTACGGATTTTGTCCCTAGCCTGACATTTTTATAGTAGACATACCTGCATCTATTGTAAGTTAATACCATTAAGAGAACATACCTGAGGGTATACCAACCCCAAAAATCGGAAGATGAAACCTTAGAAATTAATGTTGAATATATTGAGATACACAGTGATACTTCAAATTCAATTTTTACTGCTATCTAAATGAGTAGAAAAATCTTATTTTCGTTTGGAAAGGGCCTGCAGAGGTCATCTGGTCCACCCCGCTACTTCAAATAGGTCTGAAATAGTTACTCAGGACCGTGTCCGGTCACGTACTGACCAATTCCACAGCAGGAGTTTCCGCAGCCTCTTCCACTATTCACTGTCAGCATGGCAGGTTTGTTTTCCTAACAAATAAGCACAACTTCCCATCTTCCCATTTTGACTTTAATAACACTTTTCTGAGAAACATTCTCAGCAGAAAGCTGGAGAATGAGGTCTTGGTAAACCCGCATGGCAGAACTTGTTCTTAGAGTAGCTGTCAGTGGTTCAGTCTCAAAACGTAAGATTTAGTGATGTGCTGAGATTCCCCAGGAAACTATACTGAGTCACTGTTTTCCTTTCATTTCGTCTGGAAGATGGAATAGATAATATTTTTATTAAATTTGCAGATGACATAAGTTTGAGAAGCTCTCAGAGAATACGGAGGGCAAAACTAGAATTTAACATTGTCTTGTAAAAGTAGAGTTAAAGGACTGGTTTGACCCAATTTTTGCTTTTTTTTTTTCCAAAGCCTAAATTATGTGAAATGTAGAGTATTATAGCTTAAGAAAAATTTGGATGCACTGGAAATAATCCATCTGCTGGAGACTTTGGTTTTATTTAAGGACTTTAATGTGATGCCTAAGAGCTTTCTTAACTGGAATCAAAGGCAGGTCAGTACTGCCTCTGTATGAGAGAGAGTTGTATTATTTTAATAGTCCCATCAACTGTAATTATAATCATAGTCCAGACTCTCCCTGTACTAGATGATATGTAAACATAGCTGGAAAGATCATTTTTGTTTCAAAACATTTACAAACTAACTATATTTTGATAGACTAGGGTTTGTTAACATCAGAGTAGTTCATGTCATAACTATTGACACTTACTAAAGCAGAATTAAACAAAACTTTAGCATAAACAATTATTGCATTGGGTTCAGAGCAATGCCTCTTTGATATTAATTTTCATTAATACATGTCTTAGATTTTTCTAAGGAATTTTAGCAACTTTACTCTGCAGCTGTTTGAAATGTTACTATTTTCTGGGGCTTTCTAGTTTGAATCTAGAATTTTTACCAGCTTTCTGTGTGGAACTTGGGGCACCATTTTGGGGGTGTCTTAAGTGAAGGGGTCTCTCTGCTACTGACAGTCACTCAGATGATCTCACTGTCCTCTGGTGCTCCCACTCCTCTGGCTTCTGCCAGTGCCTCTCCGGCTGAGCAGTTACCTGTATCCATTCTTGGAGTGTTCATTTTTCTAGATGACCTGCCCTTGCTTTGGTTTTAGATTAGGTTAAACTGCTCACAAAGTACCCGTGGTGCTTCTTCACTTAAAATTTTATATATTTGGCCCAAACCCAAGTGAGTTCTCTCTCTATTTGAGTCACATTGCAAAACTTGGGAGAATGCTGGGTTGGTATTATACTACCTTGTGACTTCTTCAGCAAGACTTCTGGTGATAAACATTGTGATGGGTACAAACATGATCATTTTGGTCTACTCTGATCATAAAGTACTTAATTTTTTTTTCTACTAGCTGAAGAATCAACATTTAATAACTTATTTAAGAAAGCTGAATTTAGCTACTTATCTTCATGAATATTCAAGTTCTTACTTAGATTGCATAACACCATTTAGTCAGGAATCTTTCATGGTTCCTCCAGACATTTGCTTCCCATTAAATCATTTACTCCACAACAGTTTTTACTTGTTTTCTGGTTTCTCCTGTTTCTTTTTCTTTAAATTTCTAGTTAGGGGAAAGAAAAGTGCTGAATAGTTGTTTGTATGTAGTGAGCAGCAGCAGAATCTCAGGAGAAATCCTGTTCCTTTAGGCTGCTCAACTCACTTGGGCAGACCAAAGGAAAAACGAAAGCACAAACTTTTTTTACGTTAATCTGAAGTAAGTCAAAGTTTGCTTATCCTCCATTGCCCTTGGTTATTTGTGTGACTCAGTTTGAGATATTCAAGGGCTTTTGTCCTTGTTTCATTTTACACAGCGAAGAGATTACAGCTGATTTCAATGGCTCACACACAACGGTCAGCAAAGACTCTGCGTAAGGATCTGCCACTCAGTGTTGGCAATCCCACACCCCAGACCCACTGGGCAAGACAGCAATGGACAGTATCTTGAAATTTTGAAATGAAAATGATGCTGCCGCTCAAAGAAGCAGAACAGCTTCTGTAAAGAAACAGACTATAACACAAACATCTTCCTTGCTGAAAGAGAGAAAAAAAAAGAAAAAGAAAACAGAAATTTAAATCTGGAAAAACGAATAAAACTACCAAATCAAGAGGCTTATTGAGAAATGGTGCTAACAAAGTTCCTAAGCTGTTTATCAAACCTCAGCAGCTTCTTTGCAAACAATGGCTGTGGCCGAAGCTCATCAAATCTGCATTATTCTTTTAATTTCAGCATTCATTTGCGTACATTAGAAAATATTTCTCCAAGCTTTATTTTCTTCTCAGTTTGCTGCTTGATTTTTATTCCCACCATGCTAAAGGGAGAAACTGTTCACACTTTCATCTTGCATTCCATTCTACCCTAATTTATTCCTGACAGTTTAGGAAACTGGAAAGGTGCTGGGATATGCTTCCTGATATTTTTAGTTAATTTAATACCATGAAAGTTACTGGATTATAACAGAAAACAGAATATTCTACTTTTCCATGAAACATGAAGAACAGATCTTTTCCAGCAACAGTCTATAATATTCTGATAGTTGATCTACTTAAACAAGGAGACAACACCACTCCCTACCCTACCATGGTGAGATATCGATATACAATGAGAAACTGCAGCCTTATTTCTGTGCTTTTTGTCCATTTTTTCTGTGCTTCTAAATATCTTCTGCATCTTTCAGCATCTTTCTTTTACCTAGTCTGCTCAAACAGTGTTAGATCTGGAAAGTTATTCTAGATGCAGGAGGATGTGTAGGATGGAATGGGAAGCAATGACTGTACACTAATTAAAGGCAGTTTGCAGGAAGGAGAAAAAGCATTGACTAAAGGCTATAAAAAACCCTTCTGATAATAGTTAGCTGGAGGACATTAAAGATGTTCATTGTATGTGAAAATCAGAACTTCTGTTCTGCTTTCTGGTTCCACTGGAGAGATCTTTGGAACTTTTTTGCAATGCAAGTCATCTGGGGTTTTTCCTGTGTGGTTGGGGTTTTTTTAAATATAAGTAAAACCAAACAGCTTCTGAAACCTTTTTCTCCTTCTTTGTGATATAAAAGATCAGCACAAATCATAAAAGCTCAGTTTTCTAACTACATTGCTATGGATGCCCCATTAACTTAAGAAGTCCATGGACATCTGCTGGTATGTCACGTGTGATGAGAAAGGCAGCCTCACTGTGAAAAGCACGGGTAAGGTCCTAGGAAACAGATTCCATTGTGACAGATTGTTGTAGAGCACTGGAACCACAAATACTTCACATTTTACACTGGACCTCTCCCTAGAACAACAGAATTTGCAAAGTTGCTTCATTTAGTAATTTATGGTAGTCCTCAGTAATCAGCTAATAAAACAAAACTACGGCATAGGGAGTCAGGTCTGGCTAGTTAATACACAAAGCTTTTAATTCACAGAAGTTTGGGCCTGAAATGAATATATTCCCTGTAATACTCAGAATTTGTCCTCTCTTTTAAAAAATCTGTCATATTGAATCCTAGACAATACATAATGTCATTACTTCATACACAAAGACATATCCTTTGTTTTGACCAATATGGATCGGCTCATGGTAATTTGTATGAGATGTTTGAAAGCCTCATGTTTTTCTTTATAACTGTTATTGTCCTCTGATAGTGAAGCTACACAGCCTTGGCTGAGGATCTTGCTCCATGAAGTATTACATCAGCATTTCCAGACCTCTTTGCCTGCTACACTGGGGACCCACAGGGCCAGTCCCAGCCCTGAGGAGCTCTGCGTGTGCAGTCTGGCCTCTGCTGTCTGCAGGGGTTTTGTGCTCACACAGACCAATTACGTGCTCCATAAACCTGGTGCTCCTTGGCAAAGCCTGGTCCGTGCACAGAGACCTGGGACTTGCCTTAGTTCTTTTTATTTGCTTTGCCTTTGACTGCAGTGTCCACGTGCACCGAGAAGGGAGTTCAAAAGAAGGCGGCTGCCCCTGCTGAACCCATTTCTTCTCAGGGAAGGCTTCTAGAGATGCTGTGGGATGGGAAAAGCAACTCCCAACTCACCGTGACGGCCCCTGCCCTGCTCCTGCCCTGGGGTCTGTGGGGGCTACAGGCTGGCAGGAAATGTGCAGCAATTTCAGGGGTGGTGGCAAGGGAAGGCAGGAAGAGCCACTAAAGCAAGGTGGTATTTCTGTTTCTGCTCTCTGTTCCTGTTCAGGGCTCTGTGCTCAGAGCCATTTGGGTGCAGTGCCTGCTTTTCTCTCAGAACAGCACACGCTGTCAGAAGTTTGCAGTAATTTACGAAAATTTGCAAAAAAAATTGACCAAAAAGAGTAACTTACAAAACTGCTGACAGCAGTTGAACAAAGTATTGTCAATGGGTTGGAAGCAAACAATTCTCCATCTATGAACAGCATATTAACATAGAAACATTCAAATGTTAATTACTTCAAATTTAGATGATACAGATGTGAATTCTTCAGTTTCTCCTGAACTCTTCACCGTATTTGCCTGAATAGACCACTAAACAAACCAACTGTTCCCAATCTAAATATATCTCTGAGTTACAAAAAAAGAAAAGAAAGAGAAAAAAGGATCTCACAATGGGCTGGCAGCAGGGAGCCCGTTTGTACATGCGCTTATACAGAAAAAGCAATCTTTCCAAGCTCACTTAGAATTTTAATTACTTAAATAATTTATTTTAGTGTGTTAACCAATTTATTTTTAATTTATTCAAAATTAAAAGAATTATTCCCCAAGAATAACCAGAAGCAGCCTGAAGTAAATGTCTATTCAGAGTGAACCTTCAGTTATGCTTCCATTTTCATGCCTGTTTTCTGAAACCAGGATTTGCTTTGTCGAAAGGAAAGCCTCGTAGCCTTGGCTTCAACAACAGCTCACTGGGAAGCACTAAGAGCGTGGCGTGAAGCCACACTGCTGCTCATTGGCAGCAAGATAAGAATATGATATTCATCCAGTTTATCTCTCCAGTATCATCTGGCGGTGCTGAGAAGCCACATTTGCATGGTTTATAATCCTGGCTCCACATCACTTACACGGCCCTCATAATGGAGTAGCCTGAGGGGAAGAAGAGCAAGAACCATGTGCAGAGTTGGTGGACCCACACACATATTTAATTATACAGCACTTAGAACTTTTGTTGGCTTGTTTTTCTGTGCTCAGTCCTGAGTGTGAGCATATTTCTGGGCTTGACATCCCCTCAATTACTCCCAGTAACTACACAATTGTGTAAGTTTGGTGTTGGAGAGCAAGGAAGGAGGCCCTTTACCCACCATCGCCAAAGCACCAAAATCAAGGATGAAGTCAGGAAAGGTAATGAGCACGGGTAAATCTGGCTGAGCGCAAGAAATTTGAATGAGCAGTTTTACGGGTTTCGGAGTGCTCACTCCATCTCTGTCCCCACCAGACAGAAATGTTCTTTTCAGAGCGGAGAGTTTGCTCTTTTGTGTTGCAGCAAACAGCAGCCCGAAGGACTGTGTAGGTGTTCTGACATTTCAGTCATGACTTTTGTTGCATTTGTGAAGAAACAGATACATAGCTGGTTTTCATCAATGTATTCCTGCAGCTAAGCTTGGTTTGTCAGTACCTGTCAATGATTCTTTACAGGCACTAAAGAGAAGAGGGGACTGTAGATTTTTAGGAAAAGTTGAAAATTAAGACTCTGTATAAGAGGACTGGAATGCTGATTCATCTTCTCTTCTTGAATTATTGAAGTGTCTTATCAGTACTTCTGTCAAGAGTTGCAAAGACCTTCAGCAGGATAAGCAATGTACTCTATCCTTTTCCAGGCAATTTTTAAATTGCCATGGTGATGTCTGTGCTGTATCCTAGAGTGAGCAGAGAGCCCAGGATATCAAGGATGATGGATTATGTTACATATCATGGGAATTTTGGAGCAACAACTTCTTGCTTAATTTGCCTGCTCTTGGAAAGATGGAGATAGGATATAGTATAGCTAGAGGGAACTCCCTGGAGTGAATAATGGCTCTTTGTCCTCTGAAGCCGCTTTGAACTACTCCTTGTGGTTGTGTCCTAGCAAGGTGCCTCTATCTCCATGGCTCTGGTGCTCCCCAAGAATTTCAGCATGTGAGCTGATGGACAGCATAGACAGGTGTGGAAATTTTTGTTGCTGTTATTCATGAAAATAGGAGAGATGAATGCCAGCAGCAGAGCAGTGCTGGAGCTGTGTGCTCTGACCACACACAGGGAGAGGAAGGGACGGCTTTGTTCATCTCCTTGCTCTCCCATAACCTTCTTTTCTTTCCTTGAAGAAACCGCCCACTTTCCTTCCACTTCAGTTTGCTAAATGTATATGCTGTAACAGGATTTTCTTACGACTTTTAAACCTTCTGAGAAGACAGGCTTAATAAAAAGTCAAATATGACTTAAAGTTGATTAGCAAGAATAAAACTAGAGTCACATTCTTTGATATTGTGCTGCCCTGGCATTACTGCTACATTTGAGTGTAACAACCTCTTCTTTCAACTTCTGTGTTTCTCAGCTACCTCTAAGAAAATAAATCCAGTTCAAAGGCTTTGATTCCCTCTGGTTTTAACACTGTCCAAGGAGTGGGGCTGTGGGTGCTCTATCATTCACTCTTAGACTGTGGAAGGTTGGTAGTTCCCAGATCCCAGCATGTCAGACTGGCAATGCTAATCAGCACCTAGAGGCAGTATTTAACACTAATTCAGGGTTCGGTCCCTGTAGAATACAAGGGAATCAGGAATTATTTGTAAATAAAGCAGCTGAACACAGTAATTACTTTGCATACTTGTGATAAGTGTAACTGCACTTTAAGCTTTGTGCTATATTTAAAAATTGAACTGAGTGAAACCTACAGTGAATCACGGGAACTCATAAGGTGACTTGAAAAATGCAACCTCCCCATCTTGCTCTCCGACAAATGTCTTTTCACACAAGATGTGCTGAAGTATGTTATTGGTTATGCTCTACTCTGCTCATTTCATACACCTCATCCCTGCTTGTCTTTGCAAAGATGAATGTGTTCCTATCTAAATACAATCTCTTGTTAGCAGTGATGTACTGGGAAAAAAAAAAAAGATAAAAGGTTGCTGTTACAATTATGTCCCCATGGTAACAAGAATGGTACATCATGAGGCTCTTACACATATTTATAATCTCCACTTGTTTTCTATGAAACTTGGTGAAAATACACCTGCAGCCCCTGCCAGGACAAAGCCCTGGTGCAGCACAGTTATCAAACTTCTCAGAGAGTGTCTGCAACACAAAGACTCTCCCACATTCTAAGAAGGCTGCGCAGCCAGAAGCTCTGCTCAGAGTTCAGCTGGCTTTTTATGTCTTCCTGCAACAGCTTTTCTGCTGTGTCAGATTTGCCTCTGTCTGGGGAGACCGCGGTAGGTTTTGAGCAAACTCTGCCTTTCTTTTAAAGCAAGATAAAGTAACTGTGGAGAAAGTAACTGTGGAGAAAGTAAATGCTTCTTGCAAAGGTATGTAAGATTAGTTGGTATGGAGAAACTGCTGCCCTTTTTCAGACTTGCAAAATAGAGCACCCATGGCACAAGTGAGAAAAAAGAAAAGGCAAAACAAACAATCCCCCTCAGAATTTCACCTGAATTAAGTTAAGCAAAACAATCAGACTCCTTATCTCACACTCCAAACCCAACCTTAGCTCAGCTAAAATTCAAATTACGTTTTACTAATTTTTATTTTAAGAAAAAAATGAGATATCCAAAATGAGTGTCTACTCCTATCCCAGCAGCACAGAATACCCCAGCAGCATTTTGGCATTTTAACTCTAGAAACCTCTCCACTTTCACAGAACTTTAGTTATAAGCATAACTTGTCTGTTGTATTCAGGTTTACTTCTTTTACTCTTTTGTCTCTCCTTCCTGTGGAACTGAACAGTGCATGGGACAGAGGAACTCCAGCCTTCAATACCCAGGCACAACATATCCCTGAAAATCCACCTTTCTTTTAGACTTGCACACAGGTCACACTCCGTGGTCACTAAGTCTGAATTGTAGCTGTGTAAACTCATAGCAAACCTTGTATTAAATATATGCTGGCTCTACTGTTTAAAACAGACCAGAACTATAGCTAGTCTAGTTTAATTTGCTGAAAGCAATATGCTTGTAGGTTAGAAGGAAGATTTACAAAGCAATTTTACAAAAAAAACCCAAACCAAACAAAACAAAGACCAACAAACCATTTGTTGAAATTCTACTCATATATTCATAATAATTTAATTGAAAACCCCCCAAAGGACAATAAGCAGTCTGAAACATTTCACGTGTTCCTGGCAGAAGGGACATGTTTGCAAACTGTCAAGACAGGAAAATGTTCGACAAGCACTAAATATCATATGCCATAAAGTAACAAAGTGACATTACCTGTATATATGCAGGCCAGCCTGGATGGGTGCATTTCAAAGAAAAATGTTTTAAGTAGATATTGCTTTGAAATAAAGCTTCCACATAATGAACTTTAAACACTAAATGCTAATTAAGGAAACATTTATGAAGATAGGTCATATTTTGAAGGTGAGAAGCTGCACAGAATTAAATAACAGCAAGAGCACTCTGCTAAGGAGAGGCAACTTGAGCTGGAATGTTTGGTTTATCCAGCATTATCTCTAGTAAGTGTGGCCCACTCTTCAATTTACACAAGAGATAGTTCTAGTAAATACGGGCAGGCAGAGGAACTACTGAATGTAGGACATGGCTGTGAAACAAAACAATAAATAAACAGAACGAGAGCTCAGAGTCAGACCTTGATCCTGCCTGTCCCAAGCAGGAAACTTCACTGGATTAACAGTGACTCTCTCCTACAAATATTTTAAATTTTTGTATAAAATTGAGCCAACACATCCAACAGTCATTAACCCTAACACTTTGGATTCAACCGTTGCACAAATAGTCTTCAGCTACTCTTCCCCTGGGAGGGAGGAAAGGAGAAGGGGAAAGAAAAGGTAAACCTTGTGGGTTGAAATAAGAACAACTGAATAAGAGAAACCAGCCCAAACCAGTTAAATGTTAAAGATTTTGAGGACTTTACTCACTGCATCAGAAATGAAAGCAGGGACTGGGGGGAGAGTGAGGAGGGGGTTTCCCTACAGGGAAACTCTGTTTCCCATCTATAGCTCTAAATATCTCAGTTAGTCCCAGAATAGCCATTTATGGCCTTGATCCTTGTTGAATTCACAGTCCAAAGTCAGCTTTCTTGAAAAATTAAAGTGGATAAAGGGAGCAACCTGTGCCAGTCTGTGTTATCTCCATCAACAAACCTCCACTTTACCCATTCTACTGAGCAGTTCTCTGTTACAGGGACCTTCAAGCATGCAGAGCATGAAGAGCCATTCATCACAGACCTAATAAACCTAAGAGCTCAACAGAAAAGAAGTTTTCAAATTTCACTTTAATTAACTACTCATGTATTGGTTGGCCTTCAGAGTTTAAGTCTTTGATTAAAAAAAAAAAATAAAGCTAGAGGAAATTAAAGATGAAGAAACACACAAAGTAAGGAGGACATTTCCAGGCTGGATTTTAGAGATTTAACTGCAAAACTCAGCTTAATGCTACAGGAGGTATTTAACTAAATCCTGAGCACAGCTGCAGTGCCTCATCCCTAAAGATCTGAAGGAGCCAGAATCTGAGTTAGTAGGTGAGAAGAGTCAGGCAGGTATCATCCAAGCTGGGAAGGTGCCTCAGGACTGAATTTGGCTTTGAAGTACAATGTGGAAAAGAAGGTGATGTCCTGAACACCTTCAGCCTTCACCAACATCACTAGTTAGCAGCTGAGTATAAAATAACGAAGTGCAACTTTCAGGAGCTCCTCAGCACCAACAGAATCAGGGCAAATTAGTAGCTGATGTAAAGCTGGTCTAAATCAAGGCCAAGTCATGCAGAATTGATACACCGTTGGTCGGGCTGTGAAGTGACACATCATCTTAAACTCCCTTTGAACAACAGTTTGCAACAGCTGTAATTTTGAAGGACTGTTGCTTCCCAGGCTGCACCACTGCAAGATTAAAGTCACAGATGACAGAGCTCTCCTTTTAGACAAAAATGTCATCAATATGGCAAAACACAGAACAGCAAATAGAAATGTGTGTTCAAGTTTGAAGTGGTCTCAAAAATGCAGTGAAAGAGTGAAAATTTGTATTTTCCACTTCTGACATTTTATTGGATCATTTTCTAGTTTTTGCACCTATTTTCAAGAAATCAGAAACGTTCTGTGGTCTGTGTCTGGTATTGGATCTCACATGCTGGATCATGGAATATTATTAATATTATTTATACACTGGTAATGCCTGTTTATACAGCATTTTCTGCATAACTGGAAATGTGTGCAGTAAGCTGAGTCAAAACCATTTTCCTGTGATAAAAAGGTTTCTTGCTGACTGCTGGGGAAGGGAAATTGCAGTAACCTAACCTTTCATGGTGAAAGGGAAGTCAGGTGGGGAAGAGATATCAGGAGTTCATATTTCTTTCATTTCACTAATCCTGTACACTGCCTTTTTCTCCAACCTTATGCTGCTTGAGAAACTTGTTTCACATTGACAACCCTTGATGTAGCTTTTCTGTGCAACCTCCCCCAAAATTCTTAATTCCATTCACATTTGCATTTTAATTTATCTTGCCTTTTAGCAATGTAGGTGATCCCCTACTCTGGGAGTAATGACTGCAAACCCACGACAGAGCAGCCCGACTCTGTACCCTCTACTATGGGCTTCCAAATCAAGACTTGCTTATGCTACAGCCCCCACCTATGGATGATCAGAGAGGGACCTCAGCAAGCAGCTGCACCTTCATTTCAGTGTCCTTGCAGAAGCTCCAGGCTGGTTTTTACGTAACTGATTTTTATCCTCACCCCCGAGACAGCAAAATTCCGTTTTGCCTGCGCCACTAAGGATCCTTGGGCCACCTTTAACGGAAAGGTTTAGCTTTGACCTTGGCACGTGGGGAGGGGAGAAGTGCAATAGACTCCCACGTTGCCTTAGTGTTATGAACGTTAGGAGGTCACCATGCTGCTTTCAGGCAGCATGCAGGGGGTTAAGCTGGACCAGGGCTGCTCTGGCTGCCCGGAGGTCACACAGGGTGCTGGTGTGCAGCGGGGTGATGGGCAGGAATGCACAAGTCCAGCCCTTCCTCCATACGTTTTGAGGATCTCACATTCATCTTGCCTTTATGGCTGTCTGAAGTGTGGACACAGCATCAGTCTTTTGTCACCTGGCCATTTTATGAGAGCTTAACCCACCCTGCAGCCCATCCTCTCAGTACTAATCCTATAAGAATTCAGGCTTTTTCACTGGATACAGTTTAGTGAGCTCAGTAAATGACCCTAAAAATGAACAGGAAGAAAACCCCAAGCTGTGTGAAGCAGAAATTAAACATAACAGGGTTTTAAATGATGGGGGAGAAAATGTCATTAGGCACAGGTAATTTGGCTTTGTGAATCAAATGATGTTGAGAATGTTTAATGAGCAAGTGCTGAGACAATAAGAGCTAATGAACTGCCTAACCTGCTGCTTTCAGTAGGATGACATTTAAGCAAACAAAAGTGAAAATCTGTAATGGGAGTGTCTTACATTTCTCTCACTGACTGCTGGGCTATTTTTAACTTCAGACTACAATTATTGGCTTCGAGAACCCGGCATAATGCTGTAACAAGTGATACCTTAAAATGTTTTTACAAAGCCTTTTATTAAGGTTCAAAGGCATTGAAGCCGAGTTCAAGGAGCTGTTACTTTTTCTGTAATTTAGGTGAGGTTCAACCGTGTTAAAATAATGAATCTGGATTTGAAGTGCAAGAATTACAGCTAATAGACTTCAGTCACTTAATGCAAGTTTTCTGGGAAGTACGTGTTTCTTGCCAGGTTCTGCACATCACTGCCTGCCAGTCTATAGGCATGCAGCCTTATTTTACTTCTCTCTCGCCTTGCTTTTTGCTGCAGAACTTTTCTAGTGTGGATACTACAGTTGCTGACATCCTTTTGAAAGCCAACAGTTAACATTCCTTACTTAAGGCTTGTGTTCACTACCTAAGTTATGTTTGGTCCAGTGCTCTCAGGATAGCTTTTCCTGGGCAGGTTTGAGTGAAAGATCACACTTCAGAGGAACTCCTGGCTTTCAGAACGTGTCTGCAGGGTGTCCTGCAGGCAAACCTGTGATGGCTCTGCCTGTGCTCAGCTGCCTGGCAGTGGCAGCTGAATCATTCTGCCAGCAGCACAGCTGGTTTAAAAGTCTGCTGTCCCCCTCAGCTGGGGTTTGAGTGCTCAGGGATGGCTCTGGAGCCTGGTTCTGTGGTGTGCACTGGCTGAGAGCAGAGCTCCATCCCGGTACTCCTAAATCAGTCCATGTGCCTGTGCTGGGGCTCAGGGCTGACAGGACCTCCCCACAGCCTACCAGGAGTTGAAGCATCAGCGACACTCCAGCTTTAGTACAATTTTTTCCTGCTACTGCAAAGAGGCTTTCTGAAACATCACTAATTTAAGGCTGGGGACATTCATGTGTAGGAAGAGATCACAGTGGGAATAAAATGTGAGTTTAACTCAGAGTTTAACCATGCAGGAGGATGTGCCATTCAGCTAATAGTCCCGAAACAAGCTTCCCACAACATAATGGGTTCTGAATTGCTCTGCCCTTCTGAGTAGCCAGTTATGCCTGTGCAAAGCAACACAACTACTGTCTGCCTTGCAGAGAAGCCACCCAGCAGCTCTGCTCTTGGCTTTGCTCAGGTGCAATACCTGGGATATTGCATCACAGGAACTTGTCATGTTCATCTGGGACAGCACACAGAGCTTTGAGAAAATGCTGTCCAACTTCTGATGTTAAGCAACCACTGGTGGTATTTACATCTGATTTACATTGGCTATGATGAATAGAAACAGGTATAGGTTTTACATGTCCTTAATGTGCAACGCTTCTTGCTAGACTTTAATTCATGGTAATGTGAATGATCTCTTAAGGATTGCTGCTCCAGTTGTGAATTAAAAATCCCATGCAAACTAGTTTGGTTGTGCTCTAATGCTACAAGCAGGTTGCTGTTGAGAGAGGCTCCAAATGAATGTTTATATGGTAGAGACTAACAGCTACTATTGCAAATTAATTACTGATTTGCCTGACATCTTCAGCAATGCCTTCAGCATGAAAATTCAATGCAGCTTAATAATGGATTTCTGAAACGAAATGCTTAGACCTGTTTCCCCAGGATGCCATTTAAATGAGATATTCACTTGAGGTTCATGGAGGTGATGAAGCAGAAAATAGAGAGGAAAGGTGCTAAATCACTAGCTGTGGCCTGTGCTTATTTATATTTTTTATTTTACTTTTCATTTTAAAGCAAGATAAGAGTGGGCATTTGAGGGCAGATTTTACTCATGCACATTACTGATCTTTATCTAAAATATTTCTATTTGTTTGTATGTAGTATATTTAGTTGTGATAATACACAACCTAGCAACACTGCCATGCATTTACTGATGCTGCTCCTCCAAAGGCTTGCCTTGCATTATCCCTTGCAGAGTACTCGATTTCACATGCTGTGTAACTTTCTACTTTTGTGCTGATCTAAAATGGCTTCAATTAAAGGCCTCCCAGGACCTCTCTTCAGTTATAAATTCACAAAAGCAACAGCAAAAGGAGTAAAAAATAGTGACTGTTAGTAAATCGTATTAACACACAAAAAAAGCTTTTTTGTGGTACAAAAGGCAATTAAGTATCTTTTAGCCATCTTTGAGCATTTAGGAACAACATTTAAGTTCAAGAATGACAGATTTAAGTTCAGAGGTCTAGACATGTGAACAGCTCTGGCAGTTGCTGCTGTGCATGTGACTGAACTTCCTAAGGCACTTCCTTAGGGTTCAGATGGAGCTTTGGCTGGTGTTACAGGGATTGTGTGCTCACACAGGAGAATGGGCAATCCTGACTGTATATAGCATATTCCATCAGCTTCACACAACCCAGGTGGGTACTGAGACAGAAAAAGGTCAACTGTGTTTTCCTGTGTCTGAAAAGTGAATAATTAAGCTCTTTAATTACCTTCAGCATTAAGATGCCAGTTGTGTCACCTGAGCTTACATCAGATAGTCACAGGAGGCAAGGGGAAAGGCCTTCAAACTGGAACTGTTCCAGGCATAATAATAATAATAATAATAATACTCTGCCCTGACAGCAGCTTTGTGGTAAAGCTGATCCAACACTTTCAGTACAGTTCCACTGGGTCAGTGGTGCTACTGGCCTGTTAGGAACCTGCTCAGTGTGGCCGCACACACACCATCTGAGCTCAGTCACACTTGATTTGTTCGCTGTTTTTTCTGCTACCTGCCCATGTCTGGTGTATAAGGTTGATCAGAGAGAGGGCTGCTCCTCTCAGGAAGGTAGAATAGGCACCCCCCCACTGGGATCTACCTTCCTTTGGAGACTGTACTGAAGAGGCAGCCCCAGGGAAGAGTCTGGCAGAAGGATACCCTCAGGAAACAGTTTGACTGACAGTGCTACTATGAAATAACATTAAAACACCATTAGCCGGGAAATAACATTAAAACATCATTACCTGTGAGAACTTCTGTACCATTAAGTGAGAGGCACCTCAGCACAACTGGCTATTTTACAATAGTCAAATATATTTACCGGTATTCTTTTATCTGTATGGTATAAGCTGTGGTTTGGTTTATTTTTCTTTTTCCTTTCTCCTTCTACCCAGGATGAAAAGAATCAAGTATTAACAACAAATATCTGGCTACAAATGGTAAGTTTTGAAACAAAGTATGTTTTTTCCCCTTTGATATTTGAGTTTAATCTGGTAAGAGGTTTGAATTTTAGAAAACTGTCAGGCTTTTGTTCTATATCTTGCTGCACAATGGACAAAGCTGAACTGAATGGCAAACTGTAAGGCTGAGCTTTAGGTCTAGATGTTTCAGGTGTTTCTGAAAACTTTAAAGAATTTGAGTCACTACATCTAAATAAGTTATGAACTCACTGGGGTTGGTTTAGTCACACTAAAGTCTTCATTGTCACAGGGAAATGGTAACCTGAGAGTCCCAGGCTGAGCAACTGCAGGTGCAAGTGCCTTCCACTCATATCAACAAAGCCATTATGCTGAGGTGAATCACTTGACTGTGAAAGAGAACATGCAAGAAATGCATTTCATCTGCAGTAGCTGTTCTGACCAGCACCCTGAAAATTGTCAGCTGACTCTTCTGAAATGGGGAAAAATGATTCCAAAGAGGTTCATCATCCCTGGGAGCTCCTGCCACTATCCTAATGAGTGTCTCTGCCATCCTACTTGCTTTGTTGACTGTCTCCTTAAGAAACTGCAGGAGGATTTTAATTAAAATGGCTATGCTATTCCCACATCTTTCAAAATGTTGTTTAAACATAGGTCACCACCAGAAGTTAACTGAACATGAGAGGTTTTCCTGTTACTTCTCCGAATTCTGTATCTCAGTTTCATGACTAAAATGGGAACTGGAACATCAGTGTCTTAATGTTCAGCTGGGAATAGTATAGTTTTTCCTGGTTTCCCAGCTTGTTTTGCCCACATAGGGTGTTCATTTTTCAAACAGTAGCTTTATTTTACCTTTTTGCTGCAATTCTTAGTTGCTATAAATTGTCACCAAATTTCATATGCTCTCTTACTACTGATCCCTCTCTATTGCTACTCATGGCATTGCTGGACAGGAGTTAATTCCCACTCACTTGTTAATAAATGGAACAAATAATAGGCTATTCAAGAATTTTGTGAGGGTATTTTGAAACTCTTTTCTCTGAAAGGTTAAATTTTCCCTTAGACTTTACAAGATGCTTCTTAACTTGCTGACTCCATTCCTCCCATAACTTCATGCTCCACAGACACAGGGTGATATGGGGAGCTTTCTCCATGTGTAGCAGCCAGGATGAGAATTTGCCATTAGTTAAATCCCTGTCACTGTTTGGGTTAAGCAAAGGTTTACAGAAGGTTCTTATTATTCCAGGCAATCTCACTGCTTCTGCAGAAACTTCACACCTTTCAGTTTCTTTAAGCAGCTCAATCAGTTCAAGTGTATTATTTTTTCTTTTATGGTAACATTTTATCTAGGGCACCTCTCTTGCCCTGTGGTAGGCCTTAGGAAACATTGGAGTGATATATGTGTATGTATCACTGGTGACCTATAAAGGTTAGCGTGGCTATTCCATTTCTTCACAAAGAAAATCTGACATGGAAGAAGCATTCAACTAGTGGTTTTTTTACAGGCCTGTTGTACAGTAAGATTAAAACTGTCAAATATAATATGTTTTTGACTTTGAGCTGCAATTACTATAGTTGCTATGATTTCTTACCAGGAAAACAGACAACAATTCATACTCAAAAAGCTATCATTTGTTTTCCTTCTCTTTTATCCCACAGCATCCTTGTCCTTTTTGAGATTGTTTTGGGTTTTTTTTCCCCTAAGGAAATTCTTGATTATTTTACACATTCTCCATTTCTTTTGATTTATTCACCTTAGCACATACTGGATATGGAATGTGTTAAGACTGCAATGAGCAGACCACTGGGTTACTGCAAAAAATGCAGCCACTCTTCTTGGCCTGTGTACACATTTAAAAAAAAAAAAGTGTTTGCTTATTAACTGTTAATGGTGTACCAGACAGATTCAAAGCATGCTTAAGGCAAACATATGTCATTGTGCTGCTCTCTGAAATGAGTAAAAATGTAAAAGTGCATGTAAAATTTGTGAAGAAAAAAAAAAAGAAGTAATTACTGTGTGAATTAGAAAAGCAATTAAATCCCAAACTGGCACCCAAGACAGCATGAACAGTAAGGCACAGGCACCCCAAATCTTGTACAGGCTGTTATGTGCACTGCAGTGGGAGCTGGCAATGAGGTTGTTATGTGTTCCGTTGAGCTGTTCATGGCCTAACTCCCCCTTGGGAAAACATTTCGCTGCCTGAAGCCAAACAGAACCAAGAGAACACCTATTGTTTCAGTCTATCCAGTCCCCAGAGAACCACAGTGAACCAGCGACTGAGATGGCTTAACCTACTTTTTGTGTGTATGGCTCAGTACTGGACAGATCATTATCTGCAGTGGAATGTGTCTGAATACCCGGGAGTGAAGAACGTCCGCTTTCCCGATGGACTGATTTGGAAGCCTGACATTCTTCTCTATAACAGGTAGACACACTTGTTTTCCTTTTTTTTCTTGTATGGGGAAGGAGAGAAGACCACAGAATCATAGCATCACAGAGTAGCCCAGGCTGGAAGGGACCTTGAAAGCTCACCTCCAACCTTTTGTGGGAAAGGGAGCCTAGATGAGGTTATGTAGCACCCTGCCCAGTCACAAAGATAATGCAAATGACATCATCATCTCAGCAAAATGTCCAAGTTTTTACAGACTTCTCCAAAACTTTCCAGGTTTTTGGAATACTGAAAAATTACCAGTCTCCTGTTTACAGAACAGAAGGTCATACTTGCAAATACTTCATAAATAACAACATCATCCCTACCACCAACTATAGTTGGTTGGCTTTTGTGAGATGATAAGAACAGCAGACTTTTCCGGCTGTGTTTAATAGTTTACAAGTAGTGATAATTTTCTCTGAAACTGTTTGGTCTAAATGTTTACTGGTGAATTCAAATCTGACATTTGCATGCTAGTCTAGTTTTAGTTTGGGTTTCACTACAGACAGGACAGGTAAAGCCAGTAAGGATCTTTGCATTTTCCCATGTCCAGTTTTGGTCTCACTCTTTCTTCCTGCTATAAAAATAGCTGGGAGATTTGCTGCTGTCCTTTTCAAACTGTTCTGAGTTGGGCCATTTTCAAGGACACACAGATTGCCATCAATCCACTGCAGAACCTTTGGCTGACATTGAGAGGTTCTTTGGCTGCACCGTTATATGGTAGTTGCCACTGTGGAATGTATTTAGTTTCACAAGATAAAGCACTGAGCGCAGCCTGCTCGTCAATAACGTGCCTTTTTTCTGCAGTTGTTGGGGCCTGTGTGCTGTTCCCCAGGAACTGGAAAGAACTTCCATCTGCTCTGTACCTGTTGCCCTGGCCCTGCTGTGGCAGCCAGGGTACACTGTGGATTTTTTGCCTATGCAGGTGACATGAACCTCTTGTCTTCCTGATGGCTTTTTTCCCTCTGTTTCTCTGCCTACTAAGAACACGCTGGGCCATGTGTTATCCACATGACTCCCCCTTCCCACCTCAGGACTTATTTTTTGTTACAACAAGACTTGGAGAACAGCTGCACCCGCTGTGTCAGCTGCAGTTGTGCTCCCTTTCGGTGACCACCTTTGTGAGCAGTGTCACTGTCACGGGTGTTGCTGGGTTGCAGCGATGGGGTAACAGCTCCCAGGGGCACCATTTGTCAGCCCCTCGGGGACTTCTCGGCAGGGCCTGCATTCCTGCTGTGCTTCTCCCAGAGGCACCGCTGACACTGAAGGGTTGGGGTGATCTCCAGTAGAATTCACTATCCTGAGGGTAACTGCCTGGCAGAGTCACTCTTTGGTTCTGGTTTAAGCATGGCAATGAGTGCTTCAGTTGTCCATAAACCAGCCTAAAAAACCCTTTCAAATGTTCTGTGTACAAACTGGAGCAGCCTCACACCCCAGACAGGTGTTTTTTTCAACATTAATGTTGTTTAATGTATTTTTCAATGCAAAATGGTTTTCTTGAGGAGTTTTCCCTAGCTAACTTGATTCCATCAATAGCAGTGTTCCTGGGAGGATCTGACAAATCACACCTTCACTTCCATTCTCCTGCTGAATAACACACTGTGCATGCCATAAAACTGGTACTCTACAACAGCAGTTCAGAGGTTCCCAAAACACTGAGTCACGACAATATTCTTCCTCATATAAATCACAAACCTGAGGGAGACATTCAGTGTGTCTGAGAACTTAGGCTACAGTATTTAAGTAAGTACATCCAAAATGAAAGGGCAATATTTTAGAAATCAGTAATATTGATATATACATACTAACTGTAGCTGAAGTGCTTTATAGAATGAGAAGGATGACAATAACCTGAAAAATTGAAAATAGTGTTTCTGTTAATATAGGTTTTCAAATCCTTGGATTGTTAACTATGGCACAGTCATGAACTAATTATTCTACAGTGTTTCTATTTCAAACTCATATTTAATCCAAAATTCTTATTCAGAGTTTAGTCAGAGAGCAAAGCTATTTAAAACAAATTCTTATTCCTGTATGAAATTACATTGGGAATACTACAATTTTTTCTTACAGTGACATGCCATTTAGAGATAGATGCTTTCAACTTCTATATGCTTCACTAGGGACATGCATCTGCGGTTACAAAGAAATTAATGAACTATAAATTCACTTTCCATCTTAATGAATGCATGTTTCACTATGTCTTGAATCCTTACACATCTTGCTGCAGCTCAGTACAGAGAAACTGTGGCAGCTGTATTAAATTTTACAACCAGTCTATTGTGAAGAGAGCAGGGCCAGTTCATCTGTCATTCTTCTGAGGGAAGAAAATCTTGGCCTGTGTACAAATTCCAGGATTGACTGTGTTAAGGTCATGCATGGCTTTCTTCCACTTTTTACTAGACTTATTAAAAGTGCTCATTTCTGGTGGAATTATTTTCCAAATGGCCACATAGTGTTCAGTACTTCATGGAATAACAAGAATTGTGGTAGTTATGTCTCATTTTAGGAGTTTCATTTTTTCAGCTTTATAAACCTGAGATTCTCCAGATAGGTCCCAGTGGGATTCTATCTGCTAGGAACAACTTTGCCATCTCAGTGTGCTGCAATCAATATCTGCTTTCAAGTCATTATACCCTGAAGAAGAAGTGTAGCAGAAATAGTTTTCTGTCATCACATTTCAGTCCAAAGTCTCATCAAGCAAAGGCTCAGCCACTTGGTACATTCCGAGCTGAAGCAGGGCACTTCATAAAACAATCAGAAACACGACACAGAAACCTACATATCCTCCTTTTCCAGAAAAAAGAATTGCAGGTTTGAATCTGAGTACCACTGGATATTCTTTTAAGAATGCGTCTTATGAAAGACAAAGTCATGTGGCAATGAAAATTAAGTTGTTTGATTAAGTTTCAAAAGTTTCTTTAAAAAATTACATTTTTGCCAAGTACCAGAAACAGCAACAAGGTCTTAGAAGCAACTCCCTGGTGCTCGACTGCCCTCTGCTCCAGAGGAACACAAGAGAATCTAGTCTAGGAGTCATTGCCTTCCGCTTTACGAGTGATTTGTATGGCATGGATATTTTCACATCCTGAATTTGGCTGTTTGAGTCCCATCATGTAGCCCTTATTAATTTCAACGCAAAGCAATTACTTGTCTAACCTAGAACCTTGTTGGAGGACTTAAAGTCTGGTGTCCTGAGGAAATGAATCTTCAGCACACGTGTGCGCACCCCGTCAGAGGATGTGTTTGTGTATGATCTTGCTGCCCCTTTCCCCAGGACACCCCGAATCCATTCCTACCACATTTGGCAGTGCAACGAGTAGAGATCTTTGCAGTACCAGTTTCTTACAAGCAGCACAAAAGCAAGCAGCCAGAATGTGGAGGCAAAACAATTAGAGCTCCAACTGGAAGAGAAACTGCAAGATAAAGCCAGAGAACGCAGCCATGAGCTGTGGAGCCGAAGGAGTGGCTCACACTGGTTCAGCTGTCTCAGAGCTGAACTGCCTTCTCCCCTCAATGTGCTAGAATCCAGTCATGATACAGTCACAATATTTACACTTTTCTCCTTGCCTTTAAAGTTCAAATGAAATAGTTGCAAATATTTTCAGCACTTGTGAGCCTTCTGCTCACCACAAGAAAAAGTGCAACTCCCTATAGGCAAGTAATTATCTGGATTTAGCTTTTTCTTGTCTGCATATTTCACAGACCGGTCCAGATATTTTTTAAAATCTAATTTTTTCAAATAAAGGGGAAAATAAAATGCAAATTGGAAATGTCTAAAATAACAATTGTTTTATTTTAGGTTCTGAGATATAAAATTTGCATCAGAATAGATTAAATATTAAAGTCCTCTTTAAAGAGAGAATATATTAATAAGGGGTTTGCTGCTGTGAAAAAAACCCCACCTTTTAATATACTTTATTTTCTGCTAGAATGAAGAATATTTCACTTTATCCCTATCTTGTGTTTTTACTGTATTTTTCTGATGATGTCTTAAAAGGCGATTAGAAAATTATGAGGTACTGAAGCACTAATAAGCAAAGAGACATCAGAGAGCTGTCATGTTCCAATCAGCCTTGAGAGACACAAGATTTTAGATCAAGAGAAGCCCAGACTGCTGCAAGAACCAGGCCCTGAGCATTTTGTGACCTCCTGTGCCCTGCCCAGCACGGCTGGCACTGCACTTGCTTCGTGTGCCAACCCACAGCAAGGTGGCTGTTTGGAACCTACAAACAGCACAACAAAGCACAGTAGCCTGTGCCTCATTTGCTTGTTCTCTGCTCAGATAAGAGCCTGAGAAAGGAGCCTTTGTCTATAATCAGGGCCAGCAGCCATCAGAGGTGAATTCCACACAGCAGTTCCTGAAAAAACTCCGAGATGCCATTTGCTGCCAGTGCCACTCCTGAGTCCATCCACTGCCGGTACCTTCCCAACTCATTGTGTACAATTCAATCCAGGCACCCATTTCAGTAACTCTGACCATTTCTTGAACACCCAGGCCCTGGGCTTTAAGGACTGTATGGACCAGAATCTCCAATACCTTACTGCAAATTCCCCCAGTGGTGAATGGGAACTGAAATAAGGCCCAGTACTATGATGGGTGTATGTCCATTGCAAAGCTAAGGAATTTAAACATCCCTAGGAAAGGTTTCTAGAGTAAAGTCAGCAAACTTACTAAGTTTTTCACAAGAAAGAATCTTTATTTCATCATCTAAATATTTGAAAATAGGTTGTTTCCCGTATAGAAGTTCTTAAAATGTTAATGCCTCGTAAATTTCCAGGACATTGTGCCAGATGGAGTTGAGCTATTCCTTGGCAGTAGCTGCCAATTCAACATTTGGAGCATTCCCTAAGTAACATTAGGGTTCTTTTCTAGAGCCTTGTAAGACCAGCACACCAGGGTGGTCCTAGCCAGCATCACCACACTGACACCTCCAACAGGGCCTCTTTTTCCCTGTTTTCAGAACCCACTAAGTGGGTTCTGAGGTAGATAGTGAAGGCTGGAGCTGCATTAAAGAGTCTTGTGTATGACCCGTGCACAGAGGTAGGAAGGCACAGACACTGGAGGATCCATCTCCCCAGTGTTCAGCAGCTGCTGGTGATGGACACAACAAGAGAACAGTTACCTGTACAGTTGCTTGAGAGGCTTTTAAAAGTGCTTATTTCCCAAATGGGAATCAGTTGAGCCAAGGCACTGTAAGGAATCTGATGGGATGGGTGAGCAGCAGGAATGAGGTGGCTCCACCTTCACTTATAGCTGATGACCAGAAATAAACCCAACAGTATCAGGCCAGTTGCACTGAGGCCACAGAAAACCAGTGACAGGAGAAAAGCTGTCAAGCTCTGGGGTGAAATAATCCTTTTGTGAAGAACAGATTCATCTCAGATACTCTTCAGCCAGTCAAAGAGCATATAACCCATTTTGTTTCTTCCCCACTCTAGTGCTGATGAAAGATTTGATGCTACTTTTCACACCAACGTTCTAGTGAATTCTTCAGGACACTGCCAGTACCTGCCACCAGGTAGGCAGTTTGCATGTCACAAATGTTGATAACTCACACTGTTTATGCATGGTGTGGTTTCAAATTAGACATCAATTCTCCGATATTTTATTTATCTGGCTAGTATCATGTGATGGGTTGAAGTCTAGGTGCATTATGAGTTACATCGTCACACCTTTGCAGGAAAACCTCCACAAAGATACGTGTTTTATTCCAATTATGTAAATAATTCTGTCATAATGTACAACTTCAGAAGTTTGGAAGTATTAAAAAGAAATAAAAAAGAAAATTCCTTACTATAAAAAGATAGTTTTCATTAAAGCTATGGTAATGCCTCTTAATAAAAATTTATTTAATTACTGTAGTGTTTCTTTTATTAATACATTGATCTTACACTAAGACACTTAGTAATATCTTGGATGTATTTCTATTTGAAATGATTCACTAGATGCTTCATCAAGACAATTTTTAGTCTGAGAGGGAAGTAGGCTGTGTTTGATATTTACTTGATGTATGACTGACTCTGGATATATATTAGTGGAGTTTTTCTTCCACAACTCAATTAGCATGATTAATAGAATTAACTCTTCTCAGAATCTGAATTTTGGAAACTACAGTAGAGCCAAGTGCTTTCCAGACAAATTAGTTTTTCCACCTAAGATCCCAAGAGGATTTCAGGGGTTTGCCTGTTGTTCTTTTGATTTAAGATGTTCCATTTGGTGGAGGTTTTTCAATTCAATTCTGAAAGCTGCTAAAGGGCAGGGCCTGACTCAACAAGTAAAAAATAAGAAGCTAGCTTTCCTGAGTAAATCAAGATCATAGAAATCTAAGAATACAGCAAATAATATTTCAGGTTTTCTTATATTTTAGGATTTCTTACTTTAGTCAGTAAAAGAAATAGAAACAGATTACATATTCTGCTTCATTTCTTTCTGAAAAACAGGATCTAAAATCTGAGCTCTTTTATAAATATTCTCCCACTATGTGACCAAATGGAAACATTGATTAAAAAATCATTTGTAACATCAATAGATTAATAGTACAGTTCTTTCCATTTTCTATGACTGACTTTTGCTCTTCACATGTCAAGACATGACTGAGATTAAATGTGCTTTACAAGTGAAAAACGGAAGGCGTGACGGAGAACAAGTCCTGGTTAAAAAACGTACATGAAATTCTGGGGAACGAGCATTTCAATTCAGTGTTCTTGTTTCACATCCCATCTAGGCATATTTAAAAGCTCCTGCTACATAGATGTGCGCTGGTTTCCATTTGATGTTCAGAAATGTAACCTCAAGTTTGGATCCTGGACCTATGGAGGCTGGTCCTTGGACTTGCAAATGCAAGAGGCAGATATATCTGGCTATATCTCAAATGGGGAGTGGGATTTAGTAGGTAAGCTCTGGATTTCTTATTTACACTGTGAACTTGCAGCCTTGTCCCCGTTGCTGAAACGGATGGAATAACGATCATGAAACGAAGACAGAAATTAAATTAATTAATGACCTGGCTGGTGGCATTGGAAACTGTGACAACAGGTGTCAGGTGCAAATCAACGTAAAAAAATAGATGGCAGAATTGCTGCTTGAGTTCTGTAAGTATCTTTTATCTGATTTTCCATCATGATCCGAGAAAAAATTACTTAATTGGGAATTAAGCTTAAAGAAGTAGTTTTGTCTGTGGTAAACCTTAGAAAGCTACATTTATGCTTTTAAAAAAAATAATTGCTACATAATACACAGTTTACTCACATTAATTTCTGGTTTTCTTCCTCTTTCCTCCTACACAGGAGTTCCTGGGAAGAGGACTGAGAGCTTTTATGAGTGTTGTAAAGAGCCCTACCCTGATGTGACATTCACCGTAACCATGAGACGTAGGACTCTTTATTACGGACTCAATCTCCTTATTCCTTGTGTATTGATATCAGCACTTGCTCTGTTAGTTTTCCTGCTTCCAGCAGACTCAGGAGAAAAGATCTCACTAGGTAAATTATTAATAGGATATTGTAAATACGAGTAAACCAAAAGAAGTTGTCCTTTCAAAAATTCTTTTCAACAGTCTTACTAAGCAAGAGGAGTAGCCTGTGGGTCCTGTTCTGGCTCATGAGTTATTTTTACTGTTTGATGCTGAAGCAACAGAAGCAAAAACAATTCCTGACTACCTTTCTTAAGAAGCAGGGGGGTTATTTTTTGACATTTATTTGCTGAACAAAAAATCTCAAATTCATTAAGTAAAGCTTAAGTTTACAAATATGCATCTGAACACTTTAACATGGAATTCTTCTCAGTATTTTGTTTTAATACTAAGTTGTAGTAAGAGCCTATGGTGCCTTCTCAGGAAGATTGATTCTAACAGCTCCTATTTTACTTTTTACAGCAAATTTTAACTAAAGTATTGGTTTGTGAAACAAATCTGATTTTGAGTGTTTGATCTTTAAGATGGAAGTTAAATATCTAAAGAAACCTTTAGTCTCGTACAAAAATTCAGATGCACTGGTTCTACTACATAGACAAAGCTGTTCAAAAGCAGAAACAAAATTGGCATCTCTCCAGAATGAGTGATGGCCTCCCTCTTCAAGTAGTCCCTCCCAGTATTTTAGGATGAATTCTTTGTTCCAAAATCTTTCCCAGCTAGCTGTGACTCCTGACTGTGTAAGACTAGTCCTGAGAAAACAGTTAAGCCTTGTTTCAGAAAGACTGGAACTCATCAGTGAGCAACAGAAGTCAAACTCCAAAAATCAACAGTCAAGAGTGCTTGGGCATAGCTCCCTGCAGAACCCAACAGCTGATATCAGAGGATATCAAAGTCAAAGAAAGCAAATCTGCTTTTCAGGAAATTTACGCGTTACACCACCTGTAGCTTCCATGACAATTAGTCAAGTGTCACATGCTCAAACACTCAAAATCACACCCTGTTTCTACAGCAAACATGGTACAAGAATTGCTTTTATTTACCGCAGCTAATTAGCCAATGGTCACAAAAGCTGAACAGTTACAAGGATCTAAAAATATCCCTGTCTGTGCAAGCTTTGGTACTACTTCGGCAGCACTGCTACCCTGAGCCCGAGGTGGGACAAAAGGGACAGGAGCACCACAAACGTGCTGGTGCAGGGGTAGAGAGGGATTGATCAATCCTGCAAAGAGCACTCCTTCAGATTCATTTTGTTTATCTCTGTGTTATAGTTACAAGCCTCCAACCTAATTTCACACCTCGTGTGTATCTTGCAGGTATCACGGTTTTGTTGTCTCTCACTGTCTTCATGCTGCTCGTGGCTGAAATTATGCCAGCAACATCTGACTCCGTGCCCTTAATCGGTGAGCTTTGCTTCGCTTGGGGTTTTTGGTCAAACACAGTGCAGTGACCGGCCCAAAGGCCAGCAGGGAGGCAAATCCCCACCTGCTCAGTGCACCACTGCACCTGAATGAGAAAAGTGCTGCCAGCTGATGAGGGACACTGATGGTGCTCTCTGCTCTGAATGAAGCAGAGAACCTATGTGTATTTAGGAGTCAATTTTCCATGGAAGATGTTGTTGCAATTTTGACAGGATTCACCAGATTATGCTCTGTATTCCTAACTCCAATTAGAGCTAAACATAATGGCATCTGCACTTGTAATTGTTCAAACAAAAAGAAACTTTTCAAAAGAAGTACTAGCCAGTCTCTATAATACTGGTGAAAGAAAATTAGAAGACAAATTTTTTCAAGGTTGCTTAGAAGAGACAGGTGCTCAGTTCCACAAATACAACTGCTAAACATTGGCTCAGATTAATGACTGATCTTTCTGCTGTTGAGAAATCTTTCAAAAGTACCTAAAGTAGCATGTGTATCACTACACTGGAAAAAGAGCTAAACATTATGTATGCATGTACATAAACAGGGCTTACAAAAGCTTTATCAGTCAAAGAATGTTGTTGTAATTGTGTGTTTATTTTGCAGCTCAGTATTTTGCCAGCACTATGATTATTGTTGGTCTTTCTGTGGTTGTCACTGTTATTGTTCTGCAATATCACCACCATGATCCAGATGGCGGGAAAATGCCTAAATGGGTAAGGTTTGGTTTTCCTTCACTGCCCATTTTATAAAAGTCCAGGTCAGGGATGGGACAGTGTAGCTGAGGGCCTGTGATCACTTCTTACTGTCAGAAACATACAAATCCTTACTAAACATTTTGTTTGGAAAAGTAGTTTCACCAGAAATGCGATGTTTTGAGTGGTTGGTTTCTTAGAAAATGTGTGTGCAAGAGAGAGAATGAATATACATCCACTTGCTTCTGATATCCTCCAAAACAGCTACAAGTAACTCAGGATTTTGCTAAAACTATATATATATCTACATATAAATGAAGGTGATTTTCAAATAAGCTCCAGATGTCAGAAGTGAAACAGGTAGAAATAAAAAGTAAGGTGCTGATGGAGATGACAAATGGATGAAATACACCACCCTGAAGGTGCAACTGCTGCCTATGTAGCTGCTGTCCATAGAGAAACATCCATTTCCCAAAAAACACTTGTTAAAGATGGCTGTGAAAGGGGAAGTGAAACTTGGTCTGAAAATCCTGATCGTTGAATCAAGAACATCTCTGAAGTGCAAAGAAGAATTAAAACATGTTTGTAAGCACATAAGATTTTCTTTACAGTGTACTTTTACGAGGGGTTGTTTTTACAGAGAACATTTTGCTCATGTTGGATTGCTACACACTGCTGAGAATCATCAGCCAGCTGTCCCCTCTTCTGACTTCCCCCAGCCCAGAGCAGCATCAGGCATTTCTGAGGATGGAGAGACCTTTCTCCTTTTTTCTCTCTAGAACAATGAGTTGTATTACCCTCACTAGCCAGAAAGAATGTGCATACAGCAGTGCCCTGAGGGCAAGAGATAATGAGATATTCCCTGGCCTATTTTGGAGTAGTGATTTTAAAATAAATTTCAATGAAGACAATAAAAGATATATCTCTTTAGACTCATGTTTGATGACTGGAAGGGAAAAAATATTTAGGACTGAGCCAAATGTCCTCAGAAAACAAAGTACTTGAGGTTGAACAGTGAGCTGTCATGTTGAGAAGCTGAAGGCCAACAAACAGTCAGGCTTTCAGTTAACAAATATTATCCTTCTTGGTGAACGTTGATAGTGTAAAAGAGAGTAACAGGGCAAGATCTGTCTCTGGTTAGGATGCTTGTCTGGATATAAAATCTCTTCTGAGTGGAAATCCATAGTTAGAATAAATGGACCAAATCTAATTATAGTGTAAAATCTGCATATTATACGAGACAATAATATTTCATTAGTGCTCTGGAAAAGAAATGCTGGAATGAGCCCTTAAAATCTGATTGAAATAAATTATAGAAGCTTTCATCAGAACTGGAACAGTCTCTGGCTTGCCTGCACTTTCAGTAAGACTGGATTAAGGCAATGTGGAAAACAATAGAATAATATGCACTGATTAAGTCTGAAAAGTATTTTTTAAATCAAAGTAATTTTTCCATCTTTTCTCCATATTATATCGAGATCTGTTTTCTAAAATCTGCAGTCAGCTGTCAGGAACGCAGCATGGAAACAGAGTCCAAACACTGTGAAGCTTGGTGGGCCAGTCCAGTACAGGGTCTGTTCTAGCAGCCCCTTCATAACACTAACGGCCTAGGAATTTAATATTAGAGCACAAACACAAGTAAAAGAATTGTACTTTTGAACTGACTACAATTCAAAGCAGTGCTATTAAGACTATTACAGTGTAACTCTTCTTCAGTGAGTGCTTTGTTTTGTTGAACCCATGGTTTCTAGTCCAGGTGGAAAAGACACTCACACCACTGTTCAAATGCCAGGAAAAATTAACATAAAAGCTCCATATTTGGAGATTATGGAGAGGAGGGGAAGTCCTAGTGCTGGTAGTCAGTCTGAGGCAATCAACAGTACTGCAAACTGGCAATCAAGCAACCTTAATGCTGGGCAAATTAATCAGCAGGAAAACTGTCCCCATTTTCTAGAACTCCTGTTCAGAATAAGCAGAGACCACGGGCCAGACAGTTCCCCAGGCTGCACCAACACCAACAGCAGCCAAAGACAGCGGCTGTGTGAAGAGGTGCTTATTCTCAAAACTTTTCTTTCAGACAAGGATCATCCTCCTGAACTGGTGTGCTTGGTTCCTGAGGATGAAAAGACCAGGGGAAGAGAAAGTGCGTCCTGCCTGCCAACACAAACAGCGCCGCTGCAGCCTGTCCAGTGTGGAGATGAACACTGTGAGTGGACAGCAATCCAGCAATGGGAACATGCTGTACATTGGGTTTAGGGGGCTGGAAGGGGTTCACTGCACACCTACCACTGATTCAGGTGTAATCTGTGGGAGGATGACCTGCTCACCAACAGATGAAGAAAACCTGCTGCACAGTGGCCACCCCTCTGAAGGTGACCCAGATCTGGCTAAGATTTTGGAGGAGGTCAGGTACATTGCAAACCGGTTCAGAGACCAGGATGAAGAGGAAGCCATCTGCAATGAGTGGAAGTTTGCAGCCTCTGTAGTGGATCGGCTCTGCCTGATGGCCTTTTCAGTCTTCACAATCATTTGTACCATTGGTATTTTAATGTCAGCACCAAACTTTGTAGAGGCTGTGTCTAAAGATTTTGCTTAACTCCTAACTAGAACCTGCTTCTCTGAATGGTATGTAGCAAATAAGAACGTGGGGTTTTTGATTGCTTGTTTCTAATGAGTGTACTGCTTCTCATCGTCTGCTTTATTTGCCCTCCCTCTCTGGTCCTGAGTTCCTTTTGGAAGAGTGGTACCATTTCGGAAGGCAAGCTAAGAATTTCTCTCTGGGCTGCCTGGGCACAGCTCCTTTGGGGACTCTTTTGTGGGAAATGCAGTGGCTGCAATCCCTTCAGAATGACAGGGCATCATACCACCGTCTCTTACACACCTTTGAACTGGCTATTACAAAATGAGAGGTAGACAATGCCACAAATGGCACTTCTTCCAGATTTTGGTGTAAAAGATAACATGGTCCGTCTTAACTATTTGAATGAGTGATTGTAAACAGTGATGTTTAGGAGGGGATTAAATCCACATGGATGCTCGAACAGCAGAAAGGAAGGGAGAAAGAGTTGGCTTTTCGGTTACTGCTCCTTACTGAGCTGTCACATATGTAGCTCTCTGGCTCACTCACAACCAGTCAGCCTGTTCCTCCCTCCACACACTTTGATAGAGCAGAAATGACTTTCAGAATTTGGAATCAAAAACCTGAAAGTTAAGGGGACACACCATATAACTTGTCCTTCCAAATCTTTCTGGATCTGACCTAGAAGTTTGACCTGAATTCTTAAGCAGGCTTCACAGTAATTTGTGCAGTGTTTACTACTTCTTCCTTCTCCCCAGAAAGGCATTCTTTCAACTCTTGACCTTTTTAACTATCAAAAAGAAAAATGATTGATTTATGATGCCTTTATCATCACTTGTTTAAAAAAAACCCAACAACTTCCACACTTGCCTCTTTACTGCTAACCAGGTTCCAGTGAGAAAAAAGTAACTCAGTGTCTTGTACAGGCTTAAGCATAAGTGAGGAATCTAAAGCAAAGGAGCCATTAAATCCTGAGATCAATGTTTTCATTTAAAAATTAAATGTTTGATCTGCTGTGTGCTTAGCCTTCTATAGAACTCCTTCTGTTGAGTCGCCATAACATTGTTTTTACAAGAAAACTGCACCTTTTCTGCTCAGTTTATCATCAGATGAGTACTAATGAACAAGAAAGCTTTCCGGGTCTGATATAAACTATGAAATATATAAATATATGTTTTTATATACATAGCATATACATCCTCAGCCTAGACAGACTTTTGCAAAGGCAAAACTAATAGTCCATCACTTTTTGTTATTTCTGATTCTGAAATTCTCTTGTCAAAATACTCTTAGTTTTGATGTGACTTTGATGTCTTAATGAAAAGGGCTGAGCTGAAAATACCAGGACCTGAAACTCTATGTGTACAAAATAGCTGAGAATTAGTCCCTTGCTGGCACACCAGTAGTCCCAACCAGTGATGTAAGTGGTAAGAGATCTGGGGGAGGATTGCTTTAGCACTGACTGCTTGCTTTATCCTGCAAAATCCCAATTTTTTGGCTGAGGTCTTCAGAGACACGAACAGAGGCCTGTTGTACCATGTTTTTACTGTGAAATAAACTCAAGGCCTCAGTTTATCTTCTAAGCTGGATTAAAATAAAGTGACTGAGATGCGTATTCTCCCTAGGTAATGATTTCTTTCTCTGAGTCTGCTCTCCTGAAAGCAGGAGAACTGAATTTGATGTAAACCAAGCCTAGAACAGTCCCTCAACCTGAGTGAACACCTTGTGCAAGCACCTCCATGCCTGAGGTAGGGCAGGAGGAGTGAAAGGAAGGCAGGATATCTCTCACAGTTTGTGAATTCTGTCCTCCTGAAGCTTACACTGCAAAGACGAGCAAAACATTCCACACCTTCTTGAAACCATGTCTCAGAAGTATCTATAAAGAAGTTATGTCTTCAGGAACAAGGATTAAGAACAAGCCATGTAATAACGCCTGCAAGTAGATTCTAGTTTGTAGATTGCACATGAATGGGAAACCTTGAGTCCAAAATCTGAAATGTGAGTTTTGTTCACTTGTGAATAACTACACATATCATGTTGCACGTGCTGCTCCCCTGAGTAACGTTCCCAGGCTGGGGTTCCTGGTGTGAATGTTGATTTGCATTGGCAGTTTTCCTTGCTGCAAGTATCCCTAAGTAGCTACCTGGAGTGTTCCATTTAGTCTTTGTAAAGTTTTGGGGTTCTCTTGGAGAATAATTTTCCACCCAAATCCATTTGCAGTATCTGTAGAAATCATCTTGCTAAACACAGGAGGATGGACAAGGCAAGTCACAATTTGACAGTAAACTTAATTATCAGTGACAGACATGCCAGGGCTTAAAAACTGGAGCCTGGTGCTTGGCCTTTAGTGAAGTCCTGCCCAAATCTGTACCACTGAGTCTGTGACAAGCTCAGAGAACCCCAGGTGTGAGACAGAGGAGCTGTGAGACACCAGCACTCTGCCTCCACCACTGCATTCACCGCTGGCAGGATCCATGGAAATGCACCAAGGAGCCAAGGGAATCCTCATTTTCCCACTGCTAACACCACCTGCAAACATCTAGTAGTAAGTTTATTATACATTTTAAATATAACAGTGACAACTCCTCCATTATGTTCTGCTGCATCTCTGAGTCCAACTCCCCTGTTACTGAGCTGAGCAAAATGGGTCTGGTTCTTGTCAAACTGTGTGTGTCAAATATATTTGTGTATGCTAAACAATGTTTTGATCTAAACGCTGTAGAAAACTATTTATTTACAATTTGGGCATAAAGATGGAAATTAAATTCTGTAGACAGTATGTGTATATAACATTAAAGACTATATGTTGATGGTAAGGATCTGTTATAATCTTAAGAGTCCAGAGGATGAGCTATGGCTTGCCTGACAAATTCAAAAGCTCACTCCAGAGCTCAGCTGTCATGTACAATACTATGTGTGAACAATGTATATTGCTTTTTCGGTTTTTATATTGAATTGTACTGAATACTTAAAAGACTTTTTAATATTTAAAAAAATTTATTTAAGTGTTAATGCCAAAAAAAAAATTCCAAACGTAAAATTTAAAAAGTTAGTTTTAAATACAGATAAATTATTTAAACAGTATTTAAAATATTAAATTATTTTATATAGGAATTGATAATACTATGTCAGACTTTTTTTAAAAGCTTTCTTTAAATTCTCTTTACATTCTCTAGCTGCAGGATGTAGTTTCAGTTTACCTGTGACATTTCAACTCCTCACCTTCTTTAACAAGAAGAGAAGGTAAACCAAAGCCCCAGATTTTCTTTCCTTTTGTTATACTATTTTTTACATTAAGAAACATTGCATAAAGGGCATTAGAAAGAGATGTTGCACCTGTCAGGTACTGATTGTCGTATAAACAACTCAATACCTTTTCAGTCCAGTACAAATAAAAGATTTAGATCAAGAGACTTTTGATTCTTTCTCATTTCACTGAGATGGAAACAAACTCAAGTGGCAGAAAACACAAGTAGCCATAAAAGAAAGGAAAATGTCTTTGGATATACCTATCTGAGATGACAAAGTTCTTTGATAACTAAAACCACATTCATACCCTCCCAGCAAACCAGTCCCACACCAGACATAGATTACTTCAGTCTTCCATAAGCCATCAGAGTTAACTGAGTAGGTCTGTAATACCATGGCAGTTTTGGACTGGCCTCAGTGTCAGTATTAATTTACTTTTTGAAGTTTAACACTGAGGAGAGAAACAAGAGAGAAAAACCAAATCCATAGCAGCTGAATAAATGGTTGGTTTTGCCAGCTGCAAAGTTTGTTTGTTGGCTACTGATGAAAAAATGTCTAACCAGCAGAACAACCCTCAGAAGAAAAAAAAAACAAACACCCATGTCAGTGGAGTGTTTTGCAGACAGATGAGTTGTACTGCCCACATGCTGAGACAGTTTCCCAGCTTTACAACATGAGCATGTGCCAGGAGTAAAGAATCGAGGGTTGTTGAACCCAAGACTTTTCTCCTCATGCTTCCCTAAGGTTGTAAGGAACAGCTGATGGAGACCAGTTTGGTCAAGGTCAGCACACCAAGTCCTACAGGCATGAAGTTGTTACTGAAGTTCTTCACAGAGAGAGTGATTGGGCACTGGAATGGGCTGCCCAGGGAGGAGGAAGAGTCACTGTCCCTGGAGGTATTGAAGAAGAGACTGGATGAGGCACTTGGTGCCAAGGTCTGGTAGACAAGGTGGTGTTTGGTCATAAGTGGGACTCGATGATCTCAGAGGTCTTTTCCAACCTGAGTCTGTGATTCTGTAATCCTGCCTGTCCTTGGATCAGAGCTGCCATAGGTCAGGTGTCAGACACTCAAGAGAGGCTCATGCTGCTCCCTCTGCCAACAAGCCCTCCCTTCTGTCCTCAAGTGCTGAGAAAGAGGACCTGTGTCAGACTTTCCGCTGGACTTCAACATGGTCAAACAGGCTCAGCTGAACACACCCCAGGCAGTTCCCTGGCACTGTCTGCAGCCCTGCCATCCCACACACTCCATCTTGGAAGCCCTTGTGACTGGGGGGTCACTGTCTGCGACTGCTCTGGGGCATCTGGATGGCTCATATGCAGACTGAAGGCTGCCATGGTTTAGGAGCTTCCTCATGAGCAGATCCAATGCCCTGGGGCTGCCAAAGTCTATCAAAGTACTGGATCTTGGCACTGTAGGGATTAACAGTATCAGCCATCCAGTTTTAATCCAGCAAGAATAATATACTCATTTCTTAGCCTAACCTCATATTAAATATCAGTAAATGTCACAAGGCTGTAAACAGAATCTGCACATTGCAGCAAATCTAACCCAGTAATCAAACAGGAACTCAACAGGACAATACACACAAATTAAAGCCTTCCACTATTATTTTTTTGCTTCTGCTTCTTAAAAAAAACCTTTAAGATTTATGTAACATTTATTTATGCTATTAAGCAATTTGCAGATGACAGCATAGAGACAGAATAAACAACAATCTCTTACACCCCAGTGAACACACTCAAAACTGCCATTTATTCACACAACATGAACATATTCAAGTCTGAAGCTTCAAATCAGTGTCTTATCTACACCCTCACTGAACAGATATTGTAAAGGCATCACTAGTACATTCAGTAGCTGCAGTGACTTCTCCCTGTAATGATGCTATACAGGAATAGTACTTTAAACCTCAAAATAATTTGAACTATCTACATATTTTCACCTTAAGAAAAACCCCCAACAAACCCTAAACACAGCAGAAAGGTAACAGCTGTGACATTCTATAATGCTACTTTGGAATATGAGTACATGAGAATAACATCCAAAGAGGCAACTGAACAATTCTGGATATAACCCAATGCCTCAGTGCCTGCATAAGGCAGAGAAATCTTTCTGCTGAGTCCAGAATTCTGCGATCAGGACCATATTCAGTCCACCAAACCTCACAGTTATCATTTATGTATTAGTCTGGGCCATGGTAGGCATGCCAATAAATAAGAATAAGCCAGATATTAAATATTTATATTACTTTGGCTTTCGGCTTAAAAAAAAAATCTGCATCCCAGAGCAAGATATCTGCACAACATCCCTCAGACAACATTCTCTCTCCTGTCGATGGACTACACACAGCTGTGAGACATTTCCACACCAACTTTTGTTCCCATAAGAGAATTCCAGTTTGAGGCTGCTTTTTCTGACACAGCGCAGTCATTGTTCCCTGTCCTTCCAAATTCTGGCCGGGTGAAATCTGATGAGCTTACTGTTTGGATCAGAGGAGATGGGGGGAACTGAAATCAGAAATACTGTGTGAGTTCAGCCCCTGACAGAAGAGACAGTCGTCAGAGAGTTTGATGTTGCTGTGCCACGTTGTGCCCTGGAGGGAAGGTGCTTCAGAGGACTGGTTGTGCTCACCCTGCAGTGCAATCAAACTGTCCCAGTGCAGGAAGCCATCCCAGATGGCAGCAGGGCAATGGAGGGCAAAGCAGGCTCACCACTTCCATGGTGGGGCACGGGAAGTAAGTTTTCCCGGTTCCTCTGACTGTGCTCTGTGTGTGGATCCAATCAGTGTATGCTGGTTTAACTGGTTAGTGCTTAGCTCAGCTGGTAAGACATTTATTTCTTCTGGCAAGGTAATATGGAAGAAACTTGGGAGTTAAGGGTTGCAATGCACAGCACACTTGGTGTTTTCTTAAGACTGTCAGACAACTGTCTTCAACTGAACTAACTGAAACCAGGTTAACAATAAGTCGTAGTTTTCTTCATTAATCACTTTTAAAACCTATTGAATTTAAACTGCTGCATCTTTCTCTGCAGTCAATGTTAACATTCATTATCCTGCCTGCAATTAACAAAGTGGTAACGCTGCTTAATGATGCACACTGTCCATGTTGTTTATAATTGAAAGTATCTTGCCATGAAGAGACCAGAAAAAAAGAACAAGAGGCCAAAGTATTGTACCTTTTAAACTAAACTGTAAGAGATAAAAAGGGCATATGAGGGACTGGCAGAGCATGAGGGGAGGCAGATTTGACATCACCATCAACAGAGAGCTGTGTCATATGGCATTAGTACCACACCTGCCCCACAAAGCCACCAGAGGGTCTATTTGACCTCCAGCAGCTGAGCAACAGCCTGTGCTGTTTGTGCCAGGTGGGGGCTGAGAGATGGGAAAGTCCACCCTGACTGGGGACAGGGCAGTCACAGGTGGCCTCCCTTTAGTCCTAATACACCCACTGGTGACAGCTGCTCTGATCTGCACTCCATTTGATGGCACACGTGGGCACAGCCTGAAGCACCCTCATCCCCTTTATCTCACTCAGAGAACTCCTCACTGCCCTATTTCTACATATTCATATCAAATCTGCTTCTTCAGGGAGACAGGGTTGAGAGAAAGATGTAAACCAACATTTGCAAAATATTCTGAAAAATCTATGCAGAAGATATGTATTTGTTAGCTCAAACCCAGCGTGCTTTCTGTTCTAAAAGCATCCTGGAATTCATAGCTTTCCAGTAGGTTTCAGTGGCAGTCCTATGCCAGCCTTTTAGTGTGCCAGCTGATAATGGAGTGGGGTTGTGACTTCCTTCTTGCTGAAATTCTGCAGCAATCTGTATGGGTCGACTGAGGTATAAGTGAAACCTCCTACAGCCAGCACAGCTTTTACCCTGAGCACACTAAAGCTTGGCTTTTAAACACCTCACTGTTCATTTGCAACCATTTAATGGAGTGCTCACTGCACCCAACAGAAGCCAACCTGTAATGAATGGCACTGCAGCCACCCAAAGAGTCCAACTTCACTTCTGATTGACTGGAGTCATGCTTCTCAAATACAATAATAAAAGCCCATTTGTCGTCTCATGCGCTTTCCCTAGTGGACTGGAAAATATCCTTTCTACCCGGAGCAATAAAACCTGCCCAGTGCAAATTCTGAGATCTGTGTCTCCAGACATTGGCTTTATGATCTCACTCTATATCAGAGTAAATGACAGATTTAGCCCAATATTATACAAAATGCACACCTTCATTTTGCAACTTCTGCAAGTTCAAACTCTTCTGTGTCTGGCTCCAAAGGCCCCAAGAACAGTGGTATCACATCTTTGCACAGGAGGCATAGTAATAACAGCGACAGATGGTTTATCCAAGAGAAAACAATGTCAGAACTTTTTGCATAAAACCAGAATCCGTCACCTTTGATACAGACATCTAATTTAGGCCATTTGTGCTCAGACATTTATTCACTATTTCTCTGAGCTATCAGACAGGGTATTTCTCATGTCTCATTTTCCACTAGCAATTCAGTGTGTTGGATCCAAGAGCTTTCATTACTGACAATTTTCATACCTGGCCCTCTCCAGTGAGGGTGGTGAATGTTTTCTCTTGAACAGAGTTAGCATGGAAACTTCAATAGTCTTTCCATATTGCCATGAACTGCATAATTGATTTGGAAAAATGATCTGTGTTAGGAGGGAGCGTCATGAGGTTACAGTTTCTCCTGAGCTTTTCTCCAGACAGCAGCAGCATTGATTTTCCCATTCACTTGACAAAAAAGAAACCACTTCAACAAACTCACCCCTCTTTCATTTACCTGAACACACCTATGCTCCAAGATCTGCTTAACTTTGGTAGCATGAGTGAACGCAATAGATTGTAGTCCCAAGTGCAATTATTATTCCAGGATTTTTTTAGTTTCAAACTATCCTTTAGTCTAAATGATGAAATCACAGAATAGCTAGAACCCAAGATACTTGAGAGCAGACCAAAGCTAGAAAAATACATGTACTTAAAGGAGCTTGTGAAGCAAGATGCATTTTTCAACACAGAAGCAGATCAAAGGAAACTGTCAGGCAGTAAACCTTCAATTCCCACACTGCAGAGGACTCAGTCTGCTGTTCTGTGACAGAGCAGAGCACGAGCTCTTGCTGAGTCAGGAGCTGCCGAGGATGTGTGAGTGTGGAGATGTTGGTCTGTGGGCACCGTGAGTCACAACTGCCATTTGCTACAAGCCAATAGTCTGCAAGGAGAACGAAAAAATTAGGCAGGACTTCAGTGAAAGCAAAACTCTGCAGGGAAGAAATCCTCAGAAATTACAAGGATGAGAAGAACTGAGTCTGTGGGCAGCTTGCCCTTAGAGAGAGAGCAGGAGCAGTGCCCTGCACAATGTCTGCAATTTTTAAGTACTACATCCATGTAAGTTTTAAATGGTTTCTATCAAAAGTTCAGAATACTGTGAAGACCACAAGTTTAACAAAACTGGTGTCCAATATGGGTCAAACTTTCCAGAGCACATGATGGATTTTTAGATCACAATAGCCTTCCACGAATTTGTCTCAGTAGGAAGGAGAAAGGGAGAAAGATAATGGAATACAATAAAGATCTGCAAACTAGTTTTCAGAAACAAATATGCAACCTCCTAAAGAACTGTGCCTGCGAAAATGTTCAGCCAACAACCCTAAAGATCACAAATTGCTAAATGGTTACAGTTGAGCTTGTGGGATGACAGGATTGCCCCATGAAAACCAGCAGAACCTTCTGGGGGAAAAAAATCCTGGAACTATCAGGAAGTCTTTTTGGGTTTTATTTGCATTATTTGTTTCAATGATTGTCCACATGACTGTGCCTAATATTCATTACATAATCTATTCTTTCCTGTTTTACTGAAAAGCTTGTCTAACTTGCAAGGTGGGCTGGCAAACCCCTGGTGCTGCAGAGACAGTCAGTGCCAAGGAAGGTGTCCTCCTGGAGGATGTGCTCAGGGACTAAAAGCACCACAAGCCTGAGCAATACTTGCTATCAGTTTGTAATCAATTATTTTCAGTGCTTGTGTTTGGGGGAGAAATACATCCTGTCCCTCTTTGCAGCCCTGCAGTGAGCAGACAAGTTCTGTTTAGAGGTGACAGCGATTCATCCTCTACCCTGGTGTACCTCCTCTTCCTCCTGTGGCTTCACTGCCAGTGATAACCCTGTGTGGCAGAAAAGGGCCTGTACTTACACTCAGCTTGGTGAGGAGCCTCCAAATGGTTCCTGGTGGTGTTCATTAGCTCTCGTGTTTCCTGTGTGAGTCACTGGCATCTTATTTGAAAGGGCAGCTGCTGGGCTATCACACCTCCTGCTTTCTCTCTGGGAAAACACTTCTAATCTCTGATGAGAACAGCCTAATAAAATATACCAGTGTACTGATAAAAACGGAGTGTCATTACCATCATGAAATACGGATTGGGTTTGACTTCATGTAAGGCTCTTGTAGCTCTCAGCACATTGTTTATAGGCAGAGCAAGTGAGTAGGAGTGCTCCTGCTCCCAGAGAAGAGACACAGTACAACACTTAGCAGAGCTTGATTACTGACTGGCTGCCAGATACCACTGCATTATAAACAGCTGTCTTTATGGTACTAATTTATTACTGTAAGCTAGACTGATGTATGTCTGAACAGAAATTTACTCAGTTATAAAAATACTGGGGAAACCAGCTCGTTTAATCAGGAAAGGATGCAAGTTGGAGGTATTTTGAAATACCTCAGCATAAAACTACAGAGCGTGCATTAAAAAGTGTTGGCATTGTACCATTTTCGTGTGGAATAACACACACTGCATGCAAAAGAAACATCACAAGGGTGGAACAATATGGCACAAGTTATTAGCCCGAAAATGTCTGTGACCTATACATGTGGAATAATAGCATCAAGAAGACACTTAAAAGATATAGAACAGATGGGGTTTTGTCAATATATGAATTATTTGTAGTACAGAAGTTATTATATGCATACAAATTTTATTTGGACATTAACTATTACTTTACTACTCTGCTTAAAATCCAGCTGCATTATCCATTGTTGTGAATAACAGCTGCCAGCAGTCCCTGTTGGAGGGACACATCTGGGAAGCACTCCCAGTGCAGAAGCTTCTGAAATGGCACAGTCAGCTTTCAGCTCTCAGAAAAGAACTGCACAACCAAACAGTGAGCATATAACAAGAGCCAGTGGTATCAAGGAAGTTAAAAGAAAGGCTGGGAAGTTACACAGATTTCCAATTAAATGACAGACAGGGTCTCAAACATTAAGACTGAGTGATACCAGCAGATAAGAGACAATCTTCTTGGGTGGGTTGGCTTACTTACTATGAAACCCCTTGTCCCCATCCAGCCCTCCCTCTCTCCCACTCCAATAATCATCTCAAATCACCAAGACAGTGAATTTAGCTTGTGAAGCTGACAGGTCTTTAAAAAGGCCACTATTGCTCTGCCTATAGCCCTGTTTGCTTCACTGCTGTCTTGCTGACACTTTTCTGTTCTGGCAACTGTAGACTTGGCTAAGTGGTACCTACGTGACCTGGAAAATGAAAATCTACCATTGTTACTATTTTGCTCATGTAAGAAAAATAAAATCAACATTTCTGAGACACAAATCTATTCACGTAATTCTGCAGTTTGAGAAAGCCGTTAACATGATCCCGAACAAGCTTTGTATGTTCTGCAAACTTCTGCCATATTCCCTCTGTGTCCATGCCTGGAGTATTTACTGCACAGTAATATCTGCATTTTATAACCAGGGGACTGGGAAATTCCTCACATGTAAAACTCTCCCCCTTCCAAAATGTATGCCTTTTCAAGTTCAGATTTATCAGATTGTAAGCACTCAATGCTTGCAGTTTATCACCAATTCCCATCCTTGGGGTCCATTAAATAATTCAGAACTTATTCCAAAACTCAGTGAAAACATGGTATCTATCTATGGACTTCAACTCATTTAGGGTTTCTGAAAAGTTCCGCTTCTGAAGCTTGCCAGGCAATTGCAGAAGAAGGGAATTGAGTATTTATAGGACATATCAAATATGTCAGTTCAAAACTACCTTGACAGGAAATGTCTTAAGCCTGGAAGTGGTCTGCACTTGGGAATGGAAAAAGTAGGGTGAAAATTCACGTTTTTAATTTATTTAAAACCATTATTATTATTTTGGGCATGAGGAAATAAATTAGAACATGTTCACTTCTTTGAAGAACCAGTATTAGCCACTGCCCTGTAAATTTGTAAATGCAATTCTAAAAATGCACTCATCTTATAGCTTATATATTGACTGAGTAGAGCTCTATATACATGTGCATTTTTCCATTAAAAAGCATCATTTTATCATATTTGCAGTATCACAGTATCGTCACAGGAACTTCCAAGACAAAATAATTATCTTCTTTCAAACCCTTGATTAGTACTGCAAGAAGCATAAAAGTAGTATTATCTGGAGACTGTTTTTGAAATTTATTTTTTAGCAAATGTTCCCTAAACCCACTATGAAGCTTGTACTGCCAACCTCATTCTGTCTTCCAAAAGGGTATTTCCCTGGAAAATTGCATAATCCTAAATAACAGATGAAAAAAAAAAAAGCAAGGCAAGGAAAAATCTTTGGAGGGATTCAGTTCTTAAACTATTCTAATTAAAATTTTTGCAAGCAGCTTAAACAAAATATACAGTGACTGTCAACTGATAGACCCACTTTGGAGAGGGAGGGTAATTCAAAGGTGAGGAATGGTAAAAGGATTAGAGGGCAAAAGACAGAACTTAAACTGCAGTAGGGTTATAAAACTGACAATGGGCTCGAGATTAAATTTGCTAAAGTCCTTAATGCCGAAGAATCCCACTGAGGGGAATGGAGTTTGGATCCATCTCTTTGTATAAAGAGGCAACCTCCTACACAACTTCATTCTGAGTATGTGCAAAGATTAAAACTGCTGGAGCCACCTGGAAAGAGGCAAAAGCTCACCATGTCTGTTCATGCTGCAGCCTGTGGAGAACAGGAACAGCGAAGTACGGGGCCTGATCAGATTTGTATATTTGGTGGGCAGACCCAAATGAATTCACTTGCACATCTACTGTGGAGATCCTGCAAATGACTCAACAGGCTTAATGCCTTCTGTTGCCTCCTCCTACTACACACGCGTCACGCCTCGGGTGATCTCTTCCCTTTCTCTTTCTGTCACTCTTTCAAGCGGGGTTGATGGTGCTAAACCATTCCTGAAAAGAGGTCTTACCAAGGAGTACTGTATTTAAAATTGATTTCTACACTAAGGGGCCGGAAGAACAAAACAGGAGCAAAAGAGAATAGCAAAGAACACACAAGGGAGCGACATCCTACTGAAACTCCGGGGTCTGAATTCTGCAGATCTGCAGAATCCTAACAAGGCTGAATATATCCTACTGAATGAAGAAAAAGGGCAGATCCATATATTAACTTCACAGAAATATCTGTACCTATCATGCCTGCAGGAAAATAACCTTCGAATGTGTTTTCAAGCAGACATTTGATAGTGTGTTTAAAAAAGCCAAAACCACCACCAAGGCTCTAAGTAATCATGAGGAAGATTACAAAGCCCATCAGTCAACGTGGCTGTATGCTATTCTTAACTCATCTAAATTTCATACAATGTTTATCAGATAAACTAATCACCATCTGCAGGTGCAGATTTTCATCATCAGGGAAATGCAAATTAATGATGATGTAACACCACCTTCATCCTGTGGTTATTCCATGACTCCTGGAAGCTTGTATTGATCAATGTACATCCATGTACTGAACCTGTTTGGTTTTTTGTCAGACAGTTTCATATGAAGATATTTCCTCAGACAGAAATGGAGAAGAAGCCTACCTGTGCCTGCTGCTTTGCCCTTCCTGTATTTACTGGCTTGCTGAGCCAAATAAATGGAGCATGGGGAAACAACCAGCAGTTACCACTGGAGACTTGGTATCACAGTGGGTTCTACTGGGTCACGGTGGTTTTTACCATCTTATACCAGCAATGTGGGCAGTTTGTGAAGAGCCAGACTCCACACAAATGAAGAAAAGACCTTTTCTTTTTAGATCTTAAACACAGAAGAGCTTGTTATGGAGACTCACGATTAAGTATATTTAATAAAGATATTCAAAAGACTAAGGGAAAAAAACCCTAAAGATAATAATATGCTTTAAATTGCAACATCCTGTGTTTGAATCAACAAAACAGTATCAGGGATAATGAAAAAGACACAGGCTCTGCTCCCATCTTTGTGTGCCTGTTGAGCAGGGAAAGCACCTTACAGCTCCCAAGTTTCCCATCCAGCCTGTATCTATCTATTCAAATCCACTCTGTGTCTATCCCAAGCAAAGAAGAACAAGACAATGCTTCCAAGTTCCTATCCATACGGGGATGATGGAGGCCTGTTGGGAAGCCTGCTTTGAGAACCCTGAGAGCCAGGTGAAGGCAGGCTGTGTTATGCAGATACACCGATGTGCAATCTCCTAAGTGCAGATGGGCTGTGCTGCAGTTATTTTTAAACCAGACAACACAACTTCACACACACTCTCTGCCTTTTTTTCCACTGCAAGGGCTCCTTTCCCGAATGACCGATGTATGAGCAGCACAGAAGCAGCCAGGCACCACAAAGTGATTCAAGAGTTAACTGGTGCTGAACTCTGCATCTCAGCACCTCACTACAACAGGACTTTCTTTTTCACAGCCCACTGCTATAGAGCTGGGTTACTGATAACTTTTAATCTACTATTTTAATCTGCTTTTTTAAAATCTCAAGTGCCTGCAGTAAAAAATGAGAGGAATGTGTTGCACAACTACTTCTTACTATGGAAAATTAAAACTGATGTGTTTTATAGCCACGGAATAATTTCCAGGAAAGGATTCTTTCTGGGTACTTAAATATTTAACAGACTCTAGCTCCGCTCTGCAGCAGTTGCTCAGGAAGCTGCAATTTTCTTGTAATTGAGAAACTAAAGGTATGGCTTAAATTTATGGATTTCCAGTATTATACACAAGTTTGCTTGTACTTTCCTTTTCAGGATAGATAAAGGAATCATATTTAGGGAGACTTTTTTGTCTTTGGGGTTTTTTTTATTTAATTTTTTAAAAATACAAATGATTGATATCAAGTGTGCTAAAAGCACAGCTCAGGACTACACCAGCAGTATCATTCGATAGGCTCCAAGTCACAGAGTTTAAGGCCATAGAGGTCATTCAGCCATGCAGCTTTATCTTCTGTGTGTCACAGTCCATTAACGCTTTTGTTACTGGGGTTTTTTTCCTCTTTTCCCCCAGTGGAAGTCCACCCCTGATATTTTAAGGCTGAAATTTTGGTTTTAGCTGCTCAGATTAGAAATGCATTTCGGTTTTGCAACTGCTTGTTGTAAACTGATGTTTCTATCTGCTAAAAAGGGTTACGTGCTTCTCTGCCACTGAAAGTCAGAGTTTTTGGTGTCTGGCTTACTTAAGAATTTTTAAAAAATGCTGTTTAGATACACAATTCACAGCACAAAATAACAAAGACACTGTTCTTGTTTGGATCATTTCAGGGGTGGGTAACATCGCCTTGCAGTAAGATCTGTCAGGGCACAGCACCTCTGACTTCACATCCGTCCCAAATGGTATCTGGATTATCAACCTATTTACTGTGTCTGTCAACAGTCACTCAGTAAACACTCCTCCCCCACTGCCTTGTGCAGAAAAATATACAAGAAATCATCTCCTTCAAGAACAAATTGAGCTCATTAAAACATGATGATGACTCTAATGAATTTCTTGGTTCTGCCTCAAAACCCCGCACTGCACTTTTCCAGATAAAGATCCCCTTGCAGTAACCAGAAATATGTCCACAGCCAAAGCAGGCACATTGACCTCAGGAGTAGTTTTTGGGAAACTCAGCAAGGAAGGAGAAATGAATTGAAATCAAGACTAATCTATTGCAACAGAAGGCAAAGACCAAACTTTTTGGTATTTCTGCCTTCTTGATATCCCTTGTGAGAGAGAGTGGAAAAAACCCCACAGCAGGCCTCCCCTCCTTGTAATGAACCACCTGGTTTTGATCAGCAGAGTAAGATTTCATCTCTTGTAGAGGTGAACATGGAAATAACAGAAAAATGAAATTTGACAAATTAGATCTCATGGTTCAAGAGGGGGAAAAAAATCACAGAACAAATCAATAAAAGAATGCACCTACAATGCAACTGCTACTCACAACATCAAACTGTCATTTTTTTTTCATTTGGGTAATGCTGAAAGTGGTTGGAACTGAGTGCAGGATGCACTCATGAGAATAAAATATTTGTAAACAAAAGATTTTTATTTCATTACAGAGCTGTTAGACCTGGAACACTGGACAGATTCCAATCTGTGTAATTACATTCCATCTACCTAAATTCTCTCTGCAGCCTTAATTGGAAATGATGGTTTTCTTCATTTCCTCTCCTGCATTATGGTTCCACTACAGAAGTGTCTGCACTTGAATGAAATGGCTTTTTATGGTCAGCATAAAAGACAACTTGGGATGCAAGGACAGAAAAAAGTTATAAATGCAAAAGTGACAGAAAACTTTCCTTATAAGGACCCTTTAGACTCTTCTCTGATAAACAGGAAAAAGTATGCTTCTCTCTGTCTCAAACCAGTTAATATTCCTCCTCCATTTTCTAAATAAATCATCAAGTGTCTACAAAAATCTTGTTGAACGCTAAGGCAACTGCTGTAACCACCCATACTGATACTGAGGAATTCACATTTACTTTGTTCTTAGTGATCTCTGTATTGTGTGTGATCATCAAACTGTATTAAAGTTGAAAACTGCATACAAAAACTAACTAATCCCATTCTTAATAAGAGATGTACCAGATTTATATTTAGGTCAAACCAGAAATAAAATAATCTTACACTGAATTAGCTAAGTATCTTTCCCTTCTCACTCTCTTCAATCTGAAGGAGGTGGCCAAAGCACTGGTTCAATTTGCAGAGGGGAGACTGCAGAGTGCTCTCACTCACCAGTAATACAGATTTTCAGCAACTGTCTTTCACTAGTTGAAAACAAAGTATGGGAAAGTGAGGAAATGTTCTCCATCTCCTGGTGAGAGGCTGCAGGAGAATATTCACATATGCACTCCCTGAGATCCCAGACTCCCTCCAGGACTAAAGCTCAGAAGGACAGATTGCTAGAGGAGTTGCTGTAACATTACACATCTCTCTGAATACTTTGCAGCACACAGTGGTGTCACTTATGAACAATCCACTCAGTTATGGCAAAGCTGCCCACAAAAAGCAACAGATTTTCCACAAATCATAAAGCTGAATGTTTTAACTGTCTTATACTATTGATGTACCTGTGCATGTGCAGATATGTAAAATGAGACGTGAATATATAAAAACTTACCATCAATAAATAGTCATAGAACCCAGGGCACATGTAACGAATGTTCAGCATAAGCAGAGGAGGGTTAAAATTTATCTGATTTAATCTCCATGCTACATTGTAATTAAAAAGCAAAAGGACTGAATCTTTCCTCACTCAGCATTCAAATCTCTTCATAAAACAGTATGATACAGTTTCTTCCTTTAATTATGTTAAAGAGCTGTTTTGTGAGCAAGGTCTGGCATTTTATCTCGCCAGGGCACTTAAATCTTACATGATTCTCACTGAGACTATACAGACAACATAAGCACAAGGACTTTTCTGTTTACAGATGGAAAGAACTTGATCTGACCACTGGCTGCTACAAAATCTGTCACTGGTTACACTAATCAATGGAAGAAAGAAAAAGACTCTTAAATAACCAATAGAGAATGAAACAGAAAAAAATAAAAAACATTACACTTCAGCTTCACATTGATTTGTTGCCCTTAACAAAAAAATCAAATGCAAGAGGTTCAGCAATTGCAGAAGTTCAATAATGGTTTAAACAAATATTAAACACACCAAAGTCTCAACATTTTCTTGACTTATTTATGACCATGTGTATTTATACATACCCCTGATTCTCTGTAAACATGTCAGAATAAAAAGATTAAAAATGAAACTATAACTTACAATGTTTAATCTGGCTCAGCACCACCAGGATGGTAACACCTCACAGACATGAATACATTCATATTCAAAACACCCCAAAAATGTTCTCACACCTCAGAATCACATCACTACACTGCTGGGAATTTTGTGATATCATCAAACCACGATTAAAGGCAACCAACCTGTGAATAATTCCTTACTCAAAATGCCTGCCATCAGCTGTTACCACTAAGGGATCAGAAGCAAGGTAGATGAGCTTTCTTTTTTTCCCAGAGTTTATGAAGATGAAGCTGGCCTTAATCAAGATGATTAAAGCTCCCCTTTGAATTGGAAGGAAAAGGCAACAAACATGCCACAAAGTTGTCTTCAGTCTTTCTGGCTAGAAAGAGTGTGATTCGGACATAGGAACCCGAGGAACAATTTGTAGTCAGTTAATATGGGGGGAAAGGAAAGCCTACGGATATCCAGGATCCAGTGGAAGCAGGAAACAGCAGGGCACAGATGTCCCAATCTAACTGATGAGCCAGATGGCAACTGTAAATAGAGTATCAAAGAACTCAGAGAGAATGAAATTCCATTGCAGCTGGGAGCAGGTTGACAGAAAAGTAGCATGAAGAGCAAAGGGACAGCGCAAGGCAACGGCCTTTGTTGCAGGGAGCTCTTCAGCACCTCAACCCAGCGTGGCTCCATTTTCAGTCTCCTCCAAAACTTGGACTCCTTGGCATTCCTCCCGCGTACGGGGTGGCCTCCTACTCACCCTACTAAATTTAAAAAGCTGATAAAGAATAAATAACACAAAGCAGCAGAAAATATATGCTACATTTTAAAATGACATTGGGAGGTATAAATATCAGGCTTAAATTATGCAGCACAGTGAACAAATCCAGATCAGTGTTGCCTTCATTAGCAGCAATACCAACCTGGTGCTACTTTAGACGTAGGCACTGCAAGGGCATGAAGAGTGTCCGTATCTGCTGTCACAGTTTGCTGCTCAGAATGGCTGCATTTCACAAAACATAAACCCAGTACCTCCAAAGAGGGGAATACTAATCCTAGGGTGGAACGCCATAGCAGAAGACAGAGCACTGATATCAGGGAGTTCCTTTGCTTTCCAATATCAAGAAGTCATTACAGTCTTTAGAGGATGCCAGAAGTCAGCGATATGATGGAGACCTCCAAGTAATTCTGAATTATGTAAAGTCTTATAATTATCATGTAACCACAGTACCAGTCCTTTCAAGTCCCTGCTCCTCACCAGGAGCTAAAGATTCAGCTCTCCATAACTGTCATATTTTCCTATCTTATCTTTAATCTATCGCTATCTAAAGAACAGGATAACAGTCCAATCCTACATTTATAACACAGCTTCACCAGAATAAGCAGCTGAAATTACAGTTATGTAATCTGTAATTACTATTTCTGCCCTTAATCATAAGTATTGTTCTGAGATTACTAAAACTAGAAGGGATTATGACATCCAAGAGAGTTAACTCTGATTTCAGATGCCTGAGCTTACACCTGGAGGATGTCCTGGCTCTCAGCTGCGTCTCTGTCAGCCTTGCAGCCTCAGCTCAGATGCAGCAGACACAGGGTGTGAAGGGCTCTCTGTGGGGTGTGTGGCACTTCGTGCTGAACCAGTGCAAACTTTCCGCTCTCCTCTATCAATAAGAGACTGTAACAACTTTTTAAACAGTTCCACCTCTACCCACCCCAAAAGAAGCTCCAAAAGCTCAATAAGCAGTAACCATGATTTAAAAAACCCCATATGGCACTCCAGCAGGACACAGACCTCTAAATGCGTTCTCCAGTGCTGTCAATGGCTTGGTAAGAGGTTTTGGATGGGTTAGTGCAGCTCCTCTGTGTTTCCACGTGTGGTGTTCTACTATCAGTTTGCTCAGACACTGTTTCAGACCTACAGTCACAGCCAGCTGGGTGCTACCATGATGCAACTGCCTAAAGCCGGTAGGAACACAACCCCCTGGAAGTTGCCTTTACCAGGGCTTTGAAGGCCTGTTTCTTCCTCATAGTTCACTAAGCCAGCTGACATGGAATCCATTCTGCCTCTGGTTCAGTGACTCTTACAGATGCAAAAATTATTTTAGGGAGATGGACAGGTTAATTCATACTATCAGGAGTTGGAACAGTCGAGTCATAGAGCTCTCTTTGATCTTACATTCTGTTTGCTATTGAAAAAGCAACATCTCACCCTATGCAAGATAAAAATGAAACAGAATTTGACATCGTGTTAGGAAGGATTCAATTCATTAGTAAAAATTGGTATCAGAACTACAAGCCACGATCTACAAAGCTGCAAATGGAGAAATTCGCTTTAAAGGTTCTTCATTAGCAACAGATTTCAAGCTGCCAAGCTCTTCGAGACAACGTTCTTCTTTCTAGAAACTAAACTGAAGTTATGTATCCAAGGTTATCATGTTCTTTTAATGACCTGAACTCACCAAATATCAAACTTTACAAAAAGGAACACAAGCCCCTGCCCTAATACATAACCACACTACTCCACTTTGATCAGCATGGAGTCCTACAGAATTATCAAAGAGTTTAAACCTGTTTACCAGATTACATTAACGTAATACACAACTTTGCAGTTACATTGTCCCTGAAACATTGTAGTGTCACATTTGTTTCCCCCCAGAATTAATTCATCAATTCCCAAGGGCTGTATTAAGAAAATAGAAGGATAACTGAAGTTGCTGCTTACGTGGCCCCTCGAGTCTCTGTGTCACCTTTTCTCTCTGTGCTGGAGATCAAGCCAGAGCCTCTCCCCTTGGCAACCAGGCCATGGAAGAGCCAATTCCTTCTTGATCCACACAGGACACGGACAGAGGGACAGCATGAACAGCTGAGCCAAGGCAGTGTTGGCTGGCTCCTCATTTCAAACCCTCACTGCTGCCTGTGAGGGTGTGAAAGGCAGAGAGGGCTTTGTGTTTAGCTCTAACAGCCCCCCTTACTCTAAATAATTTTAGTTCAAATACTGCAAATTTGTCCTGGTCTTCAATGAAATGCAATGGAATTTGGATATCTCATTTTAATAAATAAAAGCATAATGTGTTTAGAGATTTGATTGAAAACGTTCCAATTCTGAATATACAGTTTCCTGATTGTTGAATAATTATGTGTCATTAATAGGACAAATAAACCACTTTGATCCTGATTTGATTTAAACCATGTAAATTGAAGCCCCTCTCATGTGAAGAGCATCTATATGACATCAATTTCTGAGTAACACTCTTGGTGGCCTCAGACTAATCAACACATCCAAGTCACTAGGAAGTAAAAATCTTCAAAACTAAGTATATACTTATAGTAAGACTGGATTTTGGTTGATGAGTTTGGGAGCTGAGCTTGCAAGAATTAACTCAGCATTCTTACAGGTAAATTATTTTGTGGCCTTGAATGAAGGTGAAGGTTATCACTTGTCCTAATCAGAAGTTTGCCCAGTCTGGGCACTACTAAACCCAGAAAAATGGTTCAAGGTTTTTTTGCTAATGCTGTATTCCAAACACTGTGTTTGCTGACTCTCACCTGCAAAAGGCAGGTCTGCACTGCAGAGGCCCTTGGGTAAGAACATCCAGGTTCCAGCAGGGCTCTGCTGGATTCCACACTCAAGGGTCAAATACTGAGGCAAGAATTCTACTTTGAGGTTAGAAAAGACAACCAACCCTTGGCCCTCCAGTACTCTGTCCTGCTGACCTGCTGCTTTCAGGACCCCAGGTATCCCCACATCCTTCACACGGTGCCTCATGTCAGGCATAAAACTCTCACAGCCGCTTTTTTGAGAGCTGCTTTCACAACTGTCCACACATTTTATTTAAATCCCCTGTTCAATTATGAAAAGTTGAGAGAATGACAAAACCATGTCCTGTCTTTTAAAAGCTATCCTGAAATTGTTTACAAATTGTACTGATTCAGAACAGATTTTTTTCCGTATTCTACACATTTTTAGTGGGAGAATCAAATCAATGGGTCTTCAAATCCAAAGGACAATACTAAAATGAACCAGGAGGCAACAAGAAGAGTTCAGTATGTGATGAGTGGGGCCAAACAAGGCTGCAGAGAGTGTCTGAACCTCCAGAGTTCAGTGACTGAAATCATGGAAAAGGATCTACTCATAAACTGAAAATGTATCTCTGAAATACGTGGGCATGTTCACACTTTTTAAATGATTTACTAAGAATGTTATACACTAGAAAGGTCATAAGTTCACAAAATGCTTGGCAAATTCCAACTTTGTTCCTAAATGAGCTCAAATTTAGCAATTACTACTACATTAAAAGTATTTTAGGTCTTTTTATAATTATATATGTTTAGTTTGCATCTATAGGATTATCATGCAATGAGTGATAATACTTCAAAGAGCATTTATTTACCACCTCCAGATTCATAGAGCTAGTTCAGATTATTCTTTCTCAATTAAAGTTCAGACCCTTTTTCGCCATCACAGAATGAGTACATTTATCTACCATTTAATATACAATTTGACCCAGCTGAAACCAGGACTGGCTCCCATAATGTTTCGAAATGCCAACAGGGAAGACATATTCCTCACTATTACTCTGGAAACCAAGCACCTAATCCCAAACTTCTGTCAGATAGTTCTAAAATTGGCTGTTTGTGAACAGCAGATAATCCTTAATTGACTCCCAGTACTACATGAAGCTGAATTCTTCACTATTTGTGGATTTCTAAGTAGGTCTGCATTACAGCCTCAAAAACAAGAAGTGTGATCAGAAATTTGATATCAGCTCCTTAAAGAGCAGAACGAGCTACTTAATATTCCAGTGCTCCTACAGTTTGATCTAATCCTCAATGAACTGTAGGAATTACAAAATATTAATTATGGACGTATTTTGCTTCATTATTTACGCTCCATCCAAAAGGCAATGTTTAAGAAACAAACCCCTCACGTTTAATTCTCTGTCAACTTTTTGCTAATTATCACAGCGGGGGGATGCACATTTCAACCAACCCAGCTGACTCCCACTGTTTGCAGCCTCTCAAACATGTGTTCTGCCTGTGAGCTGTACTTAAAGCAGGTATAAAGGCCACATTTGCATGAACTCAGACTTCTAACACCAAAATATTTTATTAATTTGAATTTCAATGACACGCTCTCTCTCATCTGGATTTAGCTTGGTGAGAAAGGAAGTCTGCACCTCCTCTCCCTGGAGGAATCTTTCTCACATCCTTCCCTGGCACAGCTCAGGGAGAGAACTCCAGCTCAGCAGCCACTGCAGGTACTCAGAATTGCAACAGAAGGGTGACCTTCTCCAGGGAAAGCTCAGCACAGAGGGCTGGCTCGTCCAGCTACTTGGGACTGTCCCTTGGAGGAGCCTCTCTCTCCTGTTTCTGTAGGATGCTGTGGAGAACAGCCTCACAACACAGGCAAGAACGCATCCTCCATCTATCCCTGGTTTTACATATTTCTCCATCCATAAACTGCTTCCACCTGAGGACAAGGACTCTGTGCACTGATGGAACCATCCATTCAGTGAATGCAGCTATTGATTTAGACCATAAGGGTATTAAATCTGACTGGAAATGGAGGCAAGTATTCTTACAGACACCAATGGCTTGGATATAATCCTTATCCTAGCAGTTGTCTTGAAGCTCCTTATACCAAACTTCCCCCTCATCTTTTTTGAGAGCCAAAGTAATGTGCCACAATTTTAGAGATGCAAGGGCACACACACTACAGCATAATTCATCCCATATTATAACTCCTTTCTTCAGGGAACAAGAAAGCATCAAAAGCAATGAACCAGCAATATGCCAGAGAGACGAGCAGCATCACATCATTTTAACACAACTGCAGAACTCCTTAACTAGTTGCTAATTCACAGCCAAAACATTAATGGTTTGGTTCCCCTGCTGCTGTAAAATCTAATGAAACAGGATTTTGTTTCCTTTTTTCCATCTTGTAAATATTCTCCCTATTTCTGGAATAAAATAAATTGATCTAATGGTATCTTTGCAGGGACATTTCATGTGAAAAAGTCTGTTCCATTCACAGCTATCTGAAAAGACAACTAAGGAGCAAAGGTTTAGTCTTGTTTCCCTTCGGTTCAGTTACGACAATCACTGCCATAACTTTGAACAGTGCAGTAACTGCTTTAGCTTAAACTGCTTGCAAAGGATTGTCAGAGACCTGTCCAAATAATGCACTTGGTTACTTCAGTATAATGTTTGACAGCAATAACTACATAGAAAACAAAGACAATTAGTTGCACAAGTGGCTCTCCTGCCTCTGCATCCTTTCCAAGGAAGTGGCAGAGAGAATTCCTGTCCAGTGCTTTCAGGTAATTTACCAGCTCCGATGGGCTGTGTCAGAGCCCAAGACAGAGTTTAGGAAGCCTTTTCCCAAAGTTCAGCAAGCAACAGAGTTAAACAAACACAAAACCCCACACTACATTTTTCCCAGCTGTGAAGACAGAGATGGAGATTAAAACAACCTCCTTCTAGACAATTAAGCACAAAGAAACCCCATGACACGGTCAGCACTGCTGACTGGCAGATTTACAGATCATCCGTGTTTTGAACTATTCCCACCGAAGACCGTGAACTCCGTCTTTGGCTGATATTGGTGCACACATGAGCACCATGTACAAATCTGTCCTGAAAACCTAGGGGAATTCCATTAGTTGTTTGAGAAACACACTCTGGAGCTTTAAACTTTACACTTGGACAGCAAAGAACAAATTTGTACATCCCCAGGTATATGTGAGCACGTGCGTTTATGCATGCATGTGTATATATAGATTCTATTTATACACACTTATAAAATGATGTATACACAAACACACACTAGACATTACCTTTAATGGGCCTTTCCTGTCTGCATTTAAATAAATTTTTTCTGATGCTTGTATCCAAGCCTCTTACTGTAAGTACTCATTTCATGAGAGGAACTACAGCCTTGCAGAGCTATATTAATATTGATAAGCCCCTCAAGCTGCAGTTTTTGTAAGCAACCAGCACAAACAAGCACACACAGAACATTTCATCTTATGCTACAGATGTGCATTAAGGGGACACAAGAAAAAGTCAAAAGCAGCATTTTCTTTTCCTACCACAGAAATTATCAGTGTCTCCCAATATTCTGGAAATTTACACTAATCCCAGGAAGCACCAAATAATCTTCATCTGCCCCAGTTAATCATTTGCAGCTTTGCAAACATCAGCACCATGACTAGCAGCATTATTATTAACTGTGTGTGGAGAAAATGATTACAGTGCATTTACTCTAATCCAGTCCTTTTGTTTATACTCAAATCTTCCCCTCTGAGCACAAGACAAGTAGTTTCTCAGCCCTGTGCCTGGGTAAGGCATATCATACAACCAACCAGACAAAGCACCTGAGTGAAACCCACCTTCTCTGCTAATACACACACAGACAACACGTTACATACTTTTTCCCTATTTTTCCTAGTGGAATATTCCTAATAACATGCTATGTCCACACGAAATCAGGCAAATTTCCCTTCTGGAGTTACAGCTGGTCAGTGCTGCCCTGGGCATCTCTTGATTTTGGTTTGGAAACAAAGTGAACTTTATCCTGCCTGGCTTGGAAAGCAATGGAAGGCAGAAGGGGGTGCTGGGGTTTGCTCTGGGTGGTTGCCGCAGAGACAAGATTCACAACATTTAGTGACTGTAAAAAATGCCTGTTGCTGCTGAAGCATTGGACAAGATCCACACCTCCACATGTTTCTGTTGTCACAATAGCCACTACCCAGAAAAGATGCTGCAGGTGGGATGGCTTTGCTCCACTCCCCTGGTTCAGTCACAGCAACTCCACTTTGTGGTTTATAACTATGCAGTGTTTGAGCATGGAACTTATGGAAACGAGGAGTTTAGCCCCAACAGCCTCCCCATCAGCAGATCCCCATCACATAAGCCATACCACAAGATCTTAACCTTTCTGGGGCAGATACTGAGAACTGTGCCGATGGCTCAGCATTGCACAGGACAAACACTCCCTTTTGGAGGGCAGGGCTACTTGCTCCAAGGTTTGAAAAGGGGCAAACCAAATGAAATTGCTACATCACAAATAAAGTCTGGTAGGAAATGGTGGCTCTCAGTCCAGGGCTACCCTTGTGAAACTGGGTCTCATCACCCTACTCATGCCATCTGTGCCTGCTCCTTGCAGAAGGCCTCTCACTGATTTATATCCTTTTCATCCTGAGCAGAAACAAGAAAAAAAGCTCTGAAGACAATTTCCTTCACTTACAAGACATGAGCACCCTACGTGATTTAGCAACACTTTCACTTATGATATCATTCATTTCCCAGGGATTTTCACTGAGTAAAATCAGCTTTCAAACACTCTATAAACATTTGCTGTAAAAAACTCCCAGTCACCCAAATGCATTCCTATTCTCTGCTGTTACTCTGGATGCATAAAGCACATGCCCACAATGTATGTTCCATTTCATCCTCTGCAGAACATGGTTATTGGGGTTATATAAACATGGTTAAATATGGTGACATAAATGCGTTATAATCACCCATTATAAATCAACGGATTGCACAGTGGAAAACCAAATTTAACTATCACAGGGGGTGCACACTTACTTTACACTTGAATAATTACTACCATTTAAGCCTTGAATAGCATAAAGAAAAGTTGTTAAGTGAAAGGTGGAAAACAAGTTTTACAGCTCAGTGGGAAACAGAATAGCATTTTAGGCAAATGAAAGAGGATCATCGTGTCTTGTAGGCAAGAAAAAATTTAAGGGAACACCACACTGGTAATGCCATCTATGTAATTGCCATATTCTGATGCATCTAAAAGTGACACCATGTCCAAGCTGGTAAAAAAAAAAAAGAAAAGAAGAAAAAGTGGCAGAAGTCTTTCACTGCCAAAGTGGTGATGATTCCATCAGCATCATCCCTCAAAGCCTCATTTATCGTGAGCTAGGAACAAAGTAAGTCAAAGAAAGTACTGAGCTATGAGATATTTATTAAAACAGCATCATAAAAGTGACAGAAGCTATAAACTAAAGCAAGCTTTAAATTCCTTTCCAGCTGTATTAATAATTGTTTTGAGCTATTTCTTTTTCTGGAATGAACAGTCAACAAAGGAAATTGCAGACATTGGCAAAGTGAACTGGGAAACAAAGAGTCTTGTTTGTTTACCGAAAGAAAACAAAAATCAGCTTCAATTACTATCAAAATGGAATTAGCAATAAAAAATGCATACTTGCAAGAGCACGGTTATGTTAATTATTAATCCAATAAACACTAGCTGATCACTACTTTGGAAAAGCCAAAGCTCCCTCAGATCCTCTTAGAGCTGGAGCAAGTCAGACAGGGCTCATCTAAGCAGCTGAGCTGACAGATCAGACAGGATGCAAGTATCTGGGAAAGACAGTAGTGGGGACAAAGACTGCAGTCAAAAGTGAATTTATGAACAAGTTATGAATTAAATGAAACAGAGAAAATAGAGTATTTTAAGCATTTTATGATAAAATTTTACCAGGACAAAAAAGGACACTGATTTTTAATGGGGTTTTCTGCTGCACTGACATCCATTGACAGAGTGGTCATTAAAAAGAAATCCTTCATTGTTTAGGACCAGATAACACTGATATGGGGAATCAGATCTCTCCACCAGGGTGGCCAGTGCCTGTCTGGAAGGTAGGGGGAGCCTCTGTTGCCAGTGTCCTTTCAGTGTCATCCACATCTGGATTGTGAGAGACTGCCCAGACCATTCTCCTTCTCAAATGTCACAGCCCAGCTGGCCCATGGGCCCACACAACCACTCCAGCACACGCATTTTACCTTGTGTGCTTTAGTTGCTCTTACCTTAACTACAAATATCTTGCCTACATTCAATTTGCCCTCTTTTGCAGCAGGAAGTCCCCAGGACACTCCCCCAGGGTCATAATGTAAGCACACAGATTGGACTGAGCACGGCAGGAGCCGGCAGGGGAGTCAAGAACCAACCAAAACTCCCCCCTGGGAAGATCCTGAAGCCATCAGTCAAATACCTGAGAGTTGCTATATTGTGATTATTATATACTGATTCTTTACTACAGTCCAAAATAAACAGTTTTAGAGAAATAATTAGTGTTCATTGCAACAAATACAAGTCACTAATGCAAAGGAAATGATTTTGCTTGCACTCAGATCAAATTTGCATATTAAATTTCATTTTTAAAAGAGAGAGGCTAACATCGGTGGTGGTGAACAAGGGTGATCTTTCACAAAAGAAAGTCTTTCTCCCAAATAGTATAACAGAGGAAAAGTAATGATCTAAAAAAAAAAGTTGTAGGAAAAAAAGAAGTCATCTTCTTTGCTTTTAATGGCATAGGTAGGTACTACAAAACACACCCAAACTCACTGCATCACTGATGATAAAATGATGCAAAACGTTTTTCTCTCTAATAAGGCAAACACCTAGTCTGGATATATTTCAATTCCTGGCCAATAAAACTTCAGCTATTTACCCTCCCTCCTGCTTTTCCTCAAGGGTTGCAGCCTAACACACGATAGAGAATAAAAATGTTTGCAACCATGCTCAGATAGATTCAAACCACTGAAAATACAACTGGCCCTTCTTCAGGCTCTCAGCCATTGTTGGACGGAAAATGGTGCTGACTGCAAAGGAAGGGCCTGATATTGATCTCCTTCATCTATCAGAACTATAAACTCCTTGACAGGAACAGAATGACTAGGATTTCTTTTAACACACAGAAGAAAAAAGCCAGTCCCTACAAGTTACTGGGTGCACACAGAGTGCAGAGTACATCCACAGGAGCTGGATGCAAGGGACATTACCCTCAAGGAGTCCTTGATAACATTTAGATACAGACTAAGCCTTAAATTTGCATTTCCTTGTGTGTATTGGATGATATTACCAGCAGAATATAGCCTAATTGCAGTATATTGCATTTTAATTAAAGATATACAAATGCAAATTTTAAATGAAATGAATAATTATGGAATAATTACTATTCTTCTATTTTACTTGCTATCTGAGAAGTATTAAAAATGAAAAGCTACTGAGCCTTGCAGGGTAAAAATACCACAACTGCATTTTTAACTAATTCAGAGTTCTCATTCCTTAACTCACTCAAAGAAATTCAAACACTGTTTTTATAGCTTAATAAACAATGTATTTTTTTAATTAAGAGGGTTTAATACCAATTTATTATTCAGATTCCAAATTTCTTTGCAACACATTCAATCTTAAATGAAGGACCTCCACAGAGGGCAGGACCAGCAGGGAAATATTTCCATGGCATCATCAACAAAGGAAAGTCATCAGTGAGCAGAGGCCACATCCCAAGCTCAAATGTATTGAGTTCTCTGCAGCTTTTATCACTAAGAAAAAGTGGAGTTCAGATCAGCTATACATTGAAAGGGATATTTCTTGAAAAAAGGGAAACAGAAAATGACTCTGTTTAAGTACAAGGAAGAAGCATGTGTTGTGTACTAGCTCTGTAGTCTGTTCCAGCTCCGTAGATAGATCCCTTCCTGGGAGAGACAGCACACCTGCTGATATTTCCAGTATTTTCAAGAGGATGTAGTACTCTAAATTAAATAGGAAGATGCTGCTTAATCAGTCAATGACCATGTAAGACTAATTATTACAGAGGATACCCGGGAAGGGGATAATTGTCAATGTCAGTGATTCCCAGCACAACTAAACCACTTGTTTATTCAAAGGTTTTTAAATGGTATGCTAAGTACTGAATATTTAAAAAGAAACCACTGCCTTATTTATATCGCCTCTGGATTCCAGTGAGGAGACATTGTGTGTGAAGACAAAATGTGGCCTTTACTGCACATACTGACAGCAACAAAATCCCATGATGAAATAGATGGTTCTTTCTTGCACTTCTGGACTTTCTCAATGTTTTTAGTGAACAGCTAATGAATTTTTTTCATACTTCAGGAAGAAAATACGTGCGAAAAGAAAAAGTGAAAAAATCAGCATACACTTTTAAGCTTTCCTATCTTTCCTCTAATTCACTTCAGAGACAGGAGCACGTTAGCCAGGCCAGCAGTGCAGCACATACAGTGACAGAGCTGCCACAGGTTCTGATTCTCCTCTGGTAGTTATAGCAACAGTTTTGTCATTAGGAAGTTCTCTTCGCTCTTTCACTTGCGTTAATCCTCTTCTATGCTTGATTTAGTGCTCCAGTGATACTTATCATGTGTCCCTTCCCTTGTGTCTGATGCTGTAACTGGATCTCCAGTCCATCCTCAACAATGCACAGTTTAGTATTGCTAAAGGGCCTGAAGATGGTCCTTCCTTTGCTCTGCTCCCAGTCACTCCAGGGGAGTCACTTGCATCAGGCTCTGTTCTGCTTTCCGATGTTCAAAGCAGCCCACGCCTCCTCCCGACAGAAATCTGCTTACAGGCTTTTCAAAAATGAACTTACTGAATATATTCTTACAAGCCTAATTTACATACAATTTGTACTACACTCGATTTCTGTCCCATTCTTATCTCCCATTACCCTGGATAATTGAGAGATGACTAAGTAGTTCTATTGACAAGTGTATTAAATGTTTTGAACTCTTGCTATAAATAGGGTTCCTTTCCACTGCAAAAACAAAAAGGCTGAAATGCCTTTTGTAAGGCTTTTGGTGTGATGAGCAGCACTTTCCCTGAACATGAAGCCCCACACTTTGAAACAAAGCCTGACCAAGCAGATTTAGCACAGAATTGCCCAGGGCTGTCTTCCTTCCCAACCACAGTGCCAGGAGCAATTGGGCTCTCTGGTTGTGCAGTTCTCCATCAGGAGAAAACGGCTGGTGGATCCACATTGTCTAATTTCCCCAATTCTTCACCATTAGGCTTAATATGAATTAAAATACCAGAAATGCTATGACTTCTATTACAAAACTTGCTTCTCCAGCTGCTGCCGGGGTAGTTAAAGCCCCCCACAAGACCCAGGACCTGTGATTTTGAGGCTGGCTCTGCCTGCAGGAATGTGCTGAGGGGCATTTGAACCCACGGGAGAGAACTCATCCACCCACAACAGGCAAGCTGCTGATTCTTCGGAATGTTACCCATAAGTACATTACTTTCTAATTACATATCCAAAACACTGGTTCAGGGATAACATGAACATAAATCTTCTGTGAATTGTATAGAAGATTAATGGGCATATTAAGTAGCACAGACAGTAATCCCTGCTAAGTAAGAATTCTATCACAAGCAAAAAAGGGAATAGACTCTAATATTTGGAACAAGATTAACCATCACCCTGTAAATCAGCACATACTAGTCCCCCAGCTCCTTATATAATTCTCCACTTCCCCTTTCAGCTGATTTTTTGCTACACTTACAAGCACAGAAAAGATCTCACCCTTTCATTTAGGTTTTCTCACAGCCCATAGAGTTCTGTAGCTTCCATGGCTGGAGCTGCGATCAGCACACACCAGTAGAATTATCAGAATTGTATTAGGCAGGTCACAAAAAAGGAACTCCTAGGTTCAGAAAAAGGGCAAAACTGGAAAGACATATAGTATGTGATGTGTTATACTACTGCCTTGATCCCCTGAAGGTCACAGCAAGAGAACACAGCTCTACTGACTGTGTGGGATGGGTGTATTGCTGCAAAATTTAATTCTGTAAGACTTTGGGTCACTTCTGAACCGCAGTACATTTTATAGTTAACTATATTTAAACTACATTACTTTAACTTTGGAGCAAATACACTCTCTTGATATACTCTAATCAGGTCATCCACAAAAGAGCCAAAAGCAAGACCTTGCTGAAAACCAGAAGCATCTGAAAGCACACAAATAGCATAAAAACATCTTATAGAGAGTGGAATATTAGATTAGCATTTTATTTTGGAAATGAGCACTGTAACATAAAAATAAAAGGACTTTGTTTTTCCTACTTGTCATTTCTAATTGCATCAACCTGCAAAGATTTCATTGTATCATGAGACACTGAGATACATTATCGTTCTAGTTTCAATTACAGCCTCCTCACAATATTTCAAATACTCTCCTGAAAGTTGGACAAATATTGCACAGCTAAGATCGCCAACTAACAGATAAGTCACAAAAATTCTGGTATGTGGATTTCAGAACTTTCTTAATAATCCACTAAATATTATGGCTATAGTTTATGAAGAAGAGTATCATTATTCAGCAGAGAAATGTGCTGTTCCAAAGTGCAAGGATGAACCTGCTGGTGTGAGCTAAGGCATGATGCCTGAGATATTATTCTCCGTAGTGTACACACTGTATGTCTTGTCAAGGAAAGAAGTAATTTATGCTCCTTTTACAATTTATGCCAAGTTATCCTCATTAAAGAGTGAAACAGAAATAATTAGAACCTTGTACAGCCCTAAAAGTTTCTATGTAGTTTTAGGACACAAAGCTCATGAGGGGCACAGCTGCCATCTGTCATTGACTAAGGCTCTCTGGATACAAATGCAGGAAAAGGAGGGTGCAATGGGTGTAATTCACTGGCAAGTCTGCAGTCCAGGCTGTTTGTTCCTGTTACTGCTGCCTTTGCTAAAGTTGTAAAGGATCTGAGGTTATAAAAAAGAAATGCAGTGTTGAAGTTACTGTTAAACAAAGCTTGATGAACAGATTTTAGGAAGTTAAATTGTAACACCTGGTCTTAAATAAAGAGAGAAAGCAAATGTACTTGAGAGCGCAAATGGCTAAAGGTTTTGTCTGTGCTGGGTATTTAAAGCAAGAATTGCATGAAGATATACAGGAAGTCTCCCTGTCTTCAAGAAGCAAGTTGGATATCAAAAGACAGTACTCACTCTAACTAAAAGTAATGCTGGTCCACCCAGGAGTCCAAAAAAAGCTACTTCTGAATTATTACTTATCTCACAGCATAATGAGCAACACGGAACCAGAGTATGGGACAGATGTCACGACCAAGCCTCTTCTTACCCTTTATGCAGAGTCAATACCACCACATTTCTACAGTTCAGATTAATCAGGCATTTCTTGTTTTATCCAAAAACAAAGCTTGCCCTTGCACTCACACTTGTAAGTCTTCCTAAGGCATACTCTGGGTAGTACTCTTATACTGAAAGTTCAGATCCTATTTTGAAAACCAAACCCATCAAGTTAAAGCACAAGCAAATTCTTCACGTTCAGTGGCAATCCACTACCACTAGTGGGCAAAGACTGATGCTCTCGCTCATACTGACCAGCACCCAGAGCACACAACACCCAGCTCACAACCTGGTAATTGAGGGCGACACTATCAATCAGAATAAATTTGTCATACAATTTAATTAAGAAGTTGAACTGACAAGACTCTCGTGACAGTAAATGAAAACAGCGCTAGTTATACGCCAGGAGAACGCACATAAGAACAATCACACCCCTGCAGCTACGAGGTTTTAAATATACCTTCCCAAATTACAGAGAGTGTGCTGACAGTGGAAATAAAATGGGAGAAAAAGCCTTACGCCTACCTTTGTCTTTGCTGGACATGGATTCTTGTGCTCCCAATGGTCCATGTTACTTCATCCTGAGAAGCGCCCGTGTTCTCCCGACCCCAGCTGATCTGGAACAACAACGAGACAACAGTTCCAGGTTAGATTTGTATGTGCAAAATTTCCAACTGCTGGAGTGTTCTTTGCATGCGGCATCCAGCTTTAGAGGTAAAGGTATTTTAGTCAGTGCCTCTTTAAATTTACATGTTTTTAAAGTAAAAACCACTGTTTTTTTCGATAATACCACACCACATGTTTGTTGTTGTTGCTTTTCAGATCTGTGTAATGTTGGAATAATTGCATTCTTCTGAAATAACTGGTGGCTTCTGGAGTGTTTAAACAGCTTTTTCTGCAGTTGAGTTACATTAACATTTTCAAAGAAAACTTAATCATACAGGCTGGATGTTTTTCAGTATTAAAAGGAATCAATTCTCCATTTAAATACAAGTGACTAGTGTACCTGTATATAATTTACACAGCTATAAGTTAATAAATATTATACTTAGTGTGACTTTGGTTATTTATGGGCAGTAAGTGTTCCCAGGAAAGGTATTTCGAGACTAGGAATCCACATAAGCACGACAAGGAATGAATAATGCATTTGAAATAGATGTATTTGACACAAAAGAATGAGCTGGTTCTTGACTGTCACAGCTGAGAGGAATATGGACATTTGAATTTGTATCTTCATTTTTTGTCTTTTACTTTATTGAAATCACAATCAGTGTATCACATCTCAAAAATCCTTCACTCTTTCTTAGCTATGAAGTATAGTTTAAGCACAAGTTTAAAAAGAAGTCAGAAATAGCAGATTACTAAAATGATCATGGTATGTATAATAAATGTACATTCTGAAAGAGCTTATCATTCAGAACATAAACACAGGACAAATGAGCTTGTAGAGCTCATTCTAAGTAAAACAAATGACAACAGATGATCCAGGAAGGCACCTCAAGGTTTCTCCTTGTGAGTTAGACTTAGTGTAATAATCCCTGACAACACTGACATTACACCAGGGGTTCAGGTGTATTTGCTTTGCATGCTCAAGTCCGGTGACTAATCTTAACCACTGACTTTTATTCACATTACAGTGCCAGCTGGACACCAGCACTTGACTCTGCAGCTGGATTTTAGATCACACCACTGAAATCAGAAGGGGGGGTGTTCAGAAGTATTATTACATCAACATTGAAATTTGTGACAGCAAAGATACACCGGATGTTCTCTACCAACCCCACAATCTTCACGGTACAGATTGCAGTTTTAAAGGTAATGGAACCACTTATTCTACCTTTTTGCATCCAGTAACAATTCAGAAACTTTCCTTCTCCTTAATTTTATGGGTTTTGTTTTAGGAAGTGCTAAGGAATTTTCAAGTGCAAAACCAATTGCAACTGATTAGGCTAACACATGGGAGAAGCAAAAGCTCCAACTTCTACCCAATCCAATAAAATCTGTAATCACAGGTTCCAGGAACCACAGCTCAGGATGTTTTATTACAGAAAGGATATACCACGCCCTCAGAAGTTTATTTCCTTTTTTTAAATAAATAAATCTAACAATTCTGGTGGGCTGAGCAGTGACAAGCACTGAACACTTAGAGGAAAGCAGACAACCTGTAAACAAACAAGCCCACGCTCTTAGAATGGCTTGACAAGACTGCCCAACTCGCATGAACCAGAAAGCCACTGTTATTGAAATCCATTAGTTTCTTTTCCACTATAAATAAGACACAATGAAACTGCTTTATACTGAAAAATTAATTAAAGCATCAGCGTAATTGACATAATTCCTGTAGAAGGGACACCTCTGATTGATTTTAACAGCAGATCACATCTATTGAGAGGAAACCCACGTAAATACATGGGCAAGATTGCAAATCTGTTTTACAAAATCCTTTAAACAATTATGTTAATGTCTTACTGCACCCTCTCAGCAATACTAACGATGTCATGAAATGGACAAGTAACTTCAGTTTTATACCTCTATTTCAAGGTGAAAGGCAGGCTTTGTGCAAACATTAGGCAGTTTTAAGTAAGCCCTGTATCCGTGTTAATGAGACTACATCATTAAACACTCTACCCACACAGTCTTCTGCCGGTGCATCAGGAAGCTGACAGAGTGAGTGACCTGAAAAGCATTCACAGTCGCCAGAACCACATCGAAGCAGCCCCTGCTGCAAAGTTACACTGGAAGTATAAACAAGTCAGTAAAAAAGACTGTGTTTGTAGAAGGAAAGGAATTTGGGAGTTAAAATTCTGGGTTCCCTCTGCAGAGAAGCCATTCAGCGTGTTCCCAGGGTTGTCTGCACAGAGACAAAGCAGCTGACCTGTGCCTTTCCTCGGCTGATAGTAGTTGTGATTTGCATCTGTTCTTAGCTGAGGGGAAGGAACACAGGGAAGAAAGGTGATCTGTTATCAGAAGCCAATTTTGCTCATCTAAAAAGCTTACATAACACTGCAGCAAGTGCCTGGGGAGCCCTGGAGAAACACTGATAAATGATATTGTGATAATCCCAAAAGAACAAAGAACTGACATGATTCATGCTGAGAGCGAGATTGATTGCACAGAATGCAATTCAATAAATATGAGCAAGAGGTGAAGGAAATAAAATTAGGAACCAACAATATAGAATAAACTCATATGAGAATGAGAATAGCTGGAGGTTCACTATAATTGATTCTGAAGCTGAGACACAAAGTCAAATGACAAGGAGGTGACTTTTCCTTTTCAAGGAGTAACCTGAAGGTTGTGTGAATCCTCTTTCAGGAGCATCACAGTCCATGTAGTGCTACTCTTACTAGGAACTCTGTGAACTGCAGTAAAGATTTTTTCATAGGAAAGGCAACAAAACTTAAATGAGAGGCCTTAGCACAGTGAAAAGGCTCAGCTTAAACTGATAACTACTGGAGCTGAAATTGAAGTTCTCTTGACATATCAAATGACTCTAATTGCAAGTTTAGAACTTCTATCAGAAACTAATATCCAATAGGATTTTTGCTAGAACAAGGCCTATAAGGCCATGTGTTATCTGTCAAAGACCATAGAAAGTGTGTTAATAATTATTTACTTTAAAGAATTTTATAAAGCAATGCATTATCCAAACAGCTCGCAGACAGAGAGAAGGCAGAGAACATGAAAGGATCTGAATAGCAAAGTCAACATAAATTTATACAGTAATAAAATAAAAATGCTGAAACACTGGCTTAATGTGACAGAAAGATGAAAAGAAATCTTGTCATCTCAAACATCTCTCTGAAAAATGCAAAACATTCTGCCATTTTTTCAGAGCAGGTTTAATTTTCTATCAGTTTCCAGAGCAATTTATGGATTGTGCCATAAACTGTACATGAAGTGTGAGCTGGTTACAAGACTTACAAGAGTAAAATGCTAATAGAAAATATAACTCATTTGTTTCATGCACCATACGACAAATTAGAGTATTTATTAGTTCTCCCAGCATAAGCTTACAGAGGACTGAGCTTGTGGAGCTTTATTAAGAGAACTCTGAGTGCTTTGACAGGGTATGTGAATTAGTTTGCAGTTTATACTTCACCTTCTCATGGCCTTTTTTGTGCCCAGAATAGTTTTGTTTTATTTGTGAGTTAATCTCATCCCTACTTTGTACTGAACTGATATATAAGAATTGTTTTACTGACTCTGGTTTGAAAGAAATGTGGAAGAGGTCACTCCTCTGTGCTACTGAATTGGACCTTAGTTAATCTTCCTCCCAGTCTACTGTTGCTACTTCACTTCCCAAGTTTTTAAAATGAGACTGAGATAGTGAAGTGTATTATGGATATGATCTACTATTCCAAATACTGTAAAATCTGAACTGCAGCTCTGAGATGGAAAATGAAATTGTTCTATGCTTTTTGTGGTTGCTCTTAGTTAATGCACAAATATTAAATCTGACATAAGTTCATTTCAGCATTTTAACATTAATATCAAGTCCCATCTCACAGGGGCATTATGTCCCTGTGAGATGGGACTAAGCTGTTTTGGATAATAATTTCATTGTCTTCATTTTGTAAGAACATCTTCCTCCACAATACATTTGGAATTATTTTAAAACTTACATTTGTTCTGCATCTTCATCAGTCATATTTCATTTCTTCTTTTCAACATGTTAATTATTTAATAGAATGCATTACTTTTGCTTTATTAATTCATACTGGTTTTTCCACTGATCTGACTTACTGGGTTTGGTTGGTTTGGGGTTTTTTTCCCCACTATGCCTTCATACCACCAAAGTAACTGGCTGTCAAAGACTCAAGGAGGCAAGAATATTCAACATCCACTGCCATCTTGACGATCACAGGTAGAACCTGCAGCGTGAGCAGTTCAGCACTGAATTACTGTCACACAGGGACAACACACCTCTCACCTCCAGGAAGCAATTTCAACCCCTCATTGCTGCTTTCAGCTCTAAACTTGACAGGTAAGTACTGCAGGTTCTAAGGAGGGAGGAGGTCAAGGAACAAGGATGAGCACAGGCTCATTAAATTATGGCTACCCTTCATATTTGTGATTAAGAGTCAATAGCTCAAATGTTTATGTGCAGAAAAATAAAACATGCTAAGGTAGAAGTATATTTCAAAATATTCCCCTTCTGAGCAACTTCCACGTGGTGATAAAAACGAATAAGCAGATAGAATAATCTTAAATTGCCTATTGAAGTCTTTGTATTATCAGGTACAAGAAACAACCAGCAAATTACAATTTAAAGCCCCAAGAAGGTTTACAAGGGGAAATGTGGTTTTCAAAATTAGAGAAGTGCTTGTCTGTTTTTACAGCTGTGTCTCAGAGACAGTCTGCAATCCTTGAGTCCAGTGTGCTTGTGCTTGCATCAATAAATAGATCCGAGGCTGGAAGATCCAGTGCAGCCTGGAGTGCTCAGAGCCTCAGGGATAACCTGGTAGGATTTATTAAACGATATAAAGACAAGACTGCCCCAGGTGATGAATTGGAAAGAACAAGAGAAGATAATGAGCAAGTTTTGCTTGTTTCAGCAAAGCCATTATCGATGTGTCCAAGCAAAATCAATGACAGAGGGACTGGATGTTCTGGTCAGCAAAAGACAAGTACCTACCTGCTGGGGTAAAATTACTTAAATTAAATAATGCCTCAAAAAACCACCTAATTTGACATATTTTCTCTTGTCACTCATCAGTGCTAATCAACAGTGATTTTCAGAAAAATTCATCTTTCCTCCACTGCTGCCACACTACAATGTAATTCACATTTCATTTCCTTACATATATTAATATATCACCTCAGGGCTGACTAGTGGACTAAATCAGGGGAAACCCTTGTGGTAGCTCTCCCCTAGGACATGGTACTGTTGCCTCCAATCCACAGGCACTCACAGCCATGACAGATTTTTTCCTTTTGAAATTAAATCCTACTTTTTGCACTACAGCTAACCAGGTGTGTCACCATGAAAGATGTCTCTGAACAGGCAGTTGTGCCAATCCGTGCTGATGGACACTTCAAGAGGCAGCAAAACTAAACAAAAAGGAAAAAAACCCAAGCCTCTGGAAAAGGGGAAGTCCCTCACTATTGAGACCACAACTTCCATTCATTAAGGCTGGCTCCTGCATCCGTTAGAGATGCAACTTTTCCAACACACTCTTCCTACCGCATCATTCCTAATGATTCCTTATCAATCTGAATTTTCCTTGTGGCAAGTTGAGAAAACAGATTCAGCACACGAAAAGCTGCTCATACTTCAATCAAAACACATGCCCCAATTCCATAAGAATTTCTTACTCATTCAGAACTCTGCCCTTCAAACTTTCTTCTCAATGAGTCACTGCTCCCTCTGTTACACAGAGGTCCCTCAAGCCTCTTGGTGCCTTCCAGCCTACACAGGCACCTTCTGCTGTTCTTCGTAAATGCTCTGTGCGTGCGTTTCCAGTCTTTTGAAAACCTCCAGCTCTGTCTCAGACTGACTGGTCCTGGCTCTTTTGCACAGCTGCACAACCCAGTATAGCAGAAACTTTGCTGGTCTTGTATTTCTCTATTCCCTGTGGCAAGTCTGCAGATAAGGAGGAAGTGCAGGGATCCCATTAATCCCTCCCTTCTGCATGAGTGCTAACTTTACAAACACCGGCACAAACACATTTGCTGATGATGGAGGAAGACAGGCAACACTTAATTAATTTTTTATATCCCTTCTTCAACGAGGTGACACATAAAACTCGTTAATTAGTCAGAAATGTTCCATTTCATTCGGCCACATTTTTGCTAAGACCTGAAAGGGCAAAACCACCTTTAGAATGATGAATTTAAATGTTCTAAAGCCGGTTAATGTTCAGTATTGCATGGTTTGCATACAGGTGAAAACTAATCACTGCTAGAGGACACTGTGGAATACACATCTCAACACTTTTTACCACAGTGGGTGTACAGTGTCATGCAGTGTTACAGACCAGCCCATTAAAACTCATTTACTCCCAGTGAAAAGGAGAGCACACAGCAGTTGGAAAACAACAGGGCCTATCTGCACAGAACAACTAAGTCTTTCTACTTCTGTTTTATCAGACAGTGATCATCTTATATAACAAGAGATTATGTCAACAAAAGATTTGATCAATGTAAAATGCTACCGTAATTGCTGAGGCTTGAAAACATTTTAGATGATTGTTTCATACTTTAACTTCAAAGCACTAAATGTAGAGCCAGATGAAAGGAAAGACTTTTTTTCTTTCCATCAGCTTTTTTGAAGAAGAATCTAGATTGAATTTGAAGGCCCCTGTGTTTTCACAGCATAAAAATCCTATTAAATTTTGTAGGATGTAAGGACTGTAAGACAGTAACTTATAGATTAATATTATCAGAAATCTCTGCTTGACAACAGAGGCTTATTTTGGTACAAACCTGTAAAGTGATATATTAATGTTTTCAACACACACTGAAATTGCACCATTTGAATTCCAAATCCTTTGGTACCCAAATGCTTCAGAAATGGCAGTTATGAAATTGTGCACCTGCTCGAGGTAAAACAACCTGGTCCTTCTGCAGAGTGTTGACTTTGAGAAGATTTTGCCACAAACCAAAAGTAAGGGAACAGGTATCACTGTGTGACAGACTTGCTGTCCAGACATTTCTTCTCCCTCATTCTCCTCTTCCAAACTTAGTATGACTCTTTAGGCAGGAAATTTTCACCTTGTGATGGGAAAACAGTTAAACTTATTTCCCATGGAGAGTTGCATTATTTTTTACCTAAACATTGAGCAAGAGAAGCTTCTTTTCTTTGCTCACTTGAAGCTGCAGTAAATACTATTGTAATGTACCTGCTGAGCGATCATCCTTGGGCAGCGTGGGGAGTGCTGTGGATCAATCTCCTGAGGCATTTCTGGCCTGGGAATGTTTCTGCTGTTCACCTGGCATTGTAGTGAACATTCCCATGGGGGCAGGAAGGAAGTGTACTGGGAAAGATCATATCCAAAGGAGCAGCCTCTGATGAGTATGTTGAAGGCTCGTGATTTGGCTGAACGCAGCCAAGTCTATTTTAATTTAGGAATAACATGAACTACTGCACATCACAAGAACAAACGCATCAGGACACAACATTCCATGGCATGAATTTCCTAAAAATAATGAAAATTGATAAGTCTTATATCATAGAATGCCTGTTTAGGGGCATTGCTACTATGATTTTATTGTACTTCCTATTCAGGCTGCAAACCGGAAAAATCTGATCAGGAGATGTCCTGTTCAGTCATATTTGTGAACAACAGACTCAGATCACTCCCTACATCCTTCAGCTGCACTAGAGGCATCTCAAGCTGACAAGGATGTTTCTATATATTGCTGTTACTACAGGTTTGCAAAGGCAAAGTGACACCTTGAGATTCAAATCAGAAGATGCAAACATACTGATAGATAACATATTGTCTCAGTTTAAATGAGACACAGGTAAGATTGAATTATGTCCAGGAAAGGAATAACAGCCCTTTATTAAAA
>JAWMRA010000016.1:15047458-15114542 GCA_035584735.1 Pseudotriccus pelzelni
CAGCTATCTGATCCCTTCCCCCCACGCTCACAAAAGCAAGGGGAAAGGTAAAATTCCAAGAACTAACCTATGACACATATCAAGCAGCATCAGAATTGAATAGTGAAGAGGATGTGGAAATAAATCATCTCAAACAACAAGATGTGCTGCTCAGCAGTCCCTGAACTGAGTCTAAAGTCTAAAGCATTGTGGGATTTTTCTCTCTGTCAGCTCCTTGCAGCACGGGTGGATGCACGATTTCCCATCAGAGGCAAGCAAAAGGTCAGGGGAGTTCTGTCTTAAGCTGTGACACCAAAGTCAATACTGTGTGTTCTTCAAGTTGGCCTTCTAAGGGAAAATAACAAAGAAATATATTAAGCTTATTAAGTGCAGAGTGTGCCTGTATTTGTGACGAATGAGACACAAAATTCTCTCTCGCACAAGGCAGAAATCAGTGAGAACTTGGTGTCCATGTACACACAGCCACATCACATAGGGACACGTGGGCTGCACCTGGACTGTTCTTTTAAAGGTCTGCCAAAGCTATTATGTAATATTCCAAGGAGCTCCTACTATTCCAGTGATTAAAAACTCATGCATCAATTAAAAAGCCACTGAATATGGCATAACCTTAAATATGTTGACTCTCACACCATATCCTACTACTCCCCTTTTCCAAATGGAAAGCTGCGGTACACAGGAAGTCTGCAGTGGATATCTGGTCCTCATTCTAAAAGGTTTAATGTAAGCCTTGCTACATACATTTTGTCTGTTAAGATACTCCAGATATTTAGGATATGCAGAAAACTTGAATCCATTTTGAACACAGGCAACCCAAACCACCCAGTTTTGGCAGCCTGAATACCAGATGTATTCAGATACATTTTGGTTGCATTTGAGTCTTTATACTTAACAGTGATGAAACACCGAATCCCAAGGTAGGCTCTAACTACTGAAATAGGATTTTATCTAATTGTATCAAAATCAGATTCATTTATTTCTCTTTATTTATCTTCATAGACACACATACTCAAAAGGAGCACATGTGAACACACAGATTCTGGACAGCCTCAAGAGGTAGTCAAGTAAATGTTCAGTGAAGTTTCTGTCCTTGCTTTTGTCAATTCTCAGCCCCCTTGCCCTGGGTGAGCATCAGGTCAAATGCATTTTGGATTTGGGTGATAAAGGAAGTTAAGCCACACAGAAGAACTACCTAAAATTCTCTTGGCCAGGCTTTCTGCAGGAAACGCCTCTAATGAGGGCAAACAGTTTCCTGGAGCGCATCAGGACTACAGGATTACAGATCTGTGAGCTGAGCAGAAAGGTGAGTGTGCCCCAGGCTCTGACATTCCTCATTAGCTGCTGCAGGAACCTGTAATGAGGGCACAAGTCATCAGGTGCTCAGCTGTACTTCAACCGCGAAAATGGCAACCAGAAATCAGTAACACCAGAACATACTGTTTTAGCAAAATTACCCTGCTAAATTAGGACTGACTGATTAGTCAGATGGTGCTCTGCTTGGTGAGGCATGTTTCACAGAACCACACAGAAAGCATTTCTGCGACTCTCTCATGGCAGCTTTTACTCTGAAATGCAACAAGCTACAATAAAAGAAAAACTTGCTTGTACGTTCTTGGCACAGCAACACTGCAACCTGTCTTTGCTGAAGACAGGTTGCCAGTAATAATTTTATAAAGCTTCCATATGTGCCACCTGTCAATAACTCTCCAGAGATCCACTCCCGAAACTTGCAACTATATCTGACTCATTAATTAAAATGAGGTATAAAGAAAACTATCAAAGCAACATTGGCCTTTAACATCGCCTGACTGGAACCAACTGATGAACCTCAGTGTTTCCAGGTTTTATTACATTTCCCCATATTTCAGGTCCAGATAGAGTTTTAAGCCATGAACTATGAAACTATGCAAGGTCTGATTTCTTGTTTATTTTACCTGCCTGTGTAAAAAAACCTTCCAAAGGAAGAACAAGAGAAGACAAGTTGTAGAGGTAGTGCTTTAACAACCCCTGAGTGAAACAACATAATTACAGGCAGATGTAATGAAACAAGAAGGGGGTTAATGAGGGAGACAGACATACAGCTTTAGAAATTCTCTACTTCAGCCTCCAAAAGGATTAGGAAGATATTGAACAGAAGGATCATAATTCCCTTCACAAAACAAATTAGTATCACTTGGAATTGAGGGTAAGGTCTCCAGAAGCATTTACTCCCTCAAATATCTGGACAGAAAGAAAGAAGGAGAGTGAGAGAAAGAAACAAACAAAATAAAAGTATCTGGATCAAGAAACACATTGTCAGAGGGGAATAAAGAATTGTTGGCCAGGGCAGAGTTTATGGCAGAAGGGTTATTACTGGAGGAGGATCAGATATACTCCATGGACAGGGACTGTGCAGGAGCAAAAGCTTGGGAGATAATCACCAGCAATGTTTGGCACAGGAACAGCACGAAGCAAAGTATTCAAACATAAGAAATATGCAGAGGAAACGTTCAGAACAATGGCAAAAGATGCAGGAAAAGTTACTTTAACTCTTCTCGTTTTATTAGTTTAGAACAGGAAAGCTTTTAAGCTTTTACTTCTTGTTGAAGCTTTCCAAACATCAAAGAACTGTTTCTGTATGTTACAGTAGGGAGCGAGGCTGACTACAGAGTCTGCCAGCGCCTGACCACCAGTTTGATCTGCTACCAGAGATGTGCCACCAGTGCTGCCGAGGCAAAGCTCCTGCTGCCTTCACTGTGCTGCAGGTACTTTACTGGCAGCACGGAAAGTCTGTGTAAAGCAGATCCAAACTCTCCAGGCTAACATCTGCACGAACAGCCAGGCACGCAGCCGTTTCACTGCATCTGCACAAACCCGGGGAGCTTTAGAAGTTATTTACACAGCTGTGAAGGCAGAGATGGCCAACTACAATCTCGGGGTTTTTCCTGCAGGTACAGATTGTCAGCAGCTTCGGTGCGGCACCTCTTATAAAAATCAAGACATCGGTGTCACACAGCAACTCACCTGCAGGGCTACAGAGGGACGGAGTGACAGAGTATCAGCCAATTGGTGTGCTTCTATTTGGAGATATAAAAATATGCAATCCAGAACTTTCCACATATACTTTCCTCAAGATGTTTAAACCAACTTTATGCTGTGAGCAGTAACAACCGTTTTTTAATTATTTCCTGAATTTAGGTATTTTATTTCTAACAGTTTAAGACTCACCAAGGGCTTGGTTAACACCTGAAAACAGCCAATTATTTCTTATTGAAGCAAACAGACAAGAGGTTCAGGTAGGGGCACGGATAGCAAATTATACCACTAATAACTGGCATTATTAAATTTTTGTTTGCCTGCAATTTCAACATTAATTTAAAAGACTGAGGCATCTCACCAGAGCACATCAAAAGACAAGAAGTCATCATCTTATGGAAGAAAGAGTAGCTAATTCAAGATAATTGTACTGTAGCAGCCCTTTGTCAGTTTTTATTCTCTGGGAAAATTGCCTTCCTTTCATGATACTGTAGAACCCCATCTGCTAATACTGCTCATTTGCATTTTCATTTCTCGAGGATGCCTCCCCAAAAACCAGACACCAGAGTTTCTCTTCTCACAACGGCAGTGGAAGGCCCCAATGCCACGGGACAGAAATGACACTGAGCTCTCTTTTATATGGTGAGTTCAGCAGAACAAGCATCTCTGCACATTTGGACTATGGACGGAATGACACAGCCAGGAGAACAGACTGACTATTATGGACTAGATTAACTATTAGACAACCACAGAATTATCGAAAATAAATTCTCATAATGGAAGTTGGTTTTCACAGGTGAGGAAAAAACCCTTACTGCTGATATTAATGTCAAGTTTTATTTAAATTTACTGCTCTACAAACCCTTTAGGTAGGCCCTTATTTAACAAGGAGAACCTTCCATCCCCATTAAGTTTTGTCCTACAAATTTAATGAAATGTTGATTCAGCACAAAAAATTTGACTTCACCAAAAAAAAAAAAAGAGAAACAATTTCCCAAACAATATTTTTTACAATTCCCACAAGGAAAAGTTTTGGTTTGATTTTGGTTTTGTTTGTTTGTTCTTTGAAACCCAAGACTCTCTAAAAATGAACTGAAAACAATCTCTTATGGTTTTGGGCAATGGGCAAAAGAAAATGTTTTCAAAACTACCTTACTTACAAACCCAAATGACTACTGAGAAAAGAGGGGAGGGCAAAAAAATAGAAAGAAAAGGTAAAGAAAGTCAGAATCATGTTTTTCTGCCTAGGCAGCTCCACATCTGCTCCTGTCTCTATTTTTCTGCTATGTTACACAATAAGTAGCACAATAAACTGGTTTTCAGCAATTCTCTCTGACCACTACCTTGTTTTTGTGCTTCTGAAGGGAAAAGTCTTCTTTTTGTACTGTGTAGCAATTGAATACACTTAGGAAACAAAATTGTTAAGGACACAGGACTAAAATTTTGACATCTGTTTCTAGATGAGTCATCATATAACTTATCATATGATGTCAATAATTCATATTCTGCCCATGTTTTCTCTCCTGATGAATATGAGGACACATACTACACTCTCCAAAATATTAAGATGTGCATTATTAGGATGGATTGTCTATCCTTTTGCACATTTCTTATGCCTAACAATTTTGTTCTCTGAAAGTATCCTATTTTCTGGAAGTCTTCTGTATTTACAAACATACACAATAGCCTGTTACTGCTCATTTGATGGGCCCCCAAACTCTCTTATTCTGGACTCTCCAAGATCTGCTGCCACACTTTTGTTAAGCAGCAGCAGCAGTTACCCATATTTTTCTCTGCACAAAACGTTAACACAGAACAGAGAACAACTTTGTGCTTCCTTATCCTTCATATTTAACCTATGACTTCTATTCCTCTTGGCATCTCTGTGACGCTGCTGCAGCAGGTTTGACACCCAGCTTTTATCCAGCCTCCTCTAACTGGCAGTGTCTGACAAGTCACGCAGGTTCTGGGTGCTGGCAGAGAGTTCCGAGTGCTGGGGGTTGGCCAGAGGTGTTTCCCACGCCAGCCCACGGCCACGCTCACACTGACACACGAGTGCAACCTGCCCAGCTGCAGCTAAAGCTTCAGCACTCTGCAGTCATTTTCTTGCTAAGTTGGATGTTCTCTAGCTTTGAGTCCTTTCCTGAGCCTCCACCAACATGGTTTACTCTTGTGGCCAGCACTGCACCTGCTGTTTGCTGCATGCTCTGAACGGCACACTTTTCAATTGTAAACACAGCAGGAAATTGCTGCTGACACACCAGGTGGCACGTTAGAGAAGTTTGGTGTGTCTTCCTCTCATGAGGTCTGCGCTGATATTACTACTCCTAATAAAAATAGTTCTAAATTGACACATCTTCAAATCTTTTTCCTCTCCCCCTCATTTTTTAAACTGCTCTCCCAGGTCACAGATTATAATTTCTTTTGAATGTGCTACCAGAACCATTAAATTTCTACAGAAATAAAAGTAGGAAAGTTGCTTCAAAAGTTGACGTAACTGTGCAGCTTCTAATCTACTAATAACTCCTTCGAGGCAAAATAAACTTTTAGTAGTTAGTGCCACAAATTAGTGTTGTTTATCCTCTTCCAAAACTATGATCAGCAAGCAGGGAGCATTTATCTCTTTGATAGTTTAATTCACTGGCTGTATCTCAGTATCTCAAGGAACTGTTTGCAAAAATAATTTATGTGCAAGTGTTTGACCCAGATTAATTACCTTGCCAAGTAGTCTGTCAACTATTTGAGACATCTAATGTACAGCCTCACAATAGATACTTTACTAAATATTGCATTCATCTGTCACAGCTGTGTTCAGTGATTTGACCCTGATTAAAATTCCCTTTCCGTGGCAATTCTTTTTGATATCTCATTCATCTTCAGGATTTCAATAGAACTGGGAACAAAAGAGGAACATTCTGGCCTCTATTTACTGTCTATATTGCCAGTTATCTGCAGACTCTTACTGTAACAGAACAGCACAAGGGGGTTGACTTTGTTAGATCCTCCCCTTCTCCTGAACCTTTCAGGCTCAGAGAGACAAAGAAATCTGCAATATCCTCCTCTCCCACTTGCAGGACCACAGGGAGCGTCACAGGCAAAAGGAATCAAAAGCTTTCAAACCCCATCACTTGCAAAGTAATCTTCCAACCAACCTGTGAGCCAAGACTGCAGAATAATGACTCATAAACTAGTCTAGAATAACTACAAAGTTGTTTCCACAACCTGTGTAAGCTGTGATGCTCTTACTGAATTACAGAGAAGAAAATGGGAACGTAAGGATGTGCAGTGTTCTGGTTTAACCACACGTGCCGTGGTTGCCTGGCTGGCACCTGCATCAATGTTTGGTTGGTTTGCTCAGGAAAACAGTGACCCCTCTGGTTCCAACCACCTAAGACATTCGAGTAGGAAGAAGATTGAACCAGCCTGTCCTCTGCCATGAGAGCTTACAGAATATGTTGAATTGCTGCAACAGCTTATTTCAGTAACCTGCCTGTATTTGGGAGAAATGGAGAGAAACAGGAGGAAAGCCTTTGACAACTGTCAGACTGCACCTACTGGCTAAAGTGCCAGTTGAAAGACACACAGAAGTAGCTGTTAAAAATGCTTCACATCCATCCATCAATTTCTTAAAGAAAAACTCAGGCAGATTCCCTGTAATACTGTCTTTCTAGCTAAGAAACCTGAAACCAGGCACATTTGCATGTTGTGCTGTACAGGGCTTTCATATGGAACCCTGAAATTCAAGTCCCTTAGAAACAAAGAATTAATTTCTTTTAAAATACAGCTCTATTTTTTATACACCTCAAGACAGATCAATGCTTTCATCAGTAAATAAATACCAATGTCTCCTGTAAGGCCTGGAACTAAGGAGACATGTAAGTGGCACTAAAAATTCATATAGTTCTGAAACCAGTGAATGAACATTTTTTGATCAAACCTGAGTCCTTAAGAGTTGAGACAGTAAATCTTTGGGATGGGTTGAAAACGTGGTAGCTGTAAAGGAGATTTTGAGTCCCACAAAATTACTTTTTGACATCTCACTGTACAAGAAAGAAGCTTTTTGCTTTGTTAAGAAAACTTTTTTGCCGCGTGCATGACAGTACAGCAACACAATTTGTAGGGGCTCTACAAGAGTGACAAACATGCACTGAGAGCTATTAAGTTGTATGAACTCCTCAGGCTTTCCATATGTCAGTCTATATCACAGAGAACACAACACCAGAAGATCTGGCTGCACTGTGCAGAACTCCAAGTCACTTCCCCATCACAGCAAAACAACAGATAAAAACAAAGTAATTTCTCATTTCATGTTCAAATGCACAAGTATGAGTCAGAAACAAGATGCAAACAGCGTTGTGACACCAGTCAATTTAATGTAGTACATACATGTGACAGTCAAAACAGAAAAGAAATCTGGATTTCCTAGAACTGAGTTTCTTTTTCAGTAAAATAATAATAATAATAATAATACAAACCCTACTATAAACGAAGTGTAGAACCCGAGGAGTGGAACTTTCTTTTGGGCAAGTTATATATGCTCATCATTAATCAAGATTCCTTTGTCTTCCAGTTTATTACTCTGCATAAGAAGCTTTCATTCCATCAGTTCAGTACTCATCTTCAATAAATAAAACAACAACAACAAAATATATTGTCTTTATCCAGCAAATAATTCAAAGTCAAAGAAATTAAAAGACAATTTGAGAAATAAGTTTCCCTTTTCCTTTCATGTCATTACCTAGAACTGGATGCTGACATTTCACCTCCTTGAGAGTGGATATGAATTTCCCAGCAAAGTCAACTACACTGTAAACAACAAATTCATACATTTTAAAAGCTCTGTTAAAAACAGAGAGCAGTGCCAAGGGCCCAAATGTAACACTGCACTGACAGAATGACTACCAAAAGAAAACAGAATTGCAGTAAAGACCATGAGATCACTTTTCTCTTCTGAATTTGTTCTAGTACCAAATTCAGATCAAATTAGCTCCAATCAATTACTGAAGAACAGAACTGAAGTTGCAGAGGGCAACTGGAATGATAAAAGGGTAAACCAAAATGAAATTCAGCACCAGAACAGATGTTAAAAACAAGAGTAAATAATAAAGGTAAGTTGCTTCAGTGCAACAATACCCTCAGATAAATATACCAAAATAACCTGCCCATGCACCTTCTGCCAGAATTCCAGCAGGGCCATGGGGCAGTGAGACGTCAGGCTGTGCTAAAGAACCCAAGCACTGCTCTGCAGAGGTTTGCGTTCCCTGCAAAGCGGCTTTGACACAAACTTCTGAGGCCAAAGAAAGGTTCTTCCTGCAGTACATCCTTGGTTTCTCTGGTTTCTTGGTCTCTATCAGCCTTGAAGCCACTGAAGTTGTCCAGCCTCCCTGTTCTACCACGTTTGTAGTGATTTTATCCAGAGACATTGCAATCAGTACAGGCAGGTTCAAAACACCACGGTTAGGCTGCTTCAACATCACAGGTACCTTCTGTCTGCTGTGGGTTGGTTTATGCTTCACAGCTCCCTCCATTTGCTCCAAGTTATTCCTCCTTAGCAATATTAAAACCAGTACTGGGATGTTTTAAGTCAACTGATATTCAGGCACTAAAATAAGTTCTGGAAAAACCTTTGTCATTTTCTGTAAGTTCATAGTTTGGAAATGCCTCAACTCATTCTCTAGAAGAAGCACAGTATTTTCCAGAGACTTTCAAGTCAGTTCCTGTTTGTACAAGACTATAGTACAACAATTTAATTACAGCCTCTTTATTTATGACTATACACTATAGCAAAACCTATGGAAAGGCCAAAATGAAACATAATTTCCAAATCCATTAGAGCTGAGGATCAAAACAGTTCCAGCTCCTGTTGTTTTCCCTTTGCTAAGCTGGCGTTCCAAACCATGGAAACTGCTGGTCTTAGCAGCAATTCCAGAACACAGAAGATATTTGCAGTGAAGGGCTACCAATTATAGACCTGTTACAGCACTGGAAGAAGGATTTGATCATTTGGGTATTTCTATTTCTTTGACCTTACACAATTTTCACTTTTGAGCCCCTTACACCCTACCTTGTTGTAAATTAATTATACAACTTTTAATATACAGTTCTATTCACGAGATTTGAAGATACAAAGTGCAAGATGCATTTCCATACAAATTCAAATAATAGCACCAACTGTGCAGCACAGAGCCCTGTCAGCAGCTCCCAGATGAGAGGGTACTGAGCACTGCACAGAAGAGGAGAGGTGTGATGTGTGGACAGAAGGTGAACCTGTACTGGCAATAACCAGAGGCATTACAAGCAGAAACTTCCTGTACTCTAAAAGCCAAGAGCTTATTTCCAAAGCATCATCATGCATCCACTGACACGAGCCTAATTTGACTTGATTAATAAGCTAATAAGTTACCACTGCTCATTTTTGCCTTTTGCACTTCCCCAGTGAGAAGTTATCATTGTCATAACCTGCTGTTCAGGGTGGGTTCAGCACAATTCAGCAATCTTCATCTCAAAGGCAGCTGCCAAAAGCATCCATTAGGCGTGAGTTGGACACACACCCTGCTGGTGAGAACAGCAACCTGCCTTTCTCATTACTGACTGTAGTGGTTGACAGGCAGAGGAAGGGTGGGATAATCTTAAAGATAAGCACCTTTACTGAAAGGTTTAACAAAGATTAGCGATTTGATATCATAATCAGTGCTCTTAGAATTCTTTTCTAGATAAAAACATCCATCAGCATGTGAATTGGTTCTTAAAAATATTAGACATGAGGGGAACTGTTCCATTACAGTGCTGCTTAAAGGTTTAAAATCTGCACAATAAGAATTAAAAAACGGGACAAAACAGTTAAAAAAAAAAAGCCTTCATCTTGGGAACAATCTATAGGGGAAAACTGCACCTAATTAAACTGCAAATTCGAGACACAAAACCTCTTATTTTTAAGTAGGAGATAAACTTGGAAATAGTCTGCAGGGGAAAAAAAGGAATTTTTGGCTGCATTCCTTAGTTACTCATAATTCTTGCTGACTTTTGCAAACTTAATTCTGCAGCTACTTTTTAACAAAAATGTAGGCAGAGGTAAGTCATGGAGTAATTTGTAGAAAAGGACACCTCTGGCACCTGTCATTTCTTTTGTGCTCCTTCTTCTAAACAGGTAGAAGTCAGGTAAAGGACCTCACTGTCACCCTCAAAAGCGGCTTCTGAAGCAAAGCTCTTCATCACGCCAGGAAGCTCAGCTCAGAGTCTCTGCAGTGTAATCCAGTTTCCACCCGAATTTCAGCCAGGAAAATAAATTTCTCCTTCAAATTCCAATTACAGCATTTCTCTGACCCAGCTGAGCAGGCCCACTGCTTAGAGGAGTTGATATCCTTCCTCACTGGAATGTAATAGAAAGATAAATCCCCTCAAAACAAACTTTATGGTACCTTGGCCCAGAACAAAGGCACTCTGGAATAAAAGAACTGAGCAGAGAATGCAAGTCCCAGCAAAACAAACAAGGACATGGTTCCCTACTAAAAACGTCAAGAAACAACCAACTTCTTGAGACAATACTTGCAAATACTTCAGGGAAGCAAATTCTAAATTACAAAAATGTCATCTCGACATGTAATTCACTCTGATAAAGTCCAGATGTAAAGGCAGACACAAAATCATTGAGTCAGGTGACTAAGGAGCCCCTGAGTACACAGGTCTCTTCCTGGGCAGGCTCCAGCTTTTCACTAACTCCTAATGCAAATAAAGAGTCAAGAGACCCCTTGGCTTTCAAACACCTCTCCCTTATATTTGTTCTGCCATAGGTGGGCTCGAGCAAGGCAAATCCCCTCCTAACTGTTTCTCTTCAAAGTGAGCCATAACAGGGTCCCAAATAGCCTTGTAAGACTGTAAGGTCTTTTCTCAAATCCTAAGATACTCTTGAAACAGGAAGAGTTGTAGAGGAGAGTAAAGCAAGCTTATCCCTTCCTTCTTGGATCAGAGGCAGTCCTGACATACCGTTTGCTTTTGCTATTTATGAACTACTTATATGAAGAACTGAGGAATAAATGAGATTACACCATTTGTTAATTCTATTGACTCATCCAGAATGGGGAGGTCATTACATTAATTTGGATTTACTTCAACTAATACCAGTTTACCCCAGCCCACTGGCATCACTACACCAAATGATAATGGCTGGTTTTAAGCAGCCACGAACACAAATACACTCTATTTTCAGTTTAATTCTATTATACAGAAACTAATGGCAGTAGTAGGTCTAAACTCACTCTTGTTGCAGGTTTTCAATGGTTTGTCAAATTCTGATTACATTTTGGAGAAAGGCAGAGCATCAACACCCTCCACACAACATATTTATTCTCATTTGCCTCCCTACTCCCACAGTCAGCACTAAAACCTAATTGCCCTCAGAACTTCATTCACAAAGACATGTAAAAATCACTTCCACAGCGACAGTCCTACTGGGTGCACTTGGGCAAGCAGGACTGAGCAGCAGTGAAGTCCCAGCACTGTGGGAGCATCTCTGTGGGCACAGCATTGTGCCACAGACAGTTGACCACAGCTCAGCACAGTGTGCCTGGCACCAGGCTTGTGCAGCAGGACTTCCACAGGGCAGGCTATTAAGTGCCAGTTTTCAACTGCTCAAGAACCTCCCCAGCCAATATTCCAGCTAATTGCTTTACAGTTCCAAGCCTCCAGGTATAAGGGATCCATACAAGTCTAACAAATGTCCATGTATGTTTGTGCATTTACACACACACACAAACCCCCACTCACACCAAATCCATAGATATTCCTGGATAAACACCCTGCTGGAAGCAGCTTTAGGCCTAACAGCTTCTTTATAGATCAGAGTCTCTGACACAATTCGTCATACAGCCAAATGGCTCAAGCATTTTGCTGAAGAGGAGTTTGTACAAGTAGATACTTAATACGCACATCCTGGGTTTAGCAGCCCTTCTGGACTGGTTGATTTTTAAATTACTCTCCCCCCTTTTTGCATATTAGCCTTCATTTCCAGAGATGCAGGAATTAATGACCCTTTAAAAAGCAGAGACTGTTTGAAAGAACTGTGTTTATCACTCAGATAATGTCTCTGAACATGCAGCTGTGAGGTTCCATAATGACCACTTCTAAGTACTCCTAGTTCCGCTTGTTCAATCTACAGTAATATTTTTTCCTTCAGCTGTCATGCAAACTCCTAAAGCCAAGCCACAGTGCTCCCTTCTCATGCACTATCAAAAGTAATGAAGATTTACAGATCAAATTATGACCTCAGTAACGTCTCAGCAGTTCACGATTGATGACAAACTGGCACCAGTGTAACAGAGCAGGAGGATAAAAACTATCTTGCAGATAAGGCCCAGGAAAAGACCTGTATTTCACTCACACCCAGCTGTGCTGGCTCTCCAGTGATTGACCAAAAGAATAGAAGGATATATTAGAAAAAAATAAAACAATCTTTGAAGTGCCCAAGGAATAATCCTTGCACTCTCAACATGACAGAAAGGCTCCTGGATGGATTACACAAAGGAGGCCCCTGTAATTTCAGTTTAGGAGGAGGATTTTATGTTGGCTCCTTTGGATGCGTTAAGAGGAGGTATTAAATCATCTCTGCATGTGACAGACGTGCATCTTGACATTTGCAAACACTTCCACCCTCACGAGGAAAAGCATCCTAATACAATTCAAGACCAACTTTATAAAGTTGATGACAGTCCACCTTTACAGTACTTGTAAACTGGTAGAGTTGATTTGGGAGTTTCTGAGGACCCCTTGAAATAGTTACCTTAAATTAAAGGCTGTTTATCTCATTTATTCTTAATTAAGCACACAGCATCTATGGTTGGAAACTGAATTTTATTTATAATAAAAAATTCTATAAATGTTAGGAACTGATTAAAATGCAACTGCTGAAGCCAACTTATTGATCCCAGCACTACCAAGGTGTTTAATTGGTTTTCTTTATAGATGCTATTCAATCTGTGCAACTGCCTAGCAATGTTAAATAAGAGCAATTGACTTGTGAGGAAAAGATAATCTATAAAGGTCCCAAGAAAGACAAGTTGTTCTTCATGTAGAAAAACTTAAATTTAAAAAGTGCCCCAAAATAACTCAGAGAGATTATTTTAGTGACATCTAGTCAGAATGTGTCTCTGATTCTATTTATGTCACTGCACTTCTATTGGTGTGACATTCTGCTTTTACTTATTCAAACAACACAAAATGAAAAGCAAATCTACTGCATCAGAAATGTAGCATTACAGAAAATGTGTCCAGAGCTCTGCTTGGGAAAATGAATTTTATCAGAATTATTCCTACATAATTGATGCAAATTAAGCAGAAAATGTATTATCTAGCAAAATATCAATTTACATGAAGGAAATTTAACAGGACCACATCTCATCAAATTTTGAGCTTCAATGAGAATACATGAAATTGATGACACTGTTATACATTACTTTTCCAATATTCAGTGTGTTAACTGAAAATCAACTAAATGACTGCAAACAATCCTTATTTATTCATCCAAGGTACGATACAGGTGCAAAGTCTCCACGCTGTGCATGAAAAAAAAAAAAACACCAAAAAACGGAGCCCAAAGTAAACCCCCAAATCCCTCACAAATGTACAGTTCAATCTTTTCATAACGTTAAAGAGACCTCACCAGCAGTAACGTTACACAAAATTTCCTGTGTTTAATTCTTGTCTCCAGCTGATCCAGCTCCCACTTTGTTGGGAGCCTCATGCATCATCTGAGCAAAGGAAAATTGATCAGGAAAATGCCTTCCTAGCAAATCAGGATCTGAGTTATAGCACCATCTAGGGGCATCAGTTTCTGAAGTGACATTTAACCATAAACTACTTGTATACAGCTATTTTTAAAAGCTTTATCTTCATTACATTATCATGAAGCGGTCTGAGGAACTTGGGTTTCTTTCCCAAAGCTTGCCTTGCCATCTGTTGAGTGTGGAAGGGTTGGAGTCTGTTTAAGTTTTCATTACTCTCTTGTAATATAAATCCCATAAGATAATTGATCAGCAAATCAAACTGACAGAATTTGAAGCCACAACTGAGCAATTACACTTGACACTTGTCACTGCAGTACTGCATGATCATGCTAATAATTTTAAAGCTGGTTATTTCTGAAGTTTAAACAGTGCAACAAAGAGAATCAGACTACAAGTCTGAGAGCTTTTAGTGAAATTACTGAACCTCCTCCCTTTAATTATGGCAACACAATATTTCTCATCAAAGGCATTGTTTCCATGCAGAAAATTAGTTTAATCTTCTTCTTAAAATGTTCAAGCTTGGAAAATCAGGCAAAGTATGCACCTGCAACAAGAAGCGAGTTGGACAACCTGCACGGCAATCACAGCCCATCTCCTCCATGGAACAAGGCGGCGTTTAAAAAAGCAGCTTTGGGAAAGAAATCCTCAGCAGTTACCACACAACCTGTAGTGAATTTATTTCCCTACAGGTGTCAAAATTTGAGCACTGATAGACCCTAAATTCAGGTGAGGTTGTCACAAAAAAGGGTCATTCTGTTTAATTTTCAGCTGATGGGCTCCTGTTCATTTGGTGCTACAAGAGCCCTCCTTCCCCTTGGGAGGGGAGCTCTGAACATGCAGTGCTGACAATCCCTCTGGCCACAGCCCAGGCAAACCAGCAAACTGTGCTTACAACAGTTTTCATCACAGTTCTCAATCCCTGCCTGATGCTCTGCTTGGTGCTAAGAAAAGAAGCAGGAAAGAGCAGTTTGGTTGGGTTATCCCTCATACAAGTTTAAAACTACCCTCACTTTCAGGTTCATTGGAAAAGGGCAGAGTGCATCTCAAGGTTTTAAAGTTTCAAAGTTCCTTGTAGTACTGCAGTGAAATAGAAAGTGGTGAGTAATAAGAGCTAAAGAGGGAGAAAAGGACACAACAGCACCTGTTTTCTCAGTCTGTAGATTTATAATGTAAAACCTAAATCAGATCACCACACAGGTTACATTCCTATCAACCTTCTCACCACTGGGGCCAGCAACTTGGAAATTAGTGGATTTACTCCAGATTTGGCAGAGGTGAAGCTTACAACTTGCCACATTAGAGCTCATTGAGTGCTCACTGAGTGCTTGTCTTCCCTGTGCTACAAATACTATTTTGCATAAATTTTAGCAGTAAGAGAGCCAAGTAATATGGGGAACACATCAGCCCTTAGAATTACTTTCAACTTTTCAGCAGACCAAAACTCACTCTGAAACCTAAAAGGAAAGAGATGGATTCTGGAAATACATATCCTCTATACAAGTCCCATTTCCCAGCCATTTCCTGATGACTGCCATGGCTGTGTGTTCCATAAGGAACACACTTGTATATATAAATTGTATATAGAACTATTTGCACAGGGAAATCCACGTGTGCAAACCCTTAATTTCAGTACACTTGATAACGTGGCTATATTCTCACACATCAGCACTAACAAAATAAATGACTGAACTTAACTTGGGATCATTTAAGAAAAATCAGCTCAAACACCTCAACCAATATAAATAGATTCAGTAATAAGGCAGGAAAATTATGTGTCATTTCTCTCAGGTGCCAGCAGGAATCACATCAACAGCCTAACTAGACCAGTTCATATATTGTAGTGTTCTTGCCATAAATACATGCACACCCAACAAGGTTCTGCCCTGTTTTTCTTTTCCACGGCTCATCCCCCTAGAAAGGCAAGGAGAGTTCTGAGCAACCTCATTAGGAATGCAAATGCTGAGACACACAAGGGAATCCTCAGCATACTCTGCTTAAGATGACAACACTGAAGAGAGTAACTGCTGCCCTGTTTCTACAGGTAAAACAAGCCTAAGTCCCATAAATTGGTTTTATCTTCAAAACTCTACTGGAATTCTCTTTAGGGGTTCTTCTAAGAAATACATATTTTCTGCACACGATCACTGCCCCCTTCACATACACTGCAGTCTTCACAAAAAATGCAGTAGCTAACGTTGTATTTGCATTTTATGAAAATGCAGTAGCATTCATGTAAAATGCAGCAGCTGATTTCTTTAGTTAAAAAATATAGCTCATATATAATAACTGAGAAATTCTTCCATTTTCCTATATTAAATCGCAGAAAGAAACCTAAAACGTGTTTTATTACACTACAAATTTCTGTAGCAACATGTATTTAGCTACCTAAAGCATTATCATCTTTCTGAATATGGGAAAGCCAGAGCTCTCCATGATTGGACATCTTCAGCAATTTGGTCTTCCATTTCAGTTTCTAGCTGCAGCAGTGAGGCAAAAACTCATCTCACACCTGTACAAGCTCTATTACAAAGAAAATGAGCCCTTAATCTGCTCTGCTGCCATCAATCACTCTGCACAAACACAGTGGGTTGGTGGACGGAGGTTTAGCAGATGCAGGACATTCAAATCCTAAATTCAGAATTTATTGTGTCTTGCACACGGTTTTTAAGGAGTTCCATTCTGCCGCTGCCCCAAGGGCAGTGACACCTTTTTCTAGAGTTCTTGAGGAGGAAGATCAGTAAGTTTATTAATAGAGCTCACCATGTTCATTCCTAGCACAAAGTCAGCCTTTGTCTGAAGCACAATTGGCCCCTGGAAAGCAAGTTCACTGATCCATGATTAGAGGCCCCAGTGAAGACCAAGCCACGGTCCACGTTGATAAAACCAATACCCTGGGTTAACTTCAGTGCCCAGGCCAAGCCCACAGAGCTGAAGCCTCAGGCCCCAGTTTGGGGGGTTGCTCTACAGTCAGCTGTCAGTGTGCAGCAGTTCTGACACATCAGCACACAGCGTATGGACACAAGACTCAATTAAAGTCCCTTGCAGTTATTTTTATAGTCTTTGACATTTACAGGCACATTTGCACGATGATTTCCTCCCTGGCTGATGGTGTGTGACCTTTTCTAGTGGTATGTTTGAGGTAGAGGGGCAATATATACAAGGAAAGACTATTGAAAAAAGACTCTGTCATTTGACCACTGTTGAATAGCATTAAATGACAGCATTCTGAGCTACAAGCAACATTTGGTTTATTAAGTTGTATTCTGTTCTATTTCTATTCAACGATTTTTAGTTGTTGTTGCAGAAAGAGAGCAACATCTTACTTAAGAACTTGCACCAAAAATCCAGAGCTTCTGCAAACACACAGACATACAAGTCTGTCAACTTTTGAAACATCAGAGCAGAGCTGTATAAATCCAGAGAAAGGAAGTGTTCCAGTGGCAAGACAGAAATAACCAGAGAATGTTGTGTACTGCTATCACTGCAAGTCAGAAACCCCACACTATGAATTGGGTCTGTAAGTCTAACAGGCTGTTTAGTCTGTATGAACAGGATACATAAGATTGCTTCAAGTTATAGGTATATTAAGCATTTTTTAAATTAATTAATTCCCTAGGAGCATTCCTTTTTACTAAGGGAGGAAATCCATTATTACTGCAGTGACTAGTCCTAGCTGTACTGATTTTTAGAATATTACTAACAGCTGTTTGTAATTACCAAAGAAAAGAAAACAATCCCCCTCTCATTTATATTTTTAGTAAACAAGACTATTGTTTTATTCCCTACTGCGAATGAGGTTATTATATAGAAAAGAAACCCCAGTACCTCAGTCATGCTCTGCTTTCTACAGGGGAAATAAGCAAAGTATGAACAGCCCTCAGTTTCTTTGGACATAAACACAGATTCTGCGGCAGCCACCATACACTGAATCGTTTTATACACATTAGATGCCTAAACACAACCATATGGAAACAGAGCGGTACCATCTTTACATGTAATACTGTGTCAAATTAATGCTGTACCACTGAAGATATAGAACTGAAGCTACAGCAGTACACTCTATAGATCTGTACTGGGTATTAAACTGTAAAATCTACTGTAGGTAGAATTGTACTGGGTATTAAAATGGACAATCCATAGAGTAGCCTCTTCTATTCTCCCCTTCTGTTACTAATAATTTGCAATAGCTTTCCAAATTCAGCACTGCCAAAAGTATCCTGAAATACTGGAAGACAAGCCTGTAAGTAAGCACATGTAGTTAACAAACCAGAGATCCTAAGAACTCCTTGTATGGTACCAAAACATCAGCTACTGTCTTTTACTGTATCTCATTAGCACTCATTTCAGAGCCCTGAAAATGATAATATGTTCTGAAGATACTGTCAATGCTTCAGAATACTAGTGGGTTGTTTTCTTGAAAGTGCACTACAGTTTGTTATTAAAGCTTTATTTTTCATTGTGATCCTAGTAATTAAAATCTGGTTCAGTGATAACACCCTGCATTGACAAGGCATTAGCATCTTCATAAAAAAAAGCTCAGACCTACTAAGGCTTTCCTAAAAATTAAAGATGAGAAAGTTCACGTGACAGGTCACACAGGAAGACAGGACAGGGTGTCACCTGTTCTTTCCCTTGCAGCAATAAAAAAGATTTCACCAAGATCCACCACTAGAAATACAGGATCTCTGGTTTATGGTCAAGAAAGTATGTAGGTGAAGAAAAGACCATGTTGTCTAAGCTGATTCATCATCAAGCACTGCTGGAGCTCATCTTGCAGGTGTCCAGCACAAAGTTAGCTCTTTGAGAATTGCCTTTGCTGGGCAGTAGAACAACAATTTTGGAATCCTGTAATGTTTGGAGAGCTCCCTCCCACCCCGTATGATCCTGTCACTAGAGGGAGAAATTCACTTGATCCATATAAAGCCCATGCTATTGGACTCTAGACAGACAAATTGGACAGACAGTTTATGAAGATAAAGCCATTTTTATAATTGGAAAGACCAAGGAAAATAAATTCTTCCACATTGTGACAAAGACTCCTGATGTCCAAAACAGAGCAGATGGCACTTGACTTTGCAAGGTCTCAGCCAATACATCTGTCACAACAAACTGCAACCACCCCTTAATTTGGCAGCCAAGAGACAGAGGTTTGAATCATCCCTTCTGGGACTTCAATCTGAAGCTCCAGAAAGACTTTATATTTCAAATTCAACGTTCAGACCTCAAAGGCATCAGTTCTTACTATTGCTGTCATGGAAATAAATAATTTTGCAAGTGTCACAACATTTTTGTAGTAGCAGAATAATTTGGTCTTTAGTAAAGAAAGCAGCTCTGTAATACCAAAACATACAGCATTTATATTCTCTTACAGCATTTGAAAAATTCACTAAAACGGGCTTTGCTTCTGAAAAGTAAATTAAAAATGAAGCCCTGTATAAGAATGTGTATATTTACATGAGAAAGAACTGCCTTCTGTAGTGTCAGTGTGTCATAAATGCCAACCAGTCTTTATCCTGGCACATAAAAATCTCCTATGGGTGACTGTTAACACAGATGCACGTGGTGGACTGAAGGCATTCACACACATCACTGTACTTTCCCAAAATGGTAAGAGCATTACAAACTCTATCATATTCCCTTACTGAAGTGCTGTAAAGCTTCTGCTAAACTCAATAAATATTGCTAACACACCGTGTTCCTCATTCAATTAACAGCAGTTTATTGATTGAAGCATACAACTGCAAGCTGTTTTTCTCCTGGAAGGGAGTAGACATTCAAACATAACGTTGGGTTGGTAAACAAAGTAACATGCCATTCCCTTCTGATGTAACCTAATCTCAGTTTGCTACAGGAAAAAATGACATGCTCTCATTTAAAAAAAAAAAGAAAAGAAAAGGAGGTAACTGATCTTATCAGAGGTAACGTAAGAGAAGCAATGAAGGAAAACTAATGCAAAACCCTGCAGGGTAACAAGCTCGGTTTAACAACTGAGTAACTAAAGAAATCACGTAGCATAAACCTTGATTCATCAGTGCCTACAGGATCTGGGCAGCTTCATTATCATGTTAAGTGAGGAGGGCTGCCAGAAGTAAGCTCTCTGAAAGTAAAAATTACTTGCAAGTTATCACCAGAGGCCCAACCAAGAATTACTTATGCAGACCAATGATTTCTACCAGTGCACAGTTGGGATTCTTTATTTCCCCTCCCAGTGCTTTTGACAAGTGCATCCTAATAACAAATATATATACATATATATACAAATTAAAGTATTGGAGGCAAGGGGGACTGGTACAGGGCAGCCCCTGAGCTCCTCCCACAGAGGTTCCCCCGCAGCACCCCCTGCTACTGTTGCCATTTCCCCAGTACATCAGCTTTGACCTCCAAACCAAGACAGATTTCCTTGGACTGCACCTGCCTATTTACTCCTTGCCACCAACACCCTATGGAAGAGATAAACGTCTGCAAGCCAGGTGTGTTATTAAACATCATATATATCAGTGCAATATATTGAATAACTGGGAAATTATGCCCTCATCTTTTTATATTAGTCGACTCAACCACTCTGTGGAACTCATTAATTACAAAATACCGTAAGCTGAGAGAGGCATTTGCCAATTAATGTTATAATCACTACTGAGAAAGAAAAGCATATTCTGCTAAGCGCAGCTGTACTGACAGACATGACTGAGTCAAACATCACTGGAAGGGGATAAGGAAGGGGGCTGGATTTACCACTGGAAAACACACAGTTTGCACCAAAAATTTGCCCTGCTTGCATGCATTTTTGTTTTGTGTATTTTAATCACTTTGGTTTTGACTGGAAATCGAGTGAATCTGTCTTTAATACATTGATAATTTATCAAAAAATAGAAACAAGTCTAATAATTCTATAAGAAAACAGGCCTATCTTTTGCCATTTTCTGCAAGTGATCTGGACCTCATACTGATAAAGTCTTTCAATCAAAAAACCTTCAGAATGCCCAATATGCTTTTCCCTGTTCTGTTACCTCAGCACCGAAACCTTCAGTCAGCCTCTACCCTCTGCTCAAAACCCGGTCAGGTTTTAACCTGCATTTGTGTAAAGACCCTCAATCACAACAAGAGGAAAATAATAACAATATTTTCACTATTAAAAGAGACAAACACGGTATTCTGGTCCTTTTAAAGCTATGTTTGCTCTGTTTTGCCAAATTCATACAAATGTGGAAGAGAAGGGAGCACGAATGGCTCAGTGCAGCATTATCATCACACAGCCAGGGAGCAGGAGATGGGGCTAAACAACCCACCCCTGAGGGTTTAACCTCTGCTTTTGGTCAGAGTTCTCCGACACTATCAGCCCGCTCCCTCAGTCCTGGCAAGTCTGTAGCCACATGATTGCTTCCATTAGTGTAAATGAGGAACTCCTCATTTTCTGACTGACATCTGTAGTGCCCAAGCAGTCAGCAAATTCCTCCTTCCCCTCCTTTGACAGACACTTTTCCCGATATCCCTTAAAATGAGCACTGTAAGAGCACAGTTCTGCTGCACCCCTCTGCTGCTTTATACCATTGATCTTCTGTTTCATTGGACCATGTTCCCCAAGTATTTATAGTAAGAGTTAGTAAGTGCTTTCAGCAGCAACTAATTAATTTCAATTTCAAGCCGTATCACTGCTACTCAGGTTCTTAATGAGAAAATAATTCTACATTGCAGCCAATATGAAATATTTTCCTTTTTATGTTCATGGCTGATTCAACAAGGGCAAAAGATTATTATGCTGAAGCTATTCTTTTTATTTTAATTTTCTAATACATCTGGATAAATACTCAGATAGAAAACAGACTGCTCAAGGAGAGCTGATGATTCACCCTGATGCTAAACTGATACACTCCGATGCTGAGTATCCGCCTTCAGAGTGAAAAAGGACTTCTTTCCTACGTAGCACTGAAGGTGCTGAATAAGGTAGAAACCAGTTTAAAAGGATGCATCACAGACAGAAAAATAATGTTCACTTGGGAAGCCCACGCATATTTTTCCATTACAATTTACACTTGCTGGTAAGAAGGGCATTTATTATTTCTGAAACACATGAAACATCAATCTTGTATAAATCCTATTTTCGGAATGTGAAAGATCTTTCTATTTGAGTTCCATTCTGCAGAGCCATTACATGGCATCCATCATTACGTGCTCACCGAGCCGTTATACACAGGGGAGAGGAACATTTAAAATGATTTAAACCAAACTTGAAAAGACCCTGGATGGGTTTTGACATCTTTTAACTTGCAATAGACCTTCTGCTTGTAGAAAAATATAAGAAAAAATAAAAGAAGGCACCTGGCTAAAGCAGTCTTGCACATTATTTAGATAACTGCCTTCAAGACAGCAATTTTTAAGTCACAGTGGACAGCTGGAATAAGGGAAAAGCCTCCCTTTAACCTCTGCATGCGCTTTGACCATAGTTGTAAAATTTTGCTTGTTGTTTGAGAACAAACTGCACAATTCCCAATCATGTCATAACTGTAACAGAACTTTCCCCACCTCTAAACTTCTGTTACATTAATAGTCACTCACCTTTAGAGTTTTCATTCAAACTGAAGAAACCTTTGTGACTGACCCAGTACCATTCACATGAGCTGTTCCAAATTCAAGCCCTCGATTGTCCTGAGACAGGAACATGTGCTTGCACAGTTTTCATGACAATGTACACGGACAAAGAATCCCTAAGACGACAATATGAGGAAACTTATGAAGTGACTTTAAAAAGTTTTAGCCCATTATAAATTATTTGAGTTTACATCCACTGTTAGCACAACACGCGCACTGCAAGGAACTCCAGACATAAGTCAGGATCCTGATGTGCAAGGAGTCAGAAAAAACATGGAGAAAATATCTCTGTACAAGTGATTCTATGAACTACAACAAAAACAAGTAGCAAAAGGCTGAGGGCAAACCAGAGAAACAAGTATACTGCCCTAAAGTTCTCACACAGCAAAGCAACACTGCCTGTCGATGAGAGTAAAGCTGAGAACTCAAAACAACACAGAAATCTAAGGTTTAATTATTAAAACAAAAGGATCATTTAAAACATGTGTAAATACAGTGGTGTAATGACAGAAGAGTCATTTTAATCGAATTTTAACACATCACTGGAAAGTAATAACATATATTTTACCTACTGCCAGGAAACTTCTTTAGTTGGTTAAAATTTAGGTTCTAGGGAACATTTTTTTTATGGAACACAGCAAGTCAAATGAACTGAGGCAAGAACGTTGCTTTCGAAGCTTGAGACACACGAGACTTATTCCCTGTATTTTCCACTGACTCTGTGTCCCATCACAGTGTCTGAACTCTCCAAATGAAGCAACACTTCAGCACCATTACGTGGTACAGAAGCTAAGCTGACTTACAGCCACTAGTTCCTTCCTTAGACATTGCGTTTCAAAAGTAATTAAAGAAACCAATGACAACGTTCACATTTAGCGTACAAAGGTCTAGAAGAGGAGGGGAAAAAGCAAAGCCCCTACAAGGGAAATGGAATATCACTGTCCAGCACCCACACACTCCGGGTGTACAGACACAATTTCCTCGGCAGTGCCCAAGTCCTGAAAGCACAACCTGGTAACATGGATGTAGAGTAACAGATACGTAATAAATATTGCAAATATATCCTGTGACAGCAAAAACATCTGCAGGACCCTTAATGATATCAAGGCTTACTTAATAAAGATGGTGTTACCAGAGTGCAGAAGCAGGCATCTTGGCACAAGAAAACTAATTTAATATCAGGCTGCTTTAAAACTTCCCACTGCATCATTAGTTTAATTTAAATGGTTTGTTAACAACGTGGCACTCCAAATGAAGGTTGCAAACACAGAGATGAACCCATGTATACCTCCTGAAAGGAACTTACTGCTGCAATGGCAGGCTTTGGATTCATTTCTATGAAAGGGTGAAAAGCGGCTCTCCAGTGTTCACATCACTGAGCACATCTAATTAGCTTTTTAGGCTGGTTTTTTCCTTTTTGTTATTGAAGATTCACATCTACTCTAATCTTTCCCAGATAGTTCACTGACATCTTTCCAGTGGCTTCACTTATGACTGGTTCACCAACTGTAAACAATCACAGATTTCAAAGTACCTTCACAAAACTGCCTTTAATCAAATTCAGAGCTCCACTGTGCCTCAGAAAAAACCCTACCAATAAATCTTAATTTTAACACGAATTTATGCTTTTCTGCCTTAGAAAATACAAAAATCTCTCATTGTTATCCCTTACCTATCAATCTGTCTTCACTTTAAAATCCTAAATAGAAATCGAAATCTTTCATGCTCTTTTTAACAAAATTCCCCATTGGGTAGCTGGAAAGTTCAGCGCTTGCTACAAGATCAACTCACAGCTAGTCAAAATCTCTGGGGCAGGTCAGGAACAATGTGGACACATGTGAGAGAATATTGTCCCATTATTCCATTCTCCCATACTATCCTGCTCTTTAATTAATACCACGTCATTTTAAATAGTAACTAAAACTCCATATCAATTCTGAAAGCATCTTTTTGATTGAAGGCCCAGAAGGCTGATATTCTTCAGCAAACTCGAATGCTGCTGAAACCTGAGAACAGAATCATGGCTGAACTACTGTTTAGGACTTGTGCCATTTCCTGCTAGAACCTGTTTGGTTTCAAAACATTTCTGTCACTGTCTGGGACTTCACCTACGCTTCAGAAGGGCACTCCACAAGCAGCATGTCAGTCTCTGCCCTTTAACGGCTAAAGACTATGAAAAGGAGAGGGAAGATGGGGTATTTCCTCTCCACCACTGCAATTTCTAGAAGAAGAACAGAAATAGTAGCAAGAAATTAAGTAATGAAAGAAGAGGGAAATCTGCGTCATTTTACTGTAGTAGCTCATTCAGAAAGAATCCTTTCCTCAACTTCTAGTCCACACAGAAATACTGGCCCAAACAAGTCCTAAGCCACTGTCTTCTGGAGGCCTGAAGGCTGTACTAGATAAAGGACTGTTTGGCCATTTGCTTTCTTCTGTTTTAAGAACTTATTACTCAAGACAGGTGAATTTGACTTTCTACCCAGCAGGATTCCTCCACTGAACAAACATCTGAAATCGGCTGCTTTAATTAGAATTGGGTTGATTTACTCTAGTTGAGAAATCCGGGCTATTGCTCTTGCTGACAAAATTCTGCTGTTCTTTTCTGTTCAAGGATTAAGCTTGAAGCTAATTACTGGTATAGGCCTGCTCACAAGCCCAGACAGAATTAAAAATACAACAGCATATTTTTCTTTTGGACTAACATAAAGGACTTACCTCAATTTGCATCATTAATCTCTACAAGTGAAAGGACAGGATTTTTCAGCCACTGGGGTAGACTCCTCACAAAGGAAATCACCTACAGCACCTCCAGAAACGCTTCCTCCGGAGCTCTGAGCAGCTTTTGTGCTCCATCCACACAGAAGTGGCTTAAAGGCAGCATGTGATTCAAGATTTATGTAAATATTAATTTAATTTAGGACAGAATATTCAGTGTAAGGTTTTCCAATCACCGCAGACTTCAGAAGATGGTACCGAGTCACCTAATTTACTCTTCCAGCCCTGGAGACTCAGTGTTTAGTATTCCAGTCTTACACTTCCCAAATGCAAGGCTGCTACTTACTTTGGTATGCAAATCTTAGGAGTCAGGAGACAGAAATATCCAAATAACAAAATTGAAGTGACTAATTATGTTTCTTATTTACACGTTTCAGACAAAAAAATTATAATTTTTTCAACTGTGTGTTTCTGTAATTGCTAAACCGAGAAAGTTTATTTTCCAACTTCAGTTTGCTTGCAAAGCTGACTCCTGCCTCCACATACACTTTCAGAGGTGCCATTCTGAATTCTAAGCCCTGCTTTATCATTTAATAGGAAAACAGGTCATGTTAAGTGGTTCTCAAATGGGTTCCCTTCAGATAGCTTAAGCCCCGCCCCCCCTCGTCATATGCAGATTAACACATTATTGTTCTTGGAAGACTTAATCCCGTTGGTGTGATAAAAAAGTAGGTCATCCTTTCCCACTCAAGCTCTTCACTCTTAGGACTCAATTTTCATTGTTTAGTCACCTGAGGCTTGAATTAGAACCGCTGCAAGAGACTTGTAGGCAATAAGGAGAAAGAAAAAAAGGCACTAAATTTGCAGAAGAAGATTTACAATAGGCACGAACGGAGCCGCTCCGATCCAGTCCAACAGAGAGGTGCAACCACAGCCGGCAGAAAGGCTGTGCTGGCACTGCCGTCTGCAACAAGGGGAAGAACCCCCGTGCAGCACTTTAACAACCACCCAGCACTCACAGGGCCTGCCTTGTCACCAAAGCCTGTCCGGAACATCCACCCACACTCCGGAACCAGTACCAGGAAAGTTTGGGCCAGGATTTTTCAAAAATCAAGAATTTTAGCCAGTACAGAAGCATATAAATGTAAATGGCCGGTTGCATCTACATTAAACGTGCAATTAAAGTCTTACTGTGCTTCAGCATTTGGATTATTTGGTTTTCCCTTCAGGATAGCCATTCTTGGAAATTTTGTGTTCATACAGGACATCTGCTGCTTTCCCCTAGTTTCTTATGAAGAGACTATAACAACATTTATTTTCATACTGTTTTGCACATCACAAGGGCTTTTAAGTAAATGAGTCTGACACTATAAATTCATTTTTTGACCTGTCAAACCTTTGTTCATTTTCTTAAATCATAACAGATTTTCTTCAAACAGGATTTCACGGCAAAACACAAGGAAATAAAGTATAGCAAATAAGGTAAAAACTGTGAAAATACAATTCCTGTCATCTATCATGCAATAAAAATACACAGCAAGAAAAATATATTTATTTCTCGCACATTGCAGACAAACTGATGACAGAAAAATAAAGGAAAATTACCAAAGGAATAAACAGAATCCCAGCTTTTTAGATCCTTGCACCATGGTCTGACCACTTCCCTAAGATGGCACACAACACCCTTTTACCACAGAAGCTCAGATCATTGGATGAACACACGGCATCCTGCAGAGGAGCGAACCCGGCTGACACGCACAGTAGGACAAGGGGCCATGTGCTACCACTGGCAAACCATACCTCCTTCTCACCCTAAAAAGCCATTCAAGGTTATCACTGGCACTGTCTTCTCTGAATCCCTGCCTCTCCCTTCCCTTGCCACACACAGCTGACAGCCAGGAGGCAGTTCCAGAAACTGCCTGTGCTCAGCAGTTCTGAACACAGAAACGTGTTCTGCTTCTCAGATTACGCTCTTACGTGCCCAGACAAGAGTCCAGCAGTTTTCATCGACTGTTGACAGCTTCCTTAGGCAGCTCAGCCTAAATGGTTTCAAACTGTGAACCTTCTCAAGCAGTGCTTACAATTTACTTTGAATTGGAGTGTGTATGTACTATTGGAATCTGCTGTCAAACCAGTCTGTATCAAATTTGGATTTCTTCTAATATTTCTAAAGTCTTCTAACCCAATCAAAATAAAAGTAATATCTTTCACACCAGAGTATTTTTCAGACTCAGAGGAAAACAGTATGTGTCTCTCCCCAAAAATCATCCTCCTGTCAGTGCAGTCAGCTGTGCAGAGGCTGGGACAGTACAAGGATCTTGTAGAATCACACCTTCATGTTTGATTATTCCAGACAACATGGGGAAGCACAGCAGGAGAGTAAACCACAAAGCAGCCCAGAGCCTCTGTGCACACTCAGCAGAGGTAATGCAGAGTGGAAATCACTTCCCCAAACTGCAATAACAGTTTAGTCCTCAAGTTACTAAGAGAAGACACGCAAAGACTGCAAATATCAAGAGCTTTATCAGGTCATATATCTGATCCACTATCAGAGAGTTGTACCAACCAGAAGAGGTGTAACAAACCATTGCAGTCAGCAGCACTGCCGCCCCTAGAAACTGAGTTTTTGCAATTAAAGATAGGAACATGAACGGTTGTTACTGTATCCTATAAAGGGAAAAGAGTTAAATTCCCAAGTCCCTGGAGATGAATGAAATTCATTTTAAATCACACTAAAACAAAATAATCAGCTTAGAGAGATTGTGGATTCTTCCATGGTACAGGATCTATCCATTGCTCAGCACTTTCCATACCATTACAACGAAGGTAAAACCAATCTGTGATTCTATACATGAGTTAACTCCCAAAGTACTCTGAGTAGGAAGCCTCACAAAGGTTGGAATATTTTTATTTCTTTATGACTCTGCTCAGTACAGTCTGAACAGGCTGTTTCATCTTCTACATTTAAAACCGGTCAAAAGTAACAGACAAAAAGCCCAAAAGGACATTATGAATTGCAGTCCAGATCTGAAAACAGAGATGATCTGCTCTGCCCTTCCAAAGCTTTCCAACATGACCTCTGAGGGTCTCCTGCTCTGGAACCAATGACAGTGGTCATCAAATTTAGACTGACTCAAAACCAAGTCCAACTGCTGAAGAGATACCAGCACTTGTCTTTGACAGAGGACCTACTTTATTATAATCCAGGTTAAGGCTCAAGTAGTAAAGGCCACATTCTTACACACACTCCTGGGAATGGCACATTTAACGATGCCAGAAGTGAGCTAAAATTTTTCTTAAAAGGTGAAAAAAGATTAATTTAAATTATTTCTAGAGAGAAACTTATATACAACCTGATGTCATCGGAAAATGTGCATAGGATTTATAATAAGTTCACATAAAAAAAGAGGTGGGAGAAAAATGAAAAAAACCTGCAAATTTTTAAGACCTTTCTGTTTGTTTGTTATCTGGCGAGGAACGGCACTTGGAAAGGAGTATCTGCTCAGCAGGGATCTGCCTGTCAGGCAAGGCCACTGACTCATCTAAAAAAGAATAAAAATTACTTATCTGAAAAAGAATGAAAGACACAGGAGCCTTAAAACAAAACTTTTCAAAGACACTGATCAATTTTTACAAAAATACATTTTTTAAGCTACTGAAAGAAAACAAACTTTCAAAGAAAAACCAGGTCACTTAACTCCCTAAAGAGTGACCTCAAAGCTGCACAGCACAGCTTTATCACCAACACACCAAAGGTGGGGCTTCCCCATAATCAAATAATACCCAGCCTTTTAAACCAAAAGTCACAACAGACTTCTAAATCTTGTCCAAGTGTAGAAAGACAAACAAGTCGTATTTAAAATATCTGGATTCTGTTAAAATATTCATCCTGCTGACAACATAAAAAGGGTACAACATAATGCAGGTGATAATTCTTTCTGCATAAGGTTTTGTTTACCCTAGGAAAGGTTATTATTTGGTCTCTTTGGCACAAAAGACATGATGCTGTTCCTTCAGCAATGACAGCTCATGCTGTGATCACACAGATAAAACTGTCAGTAATCAGAATACATTTACTTTTGAAAAAGTGGAAAACTAGTCTTTAAAACTTTTAGAATCCCATAAGGTCCAAATGTAGACCTGTTTTCTTACAGGAGCTGAGGACAGTTAAGTTTCATAACACAGAAGGAAGAAGGCTGGAAAAGCACCGAGCTTGAGTTGTCATCACACATCCAGACTCGGATCACGACAGTTAAAGAAGAGGAACAAAGGATTGTCTTCACTCCGGAGAGTAACTAATTACGTTTCTGCCAAAACCAACGGATGTTACACTGGTACAAGAGGCCAATAAAACATCATGAGTTAGTCCATTGTTAAAATTACCTGCCTTCCACTGCCCAGGATCATACCCTCCTGTACTCCCAGTCCAGCTAATCCATCCCAGGGGAGCACTCCTCATGTTCATAGTGGCACTACATGCCACTGCCAATAATGAAGTTCTTTTTCTCCTTGCAAAACTGCCAGATGCAAAGCTGTGAGCCAATCTCCATCTCAAGTGTTCATCTGCACTAACTGCCTTCCGTTGTGACTTCATCCTTCCTTTAGCTGGAATTTCTAGAACAGTCATTTGAAAGAAATTTCCATCATCTACTCACACATGTAATCCTCAGAAAAGGGCATTCTGACTTCTTGTTTTTGAAGTGGTTTTGCTATGGAAGGATCACTTGTCTTTTACTCTCAGAAAGCAGGTACATGCACCTGCTGTCCAAACTGATTGCAGATTAATTCACTAGATATTGATGTAACCTCAGATTTAAGGAGTGAGATAATTTCAAATACAAAATACCCTGAATAGTTAAAAGCTATCTCCAACAAAAAGGACAGGTTTAGTTTATAAGGCTGTTCAGCCACCTGCAATTGGAGGCTGTTACTGAGTGTACCTTGTATCACCATCAGCTGTTCCAAATTCCTGAGGAAATGCAGGGTAACAAGGCTTCAGAATGCAAAGTTCTGCTGTTGGGATTGCCACTAGACTGTTGTTTCTTACCAAGAGCTCTAAGAAAACTAATTAGAACTCCTACTTGAAAGGAATATAATTATTAGCATAAATGAGTAGGTCTGTCATTAAAAAGTGAGAGATACATCAGACTGTGTTCCATAACTCATATTATCAGCCTGCAATTTTAAATATATATCTTTTAAGAGAAAGACACACAAAAATGGGATGTCTTGGCCCCAGCCAGCAGCCAAGCACAGCCACAGCCACTTGCTCACGTGCTACCAGGACAGGGGAGAAAACAGAAAGAACAAAAAGGAGAGAATTCAAGGTTTTCTTAAATGTGCTGTCACAGAGGCTTCAGTTTTATCAATGGGCTCACACATGTCCTGCAACAGGTCCATTGTGGAGCAACTGCCCCCAGCACAGGACAGCCTCTGGCCTCTGCTCACAGAGGTCACCCCTGCAGATCCTTCCCCTCGCCTCCCCAGTTCTGTTGTTGAGACATTAATGAGATTAAATAGAAAAGTTTTTTAACTCTTCCTTCCTGCCCTTGCAATAGTTAATCTGAACTATTATTGGTTGGAATCTTGAAAGCAGAATTTACATCTAGAGCCAGTTCCATCTATTTTCTTGGCTCTGCCTGCCTACATCCAGGAGTCCTTCACTGATATGAGCCACATTCTCTGACTTGGTTCCAGCTCATCTGCCCTGCCAAGGACAGCAGTGCCTCAAATCCCACTAAGAATGAAGCCTGTATATATACAAGATTTCCCCACTCCTTAATTCCAAATAGCCCCTAATCATTTACCAGCTTACTGCAACAGGAACGTACCACATAAACACTAAGTCCTCCTTCACTGCTCAGCTCCTGCACACATTTTATACGGTTCACTATTCCCCACCATTTTCTGGGCCACATCACCAGCAGCCTGCAGGAGAAAAGAGCCTTCTCAATAGCTATGGAGTAAAGGTGAAAAGGCTTCTCGTGGCTGTTAGTGCTCCTGAGTGCTAGAGAGAATCCCTGCAAAGGGCACCTGTCCTGGGCTCTATAGCGAGGGAACAGCCTGTAAACCCCCACAAACCGAAGCTCATTTCCTGACCCACTCCTTGACTCTGCAAGTCACCTCTGCTCACCCCACACTCTGCCTTGTAAAGGGCAAACTTGTACCACTCCTAATGAGTTCCCTGTGGGTACAGAAGAGGCATTTCCTTCATGCACTGGTTTGGATTTTGTTATATGTTCACTGCACCGGTGTTTGTGCCTGGCTGACCACAGAAAATATCCCCATATGCATGGGATATTAATTAGTTTTATACTAATCCACAGTTCCACACTGCAAGGAAAGAAAGCAGAAGAAAAACATGGTATATACAGCACCCACTTTGAACATGATGCTTTTCAACTTTCCTTTCCAGGGAAACTACCACAAAGCTTACTAATCACAGAGTCATTCCCTGACTCACTGCCCTGCTTTTGTGGTGCTCCAGCAATAATCAGATAATTAAATTTCCTAGCACACACATTACAAAGTTGATTGATGCTTTTCCCTCTCATCCACCCTTGTGCTGCTGGCAAGTCTGAGCAGAATCCGGTCACAGATAAGCAACTACATTTCAGATCCTCTCAAAGCAAAAAAGACAGCTATTGAAGATTTCTTTTCTTTTTTTAAATTTGCTCCTACTAGAAAAATAAAACATGTTGAAAACTAAATAAGGGAAACATTTGTTTTGAAGTGGCATGTAAGACTTTTTAAAAAAAATGTGTATACCTTCTGATTCAAGCACAGTGGCAAGGCATAGTTTGCTGGGCTTCCTGGACAAGCAGAACACACACATTGCTCCTTTCAGACTTCATCTCACACTCTTCCCGTAGGAACACAGCGAGCCACACCAAAAGGGAGCCACAGCCCAGTAGCATTTTTACAAACCCTGCTTTGCTCCATGACCCAACCCCCCTTGGAGCCCCCATCAGAACAGAAAAGAACACACTGAAGGTAAAACAGAAGGAGAAGCCACAGAAAGCAGCTTAAGAAGAAAATACCAAGTCTTTCTGAGTCAGGGTCTGATTCCAACTGTTTGGAAGTCAGAGACATTCTGTACTTAAAATAACTGAAGACATTTATTCTTGATGAATTTACTTCACCCTTTTTAGCTTACCTTTTTTTAGTATTTTCATTTTTAGCATTTGTGGAAGGAGTTTCATAGCGGTATTCCTGGGTCAAAATTATATTAAGGTTCATGACAAAAACTGATAGGCCACTGACTGCATGTGGATTTATCTTCTCTTAACTTTGGAACATCACTCAGTGCTATTTGGGAGTTCTCTGTCCTAGTTGAGAAGAACAATCTGGCAGCTCTTCCGAAGAAAAATTGTTTCAAAAAATTTTAAATGCCAGAGAAGGAAGGTGGCTGCTTCTGCCACTGCCATCCTTCTTCCTTCCCCATCAGCTCATTCTTCACAGAGTCTGAAGAGGTTCAGTTCCCTCTTGCACCTTAATTTACAGCATCTGTTCCCTGAAGGCTGATTCCCACCCAGGCCATTGCCTGTTGTGATATTCGCCTGTTGACACAATTGTGCTTTACATACAAAATTTTAAGAGTCAAGAAAAAAGAGCAGGGGCAAGGCCTCTGACCTGGAGAAGAGAGAGGAGGAGACATGATTTTAATCAGCCTCAGAAAAACTAAATAACAGCACCTGCAGCAAGGCTGAGCTCCTCCAGCTGAGGATCATAAGCACGAGATGAAGGTGGTGGCCTTGAAGTGTTTATTCTACACCACAACAGATTCCTTAAGAGGAAGAGAAAGCATCTGCACCACAAAGCACCAGGTCAAACAAAGCAAACGGAACAAAGTCCAAGCTTCCAACATACACAGAAGCAAAACTTCCCAAGCAAAGAGCAAATTTTTTTTGGGGGGTGGGGAGCGGAGATAGGTGTGTGTGGGTAAACCTATGACTTAGACCAGGTAACAGCTGAATGGTTTTTAAATATTACAGGTTTGCATTCAGACTGGATCCCAGCTCACTATTCCTTATGTTCTCAATCCTTTCATATTTAGTCTGGACTTGACCAACCACCAGTTCTGCCCTTTATGGAACACAAATGCTCTGCCATCCCCTGTTCTGGCTGTCACATCCGAGAGCCACAGTCTGGCTGTCAGAACAGTACTCGTGACAACACCACGTGTGTTTTCTGGGGAACAGCCTGCTAACCATACAGGGGGAAAGGAAGGCTGTTAACCCTAACACAGTGGGAAGTGTAAATACATTACTGTGACCAGTTTAAATGGATGCACACTGAAGAATAAAACTCTACTGATAAACTGCAGTAAGAATTGGGATATGTGATTCTTAAAAACTTGTGAACTTGCCAGAGATACATCTGCACCATCCACCCCCATAAAGCAACCTCAAATGAATATCCCCTAAAATGATGAATAAGCTCTTATTTCAGTTAATTGAGACATCTTGAAAAGCATAAGAAACATGTTTAATCAGCATTCCCAAATTTGTGGGCAGCTTAATCTCTCAGAACTGTAACTTCAGGAGAGTCATTACCAGCAAAATGACTGCAATTTTTTCAATGCAACTAAGAATTAACGAACTTACATTAACATTTAGCCATTTTATGCAGATGGCATGAAGCAAATGTCTGCTTTGCTCAGATCAAATTTAAGGTAAATACACATTTAGATACCTGTGAACAGCTCTGGCCTTTCTTCAAACTGACATTTGTAAGACTGCATTAACGTCCAGATCCGTGCTCGTAGTGAATTCAGAAAATCTATAACCGGTAGGCAATTGCATTTCAGTCTGTGATGTTTCATGGTTTTTTACACCACCTTTTTTACACCAAATATCAAGCATAGTATTTCCAAAGAATTCATTTCAGTTACTTCAACACTCCCCACCGTAATAATCCTTTAACATGGTGCAGTGTACTGAGAACAAAGCTAAGCCTTTTATGGAAGTCCAGAACTCCAGAATGTCATTTACAGCCTCACAACTGATGCATCCAGAGAGCCTCTAGAGCAGAAACTAGACCAGAGTAGGTTTGGGGATAACATGCTGATTTAAAGGATTTCTCATTTTTCCAAGTATCCCACAAAGCAACAGTACTTTTGACAGAATATTCATGTTTTGATGAAGGAGTCAGAAGTGTAATGGTTAACATTACACCTAAAAGCCAAAGGAGAGAGCAGAGAATCCATTCCCTCTTCCTCCTCCCCGGACAGACAACAGCACACTTCCATTTTCTGCTCCTCCTCTCACAATATACTTTTCTTCTTCCTTGTTCTCCTCTCCCAGTACTGTATTGCTCCCACAGTCACCACTGTGACATTTAGCTACTGAAGCAAGTCCATGTCAGATGCCTTTCACTGCTGTAAAAGCAGCTCTGCTTTTAGCCAAGCTCAGTTATAGCTTCTCCTCTTGAATCAAGGGACTCAAACACGATGAATTTGCTGGCACATTTCTGCCCTGGTTCTACCCAGTAAGAACCCCAGTGGAATGTTTATGCCTGAATGGCTGTAGACTGATGCAAGAAAAAATCCACCAAAGTGATTTGCAGTTAAACTTCAGAAGGAATAAAGACTCACCATTTCAGCTGGGTTCAGTTGGGTTGGGCTGAGCCAAAGGGCTCCAAAATGGAAGCCGAATCCTATCCACAGCTGGCATTAAATGCTTAGTTAATTGAGCTTCACTGCAACTATCAATCCATCAGTTGTTTAACTGCAACTATCATTGCTTTCTGCTTTCCATGGCACAGAAGGGATTAGATTTTATTGTGGATGACTTACAGATGCTAAACCCCCCTGCATAAAATCTGCAAGCCTTTAATGGCAAGGTATCCTATGGACAATATGTGTTTTACTAGTTTAGAATCCTAAGGGTATTCCTTTGGCTTCCCTCTTTTTTTTCCCCCTAAATTAAGATAATACTGGTAAGGTTTATTGTCATTATTGCTATTCATTTTTAAAGAGAAAAGACAACTATACACTTCTGGCTCTCTGGACAGTAACACAGCTGCAACTCATACTGGTTTGAAGATGCAGACATTGTGTTTGGTGGCAAACTCCTCACCAGTAGGTAGCATGTTGGAATGAAGATATAATTAGCTTGACACAGCACTTTAGGAATATCATTGTGAGCTCATTCAGATACTTGCCAGCAATTGCAGCTGCTTCTCAAAATTTAATAAAAACATCAGAAAAAAAACCCTTGATGGTTCGGGGGTTTTTTGTTTTTGTTTTGTTTTTAAATAAATCTCTGGACTAGGAATTCTCCAGAACAACCTAGAGAAAGAAACCCTTTTAATTCCTTGAAATGCTGGTGTGCATCATCTGCTGTACCTCACTGTACCTGAACCACATTCACCAAGTGTGGCATTTGTCTCAAACGGTGTCAGAATCCACACTGTAAAGAAGGAAATTATTGTCTTGCTGGACAACCTGCAGGGCCCAGAACGTTCTCCTGCCATTGTACCACAGCCACCCTGTGATGCAAACAGCCCTTGTCCTAACAAGCTCCAAGCTCCCTAAGAGTAGTTTCTATGCAAAGTTCTCCCCAAAATGACAAAAACACTGTGCATTCCAAAGCCTGCACTTGGAACTCCAATTTCAAGATCTCTTTGTATAAGCCTGCTGAATTTAGTGGTATGATCACAGTATTCAGTGACTTTTGCAATATTGCAATAACACATTTAGTTAAGAAATAACCAGAAAATACCTATGAAGAAAAGGGAACACTGAAACCCCTCAACCTGCATTTGTACTCTCCAAAAGTGCAAAGATGCTGTAGCATCACTGACATATTTGCCAATATCCAGTACTCAATTAAACTTGATTTGTGATAAACCAGATGTATCTTTTCATCCCTTACTTTTAAATTACTACTTAATACTTGAAAATTGTCAAAGCACAGTTGTTCTGCTAAAGACAAACCTTTAAATAGAACTTTGCCTGCTTCTGATTTATGACCATTAACTTCAGTTTCAACACCATCTGATAGAAAGAGAAATTAGCATTTTCTCAACACAATTTCTTCAGACACCAGAAGCAACAAAACTTGCTTTGGGAAATCTGCAAATAAATGTATATCCCCCCTTCTTTCAAAGAGTAGAGTTTTGTTAAGCCACTGTCCTTTGTGTTCCAAGGTAAAAAAGACACTTTTAAAGAAGTACTGCATAGCAATGCAATACTCTTGGTATAAATATTACACCAGGTATCAGCCACAGCCTTCTTTTACTACGCTGTTATAACAATGGAAAAGAGCAAGCAACACCAAGAGGCAATGTTTCTCCACAAATGTTCCCAAAATAATCTGACAGTTTAAAAGTTCAAACTAAAGCCAACAAAAATCTAATCCAGCTCTCAAAGGGCTGTTTAAGTGCATGTTGGCTACGGAACCATCTCTATTTCAGGACTGAGAAAACGCTTGGCAGGGAATCCACGGGAAAGGACGAGAAACCTCTGCAGTTGGAAAATGTAGTATTTATAGAATTTGATTTGCTCTTTGGATCATTTGCTGTGGGGAAAGACACTTGCAGGCAAAGGCCCAGCCCTTCAGTCTTCTTCAGAGGCTTCCCCCGTGTCTGTGTGTGCAGGACATAGGGCAGGGGGTTTCTAGCCTGGAAACTGAGTTGAGCTCTCATGAAACAAAGCATAACACAGCAAGTTCTTGTCCCTGAACCACTTCAAAGATTGTTTTTTCATTTAGTTTTCAAACAACATTCTCACCACTTGTAACACAATAGCTGGGAGGTAGGGTCAGTGAGAGACAGAACAGCTAAATATTCCTATGAAAACCTTCTGAAAAGAAGAGCACGTTAGAGATTTCTTTTTTGGGAGTGGTGGTGATATTGCAGTGTTACAAATCTAACTCAGATTAATGAAGTTATGCACACTGGGCAGACATTCTATAGTTTAGGCTTGTATGAAGAAGAAAAGGGTTATATTCTCTTCATTATTACTACACTGGGAGAAAATAGAAACCATCTGCTGATCCGTAACCCTGATCAGGACCTTCCTGTAGCAAACATGATCTGGATTAGTGGCAAAGAGGGTGTTCTTGGGAGACTCAGTACCCACACAACCCTTTGACAACACTAATACTGGGCTCATCACCTGTTCAACAGAACTCCCTGTGAAATCTGTTCAGTATGAAATGGGCAAGTTACTGTTAAAGCATTTCTGCTTCCAGTTTTCAAATAGTCTAATGCAATGTTCTCAAAATGAAAGGCACTGGACAGTGAAAACTCACACTACTTCTCAAGCACAGATAAATGTTGACTTCTGTTGAGAAATAAAGCAAAACCAAAGAAGAGAGTCACAAAAAAGCAAAGCAAAACAAACCAAGACCCTTTAAGTAATTTTCAGAGTGACAAGTTTTAGTTTCTAATAAGTATTAATAAGCTTAAAGTGAAAAAACAAAACTGTTCTCCTTTAGTAAAAAGTGACTTTGCATCTCCTGCAGAATACTGAGAGGCTGCAGAGCCAGACTGAAAGAAGCAAACTGGCTGGTAAGTACTTTCAAGTATTTTATTGCATTCTTACTGTGAGTGATAAAAAGAACGATGCAAATGCTGTATCACGTGCAGCTATGCTGGCATTATTGTCAATTAATCCAAGAAGACCCACACTGTGCAATGTATTTCCAACACAGGACTCAAAAGCTGGCAAATGTACTGACATTGTGTTAGTGGGGAGAAACTACAACGTTTCACCTGGAAGCAGGGGGAGGGGACGACAGTCATTCCCTCTGCACTTCTAAAAGAAGAATCACCAGTTTTCAGCAGCAGAAAAGGAATGGCAGAAGTGGCAACTGGGTTTTACAGCACTCTTGGTCTGATCAATCACTGCTCATGTGGACAGGCAAGGTCTGCGGCCTTTTTGCTCAAAACATTCCCCATCACAGTGGATTTGTTGTTCTATTTCAATGTTATTGCAGCAATTCCAGGAAAAGTGACAAGCTGGGAATCATAGGACTATGTTAAAACGTTCAAGGTTCAGATATTGCAGGAATCTTACAATACAAAAGAAATCTCTATCTTCACATAAGCACTGCAGAAATTCACACTGAAAGGCAAATCCCAGCAGTTTGTGAAGGCATATTATTTAAGTGAAACAGCTTTGAGTTATATTTCTCTTGCTCTTCAAGAAGAAGTGTCTATGGACTGAAAACTCAGCCTGCAAGGGACAGAAAAAGGCATGCAAGGCATTGGGAATCAAGTATGGAAGCAAGATTATAGACCAATGAATTCACCCAAAGGAAACTTCAGCCTGTTTCCCAGGCCAGACGTCCAAGTTCAACTCCAGCATGGCAAGGGCTTATACCTAAGAAGGAATAGAGGTCTCCAGAAAATATGGAACTGGAGGATTGACTTTTCATAACTAGGGGATGCATAAAAGAATACACATTCATTTAAAAAACTCCACAAACAAAAAACCCAACCAGAAAACCCATATCCCGGCTGTGGGTTATGAATCTTGCTGAATGCCAACCATCCTATTGTTCTGTAGCAAGAAACAAATACTCAATTCAGAGTTCATTGGACGGTCTCAGCAAGGGGAGGTTCTATACAAATTTCATCTACTTACCCACTCCTGCCAGATCCCCAATCAAAACAACAGTCTTTTCTGACAGCATCTCCCCCACTTGGAATATGCTTCTTTCCCAAAATTAAGCACAGTTTATTCCCTGGTTACAGGATACAGGACACCCAAGACAAACAGAACAACTTTATTATTCTTCTCATTATTGCTATACTGCACACTGAGGAACAGAAGACGTTTCAAAGGACTGCTTAGTCCTTCTTCCTGTCCTGAAGCAAGATTAGAAAAAAAATATCTGTCCAAACTGTGCTTATCCTACATCAACTCCACCATATCCCCCCCAGCCAGAAAAGAGTTCTGTTCTTTACACACGGTAAATGCCATCTTTCTTCTTGAAAATTAAATTGCTTTTTCCCCCCTTATCCTTGCAAGACTCTTATTGATCACTAGCCTCCTAATGACCAAAATAATTAAATCCAAAACCCTAACACACTGTGGACTGTTAAATCCATGTCCAGGCTTCGTCTTCTGGAATAAACAAACATAATTAATTTAAAAATTGCTCACAGCGTATAGAGGCAAATATATTTATTTTCATTTCCCTTTTCCAGACTCCTTTCAAATCCCCAACAATACTTTCCATGCAACACACGATTGAAGTGTAGAACTTGTCAGTGCTACTGAGAGTGAAATCACTGCTCTTGCAGGAAGAAAGGTTAGAAAAAAAATCACTGCTGAAGCGTTACCTATAATTAATCATTCAGTTTGATTTCTTTGTAATGCAATTATTCTCCAGTTTGCATTTGATCATTTAATTTTGCATTCCAAATGCAGCATTTTATAGTTTAACCTTTCTTTTATTTCATGTTATTGATTTCAGATTACAGTTGCAGTGCACAATTTGGCTTTCTAATCTTGCCCTTAAAGTGCTTGCATAAAACATGGAGACAGAATAGGTTCTTCATATAATTACACATCAGCAAGAATTAACAAGTTAAGAAGCTGATCCATTGTCTGCATGTTCTTACACACACACATTATCTGTTGCACTCATTCTCTGTTTATATTAATAACATCAGAAATATTCTGTGCTCTGCACCCAAGTCCCACAGGTTGTACTTATTGACCTGGTACAACAGCATAACTTACCAGTTTACATCAAGAAAAGACAGAGTAAGTTGGGCATTGTTAGGATTTTGTTTTTTATGTTAAGGAAGACTATCCCCAATGTAAAGAAAACCCCACAAAAACTGGAGGTGGAAGGGTGGCCAATTATTGCTGTTTTAGTGTAAAAAAATTATGTTTTAGAGAAAAATAGTAGCTCATGCACTGTAGATATTTTAAATATTTTAAAAGAATGATGTGTCAAATTTCTACAGCAAGAACTTGATTAAAAATGGACAATGTGTTCTAAGTGTTAGAATGTGAATTATGCACAGAGTTTCTCCTTTTTTTGGAAGCAACCTTTCAAATAAACACCTTTTCCCAAGGTTATCTACTAACAACTATAAAAAATATTGGTAGAACATTTGCACATATTTTTCTTGTTCTCTCCTTCACTACTTCATTGTTAAAATGGTATAAAGGTTAGAAGGGTTTACTGCTGCTGTAGGCTCCCAGTTCTTCACGTTTTTGAGTCAAAATATATCCCAAGAGTCTCACTGGATACTCATGTGTTTATATGGCCAATGGCACCACTTGCCAATCACTAGGATGAAACTGAGAAGTGAGACCACGTTTATCCTCCAGTCTTAGCCAAAATTCAGTGCTCAGTAAGGTGGCCCAGTTGCAAACAAAAATAATTTTTCAGACAGGTGCTGCTTCGTAATTAAGCTGGACTGGATTTACAAACTCTCACTTCCCATTATTCTGTGGCAGCCAGAAAACATTCACTCATATTGGAAAGCCCATCCTGACCTAGTGAATTTATGACAGTCTTTTTGAGCTAATCACGTTCCAGCTACTTCTTCATTCTGCATCCATTGCATACTCTCTGGGGCAATAGTAACCATTTCCAAGAAAAGTTAGTCCTTACCTGTAAAAAACCAGAAAGCATTCTTTCCACAGAACAAATGAAAAAGCCAAGAGACTTTTCCAGAGAGCAGGAAATCTGGTTCAAAGAGAACATCCTGGTGCTGGAAATGCAGTGTGTGTTGATGTTGCAAAAATAAATTAGCACACAGTAGGAGGAGCACGTTAAATGCTTCTTGGAGAAATAGTAACATGCTGCTTTTTTTTTGTATTACCTGCTATTTTAGTTTAATTAAGTAGGCTTTCTGCCCTATTTGAAGTACCTTCTGCAGTCTGACACCACCTGACTGTGAATTAGAACCAGCAGCAGCAATTTCAATGAGTTGCTGAGACCAGCAGCAGTAATTATGCCACAAACTGTAGGCATAGAGGTGCAAGAGCAGTAGAGAAGTCTGCACCTTACAAAACATTAAAGTTCTGGAGATACAATAAAGTGAACAATCCATAAGAAAAAACAACTGAGGATACCTCAGAGTTGTCCCAAAGCAGCCCCTTCAGCTCCAGTGACATTTTGTTCCACTGGCATGTTTCTTCCAATTTTGCTCTGAAGCCAGAAGCTCCATCCTTCCAAGGCCTAGGCAAAGTTGAAGCAACAGCCAGTCATGTTCTAAGGGAGAGAAAACATATAGTGACTTTCCCAGGGCAACACACTTTGAGTTCAGTTTTTATGCTCTCTTGCAATGCTGTGCATTGATGACACAGGGATGTTTTCATCACTGCTGAACAGTGTTTACACAGAGTCAAGGCCTTTTCTGCCCCTCACAGCACCCCAGTGAGGAGGTGGGAGGGGACACTGCTGGGCCATCCCTGGGGACGGCTGAACACCTGCCTGCCCTGCCTGTGGGAAGTGGTGAATGTATTCCTTGTTTGCTTTACTTGCACACATGGCTTTTGCTTGACTTCTTAACCTGTCTTCTCTCAGCCCATGAGTTTTCTCACTTTTACTCCTCTGACTCTCTCCCCCATCCCACTGGCAGGCTGTGAGGGAGTGGCTGTGCAGGGCGCAGTTTCCAGCCGGGGTTAAACCACAGCACAGTTGGTCTGGCACAAATTGACTAATGGTTTTACAGTTGCTGGACACCAATTAAATCAAAAACACTCAGTGCAATTTTCTTCATCACTACTGATTCATTTGCATGCATATGTCCAAATAATTCCAACCTCAGTGCAGGTGCATTATGTTAATTTCATATTATGTGCACTTTAAATATTTACTTTCCTATACCTTACTCAAAATTACACAATAAGTAGGAAGTATAGAAGTTATTTTAATATTAGAGCAAATTTACTTTTGGTTTCTGATGCACCCTGCTGGATTGTACTTCTTCTGAAAGTTGGAGTCTTTTTTCTTCAAATGTTCCCTTTTATTTCAATATATCCCAACAAAAAATGAGTAACAGAGAACAAACAAAATATGAAAGCCCAGTGCAACAAAGGAAATTCAACAGAAATTATTTACAGTGTCTGAAGTGGTGCAGACATTTAGATGCATTTATTTCATCTCCTCCACTCAGTAATTGCTTCAACTCTATACTAAACTCTCTGCTTTGGATCTCAAGGCTGCAGTCAAAATCCTCTCAGGCATTTCAACCGTAGAAGTCACACGATTGAAGAAAGCACAACAACACAGTGTTCCAGTATCAACAGCCTCCATAGTTCAGAGAAAGAAACTATGGAGAACTGCCCTTCAGCTTTCTGAAGACCATCAAAAGCACCTCTTGGTACACATTCTGCAGAGGAAGCCACTGACTGGAAGCACTGGTAACAGTTCATCTCTACTCACTGCATATCTGTTTTAAATTACAGTTGTTCCATATCCTTAATTAAGTTTTTAAAAACCCATACATACCTAAAGCATACACAGATTTCTAACAAAATAGATGAATAATAATAATAAAGATTGTGGTACAGCATTTCCCACCCTCTTTCGTAAGTTACATATGGAAAAATCCCTGAGAGGAGAAGCTCTACTGAACAGTAATTTGATTTTGGTCAGAAACATTATCACCATCCAGCCTTTACTGGGCCATCCCTCCAGCTGTGCCATCACTGCTAAGGAAAAAAAAACCCTTGCTTTTTAGAACCGCTGGAGTTAAATGACCTGGTTTTCTCCTGACAGTTGAAATAGAATTAATGGTCTAAACACAACTTTACTTAGATCTTACTTTCCTTAGCACCGTGACCTGCACTCTGCCCCAGCTCACCTGCACTGTGCAGGGTGTGGGCAGGCCGGTCCCCTCATGGCTGGGCTGGTCCCCTCACACCCCGGACGGTCCCCCCATGGCTGGGCTGGTCCCCTCACAGCCTGGACGGTCCCCTCATGGCTGGGCTGGTCCCCTCACACCCCGGACGGTCCCCTCATGGCTGGGCTGGTCCCCTCACACCCCGGACGGTCCCCTCAGCACCCGGACTGGTCCTCTCATGCCCTGGCCAGTCTCCTGATGCCCAAGCCGGTTCCCTCAGTACCTGGACTGGTCTCCCCTCACGCCCAGTGGGCAGGAAGGTGCCACACCTCAGGTACTGCCCATGCATGACCCCCTCACAGTGCCCTGTCAGCGTGAATTGAGAACACCTGGAACAGTGCCCTGTCAGCGTGAATTGAGAACACCTGGAACCCCCGCTCCTCATGAACTGGGCAGAACTGCTGGCAACAGCAAAGATGGAAGGTCAGATGGCATCAGGTCATCTCCAGAAAGGTCCTGGTGTGGGTTTTCTCCCTCGGGACTTCAAGGACTGAATGAGGCGCTTGATGTCGTGGTCTGGTTGACATGGTGGTCTTTGGTCAAAGGTTGGACTTGATGATCTCAGAGGTCTTTCTGAACCTTAACGATTCTGTGATCCTATGACTTCACTTATTTACAGTGAAATTACAGTGAAATCTGCAAAGAACTGTCTGTAGGGCTGCTCTGGTTGTGTCAGAACGGGCGGGAACCAGTGTGACCCCTCATCAGCTCCAGCAGGAGATCCAGCTCGGACGGGCACGTTCCCACAACACCCAGGACATGGCTCTCACTTGTCCAATACACACACATCTTGGGGCACTTTCTCAGGGTGTTGCTATCACTTCTCAACCTGTCACACAACTTTCTGCAACTTGGTTATATTGTGCCCACTCCTAAGTTTGTGTAAAGGATTCCCTTAGTGTGCTGTGTCCTTGTTGATGCTCGCACTTAATTCCCAAGGAATTCAAGTATGGATCAACCAGATAAGAAATAAACCACGTCACATTCATCTTGAGTTACTTTATTTTTCACAATAATAAAAAATAAATTAGTCATAAACAAAAATAGTTAACATTTTTTCATCAAAGAGAAAAAGTATACAATATGAAAGGGATGCTGTACAGTTCTGGTTCAGGTACATTGCCACAGATACATATTCCTGAACGAGTCAGAAAGCAATTTGCCTATACTCTCCCCTTTAATTCACTCAAGGAACTGGCTAATCAGAAAGTTTAGAAAATTGTATTATGGATTTACAGTATGACATATATACAAAAAATATATATGTAATACCTGTGCTATAAAATTCCCTAAAAAGCTGGGTTAGTATAATGAAAAAGCTGGACAAAATTTGAATGGTATATGTAAATAAATACATATTAGGTCCCTTTTAATAAAAAAATCTGCCTATTCTAAATATTTGAAATATTTTGGTGCAGTGGCTTGTTCCATAGACACAGCTCAGAATTACATATTTCCCATAGACATCTTGTATTTACAAATAACAACAAAATAAGTTAGAATAAAGTATATCCTTCTGCCCAAAATCAATTATGAGGGTCAAGTAGACAATTTTATACATATAAAAAAAAGTTAGGGTTTCTTTTGTCTCCCGTCCTTCCTGATCTTCCATGTAGATCCTGAGTGACTACGATGGGACTTCACAACTCGCATGTACCCAACCCCTGCCAAGGCCACCGGTCTCAAGAGACCCAAAGGCAGCATAGAAAAACAGGTCAGGGCAAGCAGCAATGACTGCTGCTGGCAGGTCAACGGTTTATCAGAATGAAGCTTCCCTCCTCTCCAGGGATGGTGGCAGTTATCTGTATCCCGTTATAGCACATGGGGATATAGAAAATCGGGAGCTCTCATTCTTTAGAACTTCTGGCTGTTAAAAGCTGAGCAGCAAAGAGCTGAGTTCAGGTCTGCTGTGAGTTCTCTTAAACGGAATTTTCTCCCTTTCATCAGGTCTGAATTTTGCCCACACTACCGAGATATTATAATGATCAGAAGTTTAATTTAAAATACATTGAAAATGCTTAGTGGATGATTTTTCATTTCTGGTGTGGAAATAATTATTTTACTCCACTTTCTAAGCAATGTCTAATTTATCTCCCACAAACATTCTGTAAATTTAGACATAAAGGAAGTCTACATTACGTTCAAAATGTCATGTTTTGTGTTCGAATTACAGGCGTGCACATAAATTATCTGCCCCACACACAGAACAGCTCTTAAGAAGTCAAAGACACTAAGTCTAAGTCTCAAGAAGACCAAGTAAACACACAGCTTTTCCTTTGTGAAGAGGATAATCCTTTTTTTAATGTAATAAAATATGAGAATAAATGGCCACTACGTACTTCAATAACTGTGCAGTCGCTGCAGGGGGGTTAATTCAGTACGTACTTTACTACTACACACTCAAAACCAGCCAACAGGGATACACACAGACACAAAAATCCCCGGGCTGGCAGCAATATAGCTCTCTTAACAGCTGGGCTAATTTCTAACACTGATTCTTACAAACCAAAAGGTCAGCTCAGGATTTTCAGTAATTCTGGCAAAATTTAATATTGTAACCCAGGGGACAAAGGGATGAAAGTGAGATAAGAGGAAGAGGAGAAGAGTCAAGGGGTGTGGGTGTAAAAGGGGGACAGGTCAGGATGAGAATGGGGAAAACAAAGCTCTGTAAAGCACATTTTCCTACTTACAGTGGTATAGATTATAAAGAGAGAAAGCAAAGTATTTCCTTCAGGAAGACATAACCTCTCCTATACCAGCCATAAGCTGTTTGAGCCCCTACCTTTCTCCTCCCTCAGTGGTGACTGGCACTCTCTGGGACTCAGACATAAGCAAGGTCCTCGAAAAGCTGCTGCCCCAGGTGGTCTTCTGTTCAACCAGTGTAATGTACTCCTTTGAGTCAGGGCTATAATGACATATATATATATGACTGATATATAACTGCACCATATTGTCATAAAACTGGGATCTAACCAATAACATTAATGCTAAACACTGCCTTATTCATACAGAAAAATTCTCCTTTTGCTGAAGGACTGGGGGAAAAAAGAGGCCAGTTCCCTGTGCAGGGCTACTGCAGCACTCCTGCAGCCAGCCCATGGCCACACATCACAGCTGGGCTCCAAGGCTGGCAGGCCTGCAGGATCCCCCACGTCTCCTGCACTGCACTCCCAGCTCTCCACTGCCTCCCAGCAAGCCCTTCCCTGATCCAGAGCCCTGGGCACTGCAGGTCAGAGTCACCAAAGCTAACACTAACTCTGTCTCATTGCTGGCCATTCCCACAGGAGCAACCCTCACGCTCCCACAGCATCTTCTGGGAGAGGAAGGGAGAACTCCATGAATTCAGTGCTCTCAAACTTGGCATGCAATTGCAGCACACAAGGAATTCTACCTACATATGCTTGAAGCTGACATTGCACAGGAGCCGGCAAACCCTGATGGGCCCTGGATAAACACCTGCACCAGGAGTCCTCAGTTCCAAAGGGAAAGTGCTTTGAGACACAGAGCCTGCTCTGATTTTGGCCAGCTGCACATCTGTAAGTCATGAAAGCTCTGTGCAGCTGGACTGCTTAGACTCTTCAAATAGACCATCCAACTTACTCTGGTCCTCCTTCATTGTGTAAGGTGAAAATCTTCAAGCCAAGGAAGCATATCTTTTTACACCGTTCTGCAGGATTTTGACTGATGTAAAATGTCAGAAAAAGAAACTGAAGCATTTAAAATCACAAGTCTGCATTATTTCTTACTTATATTGGGTTTATATCCGCTCTCAGTCTACTACATTCATTTAAGGCCACCTTTGACTTCCAGCACAAGTAAAATCAGGTCCTTCTACAGGCATCATCCTAAGTGCCCAAAGGCACTGCTCCATTAAAACACTTGCTACAGGCACAATTCCAAAGAGTGCTTTGCAAGATGGTGGAATCTTAGCACAGCACTTACTCTGTGCGGACAATATTAGTATATCAAAGTGCTGATAAAAAGGGCTTATTAGTTCATTTTGCAGGAACAGCTATTTTGATAATGCTGACACATGAGATGATAAATGATGAAGTTCAGCAGCATTCTGGCAGTTTTCTTACCATCAGATGTTTAATTAGGTGAAATGGTGGTTTTGGTTGTATTTGGTACACCTGAAAACTGTCTCTTTACTTAAAAAACCAAAACATGTACACTGTGTATAATCACAGCTCACTGCACTTAATTCACAAAGCTGTACATATTAGGTGTACTACAGGGTTACACTGCTATGTGTATGTATATATTCTTTGATAGTCAGCTGCCAAGAATTCTGTTTACTTTAGAAAAGTAAACTTAACAGAGCCTACAAGATGATTATCTTTGTCAAATAACCTAATGGTCACATATTCCAGAGCAAAAGAACATATTTTATAAAATAGGAGGATCTCATGTCTGTGTGCTGAGCCACTGACTGTCTCACAGCCAGAAGTGTGCGTAACATAATTTTCCACGGGCTGACTGCAAACCTGATTAGCTCCCTGCATTTCATCTGCCTTGGGGTTTTCAGGAAGCCTTTTTATGGAACAGGTATCTCCCTCAAGCTGACAGGATACACTTCCTTGGGACAAAAGAGACAACAACAAAAATTACACGATGTATGTCAAGATTTGCTGCAATGAGACACACAGATGAAAAGCTGTACTTCGAAATACTGGATTCCAGAGTTGTTCACACTGCACTTTCTCCATAACATTCTTTGGTCGAGAATCTAAGGAATATCTATCTATAAGTTATCTTCATGGATAAATCTTCATAATACAAGGGAATAGGACTGTAAAAGACTCATGAACTCAGAAGTTTTCTAATTAGCATTTCTGTTTCTAACAATTTTATATAAATTATTTACAGTAAAAAAGCCTAAGTCAAGGTGTACAGAAACAGCCAAAGACATGATTGGTTTATAGTCACAAAGACTGACTTTAGATTCTGGGGAAAACACTTTTTCCTTTCATTTCCTTTAGCCAAACAGTGGTAGTTCATAATGGCTAAAATATATTTTTCACGAGTGACCGAATCTAAAACTTCAAAGGTTTGTCTCAATTCAAGGCAGCTTTCAGACTACAGGAATTCCACCTTCCTGTGGCTTTCAGCACAACCCCTGATGTGACCAGTACCACACCCAGCAACCTTTGCCTCCCAGAGCTCCATTCCCTTTCCACATCCTCTCCACCAAAGCAGTAGGGAGAAAGGAACACACGGTGAGGCTCAAACATGGTTCTGCATCAGTAGCAGGACACCTTAACCCCTGTTATATCCCACCTCTGGGAGTGACTACATGATTGTCACAGCTGTTTTTCAACTCAGACATCAGGCACCATAGAAAGAGATGCGTAGTTGAGCATCACTAGTTTACAAAAAACATGCTGTAATAAACAGCTGAATAAGCAGCGGTGTTCATTTTTTCCTTCAGCCTTATTTACACATTTGAAAGACCTCTCAAGCAAAGGCTAGAGAACATGCAGATAATGCAAAAACTGATCTGCTCTGCACAGCATACTCTATTTGCTTTTAGCAAGTCCCAAGGCTGAGCACAGTAATTGCAGAAATGAAAAATCACCACTTAAATTCAGCTCCAAGTCTGCAGCCATTCTTGAGCAACAGAAAAGGAGTGGTATGAACAGATCTGTGTGATGAAACACTGAGTGGAAAAAGACAACTGATCAAAACCTGACGAATGTCAACAGCCAAGATCTCCTTCTGACAGGTACTCGGGTACTACACTCACACTGCTGCCTGATACCACGAGTAACACACAGCTACAGAGCACACAGGCCTGCATCCTTTGGTGGTTGTTTCAGAAACCGGTGACACATCCAGACTAGGTCTGGACAAAGTCCTTTGGTATGGTAGTTGTTAAGCAATAGTGCAGAGACAAAGAATCAGGCAAGATCCCAGTTCACTGAAATAACTGTCCCACGGGAAAGAGACCTCGGCAAGGGAAACAATCACTTTTATATCAGCAAAGGCTCTTCACCTCCCTGGTGAATCTGTCTGCCTGACAGATGGAGTTGTTACAGACTTGAAGGGCTAGACACTGGTGTCACTCCGGTAGGTAAATATTTTAAAATCCATACAAAATTAGAAAAGTGTATCTTCAAGAGTTTATGAATTAAATATAAAGGCACTTTTTGGCAGTCAAGCGTGTATATACTTACTGCCTGAGGACAGGACGTTAGTTAAAAGTACAACTGAGAGAGCTTAACAGTGACTAATTATGAATGGACTGAAGTAATTAAAAATATATCTTAGAGTGCTAAGAAACTGATAAGAAATGGGTCTTCAAGGGTCTGGTTCTTTGGGAAATAATTTTTCTCATGTGCATGTTTCATTGATTTAGTCATCTAATTTAAGGCAGTCCAAAATACCAAGTAAAAGTAAGCACTCAGAAAATAACGCAGCAGCTGCATCCGTACTGGTCAACTATCTCCAGTAACTGCCTGCAATTGATTCAGTCTTCATTAATTTCACAATATTAAGGCTGGTATGTTCCTTAAATAATGATCTGATGAGCAGGTGCAAATAATAGTATCATTAGCAACTAACGCTTTAAGAAGATCATGGTTTTACAACAAACATCTTACAAGACATAACTGCACAATAACTGAAAGGGTGTGAGGTTTAACCATAGTCTTTGATGCACTCAGCAAATACAAAGCCCCATCTCTAAGAAGCTCAAAGTGCTGCAGTGGAAGCAGTCACACTGTTCAAGCTCCACCTGCAGACCGACACTGCTGCTCTGAGCAGAGAGTATTTGTTATCTCCGGCCCAGGAAGCCCGACTGTCTGTTTGCCACACGAGTGCAGGAGGCACAACAGGCCGTTTTGTAGTAGGTGTAGACACAGAGCCTGGCCTGAACCACAACGTTGCAGTTGTAGTATTTATCTTTGCAGTTCTCATCTGTGGAGGAGAGGGAAGAGACAAGGAGTGAAGAAAGCAGTAATGAAGAGACAAATAACCAATCTCCTCTCTTTTACCATGTAAAATCCCTTGGATCTCTATTTAAACATTCCTTCCCAGGTCAAAATAAGCTACCTATGCAAATATGTTAGATTATTCAAGATTTTATACATTATAATAAAAAAATAGATAAACCGCAGAAGAAATGTACCCATCCCCATATCCCCAGATTTTTTATGTAGTTGTCTTAAAGTATGTTGAATAATTCTCAACTGAAACTTGTAAAGGAACATTAAAACTGTTTCTAAATTATGTATCTTCCTTTTCTTTGCCATTCTCATTGCTATTAAAATCAAATCTGTAGGAGCTGAATGACTAATTCCAAAGCCAAATTGTCTGTATGTGTACATTTAATATACCTATAAATAAAAGAAAATTGCTTAATTGCACTTCATGTCCAAATTTAATGTTGTTGGTTCTTACGGAACCTGTTACCAAATACATATCACACATGATCCTCTTTTTGTTTTAAAGACTCTGCCAAGAGAAACCTTGGAGAATGCAAGGAGACAGCAGAAAAACACCCTGTATGTACCATTCTCACAGAAGCAGATCTCTCACGTTCTCAGCAACTTCAAAAGTAAGCTAGTTTCTTACACATTACTAGGAAAACATTTTAAATCAGAAATGAAAACCTACTTTTACAGCAGAGAAAAGAGCTGTATTTTGTGTGAAAATAAAACTGACCTCGATAAAGAAAATACACCATTAGAACCTCTTCAAGACTATTAAATATTTTCCCCACTAGATGGAGATCCACAGTTAAAGCAGAAGCTTCCTCTTCCTTACCTATTTCAGGGACACAGTCTTGTGTGTTACACGGTTCTTTCTCCTCAGGTTTCAGCTGTGGATCACACTGAGAACTGGCTGCCATGTCATCTGAGAGACAGCGCACCTCCCGGACCCGGAATCCTCCTTCACACGATTTGGAGCACTGAAACAATTAGGCTGAAGTTCATGAAGACAATATGAGATGTGTAAATACAGAAAGAAAAGAAAAGGGAACCCTGAGGCCAGAGCCAGGCATCCCCGTAGCCTTTTATCAACTTCACCATACAGGGTTTTATTTTCTATCTATGAAGCCCATAATATACAGGGGCAACTTTGTTAAAGATTCCAAAACATGTTTGACCACAGGAGAAACAATTGGACAAGTAAATGTGGTGGACACTGCAACTGACAGCAAGCTAGGATAGCTCCCTTTCTGAATTTATTAGTTAGCTTCTTGCTTCTTAATTAGTCTTCTTGTTCTCTGCTTATTTATACATAACTCCCAAATCTACTCTTTCCACAATGTTCTCTTTTCCTACTTTAAGAACTCTCTGCACTGAACCCTCCTACTTGATTGAACCTGCCCCCACTTGCCCTTTTGCCATTTAATAATATACAAGCAGGAATAATTTTAATTGCCTTTTTTTCCAGCACTCAAGTATTTTTCACCTCTTGCAGCACAATTTACTAAGCATTATAGGTTTCTCTGGACATCAAAAGACAATATGTCTGTGCTCCTTCAAAGTCTGTTATGAAGCCAGAGACTTCTGTACTTGCTTGTCATGGTGTTTTTAAAGCCAATTATTACACATTTCTGCCCATACTGAAGCAAATTCCCTGTTGATTTCAAGAATTTTGCCAGAGTGAGGTCTTTGAGATTTGGTTCACTGTCCAGTTTGACCTAATGCTCACAGACTTAATTAAACCTGCGTAATTTATAATGATTAAAACCTTAACAGCCCCAAACTAGTAAGAATGTTTTCTTTCTGACTTTTTTGGCCTAATTATTTCTTTCCTCAACATTGCAGAAACAACTTATCCCGATCATAAAATCAGATGCTGCAGCAAACCAACCAAAGTATTCTCAGTATTATATTCTCAAACTGCTCTTTCATCTTGAAGTACAGCCTTTCCCCACTTTGGACAGGGCAGCTCTGGGGCAGTAACAGAACACCTTTTTTTTTGGCGTTACTCCTGTTACATGCCTGTACAGAATACTGCAATTTTTCCACATGCATCAATAAGAGCTTCGGTTCCCGTTTGCAGAGATCTCAAGCACTTGAAGCAGAACCAAGACACCCAGCAGACTGCACACAAACCCAGCCATTTCATCCCCCCGACTGAGAGGCTGTGCCATTTATTTTAGGTCACACAAAAGGGCCGAAGAGATGACCTGACAGTTTCCAAACCCAGCACAGGGGCTCTGGGCCAGCTCTTCTGACAACCCACAATCCTTTCTCTTCAGGTCTAACAGTAAGAAATGCCACATACCCTGTTGAGAACTGTAACAGAATAGAATCATAGAAGAGTTTGACCTTGGAAGGCCATCTAATCCAGTCCCCCTGCACTGGGCAGGGACATCTTCAACTAAAACAGGTTGCTCAGAAGGAGAATTGAAGCCAAACATGATTTTGTAAAACCTCTGCTAGCAGATGGATTTCTTCCTACAGTGAAGATGGTCACAAAGGCTTTAAGGATTTCTAGATGCTGTTTCTTAGAACAGTAACCAGAGATTTCTAAATACCTATCAGATCCTGAGTAAGCCCGCACCTTGTTCCTCTTGCTGCCAGAAAGCACATGTTGTCACGAGCAGAGGGACTCTGCCCGCTGTGTTCTGTGGAAGCAGACGGGTGTATCTCTTGTGGCTGCACACCCACAGGTTCACCACTGAAAATGGCTTTGCTAAGGGGAAGTTATTTAATCTGAACAGTTCAATAAACAATCCAAAGAATTTCCAGCAACACCAAACAACCTGCTCTGATCTGCATGGCTTTATAATGAACTTGACTTGGATGTTGCTGTCAAATAAGCACCTACACCTGCAATTAAGGGAGAAAAAATAGGATTCCCTTCAGCTGATTTATTTTGTTAAAAACATTCTACCTTATTTTCTTCTTTCTAGTGTTGCCAGCAGGTCAGTCAAATAATTGAGCATTTAGTAAAAAGAAAAATCAAAATAATTTCTCTCTCATGTGGATGAGATATTTCCAAAGGTTCCTAACCAAGGGTTTACTCACACTAAAGGCATCTGAGTTGCATCCACATGTCAGAGCTGTCACTGGGAATTTATGGCTCAGAGAAGGGTCTAAGTGACTGCATGAGATATGATGTCGTCTCAATCTAAGGTGACAATGAACTTTCTGGTTTTCATTTAGGAGAAAAATGCTGATTTTTTTCTGGTAAAAATCCAATAAGCTTTATTGGATATAGGAAATGATGGAAAGACAGATGAAACCAAAGCCTTCTGGGGCACACTGGGCAATGCAGCTGGTTCACTTTCAGGGGAAATTGAAGATTCATTGAGTTCTACATTTTCTCTCAGCAAAGTTCTCAGTATCACAGAGAAGAATTTACAGTAAAATATTATGGCAAAACTGACCTTAAAAACCAAATACATCCCTCATTCTTTACTAAATGCTCCTTAATTTTAATGAAATCAGAGATCTGAAAGGAACTTCTTAGTGCAGGTTGTCTCATGAAAGGGGCAAACCAACTTTATAAAACAGGAAGATTCTCTGAAGAAGAGATGAGTGATGAAAAGACAACTGCGCAGTGTCTCCAGGTCAAGATACTTCCTAACTTTCCTAAGCTCCACTGGGTGAAGGGTTTGCTTTCTTTTTAGTATCATCCCTGTGCAAAATAAAGTCAATATCACAATCAGTGCCTTTATCCAAACGGTGCTCTCATTCAATACGAATGGAAAAAGCTGTATCAAACAAAATACAGGTATAGGAAAGCATGAGAGACTTACTGTGCTCCATTCTGTATGAAACCACTTAGATCCACACGGTTTGAGGTAGCAGGATTGCTGGATGGGAGGTTTTTCCAAATATGAACATTCATAGGGGTCCAAAACATCAAAATTACCTTCAGTTTTCCTAACACAAATGACTTCTCTCTGCTGAGTTCCACTGCCACATTCAGAAGAGCACTGTATCAGAAAATAAACAAACAAAGTGGGGGAATTTGTTACTCCACTTCTGTCCTCCAGCTTGCTTACAAAGCAACATGTTTCTCTGCATGTTTGTTCCTGACCTAAAACAGCACGCCCCCTTACACACATGTATACTTGCATTTTAAATCAATATTCAAACAGAAAGATTTGGACACTCATCTAGACACCGACATCCAAAACCCATTTTTTCACTTTCATATGTTTTTTTCTCAGAAAAAATGAGCTTAACTGTATCTTTTCTTCCATCACTGCCACATGACTTGAAGAGAAAGAAAAAGGGCAAAGTATTCCTTAAGATCCAGCAGTGAGATTTTTCTCTCTCAGAATCAGAACAGCAGCCTAGATAAGCCTTGGGTTACTATTATTATTTGTAGGCAGCACTAACAAAGTAGCCACTGGTCCCAGTTAAGCACCAGTACAAGAAAAAGCTGAAGGATATAGTAATGATTTAATTCATCAAGTGACTACTGACTGTCTCAGGTATTACATATTTAATTTTTTTTTTCATTTTTGATCTTAAAAATGGCTACAGACATTAAAAAGATACTTCTGCGAGTTTTTATTCCATGTGGTACCACAGACTCAAAACATATTTCTAATTATTTTAATGAATAAGATGTAAGGCTCCAAGTATACTTCTGGAGAAACCTGAAAGTGTCGTTTCACCTGTAGCTACAAAAAAGAAACTGGTATTTATTTTTCTAACCAAAAGAGAAGCATAACTCACTTTCTCCATAAACCACTTGTTGCTGAAGCAGGACTGTATGGACTGCACTGAACTTTTGAGGGTTATAAGGTTAGAGCACAGTTTTGGAGCTTTACAAAGCTCCACCTTCTGTGTAGTTCTTAGAAAGTGCCTTGATCTGCCAGCATGTTATTTTCATGTTTGCAAGTATCTGTGTGATGCAGTGTTGGTTCCAGTTCTGAAAAGCAAATTTGAGTCACTTGGATTCTTACTGTCCATTTAAAGGTTAGGTACACACACAGTACTGCTCCTGGCACTTGGAAAAAGCGTTTTACAAGGTGATTCCAGCAACATATGGGTCTCTGGGTTGCATAGAGGACTATGGTTTTCAGAAGGCTTTTTCTAGCCTAAACCAATCATACGTTACCACAGTGGGGATTTTATTTATATTCTGGGTAGAATTTAAAATCCCTTTACCAGATTCCCACCAAAACCTTGAGCTGAACGAAGAACCTTAAGATAAATGCACCCAAATAAATCCTACTCTAAAAGTAACTGCATTTTCTTGAACACCAAACATCTCTGTTGCTGCTCTGCTTTACTGGTTCCTCCAGAAGGCAGCATGTGAACATCGAGCCTCAGCTCTAGCAGAGCACTGGTGCTCCCTCCTGCTCTGCTCTGCTGACTCTGTTTTCATTCTGCTGTTTGGAAGCCAGGATTTGATGCTGTCAGACACTGCTTTCAGATCACACACAGCAAAGACTCTGTACCTTTGGTGTGCACTGAACAATTCAATCTCCTGCAGGGAAAGAAGGCGAATTATCTTAAAAGACCAGGGAAGTTTGGATGCCCTTCCTGGACACCTCTCCTGGGGCAGCAGAAATGGATCCAGAGCTGCCATTCAATCTGCTGGAGAGGTCTAAGTAACAAGCCTGGATTTCATCTGCCATTAGAACTGCAGGTAAGTATTTCTGAAATCTGAATTTGTTATTCTCACACAAGAAAAACCATTATCACTTACACTTGAAAGCATTAGCATAGCAGTAGTTTTCTTTTTATTTTTCATCTGCTGACCCAGTGTATTTATAAAATGGAAGGTAACAGAATGCTGCTCAGCATATTCAGGTGAGCACTAAAGCAACAGATTTGCGTCTTTTAAAGCGGAGCCTTTATACAGAGAAGAACAAAATCTTATTTCCATCAAAATAAAAAAAACAACAGCAGGTGCTGAAAACTATTGAACATCAACTCAGCAAAACACAGGAAAAAATACACAAATATTCCACAGAGATGTAGAAAAACCTTATGGCACACATCTTTATTGCACAACAATACAAGTTTTAAATTAAAACACCAGCGGAAAACCAGTAGGTATGTCAGACACAGCACTTGGCTTACCTGTGTCCAGCCCCCAGCAAACCACTCCACTTTGCCAGCGCAGGGCCCGTTATTACAGGGGGTTGTTTCCGAGGGTCTGTTGTTGCCACAGCCTTCCAGGGGCAAACTGCTGACATGGTTGGTCATACAGACCACGGAGCGCGTGCGGATCCCGGCCCCGCATTCCGCAGAGCACTGGGGGCAAAACACACGACACCGTCACTGCTCTGCCCTCCACACTGCACAACCAAGCGAGGAGAAGCAGCAGGCGTGAAAGGAAATCAGTTTATGCAAAGTCACTTCTTTTTACTTGTCGTTCAGCTGCAGGAAATTGTCTCACAGTTTCATGCTTTTGAAAACACAAGTAGTTCCTGTCTTTACGGGCAAAAATGAAAGCATTAGTTAAGAAAGAAATCTCTTTGTTTACAGCTTTCTTACTTTTTCTTCCTGCTTCCTGTCTGTAAATTCTTTGCTTTTGTTTTATTAATCTCTTTGCATCCCAGTTAGTAGCTCTGAGAACAGATCATTTTTCAATAGAGGGCTTTTCAGACAGCAGTCCTATTTCAGCCTTGGATTTGTTCTCTGAGTTTCTCCTCTGCCCACTTCAAACTGTCAGGCAGGTGGATCTCACACTGCTTGAAAGGGCAAGGAAGACTCTGAGGGCTGTGGCATTGGGAGTAAAATGACTGTACAGCACATCCTGGATGTTCCACAAGTTGACAAAATATGACAGCACAATAGAGTAGAAAAATATAAATTCTTTTGACAGGTGGTTTCAAAAGATTCAGGTAAATCCTCAGCAATTAACTGTTAACTACCAGTAGATTTTGTCCAACCTCTTTAAATTGTAAATTGCTAATTAGTCTTAGAAGAGGTGGCCATGGAAGCCTAGGTACATTAAATACTGCTTTTTAATGCTATAACTTTCCAGTAACTAACATTTACCATTCTCAAAGTTCCACTGCTAAACTCTGAAAGCTCTTACTAAATAGTGATATACAGTCTTACGTCACACATTCAGAGATGGCAGGCATGTCATCCATAAATCATACAGGATAAATTCCAGTTTTGCCTTTAGAGTTTGCTGTTATATCTATTGCAGCAGGAAAGTCTCTGATATTCCACTGTTCTAGGCAGCATCGAACTACTGACATTTAAAAACCAGAAATATGCCAAGGAAGTAAGAAATTCCTGTGTTAGACTGTTCTTTTGTTGCTTAATTCCTTCTTACTCTTCCCTTTCACGTCTAGACCATTAATACAAAGAAAAAGCTGTGTGCAGCTCACTGAAAGACAGGCATGTAATGGAATTTAAACACAGCAGTTATGTTACACATGCAAAGAAAACCTCGAGTTAATATGCAATATATGGCAGAAAAGGATGCATTTGATTGCTGTTTCAGATTTTATTTTTAACATACCACGAAATTAGCAGAAAATACCACAATGAGAGCCACATTCCTTGTGGACGGACATAACTCTGCATTGGGGCACTTTTTAAACTTTATTAAATAAGGACGACTCAAAAAGCTGGTAATCAGACCCAAAGGTGACCACAGCTTGCTTTGGCTGCCACTGGTAACAGGGTCTGGGTTCACTGGCAGTAGTTCAAGCACAGAACAGCAGATGCCATTTCAGCACCACTATCAGTAACAAGGGGAACCAACACAGTCACTCATCTTCTCAAGACAGACCAGTAAACTGCCCTTTACTCACTGAGGAACACTGGCTCACTTGTGTGAAACAGGGTCACGGTACATTTATTTCACAGATACAGAATCCAAAAATGGTTTTCCTATCAGCCAGTGGATTCCTTTCACAAGATGTTCAAACAGAATAGCAAAGCTTTACTGATGTGGAATGCCTATGAAACTAAAGTGATTCAACTCTTTAAAGCAAATTTTTTAACAAACTAAGTACAATTTTGGAAAAACTAGAAATTGAGGTTTCTTCCTCCATCTGCAAGATCAAGTAATTGAGCTTCGATTAAATGATTCCTGTAAGTAACACACTGAACCTTTTTTATTGGTGATTCTGTGAAAACATTCCACTCTCACACAGATACGTAACACAGACCTACCTCCTCAGCAAACCAGATTCCATGGCTAAGGAGGCCTTTTCAAAGGAAAGTGGCAAAATCTTGAAAATTCAAGAATGGTGTCAATGTGCCACTTTCCTGTTTAGATAAACTAGGACTAAACTACACCCCTTTCAAACAGTCCCCTCTCAGGTAACCTGGCTCTGCTGAGCCCCACGGGATGGCCACCACTCAAACTGCTGTGCAGAAATGAATGTCGTGGCTGTTCACGTTCCATCCTTGGCAAGTATATTCAATGACATTAGGCCCAGAGAACGAGATACATACTCTGTAAATACTTGTCTTATTTCTGACTGATTTTCGTTTGACAATCTAAGCTGGGAACAAGTTTAAGCCTACAAAGTCATCCCGAAAATCTCCACAGTCTCACGTTTTAAGTGGTTATGCATGAACTAGGCTTACATACCAGATAAAGGAATTACCAAGCGGGAAGGTATAGGGTTGTCGGACCCTCAGCTGCAATATTTCACTACAGGTTAACTATCCTCTAAGAATTTACAAAACAAACTTCAGCCTGAGTGTTTCATGTCACGTATTTGTTTTTTCATGTTTTTTACTGTTTTTCAGTAAAAATCTACTATGTGAAAGCCATGGATTTCAAAGTGCCAGGCAGGGAGTAGGGAGAGTTTGGATAACGAATCCTCCCCCTTTGGTTTTCACAACCGACACACATACTACTTTCAATTTGGTGCCATTGATTTGTTGCATTAATACACAGCAACTGCCATAACCTAACATTGTGAAACATGAGGAACTTTCACAGGCTGCAACTTTATTCTGGTCCTATTATTAAAGATATTTCATTTCACAGTCTTGTTTTAATTGGCACAGATTCCTCAGAAACCTCTGTCTGTGTTTTAAGGAGTCTGCCATTTTTCCTCTTCCTGAGGTCCTTCCCTCGTGAGTTCAATTTCAGAAGCTTTCCATACCCATTAAAACCTAAAAATAAAACCCCCTCATTCAGGGCTCTGATAGTTGTCGGAAAACAACCGAACAGCAGTCCAGGAAAATAAGGCCAGTTCCTGCAAACTTGGAAAACTGCAAGTGGAAGCCTGGATTTCTGTCAGAGCTAAAAGGCATGGGTATAGCAAAAAAATCCCCTGAAACAGTGCCAGTTGCCCATCACTAATGTGCCAGCCCTACTCACTACCCTCAAATGGGACAACAGACCACAGGGAAGTGGCAGCAGGAATTCTCCCGGACCTCAAGAGCCCTTTCACTCAGGTCTCAGCATCACTGCTGGCCTTAATTACATTTTAAAATAACTACCAACTGAGTTTGAGTGAAACTTGAGTTCCCATTTGTGTAGGTTTGTTGTGTACCACACCTTCACCATCTTAATTATTTCCCACAAGACAGTGAAGACTTTTAGCAGTCATCCTCCTGATGTTACACTGCTGCAAAAAATAAAAATGAAGATCTATGTTTCCAACAGGTTCATGAAACTCCTTAGCATTATTTGACTTACTCTGAGAAAACACATTTCAGAAGGGATTTTAGACAGATTATGTAACCTTTGTTTCCCCAGTAATAAACTCGGAATTGTGTTTCAGAAGCTCACTTCTGCCACAGTTCCAAGACTGGGGCAGATTTTCAAAGGATGTAAAACCACTGAGAGCTGCCTTGATTTCTGAAAAAAGAAAAAGAAAGGGGTGTGTTGTAGGAAGAAATATCCTCATGGATTGCCAAAGCATTTTCTGATACCTAGATTTAAACTGTTTCCCTTCAGAGTGCATCTATGCACACAGTAGGTGCTGGATCAGTCTCACACTTCCATGGCAGCCTTCCCAGGGAACAAACATTTTGAAACACAGTCTTAGTCTTTCAGCTGGATCATGATTGCTTTTACATACACAGTTCCTTTCTTTACATGCAGTAGGTTACACTGTTGGTACTTACTCAACACTGCTGCTCTCAGGAGTAATTAACATGAGGGAAAGGACTTCTTCACTACTCTGGCTCATATAACAAATATTACTTGAGTGCACCAAGATGTCCTATGGCCCAGAGCAGCCTCTCCTGGGGCCTCCACCCACAGCCTGCTGATGGTGTGGGGTCTCCATTTGACCTCAGCCCTGGTCCTTGCCTGAGCTTCCTCAGAGATGTGCCTTTTCCAAACCACAGCCCGGGTTTCAGTGATCCCTCACCCCTGGACTCACTTCCCAGCTCGACCCTGGCGCTGCCCCATTGCCACAGACCCGTCCCAGGATCCCTGGGCTGTGTCTGACCCTGGTGATGTCACTGCACTGACTTCCCAGCTTCACCTTGGCCCTGCCTCGTCCCTGGGATGGTGCCTGATAATCCGGCCCCTGCTTTGGCCCTGCCAACCCTGGGACACAGGGCAGGCTCCTCCCGCCAACCCTGGGACACAGGGCAGGCTCCTCCCGCCAACCCTGGGACACAGGGAAGGCTCCTCCCGCCAACCCTGGGACACAGGGAAGGCTCCTCCTGCCCTGCAGGCTCCATATGCTGATATTCCCGTGGAGCAGCTGAACTGTGGCACAGCGAGGTCAGCTCCAGGGAAGGAAACACAAATCCCTGCAGGTCTTGGCCCCCCTTCGATCACAACTCTCCTGGCCCTGTTTCATTGCCAGTTATGAAGTGTATTACATATTCATACATAAAGAATGCAAACCTTCTGTTTCCATATGATTCCCCCATGAAATCAATGAAAAGGGTTGTTTTATCTTGTTTTGATTTTATACTGAAAACAAATAAACAGTGGTAATAAAAAATAATGAACTCTTGCACAAGCTCCATGGTAATTTTTCTCCTGGTTTTTTTTTTTAGTTCCCCCCCCCCCGCCCCGGACTCAGCAGATTTTAAGTGGACTATCCAGAATTAAATAAAAAATAGTAAAAGAAGAGTGTAAGCTACAGTATTCATTGGTAGTTCCACATCTGACTGTTCAGCAAACCCACTCAAACCCATTAGGCAATGTTTTAGAATTGTGAGCAATAAAGCACAGATTTTTATGAAGTTCTCCTTTCACTACAGTTCTCTTATGGCAGATTATTACAGAAGCCTTGCTATTACTCCTTTTAATGAAGAGTGAAATCCAGAGCATGTGTTTGGTTTGTTTTGATTATGTTCCCTGATGTGCAGCATTTTTTCTTTCTTCCCCAGATTTTATTTTGGCCGCAGAATCTCATTAACATCTAAGAATTGTTTGTATTTTGGCTTCTTTTCTAAGTAGGCTGTAAACATAAAATGAGAAACAAATGAACTGAGGAGATGGCAGTGAGGAATAAACAAAAATGCGAGACGGGAACGCTCCAGTTGGAGGCTGGAAGGAAACACTGGTGAGCCTCCCATTGCTGTAAATCAGGAGAAAGCAGTTTCCCACTTCTGACCCACAGGAGAGGTAAACTTTCCAGCAATTAGAGCTGTCAAAGAATCACTCATGTGAAATGTTTGCAAGAATCTCATCTGCTCCCATCAATCCCATTTTGGTTGCTGAGTTCAGTAGGGTTCACCAGATTTACTCTACTGATTAATGGATGCTGGTTGGTGGAGCTGTGCTGTTTTCATGCAGTGTGACATCTTTAGAGAATTAGCAGACAGGAAGCCATCTTTCTAAAAATGCACATAAAAATATCACAAAAGTTTGTCCAGACTCTCTATAGGCAAAAGAGGTTAAAGATCATGCAGAAGTCAAAGCCACGAAACTTGAGTTAATTCTCTTATTTATACTCAATGTGGAGCAATAAATGCAAAGACAGGCACAGACAAATAAGATTGGTCTCACTTCGCTACTACCGACCTTTAACCTGCAATCTTTCACATTGAAATGGGTAAAAATTTCTATTACTCTCAAGATTGAGCCTGGGGGATATCAATACATGGTCACAAACAAATGACAGAGTATATATTTTTCAGAAAAGAAGTGTTTGTTTCCTAAGCATGAATTGCTTTCCCTCCTTCCTTTACATGTTTCACCAGTGTGGCCACATGTCATAAGCTCTGCAGGTAAAAGTGTGTGTGTAACATACACACAATGGACTTTGATAGCTGGTTATCAAAATAACACAGACCAAGAACTGCATTGTTTCAGGAACATGGAGGGGTTTTTAATTACATACATAAAGAATGTATGAATTCAGAAACTGAACCCAAGAAGGTCGATGCCAGGGGAGGAAACAGGTGGCCATAAAATACATAAATACATTGTGGGAAAACAAGAGTGGAGAACATGGCAAGAAGGGAGCCAAGTGTTACTTACAGGGTAAAGCCACAAACAGCCCACCCTGGGAAGGAAACACAACTCTTACACACGGATTTGTATGTGCTCTGCAGGGTTTTAACTGTGCGTATGTTACACTGCCAAAGCTACATTTAGGGGAATTTCATGATATAACCATCCAATTCAGAACCACAGAAACTCTCAATGAAAACAAAGGCAACTAGCATGATTTTTTGCATCAATTAAGACTTTGCAAGGTTTCAGTAAAATGAGAAGATCCCAAATCTTTCCAGCACCCCTAAGGTAGATCCCACTCTTTTTTTAAAACAGTGCTAAAAAATACCCTTGTCAAATTCTTCAAAAATATATACCCCAGTTATCAAATCCTGAAATTTAACATCTGTTGGCAGCAAAGACAACTGTAATTTTTATGTTACTGTGATTTTTTTTGATGTTTCACTAATTAGCCAAGGCTATACTGTAATGCCCCGTGCATCCCATAAATCCCGACCTGGAGATTTGATATATCCCTTGCTGAAAGAGAAAGTACGTGTTTAACTGATCTCTGACAGCCTTCTGGAATCCTCTGCTTGCTGCATGTGCAACAGTACACACGAAGTGTTTGCAAAGTGGCTGCAGGGAAGTACAGACCAGGCCTCCTCTTCTGGCTGTAACCAAGCTTGAACTCAACCATTTCAAAGTTCCAACGTTCTCAAAAGTTAGGATAAGTTCTTTTACCTCTTATTTCCAGCCACGGCTGAAATGTCAAAATACAATGGGAAAGACTGTTCTGTGGTATTTCCAGCTGGGACTTGAAGTAGGCATGTAATAAATCTCACAAAGAAGGTCTGTTCTTGTGAGATTTTCACCCCAGTTTTGCAGACTCAAGAGGTTTGAACAAGCTTTTTTAAAGCATTTGAACTTCTGGCTGCTTATCTGAACCATTTGTGGCTGCCCATCGCTGATCTGTGCTTATTGCTGGAGTGTGGCTTGGCTTAAAGCACTTTCTAAAGAATTGTTTAGGGAAATTACACATGCAAAGTCCAAGCACCTGGGAATGCCCCTTTCCATTCCATGACAGAATTCTCCTCTTGTCTTTCAATAGCAACACACTCCTCTACAAAGAGAGGCTTCTGATCCCAAAAACCAGCCCTTTCATGGCACAGTAAGAAAGTTAATGCCAAAGGCCTGACTTGGCAAAGCTGTTGACTACTCCTTTATTCCACTGGAGTCACTGCCACTGGGTGACTCTGAACATCCCAGTTACGAGGTACGTGTGAACCCTAGGAGATCCTGCATATCCCAGCTCAAATCTACTTTTTTTTCCCTGAAATAAGCTGTTCCTTACACCCTCCTTGTGAATCCAAACCCACTGCTGGCAGGAGGGGTGGTGAATAATGCCAACTACAGTAGCAAGCATTTGGAAGAAATGAATCTATGCACTTACATAAACTGAGAAGGTAACAAAATCCATTCTTTGCTCTCTGGCCCTAAAACGTTTGTGGTAAGAAAAAAACCTCCCAACATTTTCCACATTACCTGCTTCACTTCTATGTCTCATTCAACACATATAAACAAGCATAATAACATTCTACAGTTTTGACCCTTCAGGTCAAAAGCTGCTTTTAATTCTGCAGAGGGCAAAACATCGGTGTAGAAAAATGAAGAAAAAGGTGCTAGAACCTTCACTGCAATGACTGTGCTTTGTGTGGCGGAACCATTAGCTGAAGCAGCTGGGCCAGCTTTTTCAAGAAAGATGTCTTTGAGGGCAGAATGCATTTTTCTCTCTTACTTGTAAAATATCACTTGGAAAAAAAGGCACTGCCATTTCCCCTACAGCACAGTCTTTGCCCTTTGCACTAATATACCTATACTTCACCTGGTAACCTTCTGTCCATTCTGTGCCAGAGAATACACAGGAAAAAAAGTGACAACAGCACAGATTTATTAGTCTATATTTTTGTTTTCTTTACAAAATCTATTTGAGTTGTCTAGAGGCTGAAAATTGCAGGCCTTTAATTGTAAAAAGAGTCTATCAGCCTTTTTAATGATGTGATTTAATTATCAGCTCCCTGTCCTACTTGTGAAGTTCCTGTTCCATCTCTGCATCTAAACCACGTGCAAAATCTTCTGAGTGTCCAACCAAATGCCCAGCCTATGAGCCTGACATTCCCAGCTTTCAGAGGTACTACCACAAAAAGGTCTAAACAATGAAATCTTTAAGTTATGACTGTAACCTTACAGCTTCAATGATAAATTGCACTACTTGTCTGTCAAGAAAAAGGGAGATGCAACCAGGATTTTACACACTGAAAGATTGACTTGTCCACAGATGAAACTCATAGGCAAGTATCCACAAGAGACCAAAATACCAGGCTTTTCTTGGCCCGTGTTTGTAAGCCTTTTAATGAAACCAAATAAACATCACCAGGGCACAACACCTCTGAGCCCAGTCACAAAACAAGGTAAATCTCCACAGGTTTTGTTGTTTCCATGCAGAGACTCATCGGAATAAAGAACCCGCCGTGCTGGCAAAGTACAAGAGCCCGAATCAAGCTTGCCTGAGTTTAGGAAGTTGTTCCCCTCTTTTCACAGCTACAAGATAATTGTTTTATGGCTCGAACTTAAACCCAGACATCAGGCCTCAAATCTGCATCCCTTAAAAAAAACAGTGAATGAGTTTGAATTTTAAGAGTTTGAATCTTGAGTCTCAGGGCTAAGCAAGGCAGAATAATAAATCTCAGCACACTCAATATTTTGGGAAGTTCAGATTCAGAGCCAATTCCAAATCCAGATGTTTGGCCATGTACAAGAATGCACAGAAAGGGCATGTGGGTACCTTAACACAAACTTGAGGCGCCTTTGGGATCATGATGCTTTTGTTTGCTTTTTCCTGTCCAACCGATCGAGGATAAATATGGAAAATAAGATTACCCCTTATATGACTGTACAGATACACAATATTGCCTTACCCTGTCACTCCACTCTGTGAGGAACCAGCTCTTGGCACAGGGGCCCATGTCACAGTTCTCGATGTCATTTGGCCGCAGCTTCATGTTACATTCCTCGTCATCAACAACGTCCCCAAGGTTGCTGACACACTTCACATCCCGAGTCCTCTGCCCCACTCCACAAGGCACTGAACACTGTAACAAAAGGGAGGGGCATCAGGACTCTGAGCGGTGGCTTATCAGGGAGCTGGGAACATCCAGCTCATTCATTCCTGCTAAGACAGAAGCTACAGAACTATTCTAGATTGCCAGGAGTAGGCAATAAAAACACATCAGTTGTATTAAATCATATGCTCGATCTGTAGTATTCGACAGTGTATCATGCTGATACATTGGGAAAATATAAAATGAAACCCTATCTTCAACAGGTCATACTGCACTTATCAAAATGAATGCTGATATTTAAGTAGCAGGCTGACATACTTTGCATATCATTTTGATCTTGACCTATAAGCAGACAGGAAGCAAGAGAAAGGCAAAGAAACACAACTTCTGAATCCCATTTCCAAGGAGAGGCCTTCTCCTCCTGCTTTCTTTTCTCCAGCCTCAGAGAGCATTGACAGCTCTGCCTGATACCTGATATCTCTGGGCATCTGATGCCTGATGCACAGGTTGGGGGAAGTAGGAGCAAGGGAGCACTTCAGTTGAGAGAAAAAAAGTAGGTTTAGTGTGAGGGTTCAAGCTAGAATTTTTCATGGTCTATCCATGAAATCCATACATAATTCAGCAATTCTAAAAGATTTTTGCTTTGTTTCATGGAATACTGAGAGATTTGTGCATCACTTCTCTTAATATAGCATTATCTCTTTCACACCATGGCCATGAAAGTAACTGGGATGGTTGGCAGGTTGACCAAACCTGTTGTCAGCAACACCGAAAAATTAAATCTCAAAACTGTACCATCCACATGTATCTAAAAGCCTTGGCTGGCTTCAAACCAACTACAGTAACAGTGACTACTGCCTTTATCCTAAGTACACATGTGATGGTAAATAACCCCTGCAGCTAAGCTCTGCATGCTGTGAGAAAGAGCAATAGGTTTGCCACAACAGGTAAACCTCTCAGGACTCTCCTACTCACACAGCATGTAAAAAAAACATTGCTCAGAAAGCTTGTCTGTACAGACACATCTGCAAGGTTTGTGTTTTTTCATCTTCTTTCTGGTTAGAAAACTTTAATGGTCACAGTGAAGCAGGGGTTTATTGAACTAAGATTTACTTATTTCCAAGGCTTCCCACATTCCCCTTCCCCGTTTTAAACACCAGAATTCATGTTCAATTAGTGATGCCAGGCAGAAAATTGTCCTTCTTTTCTGCGGTTTTACGCCCTGACTTAGTCAATCACACTTACTGAGGTCCACTCTGTCCTGATCTGCCATTCACTGCAGATCTTCAGCTGGCAGGTGCTGGTGGTCTCCGGTTTCTCCAGGTGGTGGCACCGGTACTGCTGGACCGTCAGGGTGCGGTTGGCGTAGATTTGCCGGCACAAGATCTGGCGGTGCTGCATCCCCAGGCCGCAGGTTTTGCTGCACTCAGACCACTCCCCTATGTCCCAGCTAAGTGGAAAAAAAAAAAAAAAAAAAAAAGGGGGACATCTTTCAGCAAAGAATTCTCTAATATTTAATCTTAACAGCGACTCAATGACTTGATTCTGATGCTGGTACAGAATTCTATAAAATAGCACTTAAATGGCTGCAAAACAACCTCTTCCTAGGCAACATTATATACTTCTATACAATCCACCTGTAGTGGTTGATAATAATAACTATGGGGACAGAAGGCCCAATTTATGATCTCTAGACATATTACAAACATTATAATGGCCAGTCTTCGCGAACGAAGAACCGGGGAAGGTCTTTACACCTTCCAGCCTGCGCATTGGATTTTTTAG
>JAWMRA010000016.1:15114642-15424701 GCA_035584735.1 Pseudotriccus pelzelni
TAGGTGGATTGCCTTACAGGGCTAACGAGCTCCACCTGCCCGGGGAGTGTCCCTGGCTGGAATCGAACCCAGGCCTCCGCGGTGAAGGTCCTGCGATCTAACCACTAGGCCACCAGGGGCTCCCTACAAACATTACTTGAGCCTCTAACAGCTGTTTGGTTTTTTAAAGATTATACCTATAATATATATTAGTGCTCTAATGGCACTTCTCAAAAGTTTAGGATGTACTGCATAAGCTCTAAAAAAAATGGCAGTAACACAAAAATCATGTAATGCATCCAGGCATTCATTCATCAGTTAAATCGAAATAGCAAATGATAAGCAATGAATAAATAAAATTCATTTTAGAGATGAAAAAGATCCCTAGATATATTCTTCTCATTCCAAGATTTCATTGTATTTATTTTGTCACCTTTTCTACAAATATGTCATTTTCCCCGTTCAGTTTTCAGTGCATGAAGACAGACACAAACAAGGGAAGTATCTGAACTGTTCACGTATTTTATTTCAGAACTCTTGTAGAGAACAAGCAAAATACTTGTATTTAAATATTTAAATTTCTTTGTTTGTACTCTTGGTACTATCCTGAATTAATATGAGTTCTTAGAAGGAAAAAGGTGAGGAAAATGCTTTCAGTAAGAGAAGACATCTCCATGTAAATGGCTTCAGAAATTCCTGAGTATGTAACACAGACTAGGAAATTGCTTTCAGACATCTCTGACACTGTAACAGCACTTGCACCATCGGAAACCTCCACGGGATAAGGAGTGGCCACTTGGTGCTCCGAAGAGAACTAAGGAGTGTAACAACCATAGAGATGGAAAATTGACCTAAACCAACACTGCTATAATGGCAACTGGGTTTAACCCTTGTCTTGGTGTACACCTGCAATGAACTGTCCGTGTGGGTGGGGGGTTATATTTTTGTTCTTCATTTCCGAGTATTTAAAACCTGTGGCTCAGCCAATTGCAGTGCACAGTGTCACTGCAGCAGGAAATCACAGCTGAGCTGGTTGTATTGCTGTGCTGGAAACAAGGACCACCATTTCACAGTCCAGTCTCGGAGCTGCAGAACGACTCAATTCAAAGAGAGGGGGTATTTACCAGGGAGCTGCTGTGAGCATTGTCTCATCTTTGAATATGACACCATGGAATGAAAAGGTGGCCACTGCAGCACCTGGATCTAGTGTGGAGTGAGAGAACCTACAGACTCTCTTTTAGACAGGTAAGTGCAGAAACCTCTCACCTGAAAAAAATGTACCCACAGAGACCACGCAGCCTGTGCCTGTCTGAACAGTCACACACACTTTGGGAAACTGCCACACTTACTTTTGCCAACTTCCCTTTTGTCTGCTCTGAACACCATTCTCCCTGTGAAGGGGAAGAAGGCCAGCAACAACTAAGGAAAAAAATCCACTACACTTTATGACACAAGTGCACGGGACTTGGAGGTTCAAACTGGTTTCCTGCTTAGAATAGCCTCTCTCACAGGCAAAACCTCAACGGCATTGCCTGATTTCACTGGACATAAATTGTAACATCTTACAAAGCTGGGCACGGGAAGAGGTTGCAGGCCTCCTCTTCTGGGATGGGTTTGGTACTGCTGTCACAGTAACCCTCGGGGACCTCCTCGTGAGTGACTCTGTTGACACAGTGGAAAATTGGGTACTGTGATCCTGAAACGGAGAAGAAAATGAGGTGAAGAACTGCAAAAGTCTCTGCAGTTCTAACAGTAGCACCCAACACTGATGTGGAAAGGAAAAGCACAGTGTAAGAGCTGAATGCTGTACTGTTTACATTGCAATATTACGGGAAGTATTTAGGATATAGAAAGTAGAGCACAGCACTGTAGGAAAGGCTGAGCAAACATGCCCAGGAGGGTCTGCATGAGATCTTCACAGTGCACAGAGTACAAACACTAAGTATTTAGGCAATTCAGAAAACATGCAGCCAAGTGGCCACAATACAGGCTTGGCAGGAGGAAAAAATGAGCAGTTATTCTGTCGTGCTTCTGGAAGGAGCCTGAGCCCCCTGACTTCAGAGTTACGTGGCGAGTAAATGCATGAGAACATCATCCACTTTACCTGCATTTTGCAAAGATCCATCAGGCAAAGCTTACAGGTTAAACATCACCAAAAATGACTACTCTCCATACTTAATGCTCAGCCTTTAAGTAACTCTCATGCCAGAGCAGAGACATAACTCTGCTATTACTACAAAGAGCCTGGTGCCAACATGTCAGCTTGTACTTGCTAAATAAAAAGTCAAAGTACATTAACTCAGCCAAGGAGAAATGGTCAAAGTGCAACCAGGTCAACCACTTGAAGCCAGACCTACTGACTTAAAGATTGGTGATTTTAGTTGTTTTGGGCTATTCTACAGCAAATAACTCTGAATGACTAATCATTTATTGGTATTGGAGCCTGATTAGTGCAGGAACTCAGGATTAGGCTGAGAAAGAAACCACGAACAGGAAAATTAATTTTGAACTGAGCAAGAAAGATTTTTGCTTAGGTTAGACCTAACTTGCTTCTACAGAATGAAATAAACACAAGTGGAATGTTATTCAACCAGACAAGCAGATCCACAGTTTACACTTCTTCCCACAACCTTCCTGGAATGCTTTCCTCCTTTTCCCGGAATGCTTTCCTTCGCAGATTCCATGTTTGTCATTTTGCCTTTGAAATGCATGGATGATGTGTGATCCTTCTGGATAAGGCCGTATTTTTACAGTAAAACTATACTGGCTGATCTTGGTATTAGCAAATTTCAGGACATGTAGTGTACAACATGAAGACAGAGTCAGGAATGTCTAATTATCAGTGTTTGCAATCAGAAATAGGATGAGGTAAAACCCAAAATTCAGGTGGTTTAAGCAAGCACACAAAGGTGGCCGTCGGTGATGGTAACTGTTGGCTGGTACACTTCAATTTCAGCTGTATAGAAGGCTGAAAGATATCCTTTTAATTTTGTTTTCCTGCATCCTACAATTTTGCTATCATTATTTTGACTCAGATTTCATAATTACCACTGCCAAGAGTGACCAGATACCTGTACAAATGACAAGAACTATGTGCAAATGCCTGCAAGGGCCACAGGATACACAACCAAGACTTCTATGATGTAAAGGAAGAATACAGTTACCCTGATGTGTTCCTGCAACTGCAGCATAAATTATCTGATTTGGATATTAAAATTCACCATGACATTGATAATTCAGTCACTCAGCAGGTGATACTCTCTGATTGCTGCTAACCAATAATCAGACACAATTAAGGATTCTGCCAATATGACTTGTACTGACAGCACACAGTGTGCTTAAATGGCAACTGAAATAATTTTGGTTTAGAAGCCCTCTTTTCCTCCACAAAAAGGCTGACTTCAAGAAGTCTTCTGAATTTTATGGGCTGTGTTTCAGCTCTAATACTTTTTCTCAAAGGAAGAAAGTCACACCTTTTCCTTTTTTTTTTTTAACTGAGAACCAATTTTGATTGGTATCAATACTGATGGATTTTTTTAGCTCTGCCTGTACATATGTGAGTGTTCAGCTATAACACGGACATTCATCTGGCCTTGGACCAAATTTGCTCTCCATGTGTATGAACTGGTGACAGTCATCTGGTACTTCTTTATTTGACCCCTCTGCAGCTTTTTGGGTATGGTGATGCGTGTTATGCACAGTACAAAAGATTTCACTTATACTATCACAAAACTTACTCTTCCCAATTACTGCCTGTGCTCTGCATTATTGAAACTGTGGCCACGTTGAATGTCTGACAGCAAAGATTAATCTTTGCAGTACATGCAAGCAGTGTAGGCACCACTTCCCAAGAGCTCACTAATTACCAGTCCCTTTCTGTCCCTCTTCCTTCCCACTTCTTCCCTATTAGAACCTCTGATCCCTGAAGTCACATCATTGCTGTTCCAGCCACATCCGATGAGGCAGAGACACGGCTGATGAAATCCCCGTGAAACCTTCCCATAAAGATCAGAAAACTGCTGACAAAGACACAAAGAGCACTGAGGGTGTATCTGTCAGAGCTGCAGAGGCAAAATGGTAAAGAATGCCAAGGAATGTTGAGGAAAACAGCTGTGCACCCAGGGCATGGGGGAGAGCAGCTTGCCAGAAATGCGGAAATGCTTCCTTTCAAAGGCATCTGTGTCCTTATAATTCACATGCTTTGTATTTTGTATTTTCAATTCCGTTGTTTCCACTGATTTAAACAGAGGCACACATAATAACACTGACACAACTTTGCCTTGTAAGATAACAGAAAACACCAGGTGTGTTTTGTGTGCACAAGAGTTGCTGATAGTCACACTGCTTCTCCCCGCTGTGTTTCTCCTCTCCCATGCTGGATCCCTCCCACGAGCCATCTCTTTCCTGGGCACGGTGTACAAAGCACTTGCCTTTCCCACAGGTAGTTGTGCACTCCGTTTTTCCAACCTGTTTCCAGTTGTGTTCCCGGTTTTGTCTTGGAGGTTGCATAGCAGGCACCTGGTTTTCTGGCTGATGAGAAGGAAATCTTCCTGGCTGAATAACTGGAAAAGTTCCAGCTGACTGTCCAGTAAGAATGTCTGTCTCTCTGTGCAAATCCTCATCTTCATGACTTGTACCTTCTGGCATTCCCAACTGACCATTCAACGGCTCCCCTGATGATGGACACAACAGAAAAGTAAAATAATGAGAATGAGCCTCACATGCAAATATCAGTCTGTGCTTTGATCCACTAATAATCAGAACTGGAGTGTCATTAAATTTGGAAGCAGCTTTAATGTACTACGTAGAGAATTCCTAACAGTGACCCGCAAAGACTGTGTTGTTTTAAACTAAGATAACCAAGTCTCAGACCGCAAATCCATGAAGACTCTCCAAACACACCGTAGAATTAATGCACCCAGTGTGTCAAAATTTCCTAAAGCTTTTTTGTTTTGCACCGTGCTCTGCATCCTGTGCCTCCCCGTGTCCCAGCACAGCTGCTCCTCATCACAGACAGGCCGCAAACAGACTTAGGAATTTGTCAAGGCAAGTCGCGACCATTAAAACGAGGACCAAATTCGCTTGCGAATGTTCTACTGTCCTTCAGGACTTCACAGAGTACACAGAGCACACATCCCCAGCTCAGTCAGGAGCACAGGCTGCCCAGGTTCTGCCTTGGGACAGAAACACTGTTCTGTTTGATCCTGTGCAGTTGGGAGGGGAAAGGGAAACTGTGAAGAGTTGTTTCAAATTATTTCAAACTCTGCAAAGAGAACACTCCAGCTCATGCAAACCCTTAGCTAACTTTTTAATAACAGAACTGTTACTGAAAGTAGAAATCTGTGAGCAGATTCCCAGCTAAAGTATAAATAATCCCTGCCTGTATTAATACACTGAAGTTACTAAATCTATGCTGACATCTCATTCAACATGTAGGGTGAAATTCTGGGCCTTTCCCACATCAATGGCAGCATTTACACTGAATTTAATGGTATGAATTTCTCCAATAGTTTATTCGGTAACAAAATGTGTTAAACAATAGGAAATGATGGCATTTACCTGGCCTCCTGTGAGCAAGCAGCTGAGGACTAATGACATTGTCTCCTGGAATGATATACTCGTAATGTATACCTGGGTTAGGCTGCTGATGTATCATCTAAAAAGAAAAACAGGCATATCTTGAGTCCTTCCATTTGTTACTGCTACTTAAATTTGTTACCGCAACTTGAACTGCTCAGCTCCGTAACATCATTTATCACTGGTCATGATAAAAGCAATGGCTAATGACTGTCTCCAAAAAATACAAAAAGAAGGAAATATAAGTTACTGTTTGTAAAGAAGAAAATACAAGTTACTGCGTTTGCAAACCGAGCCAGCTTATGATGGCACAGAAACCACAGATCTGTCAAAATCTTCTTTGAAAAATGTAAAACTGCCTTGCTGGGGGCCAAGGTGGGCTGTGGCTGGACCAGCCACGGCTGTGCCCCTCAGCAGTGTGAGCAGCAGAGGCTCCTACCAGGCCTCAGCTGCAGAAGAGACGGTCCTAAGGTCAACAAAACATTCTCAGAGAGCAGGAGCTTGACAGATGCCTGAGGAAATGAAAGCAAGGAAGGAACAAAGCAGAGACAAACAAATACCACAACTCCCAACCGACACGTTTAGCCTTCTACCTTTCGAAGGGTCACCTGTGAAAGCCGAACAGAGCACAAGCACACCGCACACACGTGTTATTCGGCGTGCACATCTCCCAGATCCAACTGTTCCTTCCCACACCGTGCAGGTACCACTCCATGGAGCCTCAGCAACCACGCAGCTGAAAGTGCTGACGTTATGCCGCCCTCAGCACAAGCCCTGCTCCACAAGGATGGAGCGAACACATTGCAAAGGCCCATGTTCCTGTTACAGCAGCTGAAGAGTGCCCGTCCAACCCTCCTGCACCTTCCAGGCTCATTTTCGGCTGAATGAAGATGTAATCTAAGTGCAGCCAGACTCCCACTGCTTTACAGCAAGCCACAACTCTACCAAAGTGTTCATTATAAAACACAGGCAGGAGTTATAAGGTAAATGTGAAAGTGAAGCCGAGTGTTTTCAGGGTGCTGCTACACAGGCCCACGTGAGCTGATACAAGGCAGCCTCTGACAGTTACTTTGGGCATTATTGTTTAAGCAGAGAGGCATAATGGGACCTGAGCAGGCTTTGACTTTATAACAGCTTTTAAAAACTGTTAGTGGCACACTCCATACCCCACTGGCTTCTATCATGTTGTTGCTGTGAGCCTGAGCGTTCTCACAGTGGGAACGCAGGGGTATCATAAGCTGCTTATTTCACTACTTTTGCTTTGATTACTTCAGTATTGTTTCTAATGACCCCTAGGCTTTAGTGCTGATCTCTTACTGAGGATCAGCCTGGTAGAAGCCTCAGATTACACTCCAAATACCTTTTTTAAAAAACAAAAAAAACAAACCCCAAAAAACCACAAGCAAACAGCAGAGCTGGCACTAGCTCTTGGGTTCTGACAATCCATGGACCTGAAAGAAAAAAGTCATGCTATGCTAATGGCCTAATGACCCAGCAGAGCACAATTAATGCTTCAAGGTTTCACTAAATTTGTCACATCAATTAATACCAACTAGGGTTTCAGACCTTTGGTTTTCCTTCGGTCAGAATCACTTTTTCCTTGCCAAATATAATAGCTGTTCCTCTAAACTCTGTCCCTCAGAGATCATTCACTTTTCTGAACCATCTAATAATGCACTGCCTGTAGTGTTTTTTTGTAAGGGTTGGTCCTTCCAATGTCACTTTGTTATCCAAAAAATACACCCTCTTCGTGTTTGGTCCTGAGAGAACCAAGAACTGTCAGCTGACTTCAGCAGAAGAGTACATTGCCCCTTCCAGAACCAGGACCCTGCTCTTTAGATGGTTCTAGAAGCAACTTTCCAACTGTTCCTACAGTTTCCCCATCACATTTCTCAAAACAACTGACAGACATACGTTATAAAGAGCTTAACTGCTGAAGTCCCTAACTAGCATATTGCCCCAGCTTTCCCACAGGAAAATACTTGCAATGACAGAATAGTTTGCTCTGTGTTAGTGGATCTAAGTCTTTGTAGCAAAGTATCCTTCACACTTGGACAGAACTTGCATCTCTTTATCTTGCTATTTATAACCTCCTGTAAAACAGAGAGCTTTTTCCTCTACGTTTTCAGAGTGGAAGAAAGACAGCATGATCTCAGGAAAACAGAACAGAAAGCCATTTGGAGTTCCCATCTGCAAATGTCTTCATTCTGCTACACAGAGCATAAAGACCATGAGTATGGATGGAAAGAGAATTGCATGATTCAGGCAAGACAAAGTCTGAAGAAAGACATCTGTATCTGCATGGCTACCCATTTCAAACCCGTAAGAGAGGCTGTGTCACGCTGATGATTGATTTTCTTTCATCTAGCACTATCCAGCTTTATCTTCCCACACTACACTGAAAACGACAGTAAACTATCATCTTATAATGAACTGTAGTATTCCTCATACGAACAAGGAACATCTCAGATAAGAGTCCAGCCAAATTAGATGTGGCAATCCACCCCAGCAGCCACAGAGCAAACTGATAAAGCTGTGCCCATCACATCAGCTTCTAAAAGTCACTGAAAGCCAAAAAAGAACAAAAAAAAAAAAAAGAGACCAAGCCTAAACTAAAACATTACACCATCATAAATTTAAACTTCAGGCTTTTTTATAGTATTACTTTGGAAATATCTGTTTAATCCATTTCCTGACCCTTTTCTCTCTGGGTCATTACATATTAGGCATCAATCAGCTGACAATAAAAACTTACAGCCAAGCCTCGGTTCACAAACCCTGTAACTGCACAACGACACATGGACTGTAAAAAAGTAGAGTTTGCATTGCAGAATCTAGTAACCTAATCACTTACTTTTCCAGGCTTTTGCCAGCTGTACATTGCAATCAATTGGAAAAGAAGTTTGGATCAGTTGGACTAGATGATCTTAGAGGTCTTTTCCAACCTTAATGATTCTAACGTTAGCATAATTATTACACTGCTTTATTAAGGCACTGTATAGCAGATGGGGAGTAACTTTGCCAACATTTAACTTTTCCCAGCTTAGTAATCAGGGCAGTTACTATTAATTTTTCTATGAAATGACCCAGCACACTCAATTTTCCACCCTGTATTGCACTCAAGGACAAAAAAGCCATAGCTGGATGAAACAATCATATAATCAGTTAAACTGCTCTTTTTTTTCAATAAATTGATTTTACTATGTGGGAGTGTATGATCTAAGAACACCTCACATATCTTTGAATAAGTTGTAATCAATTCCAGTCATATTTTATACTTCAGTATGATGAACTAAAAACCTGTCCCATCTGAAGCACAAAGCTTTTTCAATATGATTTCTCCCTCTTGGACACAATTCATCTTTTCTCTTCCTTTCTCAAATAGCTATTTATCTGTAGTCTCCTAGCACAACTTCATATTAAATCTGCCCTGCTTCAAATCCTACATTCTGTAGGTTTTGTGCATTGTTTCTTTTAAAGGAAACTGAGATGCTATCCCTCTGTGAGAGGCCTTGTCTGGCTTAGGTATTTGCTTGTTCACTGTAAAATTAAACTGTTTGCTGCAATTAAACAATTTTGCTTCAACAGAAAAGTATCCAGAGAAAATCAAGTTCACAAAACAAAGAAACCCCCAAACATCTGTAAGTTTTATCTCTGTTTTACTGAACAAGTAAAATTGGGTTTACTGGATCAGTAAACTCTGAGGGAAAAAGGCTTGATTTAGATTTCCTATGACCTGGAGCAAGATGGAGACAAGGGCAAACACGTGTAAAATAACAAAAGTAATGTTTCAAAATTAAAATAACAAAGTATCGGTACTGAATGTAATTTCAATGTTGCATGTTAACAATGAACTGAACATTTTGTTTTTCCATCAGGAAGATTAATCTAAATCCGAACTCACATAGACATCAAGGACTTCATTTGTTGGGCCATCAGCTAAAAACGACTCCCCTGCAGTGCTGGAGATCTCGTTTGGGCGCCTGTAAGTGAACATCGTCCCACCGCCTTCGTATCTGCCGGGACGATCGATGGCCCAGTTCCCATTGATGATGGACCGGCCCGAGCGGCTCCGCAGGGCTGTGGGGAACGGACAGAAACACAAGGACTCAGGTCAGAGGAAATCCCCTCCGTGCACTGCGGCCCAACCAAAGCCCCAGAGGAGCAGAGCACGCTGGCAGGGACGGGCCGATGCCGAGGGACGAAGCTGTTGGAAAGAACGACTGGATTAGCAGTTGTGGAAAAAGAAAACCCCAAACACAAACCACTCCTAGAAAGCTTTGTTTGAACGCTCTGCATGTTTATGCTGCAGGAAAAGAAAGAAGAATTAAAGACAGCTTGGAAAACTTCTCCAACCGTTTCTCAGGTCTCAGTGAGGCAGCGGCACATGGTGAACTCACGCGGATGCCGAGGAAGTGCTTTTCCTCCACTTTCTTCCCATTGAATCGATTATTTTGTGACTGTGCCAGAACAAAACACTGAGTCAGATGCAGAAAATCAGTACATTACACAATGTAGAAGCACCAAACAATTTAGGGACACAGGAGTATCCTGAGCTGGTAAAATATCCCAGTTATTCTTCACGGAGCTGTTTGGCCATGGTCTCCATTTCCTGCATCTGCAGAGCCCTGATCTGCAGCACAGTTTGGAATGATGAGCTCTCTTGCATAAGAAAAAGGGACCTGCAACTCAGATACTCGCCAGAGAAGGATAAAATATGGATCCAATATCCACTGGGCAGTGCATTCCCTTTGTTATCATGGCCAAGTCACTGCTTTGGTGACTTCAGTGCTTCAGTTCCTTTATCTGTCTATGAGACTTGGTCCTTAAGATCAGAAACTCCTGCCACATACATGTGCATAACTGTATGCAATATTAGTTACGTATTATTTAAAAATAAACTAATACCTTGAGGCTGAAACCACATCAGACACTGTTTAAGTACACAGGAAAGACACAACCCCTTCTCTGAAGTCTCTACTCATATATTTTCCCTTTAATTACGAAAGAATTTCCTTTTAAATACAGACTTTAAAACAGACAACAAAATCTGCTAATACCCTTGGTTGTATATTGCTTGGTAATTTACTTTTTAATATGTAAATTTAAGGTACAAGCTTAGAACTTACAAAAATGTAGGGTCAAGGACCCAGTTATTCCAGAGACTGTTTCTTCTGTGCTGTGTCCCAGCAACTGTGATGCTCAGTTCAAATGCTCTCAAAACTACACACAACTATTTATGTTACTGGGAAAAACTTCAGAAGTCTACATGCATAGCCTAAATGATGGGAAATTAAATTTCTGCCATTAATTCCAAAGTAATGCACATTAGAGAAGAAACTTAAATTGTTTGTACACATTCCAGACATCTGAATTAACTCAATTAATCAATAGAAGGAGTCTTTCTGCTTTTGCTGCAGGCCCCTCAGTGAACACCAGCGTGACTGTGTGGAAAAAAGCATCTCAGCACGTCAGGGTAAAGGGCCATCATGTTAGGATGGAAAAAGACAGCCCGAGAGCCACCCTGCAAGGATCGCTGTTCTTGTATATAAAGAAGGGATTTTAAGTGCAACTCTACTGTCACATTTCAGAAACCATGTCAACCACTTCACCACTCCTCTTTGACTACCTCCTTGCTGAAAGAAAACCTGTACTGTGAAAATTCCGGTTACAGATAAAGAGGCAGGCAAATACAGACACGTGGATTAAAGGGCCACTACAAGATACAGGGAATTGGACAGATCAGTATCTTCATGCACAGAGCAAGTTCTACCTTGGACCTACTAAAGACTGAGCTGCTCTCCAGGCTCAAAGCCCATCCAGCAGAGAAGGACTCAGGACAGAAGATCCTGTGTGAAGGGACAGTGCCAGTGTCCTGGCCTGGTTAAGTTTAAAATTCAGTCTTTTGCCCCTATAGGAGGGGTTGCTGGTGACTACCCAACTACGTAATTTGCTTAAGACTGCTGAAATCTTTCATAGCAGGTGACTTCACGGTGGTTTTTGATAAATTCTGTAAGCAGTGCTTAGACACCATCCCACTCAGGTCTCTCCTATGTCCTTACCATTGTTATTTATGAACGAGAGATCAGTGGTTCATTACACACAGCGTGACTTTATCAGTCTTCAAACACCATCCAGTTTTCAGGTTTGTCTGTGATCTCAAGTCAGCTTGCACCGGCTTGCCTTGTGCAGCAGCAGAGCTTTGCACCACTAATGTATGACCCAATAACTAACAAATGTCTGGATTGAGTCACACGGGGTTTAGGAATCATCCCTGCACCAAACAGGTACTGTCACACCTCTGACAGAGGCAAAGGACTCAGCAACCTACTTTTTCAAAGTAAACTTTTCATAACAAAGGATAGGAAAACACACGTGCAATCTGTAAATTCAAAATATAAATCAGTTTAGTCTTTATTATTAGTATCGCAATTTCTGCAAGAAAAAAATTAAATAGTATTGAATCTGCTTTTAAAGGAAAACTGAAAGGTAGAAACTGAAGAGAATGGGTATAAAAATAAACAATTTTATTTAAATGAGTTTATATTATTGCATTGCATTTCCTTCTTCCTACACTGTAAGAATTTTTTTTTATGGTTCTGGACAAAACGTGAGATGTAGAAAGGTTAAGGATTAAAGCAGCTGCTACCACCAGCTCTGAGCCCGTGAGACAGAAGCCCATGTTGGTGACAGTCTTTGCTGTCAAGGAAATACAGAGGATGGGCTCTGGACCACTCGTCCCCCTGAAGAGCCTCGACGGGTGAAGTTCCAGATTTCTAATTCTCCCTGGGCAAAACACTCTGTGGATTTGAGTGGACAGACAGAGCTGCAGCCACACAAACTTGGAGGGGAGGGAACTTCCCACCTTTTTGGACTTTACTGACACACTCACAAAACAATCTCTGTACCATAAACATTAGCTGAGAAATATTTCATCCAACCTCAGCCATGAAAATGGCCTCACCATTACTCAGCCAGGGCTGGGAGGAAAAATTATGGCTCACAACCACTGCACACGGGTTAAATATGAAAGCCAGTCACATTATTTACGTGCTATTTATACACTATTTACATTTGTTACTTTTTAATTCAAGCAACTGTGGACTAAACACTTCTGCAAAATTTACTGGAGACTGGTTTTACGTTGGTTTATTAACGTGGAACACTTCCTAAACTTTATGATCTGGGTATTTTTTCTTAGATTGATGCTAAACAAATAAGATAAACAAATTACCAAGAGCTCAGAAAAAAGCAAGAGCTGGCTAAGATGAGATTGTTATTAATAATGAAGCTGTAGAAAGATGGCTGTCTGAGCAACTGCGAGTGCATTAAACTTTCATTTCAAATCCATCATATGACAGATTTGAAAGAGGCCTTTCCATAAAAAGGGAAAATGTTCCTCTTTTATGTTTTGATCACTCTGCAGCTACCACCTCAACTCTGCCCCCTGAAGAATTTTTATGGTGCTAATATTTTTTGCCAAAGCATGAAAGATTATGAAAAGCTCTACCATTAATTCCTCCTGAGGAATTTCTCATACAGGCTGCAGCTCATTTAATCTATCTTTCATCTTGGAAGCAGCTTTTTAACTAAAACAGTGCTGTTTACAGTGGCCTTCAATAACGTTTTGCATGAGCTATATGGAGTATTTCAGGATGCAAACTCTGATTAGCCTATCCATATAAGTAGTTTGATATATTTTGTAAATGTCTTGCTGAATGACTCATTTTTCTAACCATATCTGAAGAGAAATATTTTATGTGTGGACCCAGTACCTCACTATTTGCAGTATGCTTTCACCCCAAATAGGCACAGTACCAATAATAAAATGAAACCTCTCAAATCTGGCAACAGCGCTAATATCCAGAGTAATACAGTACATTTTTCTGTCCTAAGGCCTTTCTGTCTGGGAGAAGCGTCCTAAGCCCTACTTAATTGCTTTACAAACCATACCAAGACTTCAGACAGACAGAATCAAAGTTATTTCCCATATACAAAAATGCTGAAGTGTCTCTCATTTGGTCCTGACCCAAAAGGAACGAAGCAGAAGCGGCTCCTCTCTGCTGGGAGGAGGATGTTCTCCTGCACCTCTGCAACTGTGGCCAGTGGGAAGGGAAGGGAAGGCTCGTGCTGCTGAACTCAATTGTGAATGTCCTGCTGGTGATTTAATCCAGGGAACCTGGGCAAGCTGCAGATGCACCCAAGGTGCAAGTCAAAGACTGATAAGACATCATGAAAGTTCTTTGAGAAACATCCTCCCAATAGGTACCAAGAACAGGCCACGGGGAGAGGTGGACGGGGCTCTCAAGCTGCATTTGTTTTGCAGCTGCCAATTCAACCAAAGCATCTGACAGGCAGCTATCTTAGTTTTACACCATTAGCAGAATTTTTACCTAACACATCACATTTGGAGCATATTTTTAATGTTTTATTTTAATAAGCCTTTTTTTTAAAAAAACCACTTCTGTTGAAGTTAAATTAAAATGCCAGAATATCTTGGCCATAGCAGCTTTCCATAGAAACAACATCACCTCCCCAGCATGTTTACGGCAAATGTCCTGATACAGCTGCAGTAAGTAATAAGACCAGTTCTGAATAAGCTCTATGACCAAAGACATGAAAGAAATGCCCAATTTCTACTGTTTATGTTTCCTGTACAAAAATAAATTATATGGAGCTTTCAGAGCTAAATCTAAAATAGTCACACACTGGATTATAAAAATCAGTGCAGGATGGTGCAGCTTGTGCTACTAAACCATCCAGATGCCGCTGTGCAATCTCCTGTGAGAATTCAGTTGGTTTCCTGGTACAAACCATGAGGAACTTCACAGTAAGAGAAACTTGGAAGTGAGGGGCTTGTTGGAAGAGTCCAATGAAATATGCGCTAGTTCAAACGGATTCTCTGAAATAACTCCTTTCCAAAAAGAGAGATATTTGCTGATTATTGGAACACGCCTTAGTTACAGAGCATTAAGAAGAAATTTGGCACTCTTCTCCTGAACTGAATTATCTATTATTTGCCTCTGAGTTTTTGAATTCAAACTCCTATTGAGGTCATGGCAAAGCTCCCACAGGACTCTCAGCTTAATTCAAGAAATATGAGTAGGACTAAGATCTCCTGATCAGCAAGAATCAAATGATTTTAACAATCTGATCCTACAAAACCCTTATTCCAGAGCCAACAGAGGATATTAGAAAATGGTCAGCAGTTCACTGACTGGGCTCTAAATTAGTATCAGATTGTATAAACCAAACAGTGTCTCTGCAGGTTGAACACCTTCACCTCTTGCACTGTATTTAGTTTCTTCACTGGCAACTAATACAGGGTAAGGGTACAAATCTCCTGTGGCAAAAACAGGGCACCTTCTGCCTTTGCACAGCTGAGGCAAAGTGCTGCTCAGCTTCCAACTATTTTGGAAGTTCAAAGCCATTCCTGGGCACTTTAACTGTGCCCAGAAGGACACAGACTGTAGAGTGGGATTCTGCACTGAGAAGTACCCTGTGTCCTTCCATAATCCTAATGCAAAAGAACACTTTCTAATACAAATTTTAGGACACCCCCCCCGCCCCCCCATGTATGCCTCCACTGTCAGTCAACCCAGGGAGGACCAGAAGCAAACATAATACAAAAGAATAACATGACTTGTCATGTGGCTTTAAGATCCTGACTGAAACCAGGAGTAAGTTGGATGTAGTGGCATTTTCAGTCCATTTTCAAAGCCTGGGAATCAGAACCTTCTGCACACGTATCCAGATTTTAGAGACATATTGACTTACAGGTCTGGGAAGCGTCTGAAATTTTGGGTTTGTCGTACAGCTGCCCTATAATATAGGCCCCTAGCTAACAAATCTTACTCATTTTTTCACCTACTGGGAACTTAAAAATCTACTTTTTAGACATCCAAGAAGCATCTTTGCTTATAGCTTTGAACAGCTTGGCCACGTGCTTATTTTGCACAGGTACTGCTGCACGTTATCCATGAACTGAGTAGTAGTCACAACACTGCAAATTAAACATGACACCCTGTGTTAATTGCCAACATCAGCATTCAAGCAATTGCTTAAATATTGTTACAGCACACACTAGATAAAAGTACCAGATTGTCAACAAGGAAATGACAATTCAAGAATACTATTATTTCCAAGGAAAGGCTTATGAAGTTTTCTTTCTTATCTAAAATATTAATGGTAAACTTCAGATCAACAGCCTAATCCTGCTCAAGGAGTTGTTCTGGTATTCTCCTTAGGGACCTACCATATAAAGGAAATTCTGCTCCATAGGGAACAAATTTGAAAAACTGAATTGCATTAAACCAGTTCTGCCAAGTCTGTCCTGAGGTCCTACTTTGGCAAGTTTTATCCTTCCACCATGATGGTGTCAAAAAATGCAAGTACAAAATATTCACGTTCTGCTGTCTTAGGTTTAAATTAAAGTTGTTCCATTTTTGAGGAAGCAGTCATCTTCTGGATGCACTTCCTAATGATTTTGAGAGCAGCAAATCCCACTATAGCTTTCAAAAGGTTCCTGATTGGTTTTTTTCTACTTGCAAAAACCCCCACAACTATTTACTTGCTTAAAGGTTTTACAGTTAATCATTGCAAACAGAAATGCTCATTTTCTGCACTGCAGCAAACAGTCATTTTCCTTTTGGTGTCTTCATTAAACGGTTGCTCTCTAATTTCCCCCTGCTGATGCAGCTTCCTCCTCACTCAGTTATGCCTGTTCCTTTTTATGCTTCTGACTCCCAAAGCCACGTTGATGCATCAGCTCAAGGAAAAAAGCTGGGGCAACAAAGCAGAACAAAGACCTTCTGCTGCAATAAACAACATGGGCTTTGAGCAAAAACCACCCTGACTTGTCATATAGATGGACAGCCTGGAGCTTTTGAAATAGGGAGTTCATGGAGCAGATTTGATGATGCAAATAAAAAAGGTTAACTAAAGCAGAATTTCAGCATTTTGGTAATTCTTGCACTGCCAGGCATAAGCACTCCCTATGAACTGCATCTTGGGTTCCATTTTCAGTTTTCTTCCCATTAACTGCTTCCCTTCTTTAAAATTGCTCTAGTAAAAACCCTTTTCCCATTTTTCAAGCAGGTGCGTTTGAGTGATTGAAGACTTCTAATATTATTATTCGTAAGTACAAAACAAATAACACCTACACGACTCCCAAGCTTTCCATGGGGAGTAAGTGACTCAAAGGCAATAATCCCAAACGTTGAGTATTACTCCAAACAGCAGAGAATTAGAGAATACTCTAAAGAGTGTTCTTACCCAGAGCATACAATTAGTAAAAGCATTTACTGTAGGATATATTAACATTGACTGGGAAAGCAAATGAAAGAACAAGAGGAAACAACAGAGGTGAAGTTGCTCTTTATGCCACTGTTACGTTTATGAGGTCTGTAACACAAAAACCTGCTTAGGCCTCCTCACCACAACAGGCTTTACTAAAGTCAGCAAGGTATGGAAGCATTAATGCTCTGTGCTGTTAACTACATATGCAAGTGTTGCACTGCATCAGGATCTCAACAACCACAATTAAAGCAGCAACAACCTAGTTCTTCACTGTGGGGCTTTCAACTTCCAATTTGTATGAAAGTATATGGACAGCAATGAGTAAAAAATGTCCTGTGAAAAATGACATCATTTCCAAACACATTTATTGCATTTTATGAGTAATCTATCACAGCCCCTATACTGGAGTTTGTGAGAGACGAACTGGCAGAAGGCAGCTCAACCTTTGGTGAAGGTGAGAATGAATCACTGCAACAAACTGAAAAGGAGCAAGTTCCATTATTCTGCCAATGAGCTGAACTAAAGGGACTTACACAATTAATCTACACAGTGATGGTACATGATAAGAAAGATGAACTTTCCATTTGTTTTTTACCCAGACATTCTCTATAACTACACGCACCTCAAATACATTTTACTAAGTGCTATCAAAAATCTATAAGATCCTTCTCTTTTCACGTGCACAGAAATTTCCCTTGAGTTGAAGGGGTAGCAGGGAATGACTAAACTGCCAACCCCACTAAAGTCAGTGTCAATATTCTGCTGTTGTCAATTGTACATAATTCTACCATCGCTCAGGTCTGCTTGAATATACTGAAGGTGAAGGACAGAAGGACTGGCCCAAGAGCAGACTAAGAGAAATGAAATGTGAAGATAAAGGACAGCACTAAAACCCAGAGAACTGGAGTAAAAACCCTGGATGTCACAAAGCCTTTTCCCATTCTTACTTTTAGATCCTTAATTTCTTTCTTTAAAGAAGGCAGGGCATAACTGAGATTACAGTTTCTAAGTGGCAGTCTCAGAACTTCAGCTCTTATTGGGAATAACCAGAATTTCAGCCTAAGGCCAGTGAAAAAGCTTGGCTTGAATTCTGAGCACCATCTTTCCTATCCTACCTCAGTAACATCGGGAAATACTCTCCACTGGCAACAGCTGTAAACCAATGATTTAGAAATAACAAACATTCAGGACTTGGTAGTTTGCAGGAGGGATACATTTCCAATATAGCAAGTGATATTTTAGCCATGCAGCTCCCACTGAATCTGCAGATTACAGGATTTGGCTTGGTTACGTAATTTCAGTTGGAATCTGGTTCTTGTATTTCAGAAGTTGATCGGAGGGGCTGCTAATGGCTCTGAACACGATAGCTGAGCCTTCTGGCACAGCTCAGCTGCACATTAGTTACCCCAGCACAGAAACTCAGCTCACATTTGGCATAAATCCTCTGGGTAGATAAATGCAATTGAATTATCTTCTAATCTAGACATTAGTTCAGTCAGAAGGGTTAGATTAGTGAAATGCACATGTGTAAATACCCCACTCTTTTTTCCAGCTGGCATAACAAAAAATGTTTTGTACCTCCTTGCACTCCTGACAACTGCCAAGAACTGGAATAGCTGTATGACAGCTAAGCTAAAAAAGCAGATTGTGACATCTCTGCAGAAAAGAGCACTGTATCTCATGAGAATCAAAAGCTAAAGTAGAAAGAATCATAACAGCTTCTTTTGTTTGCTAAATAGCTTTTAGTCCTTGCAATGAAAAACTGGAGTTAATGAATACTCCGAAGCTGTTTCGAATTTCAAGTGGAATTTCTCAAGAATTTTGGATGCTCTGTGTGGTAAAGTTGAACAGTGTAACTCAAAACACACTGATCCGTGAGCTGCAGAGCACTCTTGGGTCCCCTAAGCTTAGGCATGAATTCCTCTGGCTCAGTGTCTGTCATTCCCACTCTCTGGAGGGTTTCAGACCCATTGTCTCATTTCAGGCCAGTCTGACAAAGACACTGATGTCTCAAATACGGTAACATTTGAGTGAGAGCCAACCCCAGGACAGAGGAGGGATCTCAAATAGTTTTCTCCTACTGAGAGCAGATTGGAGCATGAGCCCAAAGCTATCTGAGAGCTGGCCCAGCAGTGCAGGCAAAGCACAGACCCAGGCCCAGCACACAGTCAGATCAGGGCACTGGCACAGAGACTGCAGACCAGACTGAGATCAGAGGTTACTGGGCGGGGGAGAAGATTGGCTTTGATTAATTTAGTGACCACTCTGGTAAGGATGCAGGTGCTTTGACACTGATTTATAACAGATCCTCCCGAATATTTAGCTCCTAGCAGAGAAAAATAACACAGATACCAGTGACAGACTGTCTCCATTTACCTGAGCACGCTCTGCCAGAACAGGAATTCCTGGCACAGTCGGCTGGGTGGGCAGAGCAAAGTTGGACGTACAGCAAGTCGAGTCAGCACTGCTCTGCACTTCCTCAGGCCTTATTTTCGGGCTATAAAGGCTCGGACCATCATCCCACAAGTTATTGTTTATGTCAGCCCACATGTTTAAACACAAAAAAGATGTTATGGGATGGAATTGAGTTGATATTTATCTGACAAAGCTATCAAACCATGTGAAACACACGACTGATACCTGGAGGGGAGCCCAGAAATCTACAGACATGACAAACCCAGAAATCATCACATTGTATTGATGACTTCTAGAGCTCCAAGAACAACAAAGAAAATGACTGTAATATTTCACAAAAAGCAGCACACAGGATTATTCCAAACACAAATCATTTCAGAGGATCGCTTCTCATTCTCTCGTTGTTCTTTCTTCCCAAGCTTCCTACTAACCTAACAAAAAAAAAAAAAATTCCCTCATCAAACTTGTTCATGGAAACAGAGGAAAAAATATTGATAAGCAAGTAGTGAGTCCATCCCCAGATCACTAAGTAAGTGTGGCTAATTAATGGCAGTATTTTGTCTGCAGCACAGATAAAACAGTGGAGTCTGGATTCCAAACAGACAACAGAAAAAATCGAGTTAAGTACAACCAGAACAACCTACATAATTATTTTGCCATCAGGAACTAAATTTAAGTTTTTCCAAGCATATGGAAATAGCCAAGCATATAGTAATAACAAGAAAGTTGCTTCTTTCCTTCTTTCAGCAAAAAGTTACTTATTTTCTACCCCCTAGACTGTGCAAGCAGATCACTCGCAAACTGCTCTGCAGTTTGTTGCAAGTATTTCTAAAGTCTGATCTTCTGGACCTTCTGCACCAGTTCCAGAGGTCTCCTGATCAATACACTGAACAGAAATTGTTATACACAGGCTCTTGAAACATGAAATACGACTGAAATTAATTTAACATGTTGAAGGTCCAACATTTCAGAAGCAAGTTTCTAATTTCTCCTTTAAAATTCCACCTTAGAAAAGAAAAATCCTTCTCTTTACATCTCTGATTAATTCTTATCAAAGTTTGATAAGCTCTATCTTCTCCCTTTAATAGAATTTCTCCAGTATCTCTTTTTCAGAACTATAAAAAGTGACTAGCTACAGCGTTAATTTTTGTTCAAACCAAAATTAATATAACTCATATTTCTGCACTGCAGACAGCATTTCTCACACTGTTTACATTAACAGCGAATTTCATTTTTTTTCAAAAGCACATCCAGCACACCTAGTTCATACCCAGCTGGGAACATTTTTTTTCCATGTTTGAGGATAAATAAGCAAGCTTTTTTATGAATGCTGTCTACGAGTAAAGAGCCTGTTAAATATCTCCCCTCCCAGAAGTCATTTTAACTGGTTTCCTGTTATAAACGCAAACTAAACAATTACTGCGATGTAACAGGTAACACATGTCTAGGAAATACTCCATGCCACTGAATGACAGCACAGATTCTTCCCAGAGTACAAAGACTTCAACTTTACATGACCTATTTTAATACAATTCAAGGCACAAACAGGAGTTTTATCAGGGAGAGGGCAGATATAGAGAAATCAATCCTCTCAATCCAGTTTTTTTGTGGACTAGGCCATAGTGATTGCCCTAATTTGAAGTGGTTACACTCACAGGCCACTGCCAAGCCAGAAATCCAAGCACTGCTATTGCAATTCCAGGGAGCAGGACCTTGGACAAACCCCTCCCTAAGCCACGAACAGAGGAGGCTGCCACTACTCTGGCGGATAAGCTGTTTATCTGCACGGACTGTGGCCCTGCGGTATTTGCTGCACAGTTCTGTGCGGCCTTGGTTTAATTACAGCTGTTAAAGCAGAAACACACGTCCCATCTTCCAATTCCCCCTTATTCCTGACTAACGGAACACTGGAGTGCTCCAACTACTGACCAAAGAGCCAAGAACGGTTTTTTGGAGAGAAGAAAGACAAAGAGTCGAATATATAAACCCCAGGAGAGGCTTTAGGATCCTTTAGAGGTTGGGCCTGTGATAAGAGCACAGCAGGGCTGGAGGTAACTGCTAAGGTTTGCAGCCCTTGTGATTTTATTATATTATATAAAACAATTGAATTTGAGATGTCACAGTCATTCAGTAAAGATATCGAGTCACCTACATTAACAAAAATGCACCAGATAAGTTAGAACAACTGAACTGAACCAAAAAAGCCTTTATCAAAGATGATCATTACCTGGCCAAGAAAACAGCAATCCCAAGATACTTCCTTGATGACTTCTGAGAGATATAAAAATTCAGGTTAAGATATTTACTAGCATTTTAAAGAATGTATCGGTGGAGAGTTCTGTTTGAATGGGTTTTGGCATTCCCCTTTATGCTGCCTTTCAATTAGCATCTTCTTCCCTTTATTTTTTCCACCCCTTTTATTTCTTTTCTATTTACCTTCTTTCTTTGTTTCTATTCTAGCTGCCTAAAAAAATCTCACCTAAAACACAAACCCTGCCCACCTTATCCGAAGAAACCATAACCAGTTGATCAAACAACACCTCTTCCACTCAAGACAATAAAATCACTGCAGACATCTGCACCGCCCGTCTCTTCTGCTCAAAAAAACCCACCAAAGCAGAACCCAAAACCAGCCCACAAGCAAAATCAACTAAAAAAAGCAACAAAAAGGTCAAAGGAGCTGTTCAACACTTTTCTCAAACACGTGATGTGAACACACTGTTTCTTCTCGCTTGTAAATGCACCCTGAAGAGAAAGGCTGCAGGGCTTCCTCAGAGCCTTCCTCGGTTCTTCCATTCCAGCAGAGAAGGGTGGCGGGTGCCTCAGCAAAACCGAGCCCCATGTTAACCCCTCTGGGACACAGCTCGAGATCTCAGTGCACTGCTCAACAATCAGTAACGGTTTCCAACGCTTACTTAGGCAGGGTAGGAATAATAAAGCAACAGAAAAAGGCCAGCCCATAATTGGATTCAATTTCTAGAGGATAAAACTCTTCTATACCTGTTGCCCAAAAGCTGCAGCCCTTCCCTGGGTGTTTGTGCAGGCACACATCCAGGCCAAGGAGCCACCCACACATCCCTGGCACGGCCTGGTCAAAGCCAAGCAATATTCCTGCACTCTGAGGTGTCTACAAAAATCTCCACTGTCACCCTGGTTGCCAATGCGCAGAAAAGGCAGAGTGCTACTGGAACCTTGCCTTGAGGGAACATACAAAACATAACAGATCAATCATTTATTCAGGAGCTCTTCTCCCAGTCCTGAGTTCATTTCTGCCTGCACTAAACAGGGAGATACCACAGGATTGATACAGTGAAAGTAACACTTCTTGTTTAAATTGCAGACTGAAATACTACTCACTGTCTTCAATGGGATATTTATCTGTCTTCTCTTAATAAATCACTGTTTCAATGTTTCCAAGTTCACAATCCACTCAATTAAAATTACTTCCAAATTAAACATCATGCTTCCATTATTTAAGGATCATAAATCCTAAGGAAAATATCTGACCCTAAATTGGCAACGTGAACTAGATATTAAAGACCTTCCAGGGCAAAACTGATATGCATACATTCCAACTCCAGTGGGTTTCAACACTGTGTATTTTTTAATTTATAATCCAAGCACAAATCCACACAGCGACTTCAGTGGTTAACAGTGTTTCTCCTGATTAACTTCAGTGAAGACAGAAACAAGCCCCACCCTAAATACCAAAACACAAATTGGTTCCCTTTACAAAGACTTACTGTCAGATACAGTTTAAGATAATGGTCACTTGAGAGAGAAAGGAACTTTTAGCAATCCCATGGAGAGATAAACTATTTTCCATTTTCATATTCGGTTATATCCACAAATACCAATGACTTTATTTTGTTTTGCCTTTCTTTTCCATTCATTTAGTGTGTCTTTCTCTTGAGTCTGTCTCACACAAAATCTTTTCCATCTGTTTCCAAGTGTGTCTTCATTATAGGTATTATTACTATTACAATCATTAGGTTTTAAAGTTCTTTATTCAAATCAGGGGTTACTCCCTATTGCTTTACTTCCCAAGCAAGGAGCCAGGCCTTCCAGCTGATGTGCAGAGCCCAGGCCCACCGAAATCAATGGCACCTTTGTAATTTCCAAGCTGCAGAGGATCTGCCCCTGCCTGTTGGAACAGCAGCTTTTCTACGTCCACAAGCACGTAGGCATAAAAGTCCGCTCAAGCTTCAAACGCAGTTTGAAATGTCGTGCCCGTCTTTACAAACACTCCTGAAGTTATTTAGGCAGTAGAAAAAACCCCACATTTCTCCAGCTAGGCTCCCAAAGTGGTTAATACAGTTCATTGCGGTAGGTGCTTAATGGCCATTTTCAGGCTGCCCCTTATGCTGCTCACGGGATCGCGAGGATCCAATCATTTAATGTCAGGAACACACTTTGAAGACAAGACGCACGTTCTGTGACGATTTTCTCAAAGAACCAAGGAGCTTTTGTTTCAACAGCCAAGTTCTGGATGGAGGCACGAAATACAAACCCATCCAGGGGTGGGTTTCAGCAGCAACCGAGCCAAGGTGAAGGAGGGCAGCTTTGCACAGCAAGAACTTTTAGTCGCTTCCCACTTTCTCCCTGGAAATACTTGCCATGCTGCATGGATTTTAAGCCCTAAACAGCTACATTGCTATTTATGATTAACTTTAAGAGGTAGTGCCTTGAAATACTTCTGGAACATCTTAATGGTCTGCTGAAGTCTGGGAGCCTTTCAAAGCCTGAGAAACCTGGGTGGCTCTGCTTACACTCACAGGCACCGAACCATCCAGGAGAGGAACGGTCTGGCCCCTCATTGCTATTAAGCAAGGGAAGAGCTGCAGGAAAAATTGATTTTTCACCGTATCAGTAGATAAAGTCTTAAGAATCTACATGTTCTTAACATTACACGTTTCAACTGACACATTGGAGACCTTTTTCTCAAAAGGCTGCTTTGTTCAAAATAAACCAGAAAATTATGATGTCAGGAAGTTAGAAACTCTTGACAAAAATTTCAGACTGCATCACACTCTCAGTCTTTTTTTCTATTGTCAGAAGCCAACTGAAGAAAGCTGTTGTCTGTTCATAATGCAAGTTTAAGCTCAAACCAATTTCCACGGCTTGGCATTAATTGGTGTTAATTAGGCTTGGGAAAGGAAAGAAAAAGTATTTGGTAAGAACAATCAAAATCAAAGGAACTATCGCTTTGAATACAGAACAACCTCTTCTAGCTCTGCCAGACACTTGAGGGGAAAAAAAATAAATCAATCCTTCCAGTCCTCTGCAATACGAGCCCAGAAGAGAAAGTGTTATGACAGAAATTCAACAGTAAACTTATAATTTCACTTATTGAAGGAATCTTCATTTTGCAGTATGCCTGAACATCTGCAGACTCATTACACACTAACATATTGTTGCCTTAGTTCCTTACAAGTAATTGTAGTGATGAGATCTCTTTTCACCAATAAAAATGCATCTCTTTCCCCAGTTTTCCAAAGCTCTGGCGCTGCTTATCATTTGAATGCTCTCATGCTCGGTTACAGTCCTCCCGCCCAACTCCTCCCTGAGTTTTACCTCCCATAACTTCAGTGAAACTCCTCCAAAGAATCCTTATTTTAGGATCCCTTCAGCTCTTCCTTGCTCTGCAGCAGCTACACACGGTTTGCCAGCGGGGAGGCCTCTGTAGGCTCGTGCCCTGCAATCTCTCACACGCACAGCTTGCCAGGGCAGCTCATTCTTTCCTTCTGCTCCTCCTCTGCCGCTGGAGGGGGGTGCAGGTGAAGGAGGTGACTGAAGTACCCACCTCAGTGCAGCTAAGCTGCAGCTGGACAATCATGCCCTTAGAACCCTCTATTAGCACACTGTGGTTACCAGCGGCCATCAGATATTCTGCTTTGCTGTCTCGGGGTCCCTAAGGCAGCAGTACAAGCCAGTAAATGAGTCCATGTTCACACAGCAGATATTCGCCTGACCTCGATCTTTAAAGCACACTACCAAAGTTTTCAGAATTACAGCAGATATTAAAAAACAGAGCCATGACCGTGGGGCAAGTACTACTGCCATGGGTACAAGTATGAAAGGAAGACTGGGCCTGTAGGGCTTCTAAGCACCCAAATTCTTCTGACACAAAGTGTTTGAAGTAATATTCAACAGAAAACAAAGACACTGGGCAAGCTAAGAAATAAAGGATAAAGTTTAATCTCCCTTGACTAACTTAATCACACAGTCTATAAATCAAGTTTTAAATCCCCGTATATATTCTGTATTTAAAAAGACTTGGATTTCTTTTGGAATTTAATGCTGCAATATAAAAAAATTCTCTGCAGATGAAATCTCTTTATTTGATCCAACCATGAAGCCACTAATCATGTAGAACTTCTACGGGGTGATTATTTTACTAAAAGAGATTTTAAAAAGGGTAAAACACAAAAATGTTGAAACTGAGCAGTTCAAAGGGAAATAAGAGAAGAAACAGCAAAAAAAAAAAGTTTCTTTTACAGAATCAAAGATGTAAGAACACGTTCTATCTCACTAGATCAAGAGATGCTTAAGGAACAAAGAAAGGCTTTTCCCTATCCAAAAGAGAATTTTGCTCAGAATAAAATAAGATTAGGGAATCAAAGAATGCTGTTCAAAAATACCTATGACAATTGAAACCAGGTTCTACACAACACTCTCAAATGTTGTGTAGCATTTGAACAACTATTTAAATTAGTAACAACCTCTCTTCTTGGCAAGAAAGGAAAGAAATGTGTCTTCCTGTGATTTGGGAATTTGCCTATGAATTTGTTTATGAATTTGGATTGACAGTGGTCAATGTATAGCTAAGCCAGAGAACAAACTTAATTTTGAATTCAAATTTGTAAGAAGAGAAGAGAAGTATTGTATCAGGCCAATGACTACACCGTGATAACAACTGTAAAAAGTAGCATTTGCTCCATGTAAAAAGACAACTGAGCAACCAATTACATACGAGAGATTTCAATTATTTCACAAAGCTAATTACTTCAAAGAGTAAACGGCATTTCCAAAACAGTCCCTTGTTGGTCATCTTAGAGACAAGGAAGAATGGAGAGGAAGCAGAGAGTCAGCTGCATTGCTGAGAGGAGGATCCATGTTACTGAAGATCGGCCACTGCCATGAAATCCACTGACAGCCCTTGCTCAGAGGGCTTGGATATTTGAAGAAGCCTTGACCAAACCATGTGCTGATATTCCAAACACCACATGCTGTTCAATGAGTATTTTCATTAAAACTACTTGATGGTTTGGTCATCAACTAGAAGACAAAAATAATCTAAAGCTTCAAGATCTAAAAAGTTCACATTAATTGGGTTCAGATTAATAAAAACTGTTCAAACAGCCCACCTCTTTCATGTTTTAATGCATTTTCTTTGAAAGTTTTGCATTCAAGTTCCTTAGTTCTGTCTATAGCTGGAAACAGAAGTATAATCAAAACAATGTGAGAAAAGCTGAAATTAAAGATTTTGGGGTCTGACAAGAAGCAGGAAATTCTAAAAATCTTGCAGAGTCAGTTCTGCAAAGGCTTCCAGGCCAAGGGGGTTTGCAAAGTTATACAAGCAACCAGACTGCTGGGTGCTTTACAAGGCAAACTGAACAACCAGCCTTTCTGAGTTTCCTCTCACTATTTTGCATATTTCTCTTTATCCCTTTCCCTTCCTTTCAAAGCAATCTTTCCATATTTCAAGAGAAGTTAAAACAACGTTCTTTTACTAGAGAACTTATGAAACCAGCACCTCAGTGGGACTCGTTGCCACTGGCTGTTGTTCAGATGATGTATTTGCAGGGCAGGTCATCAAAGCAAGAGCAGGCTCCAGCTGGTGCCCTGCCCTGGCGATTGCTGTTTTTGTAAGAACATTGCTTACAAACAAAGGGTGAAACAAATACAACAGCACCTCTGCCAAATGATGGCAGAACTAGGAAACGCAGGAAATGAAAACATGACTTCTCTGAATTGCCAAACTGGTCGTGACCGCTGTCACCAACGAGCAGGTATGAGCCAAAAAGCAGAGCCAGCACAAAGAGCTGGAAAGAAACGTTCATCTTCTCCTTCAAGATGCAGAGGACAAAGTCCAGGAAGCTGTTTACCTGGGAAAACAGCAACACGGACAATTCTCCTTCAGGGTCAGGTCAGATGGAAAGCCACGAAGCTGCCAAGGCTTCTTGCTCAGCATCCCGACCCATAGCTCTCTCTCAGATCTCCCACCAGCAGCAAACGAGGAGAAACTCATTTAGAAGCTGAACAGAGAAAATACTGATGGCAAGTGACAGGCAGAAAACCGTTCTGTAAGACAGAGGTGGAAGGCTGTGGCACACAAGCTGACCCAGCCATCCAGGCTCAAGCACTTTCCTGAGGCAGAGGAAAGAGCACTTCCACTCACCCAGATGTTGCAAGCCCTGTCTTCTAGCAAAATTTTTTTAAAAGATCTGTCACTTAATATATAAAAAAGAATAAACTAGTTTTTGAGAACGCATTTCTTTTGTGTGTTTGCAAAATGTGCCTAGAGCCCCACAGACTCTTATACTGAGTGGTAGATACAAGCTGACTGTTTAATGAAGCCAGAAGGGAAAAGGTTACCTTGGAATTTAGTACAAGATAACCCTGCCAGAAACTTCAAATTGGAATTATTTAAGCAACACCAGTATTGAAAAAATATATGGTCAGCTAAGAGTAATGTCCTGGATATATTGTGTTTCAGCTCCAGGTCATTACACTAGGTAAGATGCTTGTGCAACTGCAATTCAGTGGAGTTGAATTCATTAACAAAAAGGTTGAATTTCATCCAAAGCCTTAACAGCTTTAAGGGTTTTAGTAAGTGATCACCCCCAGCCAAGTACTACACGTTGGCTACAGTAAGATGAACATTTATTTAGTGAAAGAAACTATCCCTGAAGAAAAACAACTTGCAACTATTTTAAGGACAGTAATTCAAAGGATATGCAAGTGTAAGTGTGTGCACACAGAAAGAACCAGGCATCTTAACAACAAACTACAGGTAAGAAATGTTAGAAATTACACATCTCTATCTGTTTCAATATACTGTCTCCTATTAGTTTTTGCATTTCTTTTGCATTAGAAGCAAACTTGTGTTAGTCTTCATTTTCCTCAAACACAGGCTGAACTCCAAAGATCAAATACTGACACAACCTGCAATGATTTCAAGCAGCACTGGATCTGACTGTAAGTGAAATCCCATTTACAGGTCCAGGAGTGGCCACACTGGAATTTAGGATGCTTCCCATCCTATACCTTACATGAAGATGTGGTTCTTCAGTTCTGGACTTTTCTTTTCTTCTACTTTTAAATTTGATGATGAGCTCATATTGTTTTCAAAAAGGCAAACGTTTTCACAAGTGAAAGATCCTACCCTCTCCCTGGCTTTGTGTTCATCACCACAGATCCCACCTTCCAAAGCCCCGAATGAGCTCACCTGTGTGACAACACACCCAGCTGTGGCTACAAACACCAGCAGTGCCCTGTAACCCCGCATTACCCTTTGGGGAGGAATGGCTTAATAAGCAGAATATTCCCAACAATGCCTGTTAAACGTAACACAGCGAACACTTCAGCCCAGCTGTCGCTTTTTTAATATGCTCATTGTGACAGGCATGCGATCAGAAAGGGCAAGATCCAAACACAGACTGGTGCAAAACTTCTTGACAGAACATGCTTCTAAGATTTCTGGTTGCAGAGGAAGACCATGAAATGATCTGAAATCAGCACGTAAACAAGTTCTGCCAAAACCAACTAACCACAATATGCACTTTTGGGTTTAAGGAAATACAACCTATGGAGCATCCCAGGCCAGCAAACGTGTCTACACATAAATCCTGAGTGAATCCATCAGCAATCAGTGTAACACCCACTCATATGCACCAAACTGGGGAGCTGCTAAAAAAATGCATGTTTGTCTGATCAGCCGCTGACCTTCTGTGCGTGAAACCACAGTCACAGAAAAGCCTTTCCTAGAGAGGTCAGGATCAGACACTTCAGCACGAGCCTGCTCATAAATCCACGGTGAGAAAGAAAATGCTCTTAGGAGACCTGTGTTAGCTTTGAATGAAAGTGTGGCCACACAGAGAGCAATTTATTACAGTTACTGTTAACTCAGATAATCAATGGACCTAGAAATAAGCAAATCAACTAAGTGGAAAAAAATTACAATCTTTGTTCATCAGGTCTCTTCTAAAACTGACATTGAATTGAAAGTTTTGAGGTGCCCAAAAAATTTTAACGCTTCTATTAATGGCCAGTCTTGTAGAATCAGAAAATATTTGACCAAAAGTAGAATCTGAAGCACGGAAGGACAAGACTGAGAGTAAAGACAAAAAGCCAGAAGCGAATAACCAGTAATCATCACTTTATACCACCAGTACCATGTTTTTACAGGAATGCCTGATCTTGCAAACATTAAAAAAAAAAAAAAACCAACACCAAAAACCACCAAACCCCAACTTGCTCTTCTTCCTGTGTAATATTTCCTGAGTCTTCAATTCAGTATTCAGGAAATAAGGACATAGCAGTTCCACTGGGATACCTAATCATAAAAAGCTTTTCTTAGGAATATTATTCCAAATGTTCTGCTGAAATTTACACAGAGATTCTAACTAATAATTTGCTCTGCAATTTCCTTATGGTTTGAACTTGCTGTGCTTAATTTCAGTTTATTTAAGAAGTGTTTCCTTAAATCTTTTCTCCACAGTTTGGAGCACATTGTTGGCTGTACAAAGAAAGGTCTTTGTTGTTTAACTCCAGCAGAGAACAGGCAAGAGGACCAAGGACAAAAGGTAAAAAAAATAGTTATTCTTATCCAGATACTGTAATTACATATTTTCTGAGTAATGCATTCAGTAAGCTGTAGATGCAAGAGAAACACTCCAACTCCAGTGCCGGGGTAGGGAAGCACTCAATGAACAACACACACCAGAAGAAATACCATGTTTAAGTCACTGAAAACTCTCCTCCACATTAACTATATAGAATTTGTTGCAACTTTTTTGCACAGAAACTTGTAATCTTGTAGAAAAATAAAATGTAAAAAAAAATCAGTATCAGCAATTAAAAAAAAAGCATATTTTGAAGTATATTAATTGATCTACTTAGCCCCACATGAAGGAAATGAATTGCTTATATCATAAAACGTTTCGTATGATCACGTGATACACCAGTGCCTCTAACAGTGTTTATCTAAATTCCTTGCCAGTGTTCTAAACTAACTCCTTTATTTGCTGTGAATTTGAATCTCTAAATTGATTTTAAAATGTTATTTTAAGCTCCAGAGCTGCTAAGAATATTTCACCATGAAAAGTACTATTGGAATGTTATCTGCTGGGTGGAATATGGAACGAAAGTGGGTTCTGAGCATCTTTTCACAGCCCCATTAGTATCAGCCCCTCTTCTTTCCACATGACAAATTTCTTACAACCATATTCATGTCAGGGACACCAATTTTCACAACAGTGCTATTAACATCTCTTGGAGTTTTGTTTAAATATTAATGTGCAACTCTTACTTTAATCACAAATACCACACACTGGCATGTGCCAACAGAAGATGCTACAATAGCAGAGTATCATTTTACAGGAAGTGAGGGAAATGGATTAGACCCAAAGATATCTCTATTTCATTTAGTGGCTGAAATTGCTTAATTCCATTAAAACCAAAACTGAAACACATAACATATTCCCTGAAGGAACTGTGATGTGCTTTACAATGAGCAATGAAATAAATTTCCCTATGAAACAACCATCTTTGTAGCAAACAATATTCAGGTGAGAAACAAAATGTTAAGGGACTTGCTAAAACCCTGCTGTATCTCCCCTCCCTTTCCTGAGACACTCATACCCCCCAACTGCCAGTGCTGGACTGTTGAATGAACTGGATCCCAAAGACACAGGACTCCAAACTCAGACATCTGCCCCAGAAACAAACTGCTCCTGGAGTTACAGGACATCACCACACTCCTTTAATGAGAGCAAGTTCATTACACAGTGCAAGTGTATTTCAAAACTAACTCATTTTCAACCATTGTATCTTTCAATCTCGCATTAAGCGAAATTTTAACTACTGGCACCTCCTTCCCAACAGATTGCCTTGCTGCTGAGGCTGTGGAGATGGAGAACCACCAGCTTCTTTAAATGAGGTTCTCAAGACACAAAAAAAAAAGGCCAAAAAAAAAGCACCTTCCAAGTAATCCCTTCAGATTCATTTTATTTGGTCTTCGCTTTTGCCCTTATCTCAAATCCCAATCCCAAAGATAACAAAGTATTTCTACTCCAACCCCCAGGTTTTGCAGCACAAGTGCTGTAACATGCTGGTCCCCCTGAAGGTATTATGGTCCTACTCAATCCAGTGGCAGGCTTCCCGTGGCAGGGCATGAGAACTGGCCAGCTGATGATTACCAGGAGGATAAAAAGTATGTCTTTGTCCCTTTTCTGTACAAGGCCAGCACGTGACACAAGTGCTTTGCCAATGGAAAAGTCTGTCCAGGGTCAGCTGCTCTGTTACCAAAGAGTCTAAACACACCAGCCAGTAAGAAAATATTGCTGAAAACTGCTTTGAGAAGCAAGTCATTCTGACACAGCTCAGGACTGGGCAGCTTCTAACCTCCTTCACACTTTAAGGAGTCTAAACCTAAATTGTAATAAAATACCAGAGTAAATATACAGCCTGATGAATACATTATTAACAGGAATGAATAGCTATTATACAGCACTCCAAACTGGACTGCTTTCTTTCTGAACAAACATACACCAGAAAACAAACATGAGATGTTTTCTGGGGAATTTCAGAAACACCCAATGGCTCTACTAGTTAATTCATTTTGGCTCACTAAGAAACACTAGTTAATGCTGCAACTGATTCTCAATTTGACTGCTAAAATATTTTCCTTTATCAGATCAACAACTTTTACAGTAAAGATCTGCAAGAAATGGAAAGCTAAAAGGAATTGGAGCACTTGGGCGGGGGGGGGAAGGAAATATGTTTGTGTTATATGAAATTCATTTATCCAAAACTGGGATTTTGTGAAAAGTTAATTATAAAGTTACATGAAAAACCACCTAAACAACCATTGAAATAGTCTGTCTCCTTTAATCCGCATATGCTGCCTACCCAGATAATGACTCATTCCAGAAACACTTTAAAGCTTTATACACCACTGTCATGTTTTCTCTCTTAACACAAGTTTATCATTTACAAGTAGCAAGAACTTAAGAGTTTTATCCTGGAATCACTCCAACTTGTGTGCAAAACCAAAAATGCAGCACTCCAAATTAGCAAACCTCAAGAAGCTCCATCCTATTCAGCAGGACTGTGCACTTTATGAGGGTCACAGGCTTTGCAACAACGAGCAATAGGTTACTACAAAGAAGTTCACAAAAGCACTATAGAGAAGCTTGCCAATGTTCACGTGACCTTTAGCTGAGTTTGAGACTTATATTCCTGCCTGCTTTCTCCAGCACCTCCTGATTTTACAGAAATACCTCCTTGTGAAAACAAACTTTCCTGAGTGCTCCCTTGGTTGGTGCTTTTGACGTAACAGTGAAAAGCTGTGGAGCTTTGGAAAAATTGGAACATATGGAACCAAGACAATCTCCTAAACAGAGACAAGCAGGATAACTCCAATTCCCAGAAACAGCTGCTGTCTTCTTCTAAAAAACAAATCTTAGTGACCTAGAGCCACCTTGGGATTTTGCATTGAAGAAACCATAAAATGTACAAAGTGAAAGGAAAACCAAAGGCAACCAACTCACACTCCTTGAAACAAGTGGAATGTTGCTTACAAGCAGCTCTGATGGCTACAACTGGATCATGACAGAACAAAATTCAGTTCTGCAAAGCATTCAACTACATCCTTAAAGGAATGGCTGCTGGGTTGTTTTTCCTGTTGTTGCTGTGCCTTAAGGACAAGGGTTTTTTTAATCATTACTTTTAAAGGTCAAGGCTTCTGTTTATTACCATAGACACAGAGAGAACAGTAAATACCAGAATTGAGGTCTCAAGCTTCCCAGCTCCATCAGTGCTGTGTGCACTATAACTGTGTGCATGTCTATATTCTGAATGCTGCTTTATCGGGGGGAAATTTGTGACCACCAACATGCCAAAAACCAACCTGACAGTTACCAATTCGCTGGTGCAATAAATTGCTTGATAAATCTGTCTCTAGTTTCAGTTTTCTGATCTGGAACATGTTCATTCCCGTCCTGGTGCAACTCACCTGCCTCAATAAACCTCAATAAAAAAGTTTATTGTGTAACAATGTAAGTAGAACAGCTGGAGTCCTTCTAGCTGGAATTACATCCTCCAGAATTCCTAACAGGCAAGCAAGCTGGCAAACTGAGCAGACTAAATCCATACCAGCAGCTTTAAAATAAAACATATGAAATGGATAAAAAACGAAAAAAAAGAAGGAAAGAAAAGAGATGATGGCATAAACCAAGAGTTCAGGGGATAAGGAGTTAAGGAGTAGCATGGGAACCATGCCAACGGCCTGGTTATTTGTAATCCAAAAATGTTACTTTCTTTCTGCGCTGCCCATTCCAAAAACGTTGAAGTGGCTCAGGCCATTTTAACACTGTTGATGGAACTTTTCTGCCAGCTGTTTTCAGATGCTGGCACATAAATCTGACAGAAAAGTGACATTCAGCTCCATGATTTTACATATTAGTAACATGACTGCTTTCACTGCACTGCCAAGGAAACTCCATTCTCACCCAGTTTCTACCAAGTGCACAAGTATCCGTGGGAGTCCTTTAGGTAGAATTATTGCTTTAGTTCACCATCAGTCAAGTTGGTGTTGATGGATGTTACACAAACTGTTGGCACGAAAAAACAAGTGCCAGTGCATTTAGGTACATAATGTATCAAAAACTCACTTGGATGAAACTAGGACAAATTAGAACTGATAAGACCACCCTACAAAAGGTCCAGACATTTGGTTTTTCTTGGACTGTGGGCAGTTTATATTATTTCTTCCATTTTTGAAGAGTCGCTGTTTTTGTACAATTATGGAGCTCCCATTACAGCTCAGACTGTTCCCATAATAAACTCCCACCCACGGACAACGTTTCTGTGGAACTCAGCACAGCTCCAGCAGCAATTAAGGGCAAGAAAGTAGAAAAGAGGAGAGAAGTAATTCCATAATGAGCATTTTCCTTTCTTCTACCTGAGCAGCAGTTGAGATGCTCACCAGCCACAAGTGAAATAAAGCAGATGTCCAACAGGAATCCTGGGATTTGGAACTTCCAGTACAGTTCCAGCAAAGATGACATCCAGTTTACTATCTGCTCCAGAAATTTGTAAGACAGATCTAAGGATGGACTGACAGCTGAAGAGAAATTAAAGGGCGAGGAGCAGGTTTTATAAATCTGAACTGACTCTTCTCTCTCCAGTCCACTCAGCAGAATTGCCTCCAAAACAGGCACAAATGCGGACAAACCAAGGGCTTTGTAACTGGGGGACAGGACAGGTGACAACAGTTCATAAATGCACACAAGACTGACACAGATCTGCATTAATTCCACATAATCTCAAAGTGGTAACCCATGACACATATCTAGAAATATACCTCAAGCTGTTACATTAATGAAAATATTCAAGGACCATCTATGGTTTTGAATTAAGAACCTGCTTCAGAATAAACAAACAATTGTACAAATGACCTTGGATTCTGCAAATGCCACCTCAGGACCAAATTATCTCAATGAAATCTTGACATGCTTTCACTTCAAAAGAACTGAAATTTTAGGCAATCAGAAGATGCTCCTTCCATTCAGTGTACATGCACAACCAACGCTTGGCCGGATTCCTGACTGCTCGGGGAAGGGCAGTGGTGTGGGAAGGGAAAACACCACAGTGGAACCAACTAACAGGAAATACCAAAGCCAGGTCAGATGGACAGGGAAATACATGGTAACAGGTCCGTGGTGTTTGTCAGGCAAGATCAACCTGAAATTACAAACAGACAGTTCTGATCAAAATACCTGCTTAATGATTTTTTTCCTCTTTCTTCTCCTTGCCATCTATTTCACACTGCTCAGAAGGCCTTTCTTGCCAACCTCCACCCAGTTGCACCAGAGCACAAAGAAGGCTTCATTCACTGAGATGCAACTTACCCAAATAGTTGTTGCTCTTTGACATCTCAGTAATGTTGATTTTAGTAGCTCCTTCAGGAATTTCCACTATCTTGTGGTAGCCAAGATTTGTTAGCGTGTGTTTGAAAACTCCAGACACCACCTTGCAAGCAGTGTTGTCTCCTCCACAGATTCCACACTTGTCAATCACCTTGTCAGAACCCAGGTAGTCGTCACAGCCAATGCTCTGCAAAATAAAGTAAGATTTCTTTTTCCAAGCTCTTACAACTGCAGACTTTGGACATAATAACCAAGGATAGTATGACTTCCAGAGAACAATCAATTGTGAAATCATTTTGAGAATCAGCATTTCAGCAATGTCTTTGTTCATCTGTATGGAAAAAGGCTAGAAGAGCTAAAGGGGTTTTAAAGTCAGCTGATAGGTTTTTACATCCTGCTACCAAAAATACAAGAACACACCAGAGCAGTTAACGCATTGTTCATCATCAACTGCGTCCTCCTTGGCTGAAAGGAAAGAACCTGTTAACAACACAGTTCCCATGGCTGCTAGTCAGGAAAGGGGTGGAGAGCTGTCATTATGGTAGGATTCAGAATGGGCTTTTTACAAAAGCAGAATTACTTCATATATCAAGTGTTGTCCTAATCTCCTCTAAAATCGAGCACTCAGCCTATTCTCACCAAAAGAGGTTTCTAAGAAAGGTTTGTGCTGCTCCTTGACAGGTACAGAAGGGATCCTCCAGTTCACTGAGTAGAAAATCTTCAACCCACTCAGTAACACCCACTTGGACAGGATAATTCACATTAAGTAATTTCACAGAATCACAGAATGGTTTGAGTTGGAAGGGGCCTTGAAGATCATCTCGTTCCCACTCCATCTTCTAGGAGATCAGGTTGCTCCAAGCCCTGTCCAACCTGGCCTTGAACAGTTCTAGGGAGGAGGCAGCCACAGCTTCTCTGGGCATTTAAAATAATGGAAATTAAAGGGCAGAAAAAAGGTTACAGATTTGACACAAACAAGAAAAAAAATCTTTCCAAGTCACTGCCCTTTAAAAGTCTCTACAGTTTGTGCCCTACCTCCTGTTTTACAGAAACATTCCTGTTCGTGGATCTCGCTGGTTTGTACTTAAAGGAAGTTTTATGGTGAACACCTTCATCTACTCTATGATTGACTGGCACATGCAAAAAAGAACTTCTCATTCTCATTCAAATAAGAATGAAATATTACATGAGCCAGTAGAACAGAAATATATCACATATTTTATGAAGTGTAATTTGGAGGTTGAAACTAGATGATCTTTGAGGTTCCTTCCAACTCCAACCTTTCTATCATTCTATGAATGTAGTAATTCAAAGTAAATTAAATACATTAATAAATTAAATAATAAATTAATAAATAAATTAAATTTTAAAAAAGTTTTTTTAAGAACAAAGAAATCATTAATGGTCACACTAAAGCTGAAAGTCAGGAAAGATGTCATAAGAAGTTAAAAATACAGCAACAATGCAACAGGTAAAAGAAAAAATCGAAGTTGTTAACAGATAAATCAAGGAAATACTAGATCCATTTATGCTAAAGTTGAAATGTGATAAATGCATGTAAACAACAAGCCAATTTTTCCATCATTTTGGTCTTACCTACCAAGTGCTGGAGCCTTATGTTTTTAACTAACCCCTGTTCTCCATTGTTCATGGTTCTTCTGTTAAGAGAATCATATTTGACATTCCATCATCCTTACTTTAATAAACAGTTTCCTACAGTCTACCCAAATTTCCAAGCTTTTCTTGCCATGTCAGGCATCTTCTCCATATAAAGTCAGATATTTTTACTTCCCAGCCTTTCAAACAGAATGGGAAGATGTTATCTTAGTAATTCAACCAGTAATGAAGCGGACACAAGTGAACTCAGAGATCTGGTGTTGTCCCAGGAGCTCAGGTGTGGTGACCATTTGTGCAGTCCGTAAAACAGCTTCCCTACAGCTGAGATGTTCATTTGGAGACTTCTTCACTGACCAGGAATGCAACTCTGTTTTCACAAAAACACCATTGTTATTTTTGGTAACAGTTTAGAAACCAACTTATCCATGAGATAAATCAGCTTCTGTTTTGGGACCACAGAGAAAGCGCTTCAGCAGCCAGCCAAGGAAGAGATTTGATGTCCTGGAATTTTGATACTGGTTATGGCCTAATTATAGCCTGGAGATAAGTAGGAATTTGTGATGTGCACAAGCAGTTGGAATGGCTGAGAGCTAAACAGCACACAGACAAACCAGCTGGATGTGCTCCTCGAAACAGGCTTGAACTGGAGTTGGCTAAAGAGGAAGCTCCAGATCCTCAGGAGACAGTTCCAAAATAATAGGCAGATACTTCATATACTTTGATAACAATATCTTTAAGTTATTAAAGAGCAGAAAATTAGCTGCATACAACTAGAGAAACTCTGAATTCCTCAGTATAAAAGTTGCTTTTATTTCTGAAAACTGCAGAAATGGCTGTGTTGGGGGTTGCTGTTACAGCATCATGAGATGTCACACCACCAGCAGAATGCAGCTGCCAGAAACACAGGAGACACCAGGATGGCCATGAAAGAAAACCCTACAAGCCACACCTCCTCCAAAATTACCCGGGCTACTTCAGGAAATGGCACGAACCGTTTTATCAAGGCACTTTCACGCAAGGACAAGGGATTACAACAAAAAGAGCTTGTCAGAATACACCAGACATCTGGGCTTTCACTCCTGTGGTATTCCATCACTGTCTGATTCAGGAGAAAGATCTGAGAGTGACCAACAAAGAAATTCCAGCAAGAACTGCAAATATCAGGAAGGAGTAGGGCTCCACAACAAGACTACTCGAGTTTGGCTTTATTCCCAGCCATTGAAGCCAAAGGTATTATGTTCTTCAACTTCAGCACATCAATTAACAACACTGGAAAATAAATAAAATCCCCTGATCCTCAAAGAAAACAGAAATTACTTCTGTCATGGATTTGGAAACTCAATTTTATTATTCTACCCCCCACTTGTATCCTATGAGATACAAGAATAATGATGTCCACAAGGTGGCACTTACAATCCTCCTGAAATCAACACAAGGTTTGTATTGCACTTCTTTTCAAATAAGCCTTTATCACCTGAGTAACAACTGATGTTATTTGGTATCAGTAACAGGTTCTTAAAATATCTCCATCAATCCAAAGATTTCTTTTGGTTTGGAATGTATTTTAATCTGAAATACAAATGTTGCGCAAAACTGAAATGAAGAAGAAACTCTCAAACTGTTTTTTTCTTGCATCATGTGCTCTCCTTGTCTGGTGACCAGGTGGACTTCATTTATCAATGATAAATAAATATTTAAATCCAAATTCTGGCGTTTGTCCTCCAAAGGAATCCTCATTGACTTCAGAGTTGACATCCATGGGAAATCTGTCAAGTCACAGGACTCAGGGTCTTCATGGATTCGGCAGGACAGAATTATGTCAATTCTGTGGTCCTCACATTGCAAAATTTACTAGCAAACTTAAATGACTCTTGGATTTAAGTGTGTCAAACAGAAGTATATACATGGGCATTTTTCTCCATTCACTTGAATTTCTGTTGTGAAATTAATCAGTCCCACTGAATCTGCGGGAATGAGAAAGATCAAGCTGAGGAGCACCTGAGGAACTTCTACGTACACAAATCTTCGGGACAGGACAGGATGCAACCAGGGTTGCCAACAGAGCTGGATGATCTCACAGTGAGCTCACAGGGCTTGGTGGGAATGCCTAAAAAGCAGCTGCCACATCCACCTTCATGAAGGGCAAGAAGGACCTGAGGCTCAGTTGCAGGTTGGTCACCCTAACAGCCCTCAGGAGACTGCAGTGCTGAACCTCCTAGAGGTCATTTCCAAACACATGGAGACAAAAATAAAAAAAAAAGGAAGAGGAAAAAAAAAAGAACAACCCTCATAGACACACCAGGGTCAAGTGGTGCCTGAACAAGCACGACTTGTGTCTTCTGTGGTTCGATGAGTTCAGGAGACCTCGAGTAGATGTTCTGTGCATTGAGTCCAGCGAGGCCTTCAACATCATCTCTCACCTAAGTGTTCTTAAAGCCACACTGGAGCAATCCAGACTGGGAAAGGTGAGTGGGAAACCACTGGATTGCCAGACTTAATGGGTAGTGATCACTGCTCCAAAATCCAACTGACAGGCAATTCCCAGTGGGCTCTCTCTGGGAGGGACAGTGGAGCCCATACTGTTAAACGTTCCCTGTACGACCCGGGTGTTGAGGCAGGAGTGTGCTGGCAGCAAATGCACAGCTGCCACTAAACTGCAGCGAGATGCTGGAAGTAGGACTGGACTGCTCAGAGGTGTCTTTGCAGCCTGGTGGATGGGGCAGACAGGAATCAGCTCACAGATGTGCCGCTCATTTAATCCTTCCCCTCCAGGCAGGAGGTACATCAGATTAGTAACAACAGAGCACATGCTGCTTTGGCATCTCAAAGCTTTGGCTCCTCATCTCTTGGAATTACAGTTTGCATTAGTGGATGTAGATTGTTTTCCTAGACAGTCTCTGATACTTCCATCACAAGCCTTGTTCCTTGTCTTCAGTGAATCTCTCTCCTCCCCACTAGGAAGGACATTAGTTTTCTGTTTTAATTTACCCTCCAAAACCTAAGCAAGGTTGCCCAGAGATTGGCTGGGTGGCTCTCCCCTCAGTGTGTGAACAAGCGGACGATAACAATACTACTTTCCTCTGGCCACTGTTAAAACCTTCACATATTTCACTCCTACAATTAAATAAATACAATTCCTTCCATTTCTATCTGTCTGTGACAGGTATTAAATGAGGCACCAATGAAGATGTAATGACTGCTAGAGAGCAACAGCCAGCACATGCCATCGTAACCAGGAGTGGGATTCCCACCAAATGCACACCTCCCTTGCCAGAGCTATTTGTAAATGAGAAGAATGATACAAATTTCCAGGAACTGCCTTCAGCTTTGCCGGCCCCTGAGGGAGCCAAAATGTTTGTGCTCCGTAGCACTGTAACAAAGAGCAAGCCAATGCCAGCACACACCAGGGTCTGAGGCCTTTCCCTGTGTCAGGGAGGTCCCCTGGACAGACAGAAGTGCAAGATCTGGTGGTGCATGTTCTCCAGCGGGAACAAAGTAAGCAGGGTGGTCAGCGGTGAGGAACCAAGGCTATGCTTGTAGAGCAAGAGGTACCTCCACGAAACCTCCAAAGGCAGAGCACAACAAAGCCAGCAGGGCCCGCTTGTGTCACTTCAGCGTCTCACGTGTCTTCAAGGTTGCAACCTAACCCTCATTTGCTTTACAAATCAAAGGAGTGATGTTGAGAATTTATATTCAACCACAGGATAACAGACAACATTCTAATGGCTCTCACTTGATTTGTGGTTAGCTATAGCCATAATTTTTACTCAAACATTTGATCCTGCTTTGGCTTTCAAATATTTCCTGCTGTCCACAGACCTAACCCTCACAAATCTTTGGTGCTCTTTGCAGCCCCTCACGAATAGGTTATGGTCACATCCAGATGTCGCCCACTTAATCAACCACAGACTTCCTTACCTGCACAATAGCTGGTTTCATTACCTATCTGTGCTTTATGCTGAACTTCATTTTGTCAGGTACATTACAGACAGCAAGAAGAAGCAAGCTATTCATTTTTGACAACCTTAAGAAGTCAAATGACATTTATAGTATCTAGATATGCACCAGGTTCAATGAAAAAAAAGCCACTCACATGAAACATATAAAGACTCTTTCACTAAGACATTCAATAGTTTCTTACCATCTAGAAAATTACTGGAGAGCAAAAAAGGTTTTATTCTTGTTACAATGGAAAAAGTAAAGCCATCCAGGAAAAGTAATCATGTGAAAAGATGTCCTTAAAGATATCAACTAGTAACAGCTAATAAAAAGGGATTAAAAATGTAAAGCATGCACCTCTGGCAGTCTGCAAAACAAGTTCTCTCAAGTTATTTTTGTTCTAAGGAAAGATTCTATAAATGGGATACACAAACCCCAGGTAAGGTGGATGAAATCTGCCCTCTCTCCAGCGATGCTGCTGCAACAAGAGCTGAAATAGAAACAGAACATTGCTGGCTGTCACCTTATCCAAGTCAAGAAAAATACTCAGTTTTGAGCCCCCCACTCCACAAAGAGCTTATTAAAGGAGTTTATTGCTGAAGTGGTTTGAAGTGGCCACGTTGGATGCACTTAGCAGAGAGGGAGATGAAGATACCCCACCATAACACACATATCCCACCGGGCAGCACACACAGGGAGTCACGGCTGGTGGGCCTTTCCCCACTGGATCACACACAGTTCAGTCATCAGCACTCATCCTTGCCTGGGGTGGAAGAAATCTGCCTTGAGCATTCACAGAGGGCTCTGGGCACTGAATGCAACCACAGGCACAGGACCCTAACACAGAAGGAGACCAATTTCACCATGTCTGGGCCCTGGGTGAGTTTGCTCCCACACATATCTGCTGCTAGAGCATTCCAAAGCACATCGAGGGGCTTCAGTTTTGGGTCTTGGCACTTCCAAGGGAATCAGACTGCTCCTATTCATTAAGGATGGGAATACTGTGATAGAAAAAAAAAAGTACCTCGAATTGAAAGACTGTCTTTTTTTTTTTTTTTTTTAACCAAACACTGAATTTGCAACTGGAAGCTCCATACCCTGAAAGTTCTAAAGCTCAAGAGGTACAGCAGGTTCAAATGGTGTGTGCATCTCTAAAGAGCACTAATTGCCTTTTCACTTCAGAAAACTTAAAACGACAAGGACAGTAAAGCTGCTTTAGTGCAAGACCAGACCAAATCTAATCTGAAATAAATATTCCTGAATTACACATAACAAAGCACTCATGTCTGCTTGAAGATACTGATCTGCTGTAAATGTACCAGATTACTTGATATCACAGATTCAGCAAGAGCAGCAAAGTCTATGCTTCTGTTTATACAATTGAACTGGCAAAGCAGAAAACCAGTTCACATCTAAGGTCAGATATCAACTGCACACATTATATTCTATAAGAATGGTATCTTGTTTCCTAGGATTTGTACACAAGGTGTATGTTTATGATGTGGATCAGAAGGCTAAAGCCTTCAAAAATGCAGACAGGGCTCTCCACACAGCAGAGAGGGAGGCACTGCTTCCACAGCAGGTGTTTGATTGTCTGAAGAAAACTTCTACGGCACAGCGACCTCTTCGATGCTGGTTTTATCCTGCCCTTTGGAAGAGAAGCTGAAAGGATGGACTGGCACATTGTCCATTGGAATACAATTTGTTTCTTCTGAAAAATGACAACTGGCAGAGCAGCCACTCCATGTCCAATGTCACAGCCAGCAGTGGAAGCCTCCATTCAATACAGTTCTATTTTCTCCAGCCTCGGTGCTGAACAGCTATACAGTATCACCCCAGTTAACATCCATCTAAACAACATGGGTGATTTACCCAAACACACAAAATTTATCTGTTTTCACAAATACAAATGCTTTCTCTTCTTAAAGAAACTAGATACTATATGCAGCTGTAACTGAGATGCTCGCAAAGAAATCTTTCAAACTTCCAGGTCCAAGTTGTCTACTTTTTAATAAACAAAATTAAATAGATTTTATTCTTGCAAAGCTCCTTTTTAAGACTGTGGTATTAAATACTAAAATTCTGCCTGTGTACGGAAAATAATAGCCCTTAAAACATAAAGGTGGAAGGGGAGCTTATTACAAGTGCCCTGCAAAACATAGGAACCTAAATGTTGCGGAGTTTTCCATACTCCTGTTGAGCAGAACTTAGGAAAGGAGGCAGTGCACCCTGGCTCTGCTACATGAGTTAAGTACAAAGCAGCCCATTTCACATTCAGCCAGCTGGATTTTTGGCTGTACAGCAGTGCTGAAGAGGAAGGAAATGTGTGAGTCCAAGAGGGAGGAGACCACAAGAGCAGAGGATGTGATGGCATAAAAAGCTCCTTCCAAGTGTGTGTGTGTGTCTGTGTCACAACCGGCGGGAATAGGAACACCCTTTTCCTATGAATACCAGCACCTGGGAACGTTTCAGTGTGGAAGACTCCACACAGCTGCAGATCACTTCTCTTCAGGATCTCTGTCAGACTTTTCAGATGTATCTTAAAAGACACCTCTGCTCTTCAACCAGCAAGGACTGGATTTAACTAGTGCTTGGTTCTGAACGCTGTTGGTTGCCGTAAGGTTTGTGTCAGAGTCCTATGCTGAGATTCATCGATGCATACTTTAAAACATCCCGTTTCATTAAAAGAAAAAATAACATTGCTTTACTGCTCCTGGGTTTGAAGGAGTTTAGCCCAAATAACCATACAGTCCACTAAATATAACTTTGTTCTAAATACAACTGGGAAGTTTCCTCTGCTATATGATCTTCACCTACTGGTGAAAAATTATTCGCAGAGATGAATTTCCTTTTTACAACATGATTTTATGGTAACAGAAATGGAATGAGGCAGTATCAGCACACCATCCCTACTTGTACAGCTCATATTTGAAGATGGACAGAATAAAGTTCTAGAAAAAAACACAACTAAAACCAGCTCTCCTTTTCACTTGTTTTAATAGGCTTCTTCTATGGGACTAATCAGTTTATATCAGGACATATTTTTCATGCTCAAACACTATCAGATAATGAGATTTAGGTTTTGAGTGGCATTTTTTGAAGCTGGAAACCCGGCAATTTGGTTCTTCATAGCTTATCTGTTCTCCTCTTTGATAAAGTCCAATTCTTGGGGTGCTGATTTTCCTATAACTCAGAACTGTAGACCAAAATCCCCTTTCTAGGCTTCTCCACCTCTTCAGCCAACAGCGAAGCAGTTTTTCACAGAAACCCAAAGCTGAAGAATGATCTTTCTCTGGATAATGCCTCTGGACATGCCAAGTTCCTTTCTCAGTTACCTGTGTATGACTTCATGGGGTTTGCACAGGGATCAGATTTAGCAGCTTGTATTACAAAAAAGTTCTTCCTGAAACTTAAGGATTTTTAAAAACTGCTACTTAAGTAAGCTGTTTTAAACACCTCAAAGTAGACATGAAAAGGTAAGAAATTTTAGAATTCACAGTGATTAGACCTTGTTATCACTAAAGACCTAAAACACATTCCCTTCGAAAATTTTTAGTGTTTTCTTATATTCTAGCAGTTCCTTGATAATTGCAGGATCAAGACTTATGGTCAGGTATAAGTATTTAATATTTTGACCTATTTCAATGTCACAAACTTCCAAATATTTTCACTTCTGTTAATCAGAGAGAAAACGTGCAAACCATCAGTGACAAGGTCCCTGAGTAATGGAAAACTGCACCTATTTCTCTATTTTGATTGGCATGCAAATAAGGAAAAAGTGGGGCCCAATGCCTCTCTCAGAAGAGTAGGCTCAGCTTCACCATCGTGTCAATAATTACTTCATCCTTAATTTGCACTAGGAATTCCTGGCTCCCAGGATTTTCTAGCTAACGTGAAGATAATCAGAGTAGCAAAAAAACCCAAGTATGAAGAGCTTCAGAAGAATCTCAAGGCAGTCAATGATCAAGCCCTTTGAATGGTTAGACTCAATCACCAAAACTCTTCCTCTGTACTCAAGAGCACAGAAACAAAGTCCTTGCAAGTTAGTCCAAAGGTATCAAAAATGGATGCAGAAGAGGGATCCTAAAACTACGAAAAACATATGCTATTTTGACAGAATATTTTTCCAGGCTGTATTTTTTATTTGAGGCACAGAGACTTCCTAAGTCAAATATAATGTCTTTCTATCCTTTAGTAGTCCTTTATGGAATATGCTCAGCTTCCTTCCTGAAATGTAGCAGCCCTAATTCCTCTGTCAGGGAGTTCCACCACCTGCCACATCATCTCTTGAGAACAGCACCAGGTAACTTCTGCCAGTGCTTGTAGAGCTTGTACTGAGAACCACAATGACCATCATTTCCTCTTCACATTCTCCATGAACTCTCAAGTTTTATGGACTTCACTCAATCATTCTCACCCCAGTTATCGTTTTTCCAGCCTATGGAATCCTGCTGATTTTATTCCATTCCCTGGTCAGCCCTGTTGCCTTAACAGCAGCTCTAAGGGGCCCCATCTGAGGAGGCAGCTGAGATGCACCATTACCACATGTATGTCTGTCTGTCCATACCCTTACACAGACACACACACAGAACAACCCGTTCTGTTTTTCACTTTCTGAATTCCTAACTTCTGATTAGCTGTTGCACTATTTTGCAGTGAGCTGGCATGTTCATAAAAGCATCTGAGTGGTTTTTTCTGAATGACAAACTACTTCACTATCGTTATGGGGTTTTTATTTTGGGGCTGTCTTTTCTTCTGTGGATGACTTGCCTTTAATTGTGCTGAACAGTGTAAGCCTAAGCCAAGGCACAGGAATAAAAATAATTTTTTTTCCCATTAAGAAACCCTAGAACCACATGTGCTAATGCTTTGAGTTCTTCTCTTAACCAGTTACTCATCTACAGTAAAATCTTTCCTCTTACCCCATCACAAATTAACTTCTTTAAGAGCCTTTAATAAGGGAACCTCCGCAGAAGGTGGAGAAATCCGAGTGAGATCATCCTTGTCCCATTTTGTTGATATACCTCTTCAAAGAGCTTAAATACATTGGGTGAGTTTGATTCCCCTCTCAAAAGTACTGGAACAGCTACATCCATTACAAGGGCAGTGAGATCCTCAAGCACAAGGTCATATGAAGTACAAATTGTGACAGAGTATTTATTCATACACGAGTGGATTAGTAACACTTGAAAATGGTTTCTAAACATTACAGAGATTTGGGAAAATTTACATTTAAATTGGAATTCAGATTTTTTTTTGAGTCATTATTTTCATTTCAACAGGCTGCTTCTCTTCCTTTTCTAATCTCATTCTTTGAATATCCCTTCCTTTAGTGCCCATGCAGAAGGCTGTTACATCTAGTAGTTTTTAAAAAGCTAGTTGTTTTGAAGATGCTTTTCAGGAATGCACACTTTTCAAATGTCCAATCCTGTTTTAAATATCACTATAGGCTCTCTGCAGATAGAGCCACAACCATATCACAGTGTTTTCTCATCAAAGGGTTGGTTAATTTTGGCATGCTAAGCAAAAGCCTGGTATGCCTGCAAACAAATGCAAACTGCACTGCTTTCACAACCGACCCAATCATTCATGAGTTCAGCTGTCCCTCATACTGTTCTTACTGGATTGTTTGCCCTAAAATGTTTCCAGAAGGGAACTCCTTCTGCTACTACCTTTCCTTAAATCACTCAAGAGTCCTTGATCTCAAACCCTGCCTCCCTGTTTTGCTGGAACTGTTTCTCAAGATCTTTTTTCTTTTTTTTTTGGATATCTTGACAGGTCCAAATAGATATTGAAAACTGCAGGCAGTCTGAAAAGGTGAAATCTTTCCCCAGAGCATCATCCCTTTGGAACGTTCTGTAAAAGTCACAGCCACAACGTTTGGATTCTTTTCTGGGCTTGGGGATAGCCAATCTAATTCTCTTCCCAGAGCACTTCAGTTCAAAGGGTTGCAGTTAAATTTCAGAAATTCTTCAGTCCATTTTTGTGCCGTAGGAAAGACAATCACAAATTCAACCTCAGATGTGATTTCCTTTGGCTGTCAGTGAAAGGGTGAGAATCCAGCCAGGTAAGCCAGGGGCACCTGAGAACTACTGACAATCTCCTCAGTGGGCTCAACAGCCGTTCAAATACACCAACCTGAGCTGAAGTTTTGTTGTATCAAATGTCATCTCAATTTCAAACCCTATATACCTCACTGGAAAAGGGAAAACAGTTAAAAGGAATGCAAGACAATGTCTCTTAGATTACTAGGAGATGGATATAAATGCAATGAAGATCAGATTTCAGGAATTGTACTTTTTTTCTCTATTGCCCCAAATCACCACACAGTCACAATCTATTTGCTATATCCTTCTATCCACATCACTACTTCATCAAGCTCCTGCCACAAGGACTTAAACAAGTTTAATTTGAGGTTCCTGTAAACCTGAGGTTCCTGTTTGGAGTAGTGATCTATACATGGATCAGATATTTGGATTTTTTTCAGCAAAGAGGAAACAGAGGACAAAAAATATATAAAAAAAGTTGTTTCCTTACTTGAAAAGGAATTTTGACAACAGCATTTTCTTACATTTCAAAAGGAAAGGTTGAAAACCAGAGAAACCACAGCTGTCATTCTGTGTCTCACTGGTTACATAAGAAGGGATTGTGTAGCCAGTTTTGTGATGAACTGGATGAATGAGAAAAGAAATGGAAACGCAGCAGTTAGTGTTGTCTGCTTGAATCTTGGGGGTTTCATTTCCAAATGCCTTTTCTTATTATACCAAAAAGGGTAGGGATGTTTTTTGTATTATGTAGACACTCCCTCACCTCCCCAGACTTCAAAAGCAAGAGGTCTCAGTGAAGAATTATTTTCTGTAACTGAGGACAAAGGAAATAACTAACGGGTTTCAGCCATTACCAGCATTACAACTCTTGTGATCTTGTCTAACACACAGAGAATTCAACTTTTAGAAGCAATTTTTTAGGAACAAAGTGTGCCAAATTCCTCAGAATCCAATTCCTAGTTAAGTACCACTGAATCCCAACACTGCCCCCAGAACACCCAAATCTCGGCTTTCTAAGCCACACAGACTTCCCAACTGTCTTTGTTCTGTAACAGGAGACTTACAAGTTTTACCTGCTTGGTACGTATAAATAATGTCCCCAGGAGTATACAGTGTTTAACAAACACTTGCATCTTTTGCAATTTCAAAGTTAAAAGAAAGAAATACTTAGCATTTTCTGAGAAATAGGCGACAATATATAAAAGTGTCCCAGTGTAATATTCCTGTAAACCCCTGACTCGTCCATGCTGCTTAATGGGACAGAAGTCAAGAACAGAGACCGTATGAGGGACCCTTGAGAGGGGAGAGTCAGATTCACTGTCTTTCTAATAATTCCCAATGAGAAAAGAACTCTGGCCATTGCCAGCAGACTAGTCCCAACTGGCTTTCTGCTCGGGTTGTGTTTATTCAAGTGTTCTCCTTTATGAAGCAAAAACTTGGCTTTATTTCAAGGTAAAGAAAAAAACCTCCAAGCAGCAAAATATTTTAAGGACAGATGTCTGATCTTGAAACAGCAGCTAACACAGCCAGACTGTATGTGTGCAATAAACACTTACTCATTAGCCCTCTCTTTCAACCGCGTGTATTCCTTTTTATCCACCGTGTCACTCACAAAAAAGGCAGCACAGGACACAGTGTTGTCTATTATCTCCTGGGACAATGTTAATTAATTCCTTTAATAAATGTTGCTGCGTTGCCTTTTTTTTTCCCCTCCTCCAGGGTTTTCATGATGTCTGATACCCTTGGATCTTTGCTGTGGAGAAGCAGTGGGGGCACGGCCCCAAGGGCAGCACCCAGGAACGGGATGCCTGGGGGCTCTTCCATGAATCCAGGGATCTCTGGGACCTCCTCTCCACCTGGGTGTGCCCACCTTTGAGACCACTTGCCCTGATCCAATTTCCTCCCCAGCAATATTTCAAGTTACAATTTAGTTAAAAAAAAAAAAAAAAAAAAAGGAAGAAATACAAGCAGAGCTGGTAACTATAGTAATGGCTAATATTTTCAAATGCTTTCCTATAATATCCCTGTTGCTTTTAGATGGCTACAGCTCTGCCAAAACTTAACAACCCACACTGAAAATTTCCTTGCCAGGGACTAGAAACAAGCTGAACATTTCTTTTCAAAGAAAATAAACACGAGAATAATTTTGGTTTTTTCCAAAAACTAGGATTAAACAAAATTGTGTGTTTGGCAAATAGTTTTTAAAAGAACTTAGAACTGCTTTACTCAGGAATGCCCAGAAATACTCTCTTTTTTTTTTAAGATCAGGGGCTCGAGATTGGCATGGAGACTGAGACAGCATCAGGGATGGGAGCTTTTCTCTTCTTATGAAAAGATACCCATGTCTAGTCAAGATTTAAACCCCTGAGCATCACCACAGCATCCAGTCAACACACGTAAGTTAAAACTGGGCAGTAACACTAAAAAACCCCAGTCATGCTGTGCATGCTCCAGAGCTTCAAGGAAGTTCCAGGCCTGGCCTGCAGTCGCTGCTGTCAGGAAAAGGCATGAGAACAGCCTGCTGTCAGGGAGGCAGCAAAGCCAGCCCACAAACAGGCTGTTCTACTGCACATGGCTGAGGGACACACAGGCAGTGGGAGACAAGGACAGAAACTGTCCCAGAGAATCCTGTGTCTTAACACTTTATGTGCTCAGCAAACAGCTGATATCCAGAGGTTTTTTACCTAATGATTTTAAGCACTTGCTGGCCTTTACGAGAGTCCAGGTGAAAACTGAGAGTCCCTGAGGAAACTCCTTGGGAGAGCAAGAGGTTGCAGCTTTCCTTCTTTAAAAAGAAAGAAGGTTTATAGGCCTGTTCAACACACAAAATTACAATATTCAACTTCATCTCTCAATAAGCTCTCAAACCCCCACCTCCCAAACCATATTAATTCCCAAGGTGCAGTGACATACCCCAACACTGATTCCACACTAAGTAGGTGGGGTGGTACCACCAGCAGGTAAGAAACGTTCTTTCTGAATGAGAAAGACATTTCGTTATGTCTTTCACCCTTATTCCTTTTGATGGCAGCCCCAAATCCAAGGAATTCTCAAGCACTGATGTCCTGCAGCAACCAGAACTGAGCTGTTCTTTCAAGAAGCTCATATTCAGCAGTGGGAGGTAATCCCCCAGCTTGACTTCTACAGTAAAACTAGAAACTATTGTATTTCTCGTGCTAACAGCAAAGCACATGCATCTTTTTCCTGCACTTGTGTTCTTAGAATGCACCATCCATGTGTTAGTAAATTAGCCTGGCCTCGGGGATTATGTAATATTCTCACTCACTCCCTGTATGGCACCAATTAAACACAATTTCAGTTTCAGTCGTATTTTCGACATTTCAAAATCTCTCACTCAAAGTACCAGCAAACTCACTGATGTAATTTAATTATTACACATTATTTGTGCCAAGACATGACAGTTAGGATTAATCACAGTCTGCCCAGGCCTGATCCCCAGCAAAATCACAAAAACAACTCTTCTAGGGCTCTTACTCTTTAGTCTCCTTCTCTCTTGTCCAAGAGCCTGATAAAGCACATTAAGGAAGCCAAAGCAACACTGCATTTCTATTCAGGGCAGATCCACATTTAGGCTCTTGCTGGAAATAAATACAATTTTTCCTCTGGCTGTAAACTGAGGATTTTCTTCCATCTAATTCTGCCTTTTTAAAATTTATTACTCTGCCAGGGAGCGCTTTTCAAATAGAAAACTGTTGATTTCTTTCACTTAGCTCTATTGTACTTACTGTGGCTTGAAGGCAAAAACATTACTTTGCTAGCTGCTGTGAAGGATTTGAGTCCCATTCCTTTTTCAATCCTGCTTGCTTTTCTCCAGCCTTTTCTCTCTACTTTATCACTCAAGTATCTGTTTATTCATGGCAGGGGGGAAGGGGAGAGAAATGATGAAAAGTGTTGTGCTTCGCCTCCTAAATTTGTTATCTGGGCACTGAACTCCACCATAATTCTGCTACTTCATTTATTGGAAAAAAGAAAACCCACATATTTCTCCATCAGGCAAACTCTGTGGAAAAAATGGAGCCCTTTTCCATACCATAATTCAGTAGCAGCTAATGAGATGCAGGTACCACCCACCTCCATTTCCCAGTGCCTCTGCTCTGTGATTTACTGAGCCGGTCCTACACACCCAGCAGGAGCCCTGAGTGCCGTTTGCTCTGGGGCAGCAGTTCCAGCTGCCCAACGCAAACACCAGCGCCCATCATGAACAGTGCAGGTTCTCTGACACCCAGCCAGACACCCCAGACAAGTCTCCTCCTGCCCAGGACTGCCCTGTTGGCTCTCCCTTCTAGAAGGCCACAGCTCGAAAACTCTGCAATCATTTCTATGCTATTCATCAAAACAGCATTAAAATCCATTTGAAGCACATGTACTCAATACTCATCTAAGCTTTCACGGCACATACAGTTGCTGAGAGAATTTCGGCATCCTCATCAGATTCTAACTTGCCTACAACTTCTCTCTAAACTTGAAATAGTATGAAATTATTTAGAAATGGTGTTTAATTCTGATTCTGCTAAACATCCACTCCAGTGCCTATCAGAATACAATCCCTGGCCAACTGCAGAGACAAACACTGTGAGATAGGAAGAACTGCAAGCTTTGACTACAGGATCTTACTCTGAATAAGGCCCTGAATGAGGTCCTCAGGACTGAGCTATAACTTAAGAATGTGCTACAAACAAGCAGAAGTTAAAAGTGTCATATAAATGTGTATAGGTGTATAGCAGCAACAGTAACTGTGTAACATCCCACAAAAATATGCTGACATCTACATTTAAGGGCTTAGAAAGCAATTATCTTGCCCAAATGGATGCCACAAGGTATCTCATACTGATACTTCATAAATAACTCAATCATGATTCTCATAAAAATGAGACTAACTATAGAATCCACTCACATGAATTTATACAACTGCAGAAAAACCCCACACCTGAATAATTTCCTCATTCCGATCCTGCACTATGTCCAGACTCACTTCAAACACACACACCAAAAAAGCAAAATAAACTTTTCCCTAACACAAAGTAGCACAAAACAAGTAACTGCAAAAGCAGGCAGTGCAGTGTCAATAAAACCTCTGGCAAACTTAGGTTTTTCCAATTAGAGAAAGAGCCAAAAGCTATATGAAAACGGCCAACAAAATACCGATGGCAGGCAAGGGAAGAGCCAGCCAAGCGAACATGCTGTTTGGTTTCCTATCCAAGGAAGGAGAGAAGGAAGAGAGGTGAATTTCCACCTGGAACAAATTCATAAAGTAGTCCAGAGCACAGAATTCTGGCAGCTGCATTTGCTGTTATACTGAATCAATATCCTGATCAAATCTGGCAGCGCTCATGTGAGCATGTGTTTTCTGCATTCACCCCTGTGTAAATATTCAAGGAACACAGCTCTGTCCCAGCCCGTGGAGCAGAGCCCTGTACCCACAGAGCAGCCAGGGCAGGCAGGGTTTCCCAGCACTTCTCTGCAAAAGGAAGTGGAGGGGACCAAATTTTCGCTGAGCACGTGATCATCATGCACGGTGTACACGCAGAACCACTGCCAAATAACCACGTGCACTGTTCACAGCTGTGTCACACGGCAAACAAATCCCACGTACACAAAGCAGCAGGCACTGGAAAAGGCATTGACACATGGAGCTGACCACTGAAAAAAACCGTGTGCAATATTAAAATGCCCATAACAAACTCAAGATGAAATAAATAGAAGCACAAAGGAATAAAAAAGGGGGAAACGAGTTCATCAATAAACCCACAGCATTATACAAAGACAGCAAAAAGTCTCCTCAGAAATCAACTGAACATCAATCAGAAAACCAAGTCCAGCTCCTTCATGAGTCCTAAGATGGACCTAAGGCAGAGAGGTGCCTATAAAGAAAAGTATTAAATACAGTTAATGCTTCAGAAAACTGTAAAAAGTACAATCCCACACAATCTGGGTCTTTACTTTTTCAAGAGTCGCCTGAACAGCACAGCCCATCAGAATGATTTCTGAGCAGTTTTACATAAGCTTGGAAAAGGAAAGGCACTGGGAAACACGCTCTCTAGCCCTTAAAATACTCAGGGAGCACTATCAAAATGTGCAATATCTACTTATGCCAAAATACCTGAAGGGCTCTATAAATTGCTGTCAAGAAGATGTGAATTTGCTCAAAACCATCATTCTAATCAAAGCTCTGTTATTATCCAATGTGTGTCTGCAGTCATGTTATACAGGCAATGTATTCAATAAGAATAAATGTATTTCCATATGAACGTTCCAGGCTGCATTTGTGTTGCCTTCATCTGCATTTAAAGTCCATATCATTAGCAAATTAAATAAAATACATGAAAAATTTGCCTGATAGTTTAGCTCAGTTGAAACTCCAGAGCTGAAATAAAAGACTGATAGTACAATGCTGTTTAAATAAAATAAATAGGTGGGAAACTACTTAAACAGAATAAAGGAAGGAAAAGTATGTTACATAATAGTACCATATTGTGTTTTTAGTGATGACAGACTGCACGTGAAATTAGAGGAGATTGTAAAGACATCAGTGCTGGCTGAGGAAAATCAGTTTTAAGGTAAAGAGATCAACTGAAAGATTAGTAATAGATCAGCAGAGGATCCAATGAGAAAACCTAACGAGCAAGCGAATTGCACAGACTGGTCTCCATCCTGGTGCTAATGGATGGCTGACAAGTCATTCTTTTCCTATGGAAAATTTTGAATCATTTTGCATTAATTAGATTACAGTTACGTCTAGAGAACACACCATAAAAAAACCCAAACCCTACAAGAGCAGTTCCTCAAAATCTTCCAAAAGACAATAAGACACAGAGTGTCTTCATAACATCTTCCCAGAGATAAACCATAACTCTGAATGACTGACACCTTCAAAGCTGACACAGACGTCTGTGTAGGGAATTGTGCCAAAAATGTTCAGGTTGTTATGGGTGAAAACATATATGAGCTCCACAAGAAACAGGCAAGCAACAGTTTAAAAACAATGGCCTGTGTTGCTAAGAGAGGACACCATTCTTTACAATAAAACTGAGGAACATAATGTATACACTGTATAATTTTACCACCTTCATTTCCAGAGATGTGCAGGGTAAGCTCCACAGCAAGCCCTATTTTCTTGTAAATTTTACCCCTACAAAACTTCTGATCTGTTACATAAATTTGGAATGCTTCTTTCTAGAATTCTAGAACTTTTCCTTATCTTTGATGAAGCTGAAAATCCACTATTATTATCAAGCCAGCCATCAGTTCTAAACCAAACAATTTACAGGAAACGGTTTTCCTGGCACTGTTTAAAAGATGGTAATGGTTTAAAACTTTTACTGGAAAAAGACTGTATGATAACACCAACTACAAGGGTAATTTTAAATTTTAGAGAAAATCACTAAATATATGGCGGACACTTGGTGACTTTAAGTACAGACTATTTCTTAATGCCAGACTGGTTCTCTCAACTTCCACCTCCCCCTTTTCTCACTCTGTAAGTGCAAGCAAACGCAAGCAACTGAACCATCTACACCAGGAGCTAAATTAATTAAAATTTAGAATAATTAAATTAAGAATTGGAATCCATTTACGTCCTTAAGTAAATTACTCTGACATTAAATCAATCCCTGCTTCAGTCTTGCCAAAGTATGAGAATACAAAGCATAGCACCTACCCTTGCTCTACTGACTGCTCAGTTCAAAATGTGTTATCTCATATTGCTGAATTCTGTCAGGACTGTGTCAGAGTCCTCACTTTAAGGCTGTAGATTAACAGATAGTTTTCCAAGACCTGTCCTTTCAATTTGGAGATTTTTGTTTTGCTTGGCAGGCATGGCTGAGCATTAATCTTTGCCTCCTGAACAATAACACACATTCCCAACTATCACCAGTTTTGTCAAAAAGCAGAAATGTTTGACTTTCTATTGACTGAGCGCTCTGCTTGGCCGGGTATCCTCATTCTTTATGGATATATAATCAAGCATTTCAGGTAAGATCTCGCTATTTTGCAATCCAGCTTTTAATCACGCAGGTTGCAAACAACTGGTGTGTTATATAAAAGGGACAGCCCACAGATAATGCAACCATTACTAATAGAGATGGTTACACTAAACATTTCCTGTTAAAATGCCTTCAAACAGCTCTGTTATTTCACACTGATGAAGCACAGCACTGCTGCCAGTAATGACAGGTACAGTGTGAGGTACATCTCCTTCACTGGAAAATTCTGCCTGACAGCCTTAAAATTCCCAGACCAGGATTGATCCCGATGAGCTTCTGCCAGCGTCCCTCCAGCTCAAGGGGTGAGGGTGAGCGAGCTGTGTGGCAGAGGCGACCGTTGTACCTGTCAGACTGCAAAGGGAGCGTGCTGGAAAAAGAGATTCCGTAACCCAGCCCCGCTGCTGAATAAACCACCCCAAGTGCAAACTAACATGAAGCAGAGCCAGAAGTTTCCACTCCTCGCTGCTCTGCAGACGAAGCAGGGCCAGGAGTTTCCACCACTGTGCGCTCTGCAGCCTAAGACCAAACAGATATTCAAGCCTACAGTTAACGGGACAGGAGGAAAAGTCATTCCCTGCTCCTCCACTACACTGACCGGGATCAATGACCAGGAAATTCAAGGAGTTTATGCAAAGAGCACAGACCTGCAAAATGTAGGATCAGGAAATTTTATAAAGACCACAGAGTTTGGCCTATTATGTACTTATCATATTACTTTTAAAATATTTTCTTTCTGGAAAATTTATCCCAGATTGCAATCACCATTTTATAAGAAGCTGTAAAAAAGTCACTACATGATGTTTCTTACTATGTATTTATTAAAAACCTCTATGCACGGATTAGAATTCAAAGAAATCACGATTTAAGTCAGTCTGTCCATGTGTGATGATTAGTTTCCAAAGGAATGATTTCTGTTATTCTGGATACAGTGCACACAGTCTCTGCATAATGAAAAGTCATATCGTAGAGTTTTAGAAACCTGATACTAGAATTAAAAAAGAGCCTAAATATTCTACTTTCCACCCTAGAGCAAAATTAGCAGCACTTTGAAGTTCTGACACAAAATCTTCAAAGTCTGCCTAACATTAACAAAGAGCTTGGGTGATGTACACTGTTTAAAAGGAACTATGAAATCTGTAGGCCTGAATAAACCATCATGGTTTAGGATCCAGCCCTTCCATCCCCTCCCTCCAGTCCCATGTGGCTCCAGACCTCCCTGGCAGCCTTCCCTTCCTCCGAGCTTCTGCCACAGATCCACCGCAGGACTGAGATCCAGAGGAGGTTTCAGGGTTCAGCAGGAGGTCTCACCAACCTTTCCCATTCTGTTTCCACATTCCTTTCTGTTCTCCAGTGCTATGCAGAACACCACAGATTAGAGCTACTGTGGTACCTAATCTAACCACCAACAAAGAGAGGAGATAAACTGATCCTAGAAAAGCAAACGTGCCTGTGCAATTCCCATCAACCACCACCCTGGCCCACAGGAACATTTCAACAGCCCACATTTATGGCATACCCGGCCTCTACGAGCAGGAAAGCACAAAACCCACAATCACATGAAAAATTCCAGGCCTCACATCCTGTTCAGTAGTGAACTCCTCAATCCATTGTACATGAACTAGGAAGATGCTACTGCTCCAGTTTTGCTATGTAACTACTCCAGGCTTCCTTCAATGTTACTGGAGAAGCTTTTAAAACAAGTAGTAAGAGCTAGATAATTTTAAGATGGACTTTTAAATTTTTTTTTTTTTTGTACTGGATAAGTAAACAGATGTTTCCTGGACTTGGCTCAAGGTTTTTACGTTTATAAGATATTTGCCAGTCTTTGTTTACAACTTAAAGCAGGAAAAGTCAAGTATGCTGCCATATTTCACAGAACATCTATTCTGTTACCACATGACAAAAAACACCAACCATACCAATACTTACACTAACTCACTGAAGAGCATCTTCTTAAACTTGGCAGTACAGTACAAAGAATTCCAAATGTAATTCTTAGCATCCTCAGCCCAAGACACTGGCAGAGTCCAGAAGCCAGGCTTTCTCAAAAGGAATGCTTTTAACTTCAGCACTAACCGGGCTGAAATTATTGTAGAAAAAAAAAAGTGTATTTCCTTTTTCCTTCAAACACCCACTGTCTTCTGTGCAATTCAGCCCAAGGTTACAGAAAACTCTATGTTCTAAGTTTGGTGATCCAAATCCTTCAGTCTTTACTTAGGCAAAACTCCCACCGAAGTCAGTGAAGTCAGTGGGAGTTTTGCCTGGGTAAGAACGGCTGGGTTTGGCTCAGAACGTACAGGGCTCTGTAAGCTGAGGAGAAGGGGAGTGAAAGTCACTGCTGCATGGAAGTAGCTCATGTTTCCAGCCACGAAAATCATAAATCACTTCATAACACAAAAACATAAAATGGCTTGGTTTGGAAGGGACCTGGAAGATCATCTCATTCCAACCCCTGCCATGGGCAGGGACACCTTCCACTAGACCAGGTCACTCCAAGCCTCATCCAAGTCAGCCTTGAACACTTCCAGGGATGGGGCAGCCACAGCTTCTCTGGGCAACCTGTGCCAGGGCCTCACCACACCCTCACAGGGGAGAATTTCTTCCTTATATCTGATCTAAACTTACCCTCAAATACCAATGAGCATCCTAATACTTTTGTATTACTTACCTTATCTTGTAGAATGCACATGAATACATGCCCAGGAATAAAGAAAGGCTTGTGTGACCACTGACAGAGTTAAGTGACCAGGATGACACCAACTCTGTGTGCAGCTACAGCTTTTCAGTACAACTTCTTCCATAGCAATCGTGAAAAAAAATAAAAATTTCTCTAAAAAAAGCAGGCAATGATTACTTGAGCATGCAGCTCTGCTTAGAACTGTGTGTCTCAAGAATGGGGAGCTCTGCTTAAAACCTCATTTTATCTCTGTCCTATTCTAACCCATGAAAACCTATTCTTCAGTACATCCCACAGCCCCGCTAGAAAATCTGTGTAAGTATATTTTCTCTCAGACATATGTGCATTTGCTCTGTGGGAATTTGGTCTGTGCTCTCAGGTTTGGACAGCCCTAAACACCATCACTATTGTGAGAAAACAGATGCAGGGATGCAGAGCAAGAACTAATTCAAACAGAAGTGAAGCAATTAAAAGCTTTACAATGAAGCATAAATTTGATTCAACCCATTTAAGCCACCCTTCCACATTCCACGGAGCTACATTTTAAGTATCTTGCTTCATTTTTAAATAGCTTCTGCATGTTTTCCTTCCCCCTCTTTTTAGCTTCTCCTAAGTCAAGGTTCAAATTCATAAGTATGTTTCCAACCTTTATAAACTCAACTTTTAATATATTAACAGAACATTTTTGCTTAATTTGTGCTCAAGACCTTGATAAGACTGAATGACACACCACTATCAAAATAATCTAACACCTTAAGTTCTCTCAACATTATTCTCTGTTCTGCACCTGTAAGAAACCAAGACAAAACATCCTCACTGGTGTCTCAGCCACACAGAGTGTTTTTCAGAAGATTTATGTAAGCTGCAACTCTCTACACATGCTCTTCACGGAAACTACCTGGCTTGTTAACTGGTGGAAAATCCTTGATTCAATCTCAAATCTGAGGAAGTAATACGTAAAGAACCCTAAAGTTTTAAAAACAGCTCTTCCCATTTTCAGCACATTTCAAAAGAAAAGATTAAACCTTTCCAATGAACCGAGGAAACAGGGTGAACTGTACGTGTTGGTTGTCCCATCATCCTCACAGGACTGTCTGCAGTCTCACTCCACTTGATACAGAAACAAGATTACTTTTTAAAAAATCTTTCTGTAATTTTTAAGGCCCCAACCCCCTAAATCATAATTTTATTTCTTTATTTATTCTTGTGTTTCTCCCCAGCAGGTCTCTTTTCATCAGGGTTCAAGAGAATTTTGGGAGACAATCCCATAAGGCAAAAGCTGTTGCTGGACTTCATCAATAGGAGCCTGTGGAAGACAAGAGGGATTTGCTGCAGGGGACAGACTACACAGACCTGCTCTCTGCAAACCAAAAAGTTCCAGCAATGGAAGAGTCACCTACACCAAAATCCTGTCTCTTGATCAGTCAGTGACTATTCTTGCCCTCTAAAACCACAGGGCTACCATCTGTTTGCCTTCATTTCCCACACTGTTCCTTCGTGACTTGCAGAAAGGCAAAATCTGCAGCTTTCCCAACCAACGCAGATTCTTGTATCAAAATCTAAACTAATTATACTTAAGGCGGGGAAAGGGACAAATGGATGCAACAAGATGCAGAACAGTATTTCCTGGAAGTTCAGACCTGTAATACAAGCAGAGATTCTCATCTTCCTCACACAGAAAGTTGTTTTCAGTAAAAAAAAAACAACCCTGTTTTCATTGCACCCCTAATGTTTTCAAGGAACAAACAGAAGGGGTTCTCTCCCTCAGGTTTATCTGAAAGAAGCCGACAAACACATGGACATTCCATTTGGGAAGGAAACCACGTGTGACAGTTTGCTATGATGCCACTGTTGTTCCTGCCTAGAAGAGAACGTGAGCAAAGGGAAGTGCAAATAGGGAATCTGTAGAGCCAGTGGTCCTGCAAAAGGATCAGCATGCACAGCTCCCATACACAGGAGGAGTGAGAGTGGGATTTATTTCAAAGATTAGGATGTAAAGAAGGTATCACCTGGTGCCACTTCACACAGAGAGCTGGTTTAAACCTCTGGGGCACTTTCCTCCCTTCCTTTTTGGCAAGAGTGCTGAACTGTGCTGCAGCAGATATTCCCATCCCTTACATCTCCTGCTGTTTTAAAACCAGCAGAGGAACTGGGATCTCCACACTGTTGATGCCGACCAGCACATGTCAGAAGGGACAGAGGAAAACAACAGGAAACAAGTCAGAGGACAAACAAATATTACTCTTTAAGCCCTCTACATAACTGGGAAACACTATTAAAATGAAAAATACATGCTGTTCTACCAGGCTGCCATGATAGATCTTAGAAAGACACGGACAGTTTTATTGTCTTATAAGTGTTCTTTGCTGAAAGGGAAACTTGGAAGTAATAAAGCATTTTCTTATAACTGAAGCTTGACCACAACTGCTGCCAATTCAACAGTAAACTGCCTTCAAGTATGTGAGTCAGATGGTTTCAGCTTCACCACTACAGGGAAACCAACTCTGCAGCCTGGCACAACCACTGTCTGGAAAGCTGCCATGATTGTGCATTGAGTTAAGCTCCAGACAGACTGTGAGGGCTGAACTTTAAACCATTTGTATTTGTAACGTACACAAATAAATTTATGGCTGCATAAAAAGCTGTCATGCTTCAGGGATTAACCTCTAATAACCTCTCCTGCTATGTTAACAAAGACATTTAAAATCTGCCTCTCCAAGTTACACAGGACTCAGGGTAATGAAGGCAATTCAAAAAGAAATTTTAGGGCCTCATTATATCTAATAAGGGATTAGTGACACCAGCAATTTTTAAGACCATTTGTGGACACTTTGATGCTGCCCCGTGGCTTGGGACTCCCTCATTTTACCTCAGGATTCCCAGATGAACACAACTTTGGAAAGGTGAATAGAACATTACAGGAGTGAGCAGCGTGGAGGACTTGAAAATGGAAGTAACTTTCAGCATGTCATGACATAACAGCTCTCCCCGTGGAAGCAAGTGATCCCACAGGCACTCCACCAGAAAAACCTGACAGTAGAAGCACATCTTACTCCTGTTAGAGCATCCATAGAGAAATTCTCTGTTCTGAATGTCACAGCACCAGAAAAGCTGTGTCTGAAATAGCTGATAACTAGATAATAAAGGTCCCTGTGGGACAAGACAATACAAGTGTCAGCCTGCACCATCAAAACTGAAGCAGCTACAGAAATTAATGTATTGCTAGAAAGCAGCTAAAGCTGGCAAAACAATCCTGATGACATTCCAAATGAGAAAAAAAAAACCCTCCCAAAATACAAGAGGGTTGCCTTTACTCTTAGTTGCTATTACAGGACTTCACGATCTTACATATTTTCTGGGAAACTGTCAAATATTCAGACTATCCAAGTTTTGTAGGTTCATTTCCAAACAAAAGTTGTATTTCTAAACTTATCTTTCAAGGACAGGGGGAAAAAGAAAAGGAAGAAAGCTGGAAATTGTCAGGTTTAGAAAAAAGATCCTAAGATAAGGTAACTTGCAGCAAAAAGTTGGGACACCCTTACCCACACTGACAATTCTAATCTCATATTCCAGTGTGACTACTAAAGCTTCTATTTTATTTTATCTTTTGTCTAGACAAAACAATAAAAATACTTTAAAGATATCAGGAAGAAAATTTAGTTACCTTTTTTTTAGAGCTTCAAGGCCATGAAGTTTAGTTTGATTCCTGACCACAATGATAAAATTTCCACAGTTTGCATTTTATCTGAAGGAATCCAACAAACCCCTGGTAGAAACCATTCCACAGGTTAAATGACAAACTAAAACCAAACCCCAGGAAAACCCCGGGCAGCCAACAGTTACAACAATCCCTTCATGCATCTGATGAGGTGCAACTGTTGACGTGACTTCACAACCTGTGGTCTGCAGTTTGGGATCTGGGCAGCCTGCACAAATACACGCCGAGGCTGCAATCCACTGGAAATGGTCTACACTGTAATGAGAAGCAATATTACACTACATTTTCTACCCAGAAGATGCTATAAAATAGAATTAAAATTAGCAGCTCATGTTCACTTGTCTCAGGGACACAATAAATATCAACAGCACATCAAGGACACTTTGTCAATAACAAGTTTGCAGAAGAATGAGTGAAAAACACCTTTTTTTTTTTTTTGTCTGATTCGGGACTTGTTTTTAAAATGGTATGTTCTGATGAAAAAAAGACTACAGAGAGACTAAATGACTGCATGTACATGTAGATACATTGATCAGCATCACTGTAATCCTCTGAAGCATCCAAGCACTGGCCTCTCAGAGGTCTGTAATTATCAGGTAATTAATTATCAGACAATTATTTCAGATTGGGTGAAAAATTAACTACCTCTTCATATCTGTAAGCTCCCTAATTCAGTGTGTGAATATTAAAAGTGCTAATTAGACATCACCTGATCTCTGAGACAAAGGCTTAATATTCTCACAGACCAAAAGCAAGTAATGGCAAATGTCATTATAAAAATTATGTCATTAAAATGTAATTAGGAATGTCATTAAAAATCTCAGTATAAAAGAAGTCCTTTCATAAAAGCAACACTTTACTAAGATGATGACAATGCTGTTAGACAGATTTACTAAAAAGATACATCTTCTTTATCTTCTTTTTTGAGTTAGGCTTTAATTAATAAATACCAGAAATCACCAGTGACTGAGGATCAATTAACTGCAAGACCCCTGATTCCTGTATGCACAAGCAGAGTTGCTTCTACCACAGACTCAGTAAATCAATAAATAACTATCAAGCAACAAAACTCATTCATTTTCCTTCAGTTAAAACTTGGTCAGCTTCTGGTACTTTTCATACTGAACTACTGAATTTGATGAAATAGTCTTTCTCTTGAGCATAAAGATATGAGTAGCTCTGAGAGTTTTTCAAGCTTCTTTGAGGAAGAAAAGAGGAGTTTTTTAACCAAAAAGAACAGATGCAAGGATTGTGGTTCCATTGCTCTGTGGAGAAATTCCTGGCATTTTCCAAGAGTGATGCTCCCTCTGCTCCTGCCTGAGCCAGAAAGTACACTGGGGCAGGGGAACTCCTCTCACAGCTGAAGGGTCGAACCTGGCCAAGTTTTTTTTTGACCAGGGCATGACTTTGATTAAGGGGTACCAAAGCTGAAGTGGTATATTGGTTCATTTTTAATCCGAGATCAAGAACTTGGGGAAAAAAAAATTAAAAATTGAAAAGTTGGAAATTATAATTTTCACAGGTTACTGTAACTGTTGTGATCACCAAACAGGAGGACTACAAGGAAAATGATCACAATACTGACACAATCTTTTCCCTTAAACATAAACATCCTCTGTACTTAAGACAGATGAAAAACAAACAAACAAAAAAAAACCAAGCAAGATTGAAAAAAAAAAAAAAAAAAAAGGAAAAGAGGGATAATCCTGTAATAATTGTTGTAATGCCACAAAGTGCTAGAACATAATCACATGTTTACTCACAACTGGAAAATACTGCTTTTAGTCTTTGACTTGGCCTGAGCTCACCTTCACAAGCCTCCTGAAGCCACACACAAAGACTTCACCACATACAGGATGGACATGAGGTGGAAGAACATCCACTAATCATCACCAGTGGCACACAGAGCAGTTTGATCATACAAGAACATTTACTATCTGGAAAAAAGGGGAACAATAAGGCTGAAATACTACAATAGTAGTAATTAAATAGACATCCAGCTCACAACCTCACATTCCCTGAGACTGGTTCATCAAACATCCCGACTGAAGCACTGTTTGATCGTTCTGTGCAGAGGGTTGTAATCCAGGCAGGATGTGGTACAGGGCACATGCCTGGGCACTCCTTGAATTTCACACAGACCATCCACCACTCTCCACCTTTTGACAGTGCTTTAAAATTAAATTTGATAAAGAAATAAATGCATAAAAATCAGAAACTTATTACGCCACTGGACTTTTATGAATGAAAAAGGAACAGCACTTCTGCTTCATTTTAGCACTGACATTCTAAAATTTAAAACGGTTTGCACAGAGCTTAGTCAGCTCTTACTATTTTTAGAAATGCCCCACACCAGATGCTTTTTTCATTCTTTTGTTGCAGGACACCACGTTGATTTCCAGACCCTCCAAACCAATGCACTTACAACTCAGCCATTGCACAGATATTTGTATAAGGCACACAGGAAAACTTGCATCTAATCAAGGCAGCAGGATTTGGCTAATGACAGCTTTTCTAAATCCTCGATTGCTGAGATCAAAACTCTATTTATGACAGTTTTAAATCAGTGACCATTTGGCTTTCATCGTCTTCATCCGAGCCAAGACTTCACCTTGACATTCCCAGTGCTGATCCTCCACTTCTGCTTCCCTGCAATGTCTCCCTAATGAAGTCTCCAACAAGGCTGATTGTTTTTCAGGTCATTTCCTTACTTCCCTTGGCCAAATCCTCTTAAAGCAAACAATGTTTTAAGCAACAGCATTCACTTCTTACCTTCTAAAATTCTGCCAAACTGTTCATGATGTAGAAATTTCCTTCTGAATTGAAACACAAGTATTAGCATTTTTTGGATAACGAACTGATGTTGCTAAGAATTAACTTAGCCTTTCCAGGGAGATGTGAAGTTCTGCAGGTTTTTACTTGATTGCTGGGTATTCCCAACTTTCCCTGGAACGGAGAGAAGAACCCAGTGCTGAACCTCGAGCGAGAACCTCTAGCCCTGTAAGCGCTGAAATTTGGACTTGCAGGTTCTGAAGTGTTTATCCTTCAGTAAAATACAGCTTCACCAGGCTCTTAGTGCTTATTTAGCAGCCAGAAACAGCTGCAGATGTTAACTCTTGATCTCATCGGCTCTCAATCGATTCTGAAAATGAATGGCTGGGTATACAGCTGGAGCTGCACCAACTGCCACTCCTTCCCAGGGCTAATGGACTTCTGGGCATCAACAGTGACTTCTGACAACATGGAAAAACCTATTAGATTTTTTTCAAGTAACTCCTACTTTTTCAGTACACCATATCTTTTCTTGTAAACAGGTATTTACTGATTCTTCTTTCCTACAACTGCCTTTGGGCAACTCATAGAAGCATTAGCTGGCTCGTTTCTTACAAGCAGAATCTACTGCAGTGAGCAGCAAAAAAGTGAAATATGCCTAATGACTCAGTGTGTCCACTGCTAAAGCAAAACTGATGGACACGAAAAGCCCACACATTTATTATCACCTTTAAAATAGTGTGATACTCAGGTAGGTTGTTGACAAAGAAGAAACCAGAACCATACTTGACAGATTCCTGGCCTGATTCTCACTGAGACAAAGGTCCCTTTAAAACCTCTCAGTACTGACACTGCTATGTGAAGGGAAGTTAGTACCCCTAAAAAGGAGACTACTAATCTCTCTAATTTCTTCTGAGCGAGTTATTATGACTTTCTGACCTTTAACTGAATCTGAAGCACGTCTTTACTTAGCCGTTAACCATTTTCTACATGGTTAAAAATTATTTCTATGACTACAAGTAAAGCATCACAACATTAGTTGTTACTTGTATTTCTCACTCTCATCTGAAAATCAGAAGTGGTGATCGTTCAGAAAGAAAAGGCAGGACACAAGCTCTGCTGACATCATCATCCCAGAGATAATCCCCAGGAGCCACACGGCGACAGCTGGATGCGTTGGGTATTTTCTTACTTCCACTATCAGAATGGTCCAATGGTGCAGTTACTTATCACTTGGCTTTGCTTTAGCTTTGTTCATTTCCATAATAAAGCAGAAGAAATATCTCTGTTTCTTATGTTGATCATTCCTAATTACAGCTTCCTTTGGTAACGCACTGTTCACCCCACTGTCACCCCATCACCCAGAACCAGAGAGCCCCATGAATGTAAAATGTCACGCGCATTTTGTGCGTGCTCTTCCAGGGATCATCAGGAGAACATCAAATAGTTGACCCTGAAATACTGGACAACCACCTGAATACAGGAATTTTCAAAAGGATGAGATGCACTCACAGAGCAAATGATACTGTAATCATCTCATGTCATGAGCAGGGTATGTTCTCTCCTCAGTGGTGTGGGGTTACTATGCACCTATCACTTATTCTCTTCTAGTTCCTCTACAGCACCAAGAAAATCTGTTCCTGAGTTTCTCACGCTCAAAATATATAAGCAAATATTTAACAAAGCCATCTTCAGTTCAACAGATTGGCTCAAATACGACACTTCTGCCATTTCACCAAGAATTTTCCATTTAATGAGGAAATAAGAAAAGTAATTTATAGAGTTATTCTGTGTCCTTGTGCTTTTCTAGAGGATACAGGCTCGCAGCTAAAACATCAAAACAGTTGGTGCCCCTGGCTAGAATACTTCGCTATCACCTGCTCACTCGAGCACTAAATAAATCTCACTTTTCAAGTACTTACAAGCAAGAGTCCAGCACGTGTTTCAGACGTTCTGTCAGATGTTAATACACCCTCCATGCACTGACTGTTACCAAATGTGGCTTTGTTGTCTCTGCAGCAGTTACTTGGAGCTTGTTTCAAATGCATAGTGAAATTAGTACATTAAGAAATCTTTCCTCACAGGGGGTGATTTCTTACGGTAAATCTATTCACTGTTTGGGATCAAAATGCAGCATTTCCATACGCCTTTACCATTGCTCCTGTAACTTCAACTTCCAAGGAGCAAGGAGGTAATTTTGTATTAAACTACCAAGCTTCCTACTGCTACGTTATCCTTTACCTGTGGTGAGTGACCTATTAGTCAGCATCTTTTTAAAAAACAGTTCTAAAAAAACCTTTTGAAGCTTTGATTAAAAATTTTAACAACAGAGGGATTTTTCTTTGAAGTCAAAAATTTTACAGGATTTATTCGCAGCATTACGACATTTTGGGAAGAAATTTCAGGAAAAATGGAAGCAAACGTTCTGCTTCAGTCAAAAAGCAGTCATGGTTGGAAAGACTAATTTATTGACTCCTAATTCACCTCATTCTCCTGTGACTGCCAAGTAGGCGGGAGTGGAAATTTGTCAAAAACTTCTGTCTCTTGATAAAACCTTCCTCCCAGCCCACATGCTGGGAAAATAATACCTGTAACCCATGAAGAAACAGATCAACAGCTTCAGGCAATGACATACACAGGCAAAGCTTTAATTTAATACTTTCTCATGCTCCACTTTCATGTGTCTCATTTAAAAGGGTCTTTAAAGAGAAGCAATGTAGCTGCTGTCAGTGATATAATTGCTGGGTTGGTGCCCTTGGGTCCTTCACACCCCAGGGACTGAGGTTTGATCCCTGCTGGCCTTTTGGCTGCGCTGAACAGCGAGTGGCACCGAAGGAACAGCGAAGGAAGTACAGATCAGATAAGGACAGGGATGTGTGTCCCATACACAGTCCCTTTCTATCCACTGTCCTTCAGCCATGCAGGGAAAATCGGCTTTCTGTTCCTGATGACTGAATAATTCCCCCCCAGCTCTGGACTGTCAGGCTCTGAGCAGCAGCTCAGTGAGCACCGCTGGGTTCCATCTACAGCAGAGTTACCTGCAGGGCAGCTGGGGGCAAAATTCTATTTTGACTTTTAGCAGCAAAGCATTTGTTTGGTTACTTAGCACAGTCTCTTGTGTGTGCCAGCTCTCCCTTCCAGAGAGGCTGGGGAATTCTAACCACCACCTTGTTTCCCTAAAATGTGTCCATCAGCCACAGACAGAATGTAACAGTGCTGAACACAAAATGAAAGATAATCTCACAGACCAGGGGAGCGGGAAGTGTTTTAAGAAGTGATATTACTTAAAGGCAACCACCAGGAGTTTACAAGAATTTCCATTCTTTTAATTAAAGATTTTATGAGTCTTGGAACACATTCCTGAGCCCTATTATACATCAGAGCACTTAAAAATTCAGAGCCTTATAACACTGCCATAAAGAGATAGGACAACTACAGAAGTCTTTAGAAGAAAGACCTATTTATACAATGATAGTTATGATTTAAAAAATAATTACAGGGACTTATTTTACTTACTTGATCTTTATTCACCCCTTTTCTGTTGTTTGTGAATACCTTTCAATACATCCTAATTTAAACTACCTGCCTTTTAAATTCATTGCTCCATTTATATGCTCAGCATGTTTGGAGCAAATATTAAAATCCTAAGAAATTCAAGCTAAACTCACTGTGCCAGAAGAAAAGGCATGTACATTACAGTGATAAAAATACATCCATTAAAATTCAATTTGAAGAGAAATATTCCTTAAAAAAACAAAGATGGAAAAATAAATAAAGCAAATCAAAAGAAGGGACACTGATAATGAAATATGGTCAAGAAAGTATTTTGTAAACTGCTAGTTTCTAGGGAAAATAGTATTTCCATGTACAAAATTCATGGTACCTTTACTTAAACGTATGTCTATCTAATAAGTAATCCAACAAGTTTCTAGAATAGCTTTCCAGAAAATGGCCTCTGAACCACATCTCAGAAGCAAATGAGCTCATCCATCACATGTAAGCTTTGATTTGGTAATGACTTAATGAATTCAGCTCTGGTAGGACTGAGCATGATGCTGTAATTACTGTGGGAATTCCTCTCCCCTCAATCTGTCTTTTAGATGTTTATGGCACGGAACAAGAAGCTCAGCACAGCCTGACCCAAAGGCTTTGGATCCAGGCTAATGATCTGAGAGCTCTCAAGGAAGTGTCCTCACAGCCTCTGGTCAGTGCACACCACTCTGCTGGGATTCCAGCCCTGTCTTTCCCTCAAGAACAGGCACAGACACACAGAGGAAGAACTAAACGCCACACAGAAATCTTGAGAATAAAACTGGAAGAATATTTCTTCCACCCCATCACAAAGGGTGAAGGAACACATTTCGAAGCGTTTTGGTAGAATGTAATTAACTTCAAGCTGAACATCCTACTACACTAAATTTACATCAGAGTTTTTAAAGCAAATCAGGGTTGTATCACTAATACTGCAGTTGAGACAGACAATAAAGCCAGGAAGACTGAGGCAGGGATGTCAGGGGTCAAATAGACGTGTACTGTAGTACTTACAGCCATACAGAGCATACTCTTATAATTTGACCAGGGCTGTGGATATTTACTTGACAGGATTATTTTTCAACTATGGTATGTCTCACTTTCAGATGTTTAACTGGTGATGTCAGAAGTTACTGCCATATGTAAATTACCATCTGTTTTTTCTAACTCAGGACAGAGTAATTTTAAAGAATTTCCAAATAACTGTCTTCTACGTGTGCTAAACAAATAAATGGTTCAATCCCTCCTTAGTTACCAGTCCACAAGAGGTTCTCAAACATTCTCATGCTTCATCAACAGAAGGGTGAAGGGCGATGTTTTATGGCAAAATAATAGTCAAGCTGACATCAATTTCTCGGGAGAATCAACGGAAACCCTATTAACGTTGGCTTACAGATGGGAATACTCAGGTACAGAGATGAGAAATTACTTTTGTCACTATGTCAGTGGGAGAAATTATGTTTTCTTATATGCTGGCCCAGTGCAAGTCAGAGATGGAAATGCTTGTTTTATGGGGCTGCATCAGGTGCTCCCTGCCCATTGCTGAAGGAGTGGCATCAGCTAAACTGCAGCCTGGTGACTGAGCAGACACAGGTTAATTAGTTCATCTCCTGGCCGTACACAGTTCCTTGGATACAAAACCAATTATGTGCTAGGCCTGATTTGTCAAGCCTATGTAAAAGTCACTGGTACCTGTTTTGAGCTTCTAAATTGTATTTTACCTCTGTAAAATTCCTGCCCTGGAATTTATAAGTAACAGCTGTGGAACAGCACTGCCTACCTCATAGGACTAGCATCAGGATGAAAAAACCTGAAGATGACAAAATCCACAGATACAGCAGGAATTAAGGCCATGCCAACGTGACTGGGAAGGTAAAGCTGAGTGCAATAAGTGAAGAGCATTAACAGCCATGTAGCACAAGCACTCCCACACTCATTCTCCATACTGCCCTTCCACAGAAATGCAGGAAACTCTGTTACCCAAGCACGTGGGACCTCTCAGGAGCTTCTCCTCTGCCTCTGCACAAGCACACACACCAGTGGCCACACGTGCAGCAGGTCTGACCAGACAGCACCAAAAGGTTCCACTGAGAAAGGCCAGAAATTTCACCACCACAAGTCACAACAAAGTCAGCCCTTGACAAGAAAAAAGTCAGTCAAGAGGCAGTGTCAAAAGGGCCATGACCTCAATGTGTTTGGATCTTCTGTGATTTTTAACTCTTGCTTCAGCAGTTTATTCCTGAGATCAGCAAGGGAAAGCTCCATTCATCCTGCACCACACAGCAGTCAGTCACAATGCTGGCATGAACACTGAGATGTTTCTTGCAATGGGTTGCATTTGTGTAGTTGGGATTGTGACACCTGAACCTGTTCAGAACCGAGGGGGATCTTTTAAGGTGCCCACAAGTTCACTTTGGCTCTCCGGTTCCCGGGACAAGCTACGTCCTGTGGAGATGGAAATGAATGGGATCCTCTGCATTCCTGTCCGGTTATTCCTGGTCTTGCAGCCTGGGACGATGTAGAACAACTGTTCCATGGGTTGGCCCACAAGCCACCGATGAGACCCAGCAGTGTCTGCAGCACCACAAGGTGCTCAGACTCCCTTTAGACATTTAGCAGATAGAATGTGATCCTTTCACCCTCTTTATGCCCAAATTCCAAAGAGGAGCATTTCACATCTGTGAAATTTATTTATAATAAAAAATACATTAAAACAACTCTCAAGGACTTTGTTTAGTATCTTCCATGCTTCATGTTGAACTACTTTGTGAAGAAAGCTGAACACCATCTAATATTCAACACATAAGTTATATGTGAGACTTCGTTCCCTTTGTCCACACGTTGCATAAGCTAGACTGAATTTTTTAAAATGCCAATAGAAAACAATCCAAACAAGACTCAGAATGGTACAATTTAGTTTTGCTTTCCTGCTGAGAGGGCCAGGCTGGTGACTTGAGTAAATCTGCACAGCTTCACTGACACCTGTACTGACTGATGGTCAAGCTGTAGGAGATTAAGAAAGCTACTGAAAGAGGAGAATTCAGCTGAAACAACGAAAATCTCAAGGAATGTGAAATTCTCTTCTCAAATACGAATATCTATCAAGTACACTGAGAAAACTATTTAAAAGGCTACCTGCTGGTGAGTGGAGAATAACGACGGGCTTTGGAATACTTGAAATTGTGGGGATGGTCTATTCCTCAGGACAACTCCCTACTTGCTCAAAGGTTTCTTAAGCCAATATATCCAGTAAAGCCAACGATTTTCACGCTAGAGATGATCCCAAACCAGCAGATTAAAGACGTAGGAAGGTGGAAACCTTGATTAAGTATTGTTTTGAACCTAGGAGTTCAACATGTTCATTTCCTAGGAAGCACACACACCAAAAAACCTTGGGCTTGGCCACTACAAACGTGGTGCAAGTTGCAAAGCTACACAACCTTATTTCCCTCCTGGATGGAAAAGTGATGCAATGCAGTTTCACTGACTTCATGCCAAGCCAGGCCTTAAATCAACAACAAATGAAAAGCAGAACATAATCATACACACATTAGAACAAGTGTAAGGGGTTCCTTAAGATTTATAAGGGAAAAAAGGTAACACTTGAATTTTTGTAATTTTCTTTTTCTTGAACAGTCAAAGTTCTGCAGCATTAAAATACAGACAAAACGAATTGGCAAGTAAAGCAGCTTCCCATGGACTTTATAATCTATCAAAACCTGACACTTTTATGAGCAGAACTTTTAAAAATACGTACCTATAAATCAATTAAAATATTCAGAGAAGTATACAAAACAGTTCAAAAGAGCACAAAACTACCGCACAGGTTCCTTTAAAAAAAGGCTTCTCACTTATATTCTGTGTCTTCAATTCACTGTCAACCAGGGGAAAAATCTTTACTGAGTAATTTCCTAGAGAAATAATATTTATGTAGCCAAGGTTCTGCAGCTGGAGCAGGGAAGTGCACGAGATTATCGGGCAGTCTCTTACAATACAGGACAAAGAAATATTATATTAATAACAGTAGACACAGTATACTTTTTATGATGGAATTTTCAAAATTAGCCATATGAACATAATAAAGGAGAAAATTTCTCACTGCCTACACTAAAACCTACAACCTAAGATTCATTGATAAAGTAACAGGCCATTTTTCATACTCTGTCTGCTGTATGAGCTGAAAAACTCAGAACAGTAGTACAGTTTAAAGTACTTGGCATATGGATCACAGTGCTCAAACATTCCACATTGCACTTTTACAGCAGAAATTCATTTCCAGGTAAGAACACAGCATTGCTTTTATTTTACTCGCTAACGAGGATAATTGGCAGGCAACACTCACTGCTGCTGCTCTAGATTTGTTCTTTATGTGGATCTCTGAAGACCACATGTGCCTGCAGTGGTGACAGAAATATTTTCCATATGAGCCACCACAGATTTTAAGGTCCCTCAGGCTGGACAAGGTGAGTCCATCTATCATTTTCTGCGCTCAGTAACAACCAACCAGGAAGTTAAAAACTCCTGTGACAACTAGAGGGCAATGATCAGCTTCCAGTTGCTCTGATCATCAAACCATTTAAATTTGTCGAGACTCAGCTGAAAACTTTTCCCAGCTTTCACTAGATCAAAGGCACCACAAGATTTCACTGAGAGACATTTTCTTGAATCAAACCCGTTACAGCTTCTCTTATTAAAACACCCTGAAAGCCAAATAAAGTTTCTATCTAGACATACGAGCTACAGAGTGTCAACCACACATTGCTGGACAAGGTGTTTTTTCCAGTTCACTCTCACTTTCTTTTACCAGAGAAAGTAACTGCTCTGGACTTCATTAGGCTACTATAAAGTTATGACAGGGCCAACAAAAGGCAAGGCTCTAAAGCAGAATCGCTGTTTTCAGAAGATTTACCTAAGCAAGGCATATTTATGGATAAATAAATTAGCTAATGATTTCCTTAAAATGCACAGCTACACATCCCATTTCACTCAGAGCGAGGCAGAATGAGTATCAAATGTGTTTTCTGCTAATAATATCATTAGATGGAGTATTTTTTATCTAATAGTACCGTGCTTGCTGAATCACTTCCTAAATGGCAAATGACTAGCTGAAAATTTCTGCTTTGGTATGAAATAAGAACTTGATGACAAACTACTCGGATGAGGACAAAAAAATCTAGAAAATGGCTCTTGGTAAATCAAGGAGCAAATTTTTAAAGCATAGCAAGAGCTGTCCTATTCCACTGTTCAGGACTGAAGAATTAGGAATACTAGGAATACTAGCAATGCACAAAATCTCTCTTCAATGATACGATATGCATTTTTTAAAAAATCAAGTTTTTTTCTGCCCTGCCAAATACTAAACATTACATGTATTTGCACAAAGAGAATGTTATTAATGAAGCCTGAAGTTTTCACATGCTCACATCCCCAAAATAAAACCCTTTTTCAATAGTGCACATTTTTTTTGCAGAAAATATGAACAAAACACTACCATCTACTGCTGCACAGTATCATATTTCTCTGTATATTAGTAAAAAAACCCTCACAAATTAGTCACCTCTCACAGAAAGCGTATTGTCGAGAGAAGTTAACTTTCAAACTGCTCTCCTTTGGTACCTATAGGCTTTTGCCAAAAAACCCCACAGAAAATCCAACAAACCCAAACCAACAGCAAAAAAGCAAATGCAAATCCCCCCAACTAAACCCAAACAAAACAACAGCTTTTTACACATGAGGCAAACGAGGCAATTCTAAAATGTCTAACAGCATAAAAATCATTCACGGTCCATCTTAATAGATATGAAGAAAATGCAACTCTGACAAGACAATTTTTGACAAGACATTATACTTTGCTTACCTCACCCCCAGGTCTTGCTAACACTGCTGTCTGAAAGCAGCGCAACGTTAGTATCAGGTAGCTGACAAACATTATTACCCAAAGTTAGAGCTACCCTGGAGGAGAGAACCCTCTGCCAAGTACTAACAGCAAGCAGATGCACTTGTGTCTCAGTATCACAGCCCTCCGCTCTCGTAGGTACGAGTCCTTCTCCCTCTCCCCCTGCCTCTCGCACTCACGGTCCGACCAGGAGCTTTGCTCTCAGCCACTGCTCTGAAGACAACTGGTAAGTTGATCTCTTCATGTAATGACTTCTCCCTGCTGGGGGAGGGGGCTCGGCCAGCTCGGAGCTGGGGGGCTGCAGTCAGCACGGAGCGAAGAAGGGGAGGGACAGGAATGGTCACTGCCAAGTTATGCATCTGCTGTGATTCATGGAACAAGCTAAACGGTAACCTTTAATGCACGAGGAGGTTTGGCAAAGCGTTATTGACTTAGGCAGGCATGATTGGAGAAACAGGCTAGAGCTGCTTGCGAGGGATGCCTGTTGATGGTTAGACGGCATGTGCTACTTAAAGGTACAGCACCTCCTTTTACTGGAGGAGTTTGTAACACATCAATCATAAATCAGGATCTAAGCAGGAAGCAGCCTACGGTTTTACAGTCAGCCCCACATCAGCACAGTCCTGCAACCCCAATGGTCTGATCCTGCCAGGGGCCCGGGCAGAACCTCGAGCTCTCATTGCTGGCCCCTGGGTAACAGCAAATGGAACCCAAGTGCCCGTTCGCTCTCAGGAATGTCACAACTGCTTCCTGGAATGGCCCCCCCATCCTTTAGGATAATCCTGGAATGGGATATGGATGTAATCTCTCTTTCTTTTTCATATTATAGCTAAATAAAGGAAATTTTGATTTATAACAATCCAACTCATCAAATAACCTGCTTTGACTAAGCAAGCAGAAGTGCAAGCCTTTCTTAAAGTTCCAGCTCCTGAAGTCAAGAAAACACACTATATTCTCATCTTTCATGTAAATACATACTTCTTATCCTTATGGTTCCAGGGGAAATCTCAAAAGTATGACCCAGGAATAACCTGGTCTCATATGTCAAACAGTAAACCACATGAACTGCGAACACAGGTACTTTAAAATATCTCCACATTTTAGAAGGCGGGAAGTAGAAATGTTGGTGAAATTGAGAAGCACACCATTACTATATATTAGATTTCTTTCTGTAATTTGGTAAGCTTTGTATACACAGCTGAATATGTCAGACTCCTCAGGCTATTTTTAAACTAGCTTTACCAACCATTCTTTTCCTTTCCTACGAGAGGTGAAAGATAAAATACTTTTTCTCAGGATTGCAATTAAATACAGTCAAACTCCTAAACCAGTATAGCAAATTAGCATTCTCAGTGCTGCTAAAAGTCCAGATCCTGATGTATTTGCAGTTGGATATCCGGGTCTCCAGCACAGTAAAATCTGACTAGCTCTATCAACCAGACATCATTGTCACACACTCCTACTACTGCCCGTAGAGTCCTATCTCTTCTCCTGCCTAACCTGACTTACAGTGCTGTGTCTCTTCTCCACCTACAGAGAAGCCTGCCCTTTTTTAGCCTCTCAAACCAGGAGAGCACCTTTCATGGGTCAGCTTTTCTCTCCCTTGTTGCTACGCAGCTGTGCAGCCCCGTGGCTGCAGGAACGCTCATCCAGCAGCGTGTCCAGCGAGGGCACTGCAGGGAGGCAGCAACGCCGTGAAGGACACGCAGGACGGGGGGGTCTCAAGGGCAAAGAGTCCTCCTCAGCTGCCTCCCCTTGAGGGAGCAGCACAAGCTTCAGAAGGTTTAAAAATCCAGAGTTTCAGGACAAGGAGCTCAAGGGTGTTTCTTCCAAATGATCTGAAGGATCACAGGCAGTCAGCCACGGAGTGGTGACAGTGGTGACTGGCAGCCAAATCTGCAGTTACTGAAAACCTGACAAAACCCTTAATGGTACTTTCTGACAAAAATCACCCACAACTCTCTACTCCTATGCTGATCTCACAAATACAACACCTCCCTTCAAGACCTAAATGAAAAAAGTATTTCCCCCCCTTTTAAGGCGAGCTGAAGGTTTGTAGATTATCCCGCGGTGCTGACAGCGAAATGTAGAGCTGCCATTACAGGTACTTTGTACACTGGTTGCCTATGGCAAAGTCTCCAGACTAAAAATGTAAAGCCAAATAAACTTAAGGAAATTTTCCATCAAAACCCTGTCAGGAAGCCAACCTGTCCTTCCATATTTTTTGGAAATATCTAGATATACCACAAAAGGAAAAAGGATAGTGAGCAAACTGCCAACTAAACCAGAGTTCAAAACACTGCCAACATGAGAGCTCCAATCATGATACTTTGAAAATACAGTTTCAGAGACTGAAAAAGTTTTGAAAGAACACACCATTTCAGATGTTGCAGTGGGTAACAAAACCTCCAGTGATGAAAGCTGCTTCATGCAGATTCACTACTGCTTCCATAAAATTAAGCTTTATCTTGTTTCCCTGTTCTTCACAAAGTGAACTAGTTTTTGTGATTAAATATACAGCACAGGCACAAAATTGCCAATCCTCTCCCTTTTAATGGCAGGTAGGAAAGGAAATTACAAAAAATTGAGAGTAACTGTGATTTTAGGCTTCTCTCTGCTGATCATTCCAGAAAGCAGTATATTCTCAGTAAATAACGAACAACCTTATTGAAGTCTAAGTGAATATCATCAGGATGAGTTTCTGAGCACAGAAAACTGTACTACATTCCCATTTAATAAGTCACATAGCTAATTCTTTCCATATGCATTTAATTTTTCCTCTACCAAAAATACAGGCAGAATTCCCTGAATTTCAGAAGCCGGTGCTCTGTTCTCCATATTAAGACAAGAGATCTGTTCATACCTGTTATTATGCCTTCAAGCTTTATCCCCCTGAACTGGATGGAATTGTGCATGTTCACAAGCACAACCACAGCCTTTCTTTGCAGCACAGAGAAACCTGAAACTTAACGCTGTGCCAAACTTGCAGTGCTGCAGCCAAGATCAAAACCCTGCAAACCCCAACAATCACTGCACTGGAGATTAAAAAACTACTGGGGCAATAGAAAAGAAAAAATCAGTTTATGACTGATGAGCTATTTCAGAATATAAAGTTCTGCAGTAGTGGATAGAGAAACCAAAGTGCCTTGCAACAGTAAAATGGAAGAAATAAGATATCTCTAATTTCATCCTTGTTTTTACTTAGAAACTATGAACATAGCAAAACCAACAACATAACTATTTTAGGTACATAACTGAAATAGAAAATCTGAAATGATATATTTTTTAAAACCAGAAAAAGCCATCAGAATCGTCAGGGGAAAAGTTCCCATTGTTTACTCTCAGAAACAAAAATACATGACACAAACGATGCATCTTTGCACAGTACAGTTCTCATTAAAAAAGCACTGACTTTCACCTGTGAACAAATTACCTGTCAGTCTCCAGGGGTTTGTAAAACTCAATCAGTTTATGAAGTTTGTGACCAGCTTCCTCCTGAGGCAACTGCACCTGAATCTCAAACAAGGACAAGTTTGTTGAACTTTATCAAAAGCACAAAATTCTCTTCCAGGTCTCTCAGGCTCCCAGTAATTCCATGTGAAATCATGAACAGTTTGCTCAGGTAACATCACTCACAGCTACTGCTTTCTGCTAAAGGTATATTAGCTTAGAAAGTTGACCAAGTTCCTAATGTAAAAGGAATAATAAGAGAAAACATGAGTCAAAACAAGATTTTAAAGACTTCCTTTCTACTTCCTACAGCCCTAATGTTTGTAGACCTGAAACTCTTTAAGCAAGATAGCATGGAGGATAACTGCGTATTTCAGGCTGAATTACTTTAGCACCAGACAAGGACAACTTCTGTGTATTTCAGAGTATTAATAAGTGCAAGTGAAAATAATTAGTCTAATTCACCTTTTGCCACTTCAGGTGCCACATCAATGCCACTGAACCTGCAAGGCAACAGGAGATTGACTGGAAGGTCTGCTGGTGCTCAGCTGGAAACAATGACCGAGTTAGAAGGAAGATAAAGGCCAAGCCAAGTTTCCTGCTATGCCATAACCCATAAGCCCTTTAACTGTTTCTTAAAACAAGTATTTAAAGTAGCATTAATTTGCTTTGGACAGACACCATCTTCCAGGAACCACTAACAGCAAAGGCAGGAGACACTTACTTAAGAAAAGGTGTTGGGTTTTTATTTCAGTGTTCCATGTAAAAATTTAACTGAGGAAAGTGGAAAATCTATTATGTTTTGGTTTTATTTAACTGGTCATCTTTCCCAGTGGGTGATCTACAGGTTACTTAAAAAAAGAAGGAAGAGAGAAAATTTTTACACTGATGAAGTCATGTGGAAAGATGGCTGCCATATTTATTGCTGTCAGAGAGGCATTTCCAGCCATTATCTCACTTCACTTTTTCCAGGAAGCATTTCTTTCTGAATTTATTATTCCAATGTGGTTCTTTAGAATAGTTAGAAAGGTTAGAATAAATTACTGCTCTCCTTTAGCCTGAACTACTGAAAGACACCAGCCACAACATTTCACTTCAAATCTCTTCTGTGAGGTTGTTTTGTTTGTTTTTATTTTAATTTAAAAAATAAAGTTTGTGTTTAATTAAACACTTGAAATAACAAAGTTTCTTGCCACATTATGTGTGGGAATTCAGACTACAGAAAGAATGTATTTTCCTTGAAGATAAAAGCAGTGTACTGAGGAGGGTGAACGCAGAAAAATGCCACTCCCTACCCTACCTTCTTGGATTCAGGAAATACTGCAGCTGGACCACAGAGGGGTTTCTGTACCCCCATGGAAGCTTTTACATCCACCCCACTGGTTTCTGCATTTCACTGGCCAGAGGGGGTGGTGAAAGAGGGCAAGAGATTCTCTCCCGTGCTCTGCCTCCCACAGGAGAAGCAATTCCTGTTACCGCAGTGCTTCTGAAAGAGGCACATTCACACTGACTCTGGGTTGCAGCAGCACCTCCACCTCTCACTGACCAGCACCAAATCAAACACCACCAAGTACAAGAAGGACCAAGATGGAGTATTTGGACTCTTCTAGGTGCAATAAAATGAAACCAAACCCAGCCAGCCTGGGAAGGAAGACAAGGTGCGAGCTGTGTGTTACAGCCCGAAGGTGGAGTACATGGAGCCCCGGGAGAGCAAACCCCAGACACGGAGCACCTTGGAGGAAACACGTCCCAGAGTCTCCCACAGATTTCATTGATCTCAGCAGTTTCTTCTCCATATACTAATGCTTTTCCAAGTAACCCCCAGCATCGTACCCTTTTCCGCAATGTTTTTGCCATGAAAGCAGCTGACTCCACACAATTTCTTGTACAAAGAAGCATTTAAGGGGATAGCTCTGTCCCTAAAAGAATTCCTTCCAAAACTGAAATACTGATTGGCTCCCAGAATACACCATTGCATGGGGCTGCACATCTTTCACTGTACCTTCCATAATTACAGTAGAGATATTCTTATCCATCTGTATGCCTGATGATTGTTTGATCCCACTCTACTGTTATGAAAAAGAAAAAGGGATGCTGTGGGGAAAAACATCCTTAAAGAGTTTTTAATGAATTATTTCATACAGACAATTTTTGCCCTTGCTAATGCTTTTACTAGTTAACTACTTTCCAATGTAACTTTCAACTTCTATTCTAGCTGATTTCCCTTTCTAAGCTGAACAATCCTCATTTTTCAACTTGTTCGTCATCTGAAGTCACTCCAAGTTCTGATTTTCCCTCTGTTTCTCATCTTCTTGTTTCTCTTTTGTGAGGAAACAGAGATCAAATCAGTTTAGAAAGTACAGACAATTAAAAAGGTGGTGTTATTGCATCCTCTGAGAAAGGCATTCCAAAGCAAGTTTCAAAGAGCTATTTGGACCTAACTGGGTCAGCCCGGCTTTGGTTGCGTCACTGCAGGTTTGTCAGTGAATTCAGCAAAACCACATCAGCCTTCACATCATCCCTTCTCTCCTCTTACCACCGTGGTACTGCCAGTGCTTTCAAAGCACACTCAAACCCTGACAAGGAAATCGGAGCATTTCCTTCCTCTTCTCCCTACTCTTGACTTCTTAAAGCTCAGACTTTTGATTACAAAGCCAGACTTTACCCAAAAGGTCCAACTTCAAAGAGCTGAGTATTAACCTCAAACTGATTTATCATCTTGAATCTTTCCTTCAGTACTAAATCTATTATCCCTTTCTCTTTTCTGGCATTACAGAGTGCTAGAGGGAGAAAAAGACCCCTGGTTATCACCTGCCCAGGGCTGGGCTAGAAAGTGTGTTTTTCATGGCCATATTCCAATTTTCTGTATTTTGATGATAGAATTCTGGTTTATATCCCAAGTTCTCCAAGCACCTCTTTGCCTCCCCAGACAGTAGTTGCATAGTGCAAGTAGAATAAGATGACATTTATGAGGCATTCCTTCCTCTGACCAACACTATATTCCGACTACAGAACAAGTGGACACCGTGCTTTGAACCTCTAATTTTTATGACTACCATTCATCTTGGGATAACTTTTTTTTTTCTCTCCACGTTTGTTAATCAATGTTTTTGCTTTCCTAATAAGGCATTAAGATTTTTAGCACCATATTCTGGTTTTCCTCACACTTTAATGTTATTTTCTTCTGCATTTTCATAACGCATTACCAACATTACTCATGCTGTCTTCTACCTCTTCCTATACAGAAAAGGGTGGTGAAATCAAGAGGAAAAGAGTTCTTTGATGGTTCCCTATTTAATCTCTTTCTTCGTGTGCATTAAAGAAAAAGACACATTTCTAGAAAACTACCTCTCATCACCCAAGTTTCACATAAGGCATTTTGATCTGTGTTTCATGTTGAAGTGTGGCAAATGAGCAGCCCCTAAAAATAGGACCCGAAGGAAAAGGCCTGACTCTTTCAAATATTTGAGCCTGTTCCTTTGCAGCTGGAACAAAACTGGAATGAACCTACTTGGTACCACTGCTACATTTGGACACTTTACCTAAAATAAGAAATGAGAATAAGCCTGTTTGTCCTTTAAAAAAAATAAATAAATCCCCACGGAAAAACTCTAAATAATCTGTAACTACATCAAATTAATTATAAATTACAGAAATAATGCATATCTATTCCGTGGGAAAAGTCAGCCTCCCCTAAGATAAAACATTCCAAATAGAAATAGGAGTCATGATATTTTCCAATCTTTCACTTCTTCACGAGGGATAAAGGTTGACACCTCTAAGTCTGTGCAGAAGGTATTTTAAAGGTACAAAAAGAAGGTGAGGCCTCTGGATCATGTAAGTGTACTAATGTTTTAATTACAAAGCTAAGTAAAGAGAAGTAGCAAATGTCCTGACACAACAGGCCATGACCTCCTACGAGACCAGAATTATAAAGGACAGTCTTTCTTCAGGCCCAAACCCACAAACTTTGAAACTGGAATTTGGTGCTAACACACACTTTCCCAAGCGACCAGCTGGCAAATGACAGCTACCTCAAACAGGCCATCATAAAACCATGGGAACAGGGGAAAACTGACCAGTTAGGACTGCAAATGTAGTAATGATTTGCAGTTTGCTTGGAAACATTCCTGAAATTCTTGCAGAGAAGAAAGCCCTGACAGACCATGTTCTCATGCATACGCTTTCCCTGTCCTGTTATTTTCTATACTGGTAAAAATCTCAAAGCCATAATGATATTCTTTTAGACTGGGAAAAACAGAACTGGGAAAATCGCTGTGAGTCCTCCCCAGCAGTGGATGAAGTGGAGCACATAGTAGTAAACCATGCAGGTAGGAACTGTGCAAAAAACACCACAGTAAAACCAACTTTGGCAAGAAATGAGCATCACCTGCCAACTAAAGATGAAAAGAAAGCTCTGCAAAAGCTGGCCAGCATTTTTCATCCTTATTAATTAATTAAAGCAATAAACCAGCATCAGTCACCTTCAGAAACTGTCGGGGAGCAGTGGCAGGTATGAGGAGCCACGTGTCGAGCTTGCCAAGGAGGGCAGGGGGCTTCACTGGCCAGGACTGCCACCATGAGACAGAGCTGGGCAGATCCAGGGGTGGCAGCCTGGGCCAAGAGTGGAACCCAACCAGGCAAAAGGAAGAACTCAAGAGATGTGTCAGGCAGCAGATGAACACTCTTGAAATAGAGGTAACCTCAGAGCAGAGTCAGTACTGCACATAACACACACACTACTGAGGGGACAGAACTAGGGCAGTGTTCCACTTAACAAAAGAAATTCAACATCCAAGCAGGAGTTATGCAGCCGGAGAAGCAGAGCCAAGGACAATTCTGTAGCACAGATACCTCTGTTCTCTGATGTCACAGAGGTACTGAACCAGAACTTACTTAAAATCCAAAGGATGAACAGAAAAAAAAAAAATCTTGGAAGATTCGTATTCATAATCCAATTGTATTTTTTGTGCTTTATGGGAATACTGGGTTTCTCCCCTCTTCTGACAGGAGAAAAAGAAAATAGCTGTTGTCATGCCAAAGGAATTGTGTGTGCTCAACTGAAGACTTGGGATTTAATTGCAAGACTGGTTGAAACACACTGGATGAAACACTCATCCAGAGCCCAAACACAGGAAGAAAGAGGAGGAAGATTTCTAAAGTAGTTTCATTACACAACCCAGTTACCTGAAGTGAGCAGACAAAACCAATCTCACAGTAATGCAAATTACAGTTTGGGCAGAAAGCACGTCCCAACTTTTCCATCTAGTTACAAAAGTCCTAAGTCAAAAATGCAATTATTCCTCCCCAAAAATCTCTCCATGTTCTGTTTGATTTCATCCTCCCAATTCACCATGTCTATCAATAAGACTGTCTGATCTCACCGTGCTCCCTCCCCATAATTGCATCACAAATTTAAAGAATTAACACCAGGTCAAAACCTACCCCATTAGTCGACTGAAGGCTCATTTTCCATCACTGGGGGGTCCAGGGCAGGTCAAAACCACGCAGCACCAACAGCTCAGTTACACTGCTGCTGCAAATTAGCTACAAATTAGAAGCTGAGCTGCAGTGCAAGAACAAGGCTCCCCTTTCTCTGCAGATGTAAAGCATATAAAAATGAATAAACTCTGTAATTAAAGAGCAACTGTGTATCTTTACTGCCTCAATAAAAACAAAATTCTGGGGAAATCTGATTGTTTATATAACACATTTTTTGATAGTTTATCTTATAAATGTGCTTGTTTTCAAAGTAAACCCATTAGATAGAACCAACTGAACCATCAATGCCTAAGGAGTTTCCCAGCTGTCTGGACTCTGGACAGTGATCCCACGTGTTTAAAAGCTTGGGAAGCACACAGGTAGAGCAGACGCGTGGACTTGATTCCATTTTTTGAGGTGTCTGGCAAACACAAGTGCCATTTACTAAGAGAAAATGGCCAATTCTTCTGCATGGCTGATTTGTGCTGCACAGGAAAGTGGAACCACAGAGCCACAGATTATGTTAAATCTTGAGCTACGTGTCATGTATATGAATTCTGAAAATTCATGTGCAGCTCAAACCAGATAAGAAACATCTTAAAATAATTATGCACTCCTGTGTCTCAAATATTCCATCTACTATAGGATCAGCAACTCACAAAGCTGATAAATACTTGAATAAACAGCTGATAAGTCTCTGAGTACCCAGAGCATGTCCAGTACAATTTAACTTGAAATGTGCCTTCCTGAAGCAGACAACTGAAGCAAGTTCAGTACTATCAAATTTTCTCACGGGACAAATGGCTTGTCTGAATTCAGGAACACTTCTCTACTATATAAGGAGGAAAGTCAAGTCCAAAATGACTGCATGAAGTAGTTGAATACTCTGAAAACATTTTTTAAGAAGTTACTTGGCATGCCTTTTCGTTTTTTAGCAGTAAAATTAACCTTTGGTACATTAAACCCAGCGTACATACATCTATTACAGCCTCCAGCATACAGTGCAAAACCTCTACACGATGGCACGAAATCTGGGAATCCTGGTTGCTGACACCATGGTGTAAATAAATAGAGTATGAACACTAAGAAAAAAATGACTTCTTAGAAGGCCACACAGAACAAAGGAGGTGAAGAAACACTCTCTGTGTATATTCTGAAGGACACAAATGGTGCTGATTCCTTTATCCCCATCCTCAGACTGTCTACGTGGGTTAAAGGGAGCAATAACACCAGTTCTAATCTTAAAGGCCCGCAGAGAGACATAAAACCAGACTGTTTGAGAAACCTGGTTGTAAAAGCACATCTGTGCAGCCAACACCATCCCACGGCTGGGACACAATCAGAATTCCAACGTGCGGCAAGTGAATAAAACCCACAGAAAACTCCTTCACCGTGGAAGGAAGATTTCCTCCTGAAGGTTTCCCGCACAGTAATTACATATTTGCAAGGATCATGTCTCAAATAACTTTCCGACAATGTTTCAGGGAAGACTTCCTCACAATGAATTATTTCTCAAGGAATAGATCACTTAATCTTTATTTACAGCCCCACGTGCTGCCTCATGTCCAATGGACAAGCACTAGTACTCACCAGGCACTTACTGGCCTGGGAGTAACAGCATTTTAACCAAATACTTGGTTTATATTTGATCTGCCTTTTTTTCACATGTATTTTGCAAACCACTTATCCCTGCTGGTTTAGATACGCTGTCAAGGGATTAGTGCAAGCATCCAAAACAGTTACAAAATTAGGAATTAAAAAAACAAAAATTAAAAATATATTTATCCCATCTTTAGCTTCTTGTCCGCTTGGAGTTTTTGATTTACAGGTTACCCCAATGGAACTTTTACAACTTCCAGCAGTTAAAAAAAGAACTTCCCAAGAGAATTCATGTCCTTCATCAGGAGAGGCAGATTTCTAAGGTGTCCTGATCCAAATGGGTACTGACACAAATTTGCCCAAGGGCCTTTAACCTGAGATTGATGAGCACTGATCCCGAGTCACCAATATACACCCAACAAAACCCAACCCACCAACCAAAACCAAAACCAACCCCAAACTATTATTTTGCTGTCTCCAGCTGCAAATACTTCTGGTACTCGGGGCCCTGCACATCAACAAGCAGGCCTGTGGCGTAGCACAGGACTGAATATTCTTTTAGACACTGTCCTAAATTCAAAGGTCAGCAGCCTGCCCATAAATTTCAGAAAGCGTTCCTCACAGCCGGGTAACAGCCCCGTGACACCAGCTGGTGAAGGATGGCAAGTGTGACTAAGACTCTGCTGATGTATTTGGTAGCTGCTTGAAGATCCAGCTGCGTTTGCCCTGATGCCAGACAGCTGCATGGGGAATGCTGCTTATTATTAATATCATCATCTGGAAAAAGCACACCCAGATACATAAATTCCCCAAATGACAAATCACCAAGCAAATCCGGTCACCATTTCCACACTGGCAGTTTTATTTTGCTGTGTGACTTTGCATATTTGTCATTATTTGTTTTAGAAGTTTACAATTAAGTATGGTCATTTTATCCCTTTCCAAGAAAATACATCAAATAAATTGCAACGATAAAGTTTTCAGCATAAATTCTTAACCACAAATATCCAAATAATGTTTTGAACTGTTGGGTCTAGAATCCCTTTTTTTTTCCCCTCAAGCCTGCAAAGTAAGTAGCCGCTTTATGGTGTATTGGTTCATTTATATGTAACCAGAAAAGGTGGGATTGATTAGAAATTGTTTCCTTCTCTTTCAACCTCAGTAACCATTTCTTTCATTTTTCTAGTGAGACAGATTATTCCCTTCTTTATTTTCACTGAAAATTTATGACATTCTTCTCTCTTATGAAAAGTTTCATAGATAAAAATTTGCAGTGCAAAATCCTGCACAATATTCTTGACTGGAAGCCTAGTTCGCACAACATATGTATTGCTTCAAATTTCTAAACACATGATGTGCAAGTGGATCAAGACAATACTTCAGTATTTGTGCTAAAATGTGATGGTAAATGGCATTAAACAAATTCCATCTGCCATGGACCCCTAATGACAACTCATCCAAAGCCAAAATAGACAAAGATTAAGTCAACCACTAATCTATGAATGAACATATTTACTATGAAGTATTATCATGGAAGACTAAGCATTTCTCTTAAAAAGGCTTTTTAAATCTCATTCTTTAACTTTCCAAGCACTCCTTTTACATCAAACAGATTAACCTTAACCTAAATATAGTATTAGCAAGATACCTGGTCCAAGCTTTTCCAATGTTTCACCTCAGTGTTCTGAGCCATCTTTCTTTCCTTCTCAGCCATCTGTCATTACCAATAAACTCCTGTAATGCCCATCGTTAGTCCCTGATGTCACAATCTCTCAGCGTGACTGCCACCATCAAATAACAAACCAGAGAGAAATAAAAACTATTGCTTCTTCAACAACTATTTATAAACAGCCTGGCTCCTCAGGGCATGACCTTATAAGTAAATATGATCTTAAAATGTAAATCTAATCCAAGTGTCACACGTGGCTTCAGTTCCTCCACTTTTCATGTTTTGTGACACTGGCACAGCAGAATCAGCAGGTTTTATATGAACTAATTCTTAGGATATATAATGTACTGCAACTGAGCAAGATTTTTTGCAACCTACAGACACTAAAGAAAGATGTTCAGTAAAGATTGGATTTCAGTTTGTCACCTTTATTTCTAGGCCTTTTCCTTTTCTCTTAAAAACTTCAACTGTGAAGGATTCAGTGTCAGATGCTATACTTAAGTTTTACTTAATAGAGTAAATATTCTCATGCCCATATCTAGAAAATCATCAATGTATTTAAGAAGAAAAGGTTCCTAGAAATACCTTTTCAAGATCATCAGTTATATGTGTTATTAGGGGGAGCATAATGAACTTCTGAGGATATTAAGAGATTACCAGTTGAGGCTCTTCAGCATGCCCCTCCTACAATCCTAACACTTTTAATCACTGCCTTTAAATCTGTGTAGGAGTCACAGCCTGTATTCCCTTCACTGTGGAGAAAAATACAGAAAAATCCCTAATTCCACATCCAGCCTTCGTGCAATTCCCTGCCAAGGCGGTTTGGCAAGCAGGGAAGATATTTCAAAGGAAAACACAGAGGGCCTCACTCAGTCATATTAATGCTCCTTCACATTCCTCCTGCAATATTATACTGTCCAGAAGGCTTAGTTAAGTACAAGAACATCTTTGGCAAGCAGGGCTTTCAAAATAAAGACCCATGTGGAGAATCCAACACCAGTACTTAGTTTTCACCTTCACACAACAGCCATGTTACCAAAAGGACTTGTAGTTACAAGGGAACGATGTACAGGTTTAAGATCGAAATCAAATACAGCTTTCCCAGCAAATTTTAAAGTGGGGAAGGTCTGCTGATGTCACTTGGTCACTGTGCATAAAAATACAAAGAAGAAACCCATGTACATAAATACACAAGCAACTATCCCACAGCAGAGAGTAACTCTAGACCAAAAAACCTGTTTTTTCTTTTTTTTAATGGGCACAATAGTGGAGAAGCGAGGACTGTCCAGTATATGGCTGAAAAGAATAACCCACAGGCACCCCTTCCTCAACAAATGCCTTCTCTAAGCATGTTTAGGTTATGAGTAGTCTAAGCACGTTGTTTTAACTGGAAGAATATGTAGGTTTTTAGTCCAAAAGACATACCCATTATGCTTAATTTAACATTCCTCTTACAAACTGAAACCCAACAGGACAGTTTGCTCACTTACAGGATGGTGCATCTTGCACTTCAAAGGACAAAGAAAATTGTCAGAACTGTCATTCTGAAAAAAGTGCTGAAAGCAAAATATCTTCTTGCATTTATGTATGTAACGAAAAGCAACTAAGGATTTGAAGTCAAACTCATCAATGTAATTCCTAAAGCATAATGAGGAAAGACAACCAAGAGCTGCTCTGCAATCATGACTGTTACTAGTTGATCAGATGTGATCAGAGTTGACCACAGGAGAGTTTAGAAAAATGATTTTAAGGTAACTTTGTTTTTACTTTGATTACAGTAAGACTGTAGAGAACATTTTTGTAAGAGTCAAGCCTTTGAATGTATTGTATTGCATGCTGCACCCATTCTGCTCATAATTTGTACAATATGTGTATAACTGACAGGTTTGCAACAAATTTCTGAGCGGGAAGTTCCTTTTGTGGGAAGTTCAGAAAAGCGGATGGAATTATGCTTAAGAAATACAAACTTCTAGCTGACACAAAAAGAAGTTCTAGTGAATTTGCTCTAGAAGAGACTCGTTATGCAACACACGATAATTGTGCATTGTGCCATGAGTTCAGCCAGGCTTTAGCACGGCCCCAGTTCACCACTGTTACCACTGCTCACAGCACTCACACAGCGCTCACTCTGAACAAACAAACATGTGCTTAGGCCGTGGGGACACTGAAATTCCCAGGGACACACTGAGCACGTGAACCCACCTACTGCCCACCATCAAACCCACTATGACCAGCACAGTACAAACACACAGACTGCTGGTATTTTTTCCTGTCTTCTGTATCTCACTTTTGTAGAGACAATCTTAAGGTTCTTAGACTGGTTCCCTACCATTTCATGTAACAGGCTATGAAGTCTTAAAAATGTACCTAGCTCTGTCTCACTCTGAAAAAAAACCACAGCAAACCCAACTCTTTAAAATGATCTTACAGCCCGTCTTTGTAGTTCAGAAGCAAGCCAGGGAATAACTTTCCCTTTCAGAACTACAATTCCAATCACGTCTGACTTTAAACAGGTACTCAGAAATATTTCTGAGAAAATAAAAATCCTGCACTTCTATCTGTGATTAATTCTACTTTCTTCTAATAATTGATGTCAAGGTTCTCCATCCAACTTATACACTCAACTGTTCTATCGTGTTTAATATATATGTTACACACAGAGCTCTTTTCTTTGATTAAAATGTGTGCTCATTGCACCCACCAGCCATGGGAAAGCTGAAGAAAAAAAAAAATGAAGCCATGATGATAAAAAGCTTCTTCAAGCTTCAAAAGGCAAGCCTACTCAGGGATGCTCCATTTAACGTGTAAGATGTAACAGATCCAGCTACTAACCCCAACTACCCTGGGAATGGAGATTCTGTCAGCAGAGGGGTCAAACTGTGGCCATCATCTGGGTGGAGATTCAGCCCGGGAGTTCTTTTTCTTGGTGTTATTTCCAAATCTGCCTATTTTTTCTTTCCTAGGAGAACTGCAGATGCCCAGCACCTCTAGGATCTCTATCTTGTTCAACTCCAGCCTGCTGACACTCTGCTAAACAGCATCTGCCAATTCAAAGAGGATCTTGACCTGACTGGCTTGATGTAATCTGGCAGCCTTAATTACCTTAAGCTGTCCTCTGGAATACCTGTTCTGCATCTCCAAGTGCCTTTTCCAGGCACCTAAGAATGGCTGGTGTAACTTTGTAGAAATTCACTGCTTTGTACCACTGGCCAGATTGTTATACATCTGCAGAACCCGGACAAATACACAAAAAACCCTTTTATTCTCCCAGATCAGCATTCCCAGGAAGAAAGGAGGGTATAATTTAGAGGAAGAGATGAGGCCTAAACATACAGTTGCCATTACCAGTGCAGTATAAGTTAACAGGAATGTGGCTCTCCAAGTTCTATCCATGAATACATCCAAGACACACCCACAGACACCATACACACAAACCAAAACATCCCACACAGAACAGGCTTAAAGAAAAGGAGAAAGAAGGCCTTTTGCTAATTTTCTAGCTAGCAGCAACTGTGATATCTCCCTTTGCAAAGGGAGCTGGAGGGCAGTGGCACTAAGAGAACAGATTGGCTGTACTGGCCTGGGAAGTTGATGATTAGCATGGGAGGTCTGAGGCTGCTGATCACCACAAAAATAACATTTCACTTTGATGCACGTCTGTCGACTCTCACTGTATTAAAATGTTTTCTTTTCCAAATGTGGGTTTCAGCTGCTGTGTCTGGCCACCATGTGACATGAAAGTGAGGATCTGTATGTAACACGTAGTTTTTCTCATCAGTATTTCGCGTAAGAGAAGTTTGCAAACACTGACTATTCTGTGGGCTTGTGTGCTTGCAGTGATTTAGAGACTTCAAACTCACACAAAATACTCATTCCTGAAAACACATACTGGAATAAAAAGCACGGATTTGCCACAAAAGCAAAACATCTTACGGCAAACTGAGTGGACAGTTGTGATTTTTCAGAAATGAAGCCACAGAACTGCATAAATCAAGATCAAAACTGCCCAGTAAAAGCACATGAACTCCCAGAACAGTGACCATATATCCTCTGTCAGACATCTGAGAATGAATTCACTTGTGTGGTGGCAGAAGTGCAGCACCTCGAGCCTCATGCAATGAAAAGGTGGGATGTGACAGCCTGCAACAGACACACTGAAACAATGTTCCTCATGAAGGTTTTAATATTTGTTACAAACTGATGCATTATATAAGATTAAACTTCCTTTGCAGCTTTTGTCAGTATTTTCTCAGCCAGAGGCAAACAACTCTTTACAAATGTGCCACCTCAACCTCAGGCCAACCCTGAGGACCAGGGATTGGCTTCACTAAACACGGGTTGTCTTAATATGAGGAGGGTTAGTGGAGGCCTTGTGCCCACAGCAATGGAAGGGGCTCTGACAAGCTCTGTTCTTCCACCTAAGCACAAGTGAAATGAGCTGTGCTCCTGGGTGGCCATCCACACACAACTGTAATTTCAAAACTAAGTTTAAATTTTAAAATTAGCATCGAAGGAAGACTGAATTTCATGATTTTGGAGAAATGAGTGAACTTGAAGAAATTCAGAGAAATCTGACACAGACAGAAAACTAACAGGCTGTGATAGTTCGATTTGAAGATGCAGTTCCACCCATCTCTTCCAAAACTGCAACAATTTTACATTCACCGTTCCTCTTGGCCGTTCCGTAAATGAAGTGAGAAATGAGAAACAGAAGTATTAAAAGTTTCCTTGATCCCACAGACACAGGGACAGCTTCCCCTTTCCACAGCCTTTGTGCAGCTGCTGCCAAGGAAATACCAGAAAGGCCTCTACTGGTCTTCACTGCCTATGTGCCTGCTTTCCTCTCAGAGTCCGTGTGATTTCTGTGCAATATTCTTTCAGCTCACGGGGTTATTTCTGCAAGGTTTTTCTGCCCCAACAGTTATTTGCAGGCAAAGTCTTCAGAAGGCTTTGAGCATCAGCTGTCTACAATATTCTCAGCAACTTCTTCACTAAACCACTTTTGGTGATCCCCAGTTCTCTTACGCAGGCACATTTTGAATCCTACACAGGAGTTAACCCAGATTCCAAACACTCAAAGCTGACACCTCCTATGTGCAGAATAACGTATGTTGATGAGGGCATGTACTACACAGACCAAGAAAACAGAGCTGATTGATTTCAAATTCACATTACACAGCTTGAGATAAGCTTCTGTGTGAACTATTTGTCAAGGACAGCTACATGATTCTGTGATCAATAGCTGGTGACACCAGGGAAATTTAGTATCCATATGCAAGTAAGCTGGAAATTATCTTAGACTGCTGTCACTATGCAAATAAAGCAAAACGAAAGTTAAACAGAATGTTCTTTGTAATAGCTGAAAAAAAGGAGGGCACATTTCAGACACATTTGTCACTGAATGTCTATAGAATAAGCTTCTACAAAGATAAAACTAACAATTTTGCCAATGACTTTAATGGGTAATTAAGTGGTTGATGTGAATCCATTAATGGCTTTTTGTTTTCCTTGCTGGTCAGATATTTGTGTTAATTTCCTGTTTTCTGTTCTGCATTCATTTATTCAACAAACAGAACAAAATGAAAACCTGGCACAAACATCAGTCTCTGATCAACTAAAGAACCAAAACTAGGCAACCTTTCAACCAAAATCAACAGGATTACACAATATCAACACAGCCCTGGAGGAGCTGTTGATTTAATGGAAGAAGCACAACACTGCATGTTTAAGATACTCAACTTTGCTTCATGCAAGATTAAATTCAGTTGACTTATCAAGCAGCAAAGACTCCAGGCATGATGAGACATAAAATACGGTGGACAGTTTAGCATCTATTAAAAGTTTCAGAAAGGTACAGCGATGACATTCATGTTGTCAAGCTGATGGAGCAAACGTTTAACTCAGACACGTGGCCTGTGCCTGCTCTAACCCACACTGGCCAGTCTACCACATTTATACATTTTTGTGAGCATTTTCCTCACCATCTTTTCAAACCGTTGACTTTTCCCCACATTGTTTCTCAGGTGTGAGAAGTGCTTATGAAATGTGGTCTTACACCAATCAGATTTCTGCTTCTGGCTCCACAGTTTTAACAGCTAACTGAAGTTTAATTCAGTTTCCAGCACCACAAGTCAGAATTAGTATGCAAGAGCAGGAGAGAAACTTTTAATAGCAATTAAAAATGCCAGAAATTAATTCAGGCCAACATCTTATGTCATTATTGCCCATCTAAGCACAGTAAGAATGCAATAAATGTTAGATATTTTAAAATATTTTAAATTGAACTTTTAAACATTGGAAAAGTTTTTGTTGGTGTGAGTTGATCATCAGCTAGTAAAAATTTTGCATTTTATTTAGGTGTGATCTAATCACCTTTGACTGCTCCATCAAAAAACCAAATGATTTATCCTTCTCAAACTCAGGCTAGCTTAAGATATTTTACAGATGATTGCCAATGTTTTTATATATGAACACACTAGCTGTCTGTACAGTAATAACTGTTTAATCAATATTACTACATTAAAATATGACCATGCAGGCATTCACTACCCATCCTCTGACACAACAGACCCTGAAACAGGAAACTGTGAATAAAGGGTGTCCTGAAATTCTGGAGAGAAAAGAAGGCAGTGCAGTTGCATAAGTAAGTTTGCAAATATGAACATTCCAGCCAAATCTAAGCGTGCACAGAAAAGGGCCATTAAAAGTGGCAAAACAAAGGATTATATTCTTTTTGCACTGAGTTCTTATTCCCTGTGCAGATTTTTTTTCTAGCTGTGTGGTCCCTTGGCTAAAATGAAAAACATTCCTGGAGGACTTTCAAAATTGTGGTGCTGAGGAGTAAGGAACAAGAAGAGGCTCTGCAGAGAAGCAGTGCTGGAGCAGTCTGAGCGAGGCTGCCGCTCACGGTGTGAGCTGACACGGGATGGAAGGAGCTGACAGAAAACGTGTGTCCAGCAGGAGGAGTCTGACCAACCCTCATGGTTAACTGAGATGAGAAAATGAAGTTGGATGATTAAAAAAAGGGCAGGAACTAAACGGTTTAGAGGCAGAGTATCGTTGCTTCAGTCTGAACGCAGGGGTAGGGGCCTCCTCTCAGGATCCTGTGAAACAGGAACATCACACCCTGGAGTTTCACACAACCAGCATCCTGTATCCAAGCAACGCATTAGGAGTAATACTTCGGAAGTCATTAGCTCAGGAAATATTGAAATAGAGCATATAAAATTATTCAAATTATATAAAATGTTTGCCAAACAGGCGACAGAGACAAAATGGAAGTGAAAGCAATCTTCCACTCACCTTCTGTCTGTCTGAGAAAGGATAATGAACAGCAAGTAAATATGCTCTAATAAAGAGCCAAAAAAGCACTTCTGGCATGACAAAACAGTTGATCAAGAGAAAGTTCAAAATATTATGGACTTCTCTTGTAGAACAACTTCCTGAGGACAAGCAAAAATCTGTAAAGGTATCAGAAACGCTGACTGGCTTTATCTGGAAGACTTTTTGTCCCTCACTGAGCGTAGATAATTCATCTAACTACTACAGCATTTCAATTTTAGCTAACCTTTATCTGAAAATTTAAAAGTATAGCACCTTTAAAAATGACAACTAAAAAAATTAAAATGCAAAATGAAAGAATTAAGAACCGCCCTTCATAAAACAATTAAAAAACATACTTGTAAAACTCAATTGAATACCTCAAATTAGTTATTACACAGGTAAGTATATCAAATAGAAAAACTGTGCACCAGGCTCCAAGATCTTGGCCAACCAGAAACAATCAAAACTGGGTTCTCTCCACTGACCATTTTAAAAAGATGTTTTCTCTCTGTAAGTGACACAAATACTGTAACAGTGACATTCCATTAACACTACAATCATGAATGGCTTTGATCTGTACTTTATCAAGTAACTAAAAATGATGTGGCTTTTCCACTGTTTTCCCAAACTTTTAATCCCTTCCAGACGGCAACTGTGGGTGGCAAGAACTTTTTCCCTCTGCAGTAAGACACACACTGCAGATGCAATGACTGCAGAAAAAACCCATCCATCACCTTTCCCAGAAATGCCCTTCCCCTTTGGTGAGCAGAGGTGTGGCAGTGCCAGCGATCAGAGCCAGGACATGCCCTTGTGACCCACCGAGCTGCTGAGACGCTTCCTTCACAACCCCCCAGGGACTGCCAGTGAGGGCAAAGAGAAGGACAAAGGGAGAACTGGAGCTCACTCGGTGAGATTTGGGTTTCTTCAAGTCACTAAAAGATCTGCTCATGAAACGGAGACGCTGCTCCAGAAGATTTCCAAAAGCAAAATTTCATTTTGAATTTCACAATCGGGTTTTAATAATTAATGTTCAATGCTTAGCAAATCTAAAGAAAAGTTGATGAAATCCATTTAGTCGAAAACAGACTTGACCCTTAGGGAGATTTTCAAACGCACCTGAAGGGCAAAGAACCCCAGATCCTACAGCAAGTCAGCACATCTGTTGTGTTTATCTTTCCCCAGTGCTTGGAGAAAATCTACACCACAAAGCAATAAGAATGTAAAAACATCCTTCAGTCATTCTTCTCTCTGAAATGACTGTTCCCTTACTCAGCATTAGACTTCTGATGTGCTTCTGAGAGTGCTACTCTTTGGTGAGCAAGAGCTTTTTTATTTATTTGGAGAATAAACTTGGCAGTTTAAATTACAAATGCGTCTTTAAACTACTTTTCTAGAGAGCAATTTAGTTCCATGTTTCAAAATCAGAACAAAGCACTCATGAGTAAGTGCTTGGAACACTTCTTTTAAACAAGGCAACAATGACTCCAGGACCCAGGAACTCCCAGGCTGCTGAAGGTCTTCCCAGCACATGCAAGGCACAGATACCCAAGGTGGGCTTCAAGAGATCTGCTCCAAATACACAACACAATTCAGTTATGACAAGGTAAACCAACAACTACCAAGACAGATCTGTGCTGGCAAGGGGCTTCCACCGTTGTTCCAAAAGGAACATCTCCAAAAATCTCAGCCCTTTTCCCCATGCTGCTAAAGCTGTTAGGGCTGGCACAGCACTGTAAAAGAAATGCTCGACAGGATTAAGAGCGAAGAGTTTGTGCAGGAAGTTTGCAACTGTTTTTAAAATGAGCTGATTACATTTTACATTTTGTTTGCAATCAAATTCTCATTCTTTCTTTGTCCCTCAAAAAAGAGCTTCAAAGGGAAAAAAACCCCAAAACCACAAAAAAACCCAACAAAACAAAACAAAACCAACTATCAGGAGTCCTCAAAAAAAAACCCACCCAAACAAGCAGTAAATTCTATAAGGTCAAAAGTGAAAAATATCTGGCTTTTTATTTTCCAACACACCCACCCTACAAGAAGGCTTCAGAGCTTTCCTTAACACTGTTCTTAAACCTGAGGAGAACACATGAGCCCATTTCCTCCTGCTCTCGGGTAACTCCAGCCCCTGGAGGGTTTCGGGCTGGCCTGTAAACAGCAATGTAGGTCAGTAGTGCTGGAATTGCTCAACCTGAGCTCTGTGCAGCTGGACCAGCTCTGGGATACACAATCCTTCTCTGCCAGGAGTCAGGTTTCTCCACACAAGGTTCACTGGCAACGGTGCCAAGGAATTAACCAGAGACACAAGTCACTGAGGGGTTCATATGATTCCAAAAAAGCCAATCTGAACACAGTAAACTACCAACTAAGCCTTCTAAAACCCTATTAGAGAAATTAATTACTCCTGAGTAGAAGGCAGGCATGCTAAAATGTTTTCAGAGCCATAATATTCTCTAGATGATAGCCCTAGGCATAGCTGCTCAAATCATCATCCACCAGGTGAAAACTGAGGTTTACTGGTAAAAACTTCCACAAACCATTTGCATAAATCAATGCACCCACTTAACACCAGAGATTCCTGCTTATAGTTCTCCACTGAGTGCAGAGCTGCCTTACAGCCAAAGATGGGACCTTTTGCAATTCTTCTCACAGTGTTATTTATGCCTCCTTGACACTTTGCAGGCAGATGCAACTTCCTCTGTCCTCCTTCAAAGCTGAGAGATGCCAACCTGCCCTGTGCAGACAAAGGGTGAAAGGTGTAAGGATTTAACTGGCTTTAGCTGCGTGCCTTTCTGAGACAGAGTACCAGGCACTCTCAGGATCAACATCATGTGGCCACAAAGCTTCTGGATGGCAGGGAGCATGAGCCAAGAAACCTTGTCTCTGTCTGCCAAAAACAGGGCAAAAAATCACTTCAAAGCAAGCTACAAAGACATAATTTGAGCTCATGAGCTCCAATAAGTTGCTGCAAAGTTTTGACTGGATGTCATATGCATACCTCAGGCTCAGGGGGGCCACTTTCACTGTTTTCTTACAAGAGACTAAAACACACAAAAAAAGAAAAAAGGAAGTAAAAATAAAGGTACACAATGGAGAGAAAGCTTCTCTGCAGAGACATCACATCATCTTCTGGATCAGGACAGGGAAACAAGGTCAGTACTCACTGGGTCACACTACAATACTATGCTTACTGTAAGAAAAATACTTCAGCAAAAGTGCCTGTGTCACTGACTTCTGGCTTTCACACCATCCCCTGAGTTCTGGAGGCTTTTTATGAAGTCTACCACTCTTGCAGTATTGTCAGTCCTCCCTCTTCTTCCACCTCAAAATATTTTTACACAATGTCGCTGGAGTCAGGAACATCATCCTGTGGGCTCAACCGCACTAGGTAAGACTAACAGGCTAATTATTACCTAATTATGTTAAACTCATTACAGCAAACAGACTGATCACAGACATTCTGATTTCCATCGAAAATGGTTAGGAAAGATACAGCAAAAAGCCTAAAATACGCCAGACCAAGAGAAAAAGCTGCAGTTATTAAATCTGAATTACTGAAAAACTCCAAAGTCAGAATATTAAGACAGGAGACATTTACAAAGAACAAAGAGCAACACCAACATCAAATTATTCAGCTGTTGGGCCAGAACCATCAAGTTAAATTACACTGTGCTAAAAATACTACCAGAAATATAACCCAAACTAGTAATAAAAAGAACTCCAAGTAACAGGAAAGGCTTAAAATGAAAAACAGTGGTATACACATTCTAGTCTCAGACAACTAAAACAAACCTAGAGATGTAATTTTATCTGCTCTGCTTGTTCTGCAGCACAAATACATGACACAAAGTACCCAGAAAAATACAACTGGTTCTATCAGCTATACCAGAGCACTGAAACCTGATGCTACTTTTGCAGGTCCATTTGCAAACCCCACTGTTTTAGATTAATCTTTGGCAGTATCCTGTTGGGAGTATGTGAAAGGATTAATATCTGCTTATGTTCTTTTACTTACACCTTGAAAACTCCACAAATATAAAGAAGTACAATCCAAGAATTTGTAAGACACGTGATTTATTCTTCGCCGTACACAGAATTCACATATTTCACTATTAAATCCCAGAACCTGAATTTATGCATTTCCCTAAACTTTTGAAGTGCCCAAGTCAAGGCAAGAAAGCACATATATGCACACGCAAAAAAAGAAATCTTGTGATTTCAACACACTTCTTCACTCTCATAAGCCGTAGTACTAACCTCTTTATTCCCTAAAGGAATATTTATTTCCTAAAGGAAAAATTCAGCCAGAAACAGCAGCAGAGAGCAATTAAACAGTATCACTGCACTCAGTCCTTCTGGGCTCGTTATTTGTGAGTTTCAACAAATTTGTACCAGTTATTTGAAGTCTGAAACCAACTCGACATCACAGCTGGAATAAAAAACCTGACAGTCTGCCATCTGAAAAGCATTCAATTATGGAATACCTGATAGTGTGTACAGCAGATGTCCTCAAACAAGAGCCCACTGCCCTCAGGAGACCAGTAAAGACCTTCTAGGGGTTTGCAAAGGTCCTTGATTTTGCTCATAAAACTCGTGCAGTTCCCAAACTAGGCTTGTTGGAGGCAGGAAAGGGTCTCCAGAAAAACCAGTTCTTCAGAGATGAAGTTCAACTGATATCACAGTATGCACACAAATACAAACTGAAGATTCAAAATGCTCATGTGAGTTAAGATCTGACCAATATTTACTTTGATCATGCCATGGCAATGGAGACATTTTGGATATGGAAATGTATCTCTCATGTCCTTGTTCAGGGAGTTATTGAGCGACAGACTGGGTTTGTCCCTGTGCTGCCCACCCCTCCCCGTGGCCCTGCTCAGCTCCTGCTGGGCTCCCCGAGCCAGAGCCACTGGAGAGCTGCAGGGACCAAGCAGCTTTTCTTGTCCTGTCACGGCTTTTGGCCTTCCCAAGCAGAGTCAGGCACTTCTCTGCCACATGAAGAATCAAAGGAGTCACGGGAAACTATCTTGAAGTCAACAGCCAAAGGTCAGCTCCAACAACTGGGAAAGCTGTGGGTTTACTGGCATGCAAGGCCTTGGTCCAGGAAAGACACAAGCCTGGGTTTGACTCTGCAAATGAAGGCAGCCTCGATAACTTCATCTCACTGGCACAGCACAGCTGATCCCCGGGCTGCTGGGAGATCTCTCTCAAAGGACCCGGTTCAGAAGGAGATTTTTTGCTTCTTCTCTTTTTGATGGAAAACAGTCATAGCATTGCTTTGGTTGCCTGAATGCAGATTTCTGCTTGGGAACCACGGAAAAGCCAAAGCAAATTTTACATTCAGAAGTAAGGTCACTTAAGGAAATTGCTAGTTTGAAGTAGTTCAGTAAAAACACAGAGGTAAAAGTCCCATGTGAGTAACTGCCAGATTTTAGAATGATGTTTTTCAAGATATGATAAAATACTGCCACCATAACTCTCTGTATTAAGTTGACTGCAAATATTTCCCACCAAAATGAACTAAAAAATGCAGCATGTCCTGGATTTCCTGTTTCAATACAACAGCAAAGATGTAATATTCCTTGAGGATTTTATGTCATTAATGACTTTTTTTTCATCTACTGTAACTTTTTTCCCTAATAACTATGTATTTGTGATTCTCTCCATGTGAGATACATTAGTTCAGCATTTTTATTGGTATATCTGTGCTTGGAAACGCTTTCTTGTGTTACCAGACTCAGTCAGTCAGTAAAGCTTCAATTCATCAAAGCCCTTAAGCCTGCACCTACCTCCAGGTATGCACGTAATCCCATTGACTGTAATGGCACTGCTCCCTTGCTTAGTTAGGCGTGCATTTAAAAATCAAGGTCCATGGAAGCATAATTGTGCTCTTTGGCCTAGACCCAAACTCTTCAAATAGGGAAAAAAGCACAATGGAGAAAAAACGTTCAGCAAAGCTGTAAGAAGGTACAGCAGTTTCCCAGGGAATACAGACAACATATCAGGTCATTCCTTTCACTATCTTTACAACAATCAGTTAGCTGGGAATCCAGTTACTGAATTCCACCAAGATATTTTCAAACCTAAACTGAGCACTTTTAGGAGCCCTTATTCAATAAAGGTGTTGGAAATCCTAACTAAAATAAAGCATCCAAGCATTTCCTCCAGGTGTGTTCCCGCTGCTTCTCACCACTCATGCAGTTACCAAGGAATAGAACAGCCCAATGCTGTCAGCACTGACACCTCCCCTCTGGTCATTGGGTTGAACTTCATAGAAATAGTTTTAGGGCAATGTATGCTAAGTCTAAATTTGGAATATCATTTCAACTGGGTGCACTAATGTAATCAAGGATTCAGTCCTGCAGCTTCAACTTCTACAAGAATGCAAAGCCTCTCAGGGTGGGAATGAACTGCTGGTTCAAATTTTGGCCCAAAAAATGGAAACAAGTTTGTAATACTTGATATTGAGACGAACAGTGAAGCAACAAGTGGAGTCATACAGTCCTGTGTCCTCATTATCAGGTATCTCTTAGGGTCACATATGCCAGCAGCTGTTTTGTTGGACAAACAACTACAAATTTACTGCTACTTTGATTTCTTTTTGTGTGTGTTGTCTGCTCCATAGAAATGGAGCAGTTTGGATCAATTTAAAAATAAGGACAATGCCTTTTTTTTTTTTCCTAAAGGAAAACAAGGGAGTCAAACTAAAATACGTTGTTTCAGAATAAGCATTTCACATTTTAAAGCACTTGAAATAAAATAAAAGAAGTAAAAAGCTGACTTAAAAAACATATTGGATAGCAGCAGTGACCTCTTCCTGGTACTCCTCAATGCCCAGAGTGAGGGCACACACTGAATATGTGGAACTCCAGCAGCACAGTGACTGGGATCATTCCCAAAGCAATGGGACAGAGCTCCAAATCCCACTGAGTTCAATACAATGTCAACACTGGGAACAATCTTGATGCCCCTTAAGGCCGGTAAGAAATGGAAGATGCTTCCAAAAAATAGCCATTTTCAACATCTTCCAGTAGAATGGCCTTCAAACAGTTGTAGCATCTGATTTCCTTTGCTTGCATTTTAAATGCTACAGATGCTCAAAGGCTGGGGGACTTTTTGCCAAAGGAAGATAAACTGCAGAATTTTATAAACAGTGTTTTTAATTTCTAAACAGAACCTTTCACACTGGAATGGAGCAGGTTCATTCTTGCCACTGTATACCACTAGACACAGGAAAACTCGACAGATGGAACACAATGCAAGGGGTGAAACCGAGGGCTTTTGACTTCTTCCCCTTGGCATCAGTGATGTTCAAAGGGGAGTGGTGGCAAATACAGAAGAAGCCTCTGGTATATGAAGTGTCAATGGTTTCATTCATATTATTAAGCTTATTTAAAAATATATGAGCAGTGAGATTCTTCTGAGAGTGACAAGTCCTCCTAATGCTTCCCAACAATCAGGGTAGATAAAAATGATACGGTTTGGACAAAAACAAAACCAAAAGCTTTCTATTTCACAAGACTGGACTAATTCTCTCTCCCTCTCAGAACAGCACTGACATATTTGACAGTTCAAATGGCCAAACACGTGACAGATAAGATTTTTATACTGATTTTTAAAAAGCTACCAGAAAGAGAAAGTCTAACATGAGAGGAACAACTGTACAGAACACATTTTCCGAGGGATCAAGTTTCAATTATCCTTACCCTTTGCTCAGCAAAGCTGCCTTGCAGGAGAAAACAAATAAGATGAACCCATTTTTTAACAATGACTCATAGTGCAAAAATATGCCTGAAGCTTTCCTTAAGTACTGTTTTCACTAATATAACTACAAAAACACAGGACTTTAAACTCCTATTACATTAGACTCACAGAAAGTACATCATGTTTTGCTTGTACTGGCTCCTGAACAGCACAGACATATATGCTGCTGGAAGTATCTGGTACAATTTAAAGGTTAAGCAACAATCTTAAAAGGCTCTGCACAACACGTCAAGCATTTTATAGTCCAGCAAGATCCAGTCAGTTATCACTGCTGTTCACGACCCCCTTATGGACTGTTTTAATTGGTTCTGTCCAGTGCCTGGCCTTTATTAGAATAAACAGTAGCAGTAAAGCATCCATGATGTATATTTTCCTCAAAGCTAATTTTTAAGTCTAAACCACTGTAGATATGCAATGAATCTGTTAGATCCCCTTCACATTTTGTTACTGATGGAAGTAACACTGCACAGGCAACATTAATACCCCTGGAAAATCATATGCAACAAACAATGACATTTAAATAGAACTTTTGTTCCAAAAACTCTTACCACTATCCTTTTTTGATATATAGATTTTCTACTTCATTTATCAGTGAAATGGGGGCAGTAATCAAACGAAGACTGGAATAAAGGATGAGCAACTAATACATAAGGAAAACAGAAACTGATATCAGAATCTATTTCATCCAACTTGATTGTGCTGCTGAGAACAGCAATGACCTCAGAGCTGTATGGAAGGTGGGAGAAAATCACAATGCACAAGTATTATTTGCAAAACAGGAACCTTTTTGAAAAAATGCCTGTCTCTCCTGGAAAACAGAATTTTAAGCCTTATAAGTACAGCAGAAGGGGGAAAACAAACCTATAAAAGCAATTCCAAGCTGCAGTTTACCCTCAGTAGCTGCAGAAATTCATTAGTGTCCATAACAGAGGTGACTGACCCTGGAGCAGTCTGGGAGTCCACTGCAAACATTCCAGGGTTCAGGAGTCATGTCTGTCACACGGGGACTTTGTGCTGGCAAAGGGGCTCAACAAACCTCAGGCACGCAAGATAAACTGCATCTGCCACATGCAGCCAACTCTAAACAAGCAAACCTCGCAGCAATAAAATTTATTTGTTTTAATAAAATTCTATAGGCTGTAAAACAATATCCTTGTGCAGGTAGGATTTCCACAGGTCAAAGACTTTTCAGTCATGGCCCATTTCTTGAAATGTGAGCATAAACTGCAACAATCCCTTTAAAATGAAGGCTTGCCACGGTAGGAGACACATATAATTACGACAACTATTTTCTAGCCTTACAGATACAGATATTTTAGGCTGCTTCCATGCAGGCCAATGTACCTACTTAAGGGTTCAAATGCTGGGTTTTCAGACACTAATCCAGGTGCAATGCACACATATTTCTTCCACTCAATACAATGGTAATGAGATGGAAACATCATGTTTCTTTATAATGCTCAAGGGTTGTGCAAAGCCACCGGAATCTGTTTTAGAAGTTGTTTCCTCCCTCTCAGCCAACACTGAGATGAGTATTTTAAAATTAGGACCCAAAATTTAGGGTCTAATTTGCTTATGTTCACATTTCATTTAATAAACTTCAGTGAATGTGTATTGCCTCAAATCTCTCTGTATTTCACATTCAGTCCTACAATCTTACTGCTTAAGATAAACTTTTTTCTATGTGAACTGTTTATGAGAAGCTTAAATCATGAAACAACTGCATAACTGTGAGGATTTCTATGTTTTTAAAAGTGGGAAAGATTAGCCAAATTCCTCTTTAGCTCTAGCCACATATACAACTACAATAAAATAAGATTTGGCTTACCAACGTAAACCCCAAAGAGATGTCCTGCAATGGCCAAGATAAATTCAGACATAGTGGTCTTTGCATTTAAGTATGGAAAACAAGAAGATGATTTTCCAATATTACTGATTTGTTGACATGAGTATTCTTACTGAAGTGACAAGTTCCTCAGGAAAAACAGAAAAGATCTCCTGAATCCTGAGGGGGCAGCTGGAGAAATCAGAGGTCTAAGGTGTCTTTCCAATGTTTCCCAGAAGGTCACCATCCCAACCTCCAGCATCGAAGTGGACAGAACTAATTAATTTTAGCCTAAAATAACTTTTGGTAACAATGAAATTGCTAAAAATTGATCAATTTCTCTACAGAATTTGTTGAGATGCAGACCTGGGTTCGCTTCTAATAAGTCTGTTTATTCATTCTTCCTTCATCAGCTACCTCTGTTCCTCAAGGGAACAGTGCCACTGCCTCTTGCTCAGGCTGGTTTGGATCATGAAAGCTACCAGAAAAATTAAAAGAGATATTCTAAAAGATTACATTTTTTTCAAAAGGTTTTTTTCTTTTAGGTAACTTCATTTTTTATTATGAGTAAAATCACTACTCAAGCTACAGCCAGTTACTGAAATTTAATGTTAATCCAGAGGAGCGGAGCCACAGCAATTGGATAACCCTTCACCCACAGCAAAGGAAAGGCAAACCTATTCTCTTCAGTCTCTGTCTGCAGCAGCTCCAGGCTGCATTATTTCCTACTTGGCATGAACAAGGATCACAGTGTCAGCTGGTTACTGTTTTCTAGGTAACCTGCAATAATGTGGTCTCACATCCAACCCCTAAGTACTTTCAACCCTCAGCAAATACCAGTTGATTTAAAGCCACGTTTTCAAGATATCTGTTGTACTGCACTTACTGCACAGGAGTGTGAAACAAACATTTGCTTCTCATATTGCCCAAGCTGTGTAAGACTTCAAAGTCCTCCATCCGCTGCTCTACCCAATGCTCTTTCTTACCTGTGTGGCTGCAAACCCATGGCAGAACTGTCTAGATATGGTTCTTCCCTCATCATCATCAACAGAAGCACCAAGCAAGTTACAACTAAAGAATCCCAGTTCTTCCTTTTGTCACACTTTCCACTCTACTAAACTGGTAAAGCGGTGTGTGTTAAAGGGAAAAAAAAAAATCAGTCATACAGGTGTGGTGGGAAACAATACTTTTAGGAAAGGGTTTCCTTTCTTCCTTCCTTCCTTCATTTATTGGAATTTCATGTCAAGATGGTGTTGAAGAAGCAGCATCTGCTTTGTAAGAACACATTTAACAGCAAAGCAGGAACAGCTTAGTCCCCTTCAAAAATGTTCTGCTAAGCAGTTCTTCCACTTTGCATTTTTTAGGATATCACCAGCGCACACTTGAAACATCTACAGAAATTCATTTTACTTGTGTGTAAAGGCTCACAGCCCTCTACAGAAAACAGCTTGGGATGCAGGGAATAAACATGGACAAGAAGGGAAAGAAAGTGCCTGTCACAGAAATGTTTGGGATTAGAGGACCAATTTCACTCCCAACTAGTTTCCTAAGTTGCTCACTAGTATCGTGCAGAGATTTTTCACATTTACACAAGAACCAAACCAATGCCTCCAATGAAACCTAATAATGCAGTTCCTGCCCCTGCCACCACAGCTCCTCATGTGTCCCCGACCTTGATAAGAACAAGCCAGACTCCATATAAATAGCATCAAACACAGCCCAATATCAGGAGCTAACGAGCCTGTGACACGTCTGATTTCTGCAAGGTCATGACAGTGATTACAATTATAGGCACAGCTCTAGTATGGAAAAGGAAAGGCAATGTCTGTAAAAACATTTTGTATTTTATAGGAGAAAGCAGATTTTTGTTTCAAAGCCATCTCTCCCTGCTAGGAGATACAATATGTAAGTTCCTCATTTCCACTACACAGGATTTGTTCAAACCACGCACGAGCCAAACTGTACTAAAGCACTGCCAGTGAACTCCTACGATTGCTGCACTGGGGGCACAACAACTTTCACCTTGGCCAAGTTCTCGTTTCAGGAAACGCACATGAGATGCCACGTTAAGCTGCCTCAAACTAGAAAGCTGACAACGTCACGTGGCACAAATTACTGATCCATTTAAATGCACTGTAATTTCAAAAGAAAACCTATCAAGTTTAATGCATGTGCACAAGCAGGTTTTTACAAGAGGCTTTGAACAGATCAGGTGTCTTTGCTACAAAGAGGGAACAGGAAGTTATTCACAAGCATTTTGATGACTCCACTGAGCAAGGTATAAATGCTCCTGTTCAAAGGCACCATTTCGTTAGAACTCCAGAAAATTGGATTGCCTCCTCATCAGCAAGAACATGGTATATTCCTGTGACTGCAGAGAAGCCTGTGGCCATAAAAAGGATTAAATATGACAGTCTTATGTAATAACATCACATTTGTTCTGTTTTGTTCAAGTTTTGATGCTATTTCTGCCAATGTAAAAAATCTGTTGTTGCAATACTAAAATGTCTGAGACCCCAAAATAGGGCAGATGCTTGTAAATCAATAGACTTTTAGTATCCCCTCACTGCTTCTGTGAAGTGTGAGCCATTAAATGTATGACCTTGCCAGTTTGTGACTTCCCTCAGGAACCAGGGAAGCTGGAAATTTGCATGACTTTAAACGAAAACCTCAATTACCACACATTTGTGTGAGTCTGTGGGACTTCAAGAGTCAAACACCACGGCACTTGTGGGGAGCAAAATAAAGAGCACTGGCAATCCAGTTTCACTGCAAAGACACATGAAAATCTGGCCAATTTCAGGTTCTGTTAAAAATTCAATTTCAACTAAGTTTGAACAAGCTCATTTTGATCTAACTGTGCACCATTTTACAATCTCTGATCTAATCTTATTAAAGTTCACAAACTGAGGTGGTACCAGATGGCATCCAGAATAGTTTTTCATTTTGAGCTGTTGAGAAAAACTCAAAAACTCTTATGGGAAAAGTTAACCAATGTGAAATTTAAACTGAAGGGGAACTCTGCACAGACTCCTGGGAAACTAAATTGTATCTTGTAAACATCTTGTAAACATGAGCTCCTGCATCAAAATTGAAACTCTGGTCTCAGCGAGGGGTTAAAGCTCAGATTTTTGCTCTCCCTGAGAATATTCTCCCACCGCTTTGTTCTGCTCAAAGGCAAAACACAACTTCCTGCAGCTCAGTGTGGGCAACACAGAGAGAAAGTACACAAAAAATGGTGTGTTCTGATGAAGCACAACACTGCTCTTCATGCAGCCTTCTGGCCATTTCACCACCATTAGGACTCACAGACCGTAATAACGAGGATTTGCCACACTATTCCCATTTTTAGGTGGAGATTCCAGGCAGTAAAAGCACGTTTGGGACAAAGATGCTCCATGTGGAAGACACGAGAACCAGTTCCCAGCAAGCCACCCAAGGGAGGGAAGTCACAAATCTCTTGAGCTCCACCTTGGTTAAAAAAATTGGTTCTGAACAGGGCAAAGAGTCCAAAAAAGAGCTTCTGGGTGGAGCTTGTACATTGAGCACACACTCAGGACCCTTACACAGGGTTGTAGTAACAATAACCAAAGAGGTTAAATGAAATATTCTAGGAAATCTACTGCAGAACAGCCCTGTCAGCGTGACTGGAACGGGGATCTGCAGCCACAGCAGCTCCTGGAAGCAAACAACAGCCACTCTGCTCAGCTCAGGGCCTTCATCTCTCCATCAGGTACCAACTCAACAGCAGCTCCCTAACTCAAGGGTACCTTTTTCATGGCTTTCATTTCACTAAGTAAGCCAATACTTCAAGCATATTTTCAAACAGAACATCTCCTTAACTGTTTGCTCTGGGTGCATCTCTATGTGGGTGTGCAAGTGCTGCATAAAAAGACAAATATATGCACAGCAGAGCTACTGCCTACATGTACCTTCTTCCCAAGGATTTATTTCTTCATGTGACAAATTTGCCCATCCCAGTCTATCAAAATTATAATTTTTGTTTTAATAGAAGTGCCTAAAAACATACTGGACCCCTTCCAGGCTCTAAAGGATTATTATAATATAGCTAAATGAAAACAAAGGCTAAATACTTAATTTCCTGTAGACCAGATTTCCAAGACTGCTGTTCCAGTTTCCCGATTAAATAATAGGTATTTTGGAATATTCTGTTACAGTTACTAGCATTTTTAATTTGCTCCTAAAAATCATCAAAACAAAATGAAGCATTTACTTCCTCTCGGCTCCTTAGTCAAAATCAGCTTAGGTCAGCCAGAATTTTGCTGCACTGTCATCACTTGCTAAAAGTGCTTCTACTTCCATTGAAACCTCTGGGTCATTGACTTCTGATAATTGATTACAGTTAACAAAAAGAAAAAATCCTACAGTACCTAAATTCTGAAGTTTCTGAAACGACTGAATTGTAAGAAAATTTTCAAGACATCAGTGATTCATCACTAGGAACAGGAATTAAAGTACTACCAATGCTCACATGTCACCAGGTGGTACATCGCTATTACCAAAAAACAAAAAAGAGAGGAGCAAACCTTTAGCAATAAATATATTTTAATAATTGTATTTCTAAGACCTTTGACTTGAAGATGAGGTCTGAAACATCACTGATCGGCACAGCATCGTTGCTGACACTTTGCTGGCACAAAGAAGAGGGTTCTCCAACTGCAAACAAATTAAAAACCTGACCTCTAGACCATGGACTTCACAGGGCACAGCAGAGACTCAAACTGACAGAGAAAGTAACCAAACCAATCAAACTAAAATTAAATACTAATTCCATTTATTGTTTCAATTATTGTTTTAGCACTCACCTCATAAATCCTCACACATGCAAGCCTTTATTTTTCCCCACAAATATCCATAAATAGCCTCTCCTTTTACTTCATGACCCCACCTGCCATGAGAACATGTCAATCTGCCAATAAGCTGCCTCCAGCACACACACATTGTCTTTTTTTTAATTTATTTGTACTAACTTACAGTCTCATTGCACATTCCAACTCCACTGCAGGTTAAACTCTACTAACAGACGCCATGCAAGCAAGCAGGGAGAAAGAACACAACCAAATGAGAATGTTCATAAAATACATGATACCATGTCAAGCCTACTCCAGTAGTGAACAATTCTGGGTTTATTCCCCTTGCCTTTCCCATGTTTACAGTGACAAAATTATCTGTGACTGTTTACAGTCTTCTGGTATAAACGTTAACAAAGCAAGTGCCCCTGTCCCTGTCTCCAGGGCTGATGCTGCCCACTCATAGCCTCTGCTGACACACAGCATCTACAGAACAATTTTTTTTTATTGTTATCATTTATAATTTAGGAATAATTGTGAAAGTTTCAGCCACGCTCTAAACAGGAGAGCAAGAACGAATATTTATGCAGCCAGTTCCCTTGTTAGCTTTCTCCCCATTCCTTGCTTGTCCAGGTGTTTAACAGATCCCTTACATCTGAGTTTCAGAACCTTACTTCTTATGCACTCCTCTTTGTTTCTTTGCAATAAAATCTAAATTACTTTGTTTCCTTTTGCTATTTAACCTCATAAGAGGGGTCTTGCAGCAGCTACACGATTTTCCTTTACAATTGCTTTCCCATGCACTCATTGAAATCAAATGAATTTCAAATGGTTGAAATTTCTTAATTTTTTTGCTTTGAACTGCTGCAACGTAACACAAAACAGATCTGGTTCTACTGGTTACTTAAAAGGCATTAACTATAAATTAGTAATTTCTGCATAAGAGACACGACATAAAACTCTTCACCCCAGCCATGATAAAGAGTCCACAGTTCCTCAGTAGTTTCCTCTTCTGGGAATGCAAGACCACACTACAAAATACCTAACTAGGAGCTATCCCTGCAGGTTTTGTTGGAATGCATTCAGGAATATTCTGGAAAGGGACTGAGAAAAATGAATAGTTTTGATATCACCTCAATTTCCTATTTTTATCCATATTCCTTCCTTCTTGTCTACACTTCATTTCCACATGATGGCAGAAGCCCAGGATTTGAGAAGCAAAACCAAGGATCAGGAGTTCAGGTTTGTTTATGAACAACCATGAGGAGGGACTGGTGTGTTACCGAATGTTTCTTAGTAAACACTCCCAACTTTTATGGTAGCCTATTACAAGGGTTTATCTAATTCTTCAAAGCCAAGCAGGGTGCAGATCGTGGCTCTCCTGGGATACTAAATCCCTGTTTGTACTGCGAACTGAAACGACCCAGTTCAGCTCCCTCACTTCCTACCCAGCAAACACTGCCAGCTTAGACCTCAGCAAGACACTCAAAATTAATGTTAACAGCTTAAAGCAAAATGAGAAACTTCCAAAAACGAAGTCTGACCTAAAAGGTTTGTCCTTAAAAAAGATACGACACCAAAGTGCTAGAAAAAGGTCTAAGAGACAGGAACAGGAAAAAAAAGCCTGGCAGGCAATTACAGAGGCTGCTTCACTCTGCAGCTGCCAGAACCATCAGCTGACTTGGAGTCACAGACTGAACAAGAGAGGATATATTAAATGCTACACCCAAAAAAGGTCAGCAGCACCCCAGAGTAATCATTTGATCATTCTAACCTAGGGAATAATTAATTTTTCATTAAAAAAACTGGTTTCACTTGCAGCCTGATATACATCAACCTGTTTAATCAGGGAAAAAAGCAAGGCCCAACAGTGGACAATATTTGATTTTCTATTCCATTAGTATCCCCAGCATTCTTGAAAACTTTAAATTTTTCTTAGGTTTACTCTGGATTTTTTTAAATACATCATTTTGAAACTACTTCACAGAGAAGAGTACCCCAAGTATAATGAGATTGCCTAATTGTGTCACGCTATCATCACAGATAACAGAACAACTTTGATAATGATACAATTAAGCTCATTGTATTTTCTAACACCGTTATCCAACCTGTGCAGACAAACACACACTGCAGACTAAGGGTTACACTCTACCTTTTTATAAAGACATCGAATTCCAGAAAATAATTGTTAAAAACCCCTGCAGAAATAAGAACAAAATAAAGCTACACCCAACTCCTTTACTTTGCTGTATTTCAAGCTGCTTCCCATAGGCAGGTTACACATTATTAATTATATTTGATAGGAAAAAAGAGACCCAGAGTGGAGTACAAATAGAATCAGAATTCAGAGTAGCCATTCCATGCCACACTCCAGCACCTACTTTTGCTCCAAACTGAATTAAAGTAAACATTTTCCAAATACCATGCTATGTAGAATATTTTAAAGCCGTTAAAAAACATTTTGGAATGAATACATTTTGTAACACCGTTTTAGGTTTGTTTATGTTTTATTTGGTTTTTTTTTCAAGTCCTACTCTTTTAACTTGATGTTATTATATAATTGCGTAACATTATGGCAGTGAGATGTAGTACGATTGAAAGTTCTAGCATTTTAATTTTTAAACCTTCAGAGTTACAGAAGGAAGCTGGTTTTGCTCTTTAAGAAAATTATCTAGATCTAAAAAAAAAAAAATTATTTAATACAATTATAAGCATCAGTTAACCTTAACTACACATTCTCTTGATATGCTATGGAACTGACAATGATAAAAGATATTTTACAAAGCATTTACTTTTTTGAATTCTTATTAGGACGTGTTTTAAGACTGAGATTTTACCTTAGGTAATCAACATCACAACTTTCTCTCAATTAAGAAGAAAGTATGTTTAATCAGGCTTTTTATAGCAAATATATTTTATTCTACTTTTCCCCCACAGCTCTGGGGAAAAAAATTTAACACAGTGATAACATTTTTCCTCAGTACTTAGAGCTGTAATTTGTGAGCCAAATTTTAATGTTACTGAACTATTTTGTCTTATTTCACAAGTTTCTTGTCAAGCCGTATTTTAACAAAACAGTGAAATCTCTCTTGGGGTTTCAAGTGCTGGAGTGGGAAAAAAGAATGGCTTTGTACACAATTATGACATTCAGATCTTACATAAATTCACTTTCATTAAGTTTATTAAAAATGTTCATGACTGTTTATGGTTATTTCAGTGGGGTTTATTCCACATCTATACAGCACTAACTTAAAGTGAGTCAAGAACGGCTTTACATCTCCCCAGAACTGGCTTAAAACTGGGAGAAAAAAAAAAAACAAACACAACAAACCAGAGCATTGGCACAAATGCTGTGTTCTGTGGGCTGGATAAATATGTGAAATGCCACTGCCCCAGTAACACCGGTGTTACTGGGCTACTTACAGTGAAACAAGATGCAAAACTAGAGATTCAGAGAGCGGCTCTGTGGAAGAGTGAGGAGCTCCATCCTTTGGATTACAAGGCCTTTCTCAGGACAAGGGGCTGGGGGACAATGGGAAAAGAACAAATAGAAGATCCAGTGCTTACTCATTTCATTACAGCTGAACTGACCTGAATGCTCTGCTGCTCACAACTGCCTATCACCAGATTTCACAGCAGTTCCAGCTCTGTTCAAAGACAGTAAAGTTGGGCTTTAACTCTCTTTTACATGCAGGGATTGCACCTGCTGTGAAGTGACATCAGAAACAAATTAGGTCATGGTCAAAGATCATAAGGCAAAAAACATGCTAGTGTTGCTTTATAAATAGAGGAAGGCTGGAAGACTTTATAGACAGTGGGGTCAAGAAATCTCCCAGAGGCTCACTCTGTAAAACATTTAACAAAAACCCTATGCAAACAAAGGGAAGACGTGGCAAAAGCAGTTATTTCTGAGCTCCCAGGAACCTGTTTCTTCCATTAACACTTTATTAAGGCCCAGCAGGTGTTTCACAATGCAAAGCTTGGCATTAGCAAGTCATTCTGAAGAGAAACAATGAAGAGTCCTATTTCCAACAGCCAAGAAATTATAATGGTGTGTATGAAAAGGCAGAGAGGAGGAGAGACCATTCTATTGTAATTACAGTTTTTCATGTTTGTGGTGTATTTTACAGACCAAAACTCAAGCCTTGAATATTAACAAACTAGAGATTTAATTTTTATGTGATTCTGCAATGCCACAGGCTCCATAACCTACATCTTCACTGTCACAGAGCTGCGCAATCATCCCCTGGGCAAAGCTTTGGTGACAATTCTCAGGGTGACCTCAACACAGTGGCTCTCACGGCACAAACAACCCAAGTCATTCAAGGCCCACTTCTAGAATAAGATGAAATATCTGGAAACAGTTTGCAACACTGGTCCTTCTCAAACACAATTCTCCCAGGCCTCTGTGCTGGCTGGGTTCACAAAGTACTGGTGGCCAGGGCAGGCCACTGATGCACAGACCAATGTTTATTTGGTGCAGTTTCTCAGGCTGGTCTCAAAGTCTTTGTATCTCATGACATAAAGCTTTACAAAGTTCCTGGTCACTGAAGAACACCCCCCTCCAATACAACCAAGTGAGAGGAACAAGCAACAGCAAAGGTTTTCTGGAGATCAGGTGAGGACAGATAGAGGTACTGATGTGCCCTTGGTTCTGCTTTACTAATCCAGATATCAGGGTCTTCCTCACATTCTTACTGATAACAAAAGAACAGAAAGGAGAAAAGCTTCCCAGAAGCACTGCAGGGAGTACTGACTCAGGAAAACATATAAACTAAACACAGGAGGACAGAGAAAGGAAAGAAGTGGCTCCAACTTTAAGAAAGCACACACAGAAAAAACCCAAATCCACTCCAGACCTTTTTTCACTGTAAGCAATCAACATTACAAAAATAAGTTGAGATTCCTACAGGAAACAGATTCTTTACCTTTACAAGAACAACTCTGTATTTCAACATGTATCAGTTAAAAGAATAACCCTAACTCATGGAAAGTACACACTTCTCATCATTCAGATCTGTCACTCTGATCCTACAGTTTAAGAGTTCCCTCAGTTAAAACAATAATGCAGCCTACAACTCTCTGACACCAGTGCCCATCAGCACAGTTCCAAATGGGAGCTCCTTGCCTAATCCTGTTTTTCTGAAGGAGATTTAACATACTTGGCTATGCTTCCTATAGCTGAAGTAATTTACTTCCTAGAAAGTTTCAAAGAATTTCACTATCTGATGGCATTTTTTTTAAGGTAAATAAACTCTTCATTACCAGTCATTTTGTTACTGAAGTTACTTTAAAACTGCTTAGATATTTTCAGTTAACTTCAGAAGTTAACTAGAAGATGAAAATAAACTACAGTGCAAAAGAAAGTAATATAACAATCAGGAGACAGAAAATAGTTGTTTGGGTTACCTTTAAAAGGTATCTTCTGTTCCCATCCGAAGGACCGTTCAGGTAAAATGCTAAATAATACTCTTGCCAAGTGCGCCCCTGCGTGGTGAGCAACATCTGTGCAAACCAAGGGGCCTCACAGCTCTCGAGGGACTTCTGTCTCCAAACCCCCCCGAGACAGTGCTCACACCTGCCCAAGCACTGGGAAAGGCTTCTCCTGGCAGAAGTGTCCTACATGTGTCCCAAACCACACCCAACACGCTTCCCTATAGGCACATTTCATAAATTATGCTCAAAGTTATTGAGAGCACCCTTTCCTCCTCCTTCGCTTTGTTTATTAAAACCTCCTCAATATTCTACTTGCGTTTTTCTTCTAAACTTCAAATTTACTGAAGAAGAGCATCCCACTGGCTCCAAAAGAAATATAAGGACACACTGATTTAAAATAAGCAAAGATAATACTTCAAAGGAAGAAAACGGACACTTATGGCTCAATAGCAAGTTGACAAAGCCCCATTCGTGCAGTCTTTAACAGCACTGTCAAAATTTAGGCTTAGAAGAGAGGTAACAAATGTTTAAATGTATAAAATAGCAAAGGTATTAAAACAAACAACACACATTCAGTAATAGTGAAACATACTGAAAGCCTGTATCTTGCAATAACCAGCTGCAGCACCACATAAAAATTGTTAAAAAACAAAAGTGCAACTTGATAGGCCTGTCAGAAAATGTTTGTTCCCTTTCCCAAATTCCGGAGAAAGAACACTGTTCAATTGTGCAGAAGAACAAATTTACCCAGAAATAATGCAACTGCATACCAAGTTCATTGCTACACTTCTCTCTTCTGCAGAGGTAGAATATCACCCCTTTCTTCCTATTTTTGCCTTGTTTTATTTTTAAATTATTTCATTACTTCGAAAAGGTTTCATTTCATTAGGATTCAGAGTCGAGTCCACACCAGGAAATACATAAACATTTCCATGATGAGCAAGCTTTGATTGCAGTACTTGCATTATTACATGTGCCAGTTACTACAATGGGACAGACAGGTAAGAAAGTGAAAAAACACCAATCAAAATTAGGGTATTTCATCATAGGAACATATTTTGGTTTTTTACTTTCCTGGTAAGATTAAACAATGCTGAAGTTTTATAAAAAGGCTATTATATCTGACATTGGTTATCAACAGAAAAAGCAGAGAATTTATATGTTAAGCATTACATTTTTATATTAGGACAAAACTTCTCTTGAATGTATTTTCAGTGTTAACAGGTGTGACTCCATTTTAGATACTGAGAACTTTTAAATGGTTAACATAAGAAATACCTTCACTACACACAGGTTACATTTTTATTTCAGATAAAACCTGTCTCTATCATATTCTTTATTTTTTTCTGAGTTATTTTTATTATAGAAACATTTATCATCTTCTTTTTTTCCCCTAAGAATAAGGTAATCTGAAAATACTAAACAGAAACAATGGTCCTGGGAACAGAACAGATAATGTTTTGTAAAACAAGAGGATTATAGTTCTGGTAATGCAGAAAAATGTCCAACAGAGGGTGATAGAGACCATAAATTCATTAGGCACAACTCAATTATCTGACTTAAAACAAAATTAAAATAATGCGCAGCTAAGGAAGAGCCCCCTACTAGAAAAGTTTGAACAATCTTCATTACATGAGAAACGTTTTCAGTCAGCTGTAAATGCTGACAACTTTTCAGAAAAATGTTCTCTTAAGCATCTGACAGTACAAAACTTCAATTATCCTTCAGCTACATCCAAGTTCACTCGGCAGTGTATAAACCACCGTTAAGTAAAACCCTTTCATTTATTTTCAAGAGTGTTGCTGTTACAGAAGTGGATACAAAGTACAACAATATATGCAACTTAATATTTGTGTATCAGAATTATTAATCTTTAACTTCATAAGAAACTAGAAATTTCACATATGGAATAGATAAAAAAGGAGCAACACATGTAATTTTTATATAGATGAATCTATCCTGAAACTTAAAGTACTTATAAGAAGGATGAAGGACATCTCATCTAACATCAACTTTTCTCAAATGCAAACACGCCATTGACAATTTAGAGGTCAAGTTCCACCAGGTCTGTAGCGCTGACTTTCTACCCTTGTGCTGGGGGAATCACTGAAACAAAGAGTGAGCCAACAGTGAAGTGCTTTAAGGCACAGTGAAGCTGTAATACTGTGTTTGCCTTTAGTTTGACACATTTCATATGTTTCTCTGAATACTCCCCCAAACAGTAACTCAAAACTTTGAAAGACACTCATAAAAAATCTCAACATAACTGTTACGTGGCCCAACAGGGCAAGTTTCTTTCGGCTGACACACACCTTATTTTTACTGAGGTTGCAAAGTAATGAAGGAGTGAATTGCTACAGATCAAAAGAACTGATCACAAAAAGCTGGAAAACGTCTGAATTGAGTTCCTTTCAGAAGAAAAATATAAACCTTTTAATACTTTAGCTAAATGTGTCTCCCAAAGCCTCCAATGTTCAGCCTCCTGCACAACCACAGCTAACACCACTGTGTCTGAAGACTCTGGCAACTCCCCTCACTTCCTCCAGCTCAGGCTCTCATTCCTCTCTGCTGTAGTAGCAGCATTCCCAAGTGTCTTTACTGCCTCATCATGGCTTTCTCATGGTAATTTACTGTTTATGGGGCACTGGGCACCAGTACAGAAATGGTTCCCTGACTCTCTCAGAGTGACAGACTACATCACTCCACTGAGCAATCAGCACCACTGAGGAACAGCTTCAATAAAAATCAAAATCTGCATGTCTAGATCTATTTTCAACACCCCAGGAAAAAAGAAAGGGGGTGGGTGGGGAGGTGACCAAACACTACGGCAAAAAAACCACTCCAGCCTAGGAATCTCTGGCCTTAAAGGAAGGCTGAGGGAACATCTCGCTGCGTCCACATCTAATGGGAGGGTAACGGAGCAGGTGGAGTCACGTTCCCTGAGATGTGCACCCAGAGACACCAAGGCCACAACTGCAATAGGGAGAATTCCAAGGCCATTTCTAGCCCACACCTCCCATACAAATGTAGCAGTTTGTACTTCTGGGATGATTGCACAGTAGCTGCTACATTGAATCTATTTTTCAGTTTTCCGAGTTGTAGATCAGAAGTGTCATTAAAACAGATTTCTGGCCATTTCTGAATTGGTTTGAGATCAAGGAAAGTTTTGAAGTCCAATCAACTTCATGCAGCTCTATCATGTACAAAGGAAATTCAAAGCTACGGCTCTCCCTGCACTAAGAAACACAGAACAGAAACAAACACGGCATTGTCCAGATGAGCACAAGTAAAGAGGAATCTGCACACGCAGAGGACAAGGTTGCATTCATAAGTGATTTCCCCTGGCAAACCAACTATTTAAACTGAACTTGACCTTCACTATTTGAGTTCACAAGTCACATCTGACCCACTTCTGCTTCTTTTGCCAACATATATAGCAAACATTGGCCAAGTGTCAAATGCCCCTTGTTAGGAATACATTTCTTTTACTAACTTTACTTGAAAGATTACAAACTTCTTTTTGTTTTCCAAACACTGTAACATTTTGTTTAAGATTGCTACCATCTTGCAGAAAGTGTATTTATTCCTTGCAGAGGGAACCTACACAGTAAACTGCAAAAAGTCAACACAGGGGCTCCTTCTGAATCTGTGAAAAGTAACCATTCACTCAAATATTTTCTAAAAGAACATCACTGCTGAGTAAATGGAAAGCCAATCAGACCTGAAGCAAATGTGGATGAATCAGAAAACTTAGACTGGCAGCAGCTGTAAAGAAATCAAGAGAAACCATTCTGTTGCAGACTGAGAAAAATATTTCCACTCTAAAATTGAACCAAAGAAAGATACTGTATTTCTTTCTTATTTAGGCTTCCAATCTTTTTGTTCTGATTCTTTCATAGGATCCCTTCTGTAGAAAGCAACATACGTAGAAAAAGCTCACTGGAAGTCACCTTAATTGTGACTAGAACACCTCCTGAATCCATCCTTCAGCATTGCATTGTTTGGTCTCAGTAGACAGAAACATTAGTTAAGAAAAAACCCAAACCTGTAATAACAAAAGTTAACTTTTCTTTTTTTAAGCAGATGTGAAGAATAAGACCTATAAAAAATGCTGAAGACAGTTTCCCAGGTTTCGACAGTGCACAGCAGAGCGGGCAGAGCCAGCAGCCTTACCTTGCACTGCCCTGCCACGCAGATGGAGGTGCCGTTCTGGTCGCAGGGCGTCCCGTCTATCACCTTCTCCGCCTGCCGCACGTAGAAGCGGTACCCGATGGCTCGGCAGTTCAGCTCACACTTCTGGCTTCCCTTCACTGGGGGAAGACACAAAAGTCACCATGACAAAGGCCACAGCAAGCTCATTAAACTAACAGCATTATAAAGCTCATCAAACTAACAGCAAGGTCTGAGAGGAAGGAACAAATAGGCCAACTGAGCATATCCAATGGACGGTGATAAAAACCGACTCCGATGTCAGATACAACACACCTCGGTTATTAATGGCAGATACTTCGCTAAATGACCAAGAGTATTCGTAGCTCCATAAAAAGTGTTCACCAGTCAGGCTTCCTAAAGCATAATAACATGTTATGGCATTTCATGACTCCTAAGTGGCAGCAAAATTACACTGTAATCATACAGACATGCATCAAATCAGCCTCACTGAGAGTCACTGCTCAGTTCAGGTCAATCAAGCATAATAACATCCAGCATCAAGAAACATATTAAATAAGACAGATTCAAATTTAAAAAAAAAAAAAAAACACACTTTTTTTTTCCTCTTCATTTTTACAAGTTGTCCTTTAGTGACTATTTGTGAGGTCAGGAGAAAAATAAGGAAAAAACCTTAAAAACCCTCTTTAATTTTTAAAAATACAATAAAACGCCCAAGATTTCTGCTGACATGCAAAAACCAACAGGAAATCAGTCCAGTGAACTCTGGGTGAGAAGAACACAAAAGACAAGAAGCAAGAAATGTTATCTTCTCCTGTGAAAATCTGTTCCTTAAACAGATAGAGCCTAACACTCCACATATCTCCTGCTATCAGGTTTGTTAACGCATCTGTGTAGCCTTTCTATCGCAAATCATCTGTCACCTCAAAGGTGCTCGCAGCTTATTACACTACTTGCTGACTGAAATAACAGTATCTTCAGTTTCTTTACACTGTTACACAGTGGCAGCGAGGAACAAACAGAAACCCTTCTTTTGACAATACTTTCCTTGCTGCCATAATAAAAAACTAAAATTCCTCTCACACCACCAAACTTCAGCTCATGCTCTAAACTGAAACCCACTATTAATCTGTCCAAGGAGATGTTGTGCACCTTTAGATAACTGCTAAAACATCGTATTCACAGGATTTTCTACTTGACTTCGGTGGATTTTTGAATCTTCAGCTAAGACATAACAGGAGGCCAAAATAAATAAATGCAATTATATCAAATACATATTTAACATCTGGTTTCTGTAAAAGGACTGAACTTTCAGCTCAGCTTCAGTTACCCCCTGTGCAGGCAGAGGATTAGTGCAGCCCCACTCTGAAATCTGGATCTTCCATTTCCCCTCACCCAGCTATTGAACTGGCACCCATACACATCATCTACTGTGTCTGGCAATCTTCTGATAAAATCCTTAAAAACCCCTACTAATGCTGAGTGCTTTTTTTGCAGAAGTCATGTTCAATTAGGTAGTGTTCCATTGGCTACTTTTTTTTAAGACAGATTCACCACCTTATCACTCCAAGGACTTCACTTAGTTATTTTTAAAAAAAAAGAAAACCAAAAAACCTGAGGTATTTCCTGCAGTTCAATCCCCAAGTGTAACAGTTGGGTTTAATGACAAACTGAGCATTATTCTTAGCAGCTTCATCACTTCACACATAACTCTATTCAGAATTCTCAAATAAATACCATCCAGTTTCAGTGATTTATTACTATTTAAGTCAACTTGTCCTTTTCTGTGTCTGAAAGTGTCCTGTTTTTATAACATGCAACACCAGCAATCAAGCAGCACCTCTATAGTGTACATTTTCTTATCTTCCAATTCCCTAGAATCAAGTCAAACAAGCCATTTAGGGTTTCTGAAATATCCTTATCTTCTGTGTTGATACCCCTTAGTTCAAAGTGTCCCAAAGCCTCACATTCCCATACTCTTCCTCTCCTGATGGTCTCCCATTTGTTTTTGATGCTTTAAAATATTTATTCTTTAAATTATCAGCTGTCCGTCCAGATCCCAATAAAAGTTTTGTGCTTCTCAAAGATGAAGAAATTAACTGCTGAAGCACAGGATTTTTGTGTGGACCTGTCTCTTCCCTCACTTCTGCTGTGGTAGGTCAGCCCACTGCATTGCTAATGCAGCACACTAACAATCCCAACCTGACTGAGATTACTCTCTCTGCAAAAAATTATTGCCATTTCATAATTTCTGTGTTTCATTCTTTTTTTATTAGGAACTGTTCCTGCTCACACAAAAAGAAATATTAGAACAGTCACTGGCTTTGACCTCAAATCAATCAATCAATCAGACTTGAATGACAAACATACCCTGTAACCCTTTAGCCTTTGATATTCAGATTCTTTTGATAAGGTACTACACCTTGTGTAGGCATATACCAATTATTACTACCTAAAGACAAAGTTCCCAGATGTCAAAGATCCGAAAAAACTTCTTTACAAAGAGCAAAATCTATTAACTGAATTGCCCCTGTTGAATGAGAGGCATTTCCCACAGGATTTTCTGTCAGCATTATGTATTACTGTGTACGATGCAGAACTTACAGCAGAACACATTTTAGAATTCCCATGAAAAACAAGACACCACAGTAGTAAAAAGGTACTCCATTGCTTATTAACCTCACACTTACACTGACACCTTCCTCTACCCTGTGTTCTGCCCCAGCTCTTGAGGTTTTATAGTTTAAGCAGTAGGTCAAGCTACACTATTGGCTTGGCAACTGGACATAAAATGTCAATTAAACAAGGAGCTGTGAAGCGATTGATTCCACACAGGCATGATTTTTGAGTACCATGTCACCTGATCCCACACTCTACAAAAGGATCTATCTGACCTCTGGGAACACAGTAAGGCTTCTAGGTGAAGACCTTCCAAACTAGCTGGCAGCAAGACACGTTTCCACAAAAAAATGGGCTCTTTTAAGTGTGACACATTTCCCTGGACAGTTCAATATATAGGTACTATTTAACATGTCCTCCTAGCGCATTTGCTTTTCATTCACATGCCCACCTTAGCACAAGCAAGTCTTTGTGGAAATTCACACCTTATCCTACCTTATTAAAAAGTGGACTTAGGTGAAATTTAATGCTACCACACAGGCTGTGCCAGACAGAGTCATTATTGATTTAACTGAAGAAGGTGCCTTTGGTAAATAATCCTGGTAACATGTAATGTTTGGTTTTCATTTTACAGACTAAAAAAGTATCTCAATCAAAAAATCAGTACTTTCCTCACAAAGTCTCAGGGATATCCTAGTCTCAGGAGGTTTTTTTCCAAATCCTCTGTTGAAAATTACCTTCCACCTTTCCTTACGAGGAGTAAGACCCAGCCATGCTAAAACAGGGCCACAGCACAGTTCCCCCACCTTCCAGTTCACCAGCGAGGACACTGAGACTTGGTGTTTCATTACAAACTGCACCTGCCGCACATCACGGGGCAGACACAGATGTTACCACACATAACCAATGGCTGCAGTTCAGACCAGGTTTTCAGCAGCATTTCAGGCTGAGTTGTCTCTGCTGACCCTCTGCCGACCCTCTGGAGGGACAGCAGCAGCACAACCGCTGGGAAGCACGAGCGAGCAAGGGACACACTGTCCTCCACTGGGATTCACAGGCTGACACTCAGAGAATAATCCTGACCTTTTAACCCCACTGCTGAGAAAGCACAGGCTTGTCCAAGCCCACGACACGCTCCCGGCTCGAGGCAGTGTCACCCTGACGGGGCCGAGCAGGCAGGTCTGGCCACCGCAGGCGCCTCAGGGTGAGGGCAACACCTGCCAGATACAGCTCATCCTGAGGGAGAAAAATCCCGGGAGAGACATTGAAACAAGCGGGACCATAACCAAAAACTCCCTGTTCCTCTGTGGGACTCGCCCCAGGCCCAGCCGTTCCCAGGAGCACAGCTCTCCCGAGGGAGCTCATGGCCACAACGAAGCCTCTGAGGGCCAGGCAGGGCTGGCGGCAATGGCGCCCTGTGAGGGGGCAAATCAGCCTCTCTGCACCACCTCACTCTCATCCCTCTCAGAGTGGCCCTCGCTGGTTTCATTAAATCAAAGTGTTAGGAATCAGTGACCTCACAAAACGCCCAGCCCAAATCTAAAGCCCGCTCACGGCTGAAAAGGCAGAAAGTCACCCCTTTGGAAACACTCCCACCTGAGAGAGCTCACGAACAGGCCTGTTTGCATTCACTGAGACAGAGTATTTCCACATGCCAACGCTGCTGAGCTGCCCTGGTGCCACGGAGACGGGCACAGTCCCCGACACTGGGCAGGACTGGCACAGCCAGGGCAGGTCACTGTGAGTGGCTGCACATTCCCCCTGTCCCAGGACCAGAACCTCCCCGCCATGCACAGCCCCATCTCTGCTCCCTGCTCAGGCCTTCCACCTCCTGACCCTCCACCCGCACACCAAACCACGTGCGGGGAGGGCATTTGGATTTCACGTCAGCCCTTCCCTTCCTTCGTCTTCCTCTTCCAGTGCATTCCGCCACCTTCACCAATCCCCAGCCCAAGGAAAGGCTGCAGGAGGCACAGGCACGGTGGAAAAGGAGGCCAAGCTGTGGATGACCTACTCAGCAACGAGCTTGAAGAGATACAGAGGGAGCGCGGCAGGCAGCTTGCCAATGCACGGAACTTCAATCTGATGATACTCTTAGGAAAAAATGTTACAAGAAAGAGCATTCCAACCGCAATACCTTTGATAAATAATGTATTCGGTTGTTCAAAGGGAAATTTAAAATAACCACAGACCAAAAAAAAAAACAACAACAAAAAAACCCCCAGGAAATAATGCCCAAGTCAAATCAGAATACAAGTGATCAGTAAACTAATGACACCATGCACAACCAGACACCGACTGCCCTGACAGAATGTACCAAGTTCCTTCTTTCTCTCTCAGCTCCTGAGACTGCAGCTGCTTGGAGCATGTATTGTCTCTCACAGCACACACATTGAACCTCCTGCCACAGATAACACTGACTGTGCGTGCAATTACAATAAATGATACAACAAAGGAATTTCACGTTCCCCATGCCGTGAGTAGGGACTGGAATGTATAAAACCTTGATGGTTCCTCAGTCCAAACCTTAATTTAATGTGAGACCCAGGCTTTCCATTGTTATCTACACAGCAGTTTTAGTTCTCCACTGAACATTACAGAATGCTTTTACCATTTGTCAGTTTTTGTAAGTTTGCCTAAACATCTAAAAATAGTTAATAACAAGCTCTGCAATTTGAGAAACATGCCTTGAGGGTGCCCATAGAGAAGTGGCATCCACACTCTTGGCAAGCAAATTACACATTCATGTTAAAACCACATTATGGGATTAAGCAAATTTAAATTAGGCTTCATTCTGTGTGCACAGTGCCTTGTAAAGTCAACTTCAGTCCTTCTCAATAACGAGCCAAAACAGACTTATCCATGATGTGTCAGAAACCATTGTTCCAGGAACAAGTTGTCTCTGCATAGCTCAGTTATTTTCAGGGCCCAGCTTGCCATGGGCTGTAGCTCAGTATTTACTCATGATAAAAGCAATGAATCTGCTTTGCAGCAAGTGTAATGGGGCATAGCAGACACTGGAAAAACTTCTAAGACGTGCTCATGTCTCTCCATGTAACATCTACTTCAGTTAAAGCTTCTCAGCACTGTGGGATTTCAGGGATGGACTCGCAGGTGATTGACATCCCTCCCTGTAAGGGTGCCGAGGTCCTGGCACAGGTTGCCCAGAGAAGCTGTGGCTGCCCCATCCCTGGAAGTGGTTCAAGGCCAGGCTGGATGAAGCTCTGAACAACCTGGTCTAATGAAAGGTGTCCCTGCCCATGGCAGGGCACCAAGAATGAGATGGTCTGTAAGGTCCCTTAAAGGTTCTATTTTCATATAGCAAGTGCTTCAAGACACGTGTACAGGAAAACAAAGGCAGGTCCAATACAGTGCTCGAAGAAGCCCAGTCCTTTTGCACACTGCTGTGGCTCAGTGACACACCAGGCCAGACACGGACCTAAACATGACAATTCCACCCTAAAGAGTATCCAGCAGTGATCACCTGTGGAGCTCAGGGTGGATGACAAGTGTTGGTGTACTACTGAATGCAGTTTGTGCAGCCTCCCATGCAAAGAAGGAAACATAACAAACCACATTCTCCTCAAGGCTTTCAAGAAAGCAGGGATACTTATTTAAAATTTCCCTGTTTAGGCTAATAGACTGTGCCAGCTTAGCTATCAGCACTGGAACATTAGCTCAAGCTTTGCAGTTTAGGAGACGATAAGGTCCATAAGAGAAAACTGATCCCGAATCAGGTTGGTTTTCCACTGATGGACAGTTACAAGTGTTTGAAGTGGCCAGAAGGAATAATGCTTTTTTACAGCAGTTACCTGTTGCCAGATTTCTAAATCACAATATGCAAACATTTTCCAGGAAATAATTAGCATGTAACAACATTTGGTCTCTCCAACAGAAATAGCGATGTGATGTGGTCTGTTTTATTTGAGTCTCTTGTGATACTTTGTCCTTATTAGGCTTGGGAACATCTCTTGACAATAACCAGAGAAGGCTGTGTATATTTCTTTTTCGTTGTCCCTTTCAGTTTTGATAATTTCTTATAAACTTTTATTACCCTGGCTCAGACTTTTTTTTCAAAAAACATTTTCCATTCTTCATTCCAGTGATGGAGGAACATTACCCTTTTTTTTTTTCCTACTACCACTTTTCATTTTCTCATGTAGCAAAGATGTTTATTACTTTACCTTGTCTCAACAACTTAATAAATTTTTGAAATATTGTCTGAACTGGGGTTCTGCTATTAAGTGAAACAAATAAATCAAGCTTTTATAATGAAACCGCAGGTACATTTTAACAAATACGAAGCCAAGAAGGAATATATCACTCAAAAAAATTCTTCACCTTTACCTGAATATACCACAGTTTGTTCTACTCTTCAGTGAACACAAAGTTCACAGAAAGTGAAAGGCCCCAGTGTTCCACAATCTTGTCCTCATAGTTAGTGTTTATGGTAACAAGAAACTGCAAATGTTGTCATTTACTTCTATTTTCCTGGTACCTCCATTCCTCCCAAATTCCTCTGTCATTAAAAAACTATTCAAAATACTTTCTAGATTTTGTGTCATGCATTTAAAATAGTTAGAAAGTTTATTCAATGAAATTAAAAGAAATCAACTAGAAACAAATAATTCATAAAAACACACGCATACGAGTCTCTCCTGACCAGCTGGACGTCTGGAAATCAGCAAAAGATGTAAGTTTGATGTGCGTTTATGAAATTTCTTTTTGTTTTGACTACCTGAAAATTTGTTTTAGCCTATTAGGAATGTTCTCCCTGAGTCCCATAGGAGAAGGAGAGGAATGTAGGTATTTGGGAAGTTGTGATGTTTAATAACGGCTTCTGAATTGTCCACAATGAGCGCAGTCATGTCTGTATTTTGAATTATTTCTACTAGAGTGAGAAATCCAAAGGGCTGCCTTAACAACCTTTAAAGCCGGGTTTTCTAACAGCAGCTAACAGTAGGAATCGCAATAACTGACACAGCAAGGAGGTTTGCACAGTGACAGCAGCATGACTTCTCTGAGTATCAGGCATTTACACTGTGAATGGCAGGGGATCTTTATCTGAATCGGTACTTTTCTGCTCTGGTTACGGCTTTTACAGCACTGGGGAAATCCTACAAATGTAATTATTGAGTCATAATTAAATAAAGCACTACAAACATTTGTGCCTGCTTCAAATCACTGCATATTGCAAGGCAGACACTCTTTCCCAGCTGAGGGTATTTCTGACCACTGTGCAAGTTTAGTCCAAGGCTTTGGGACCCACAACACAGCTCTCAATCCCTCGCCTTTGCTGCTTCTTTGTTAACAGTAATTTCCCCAACCACTGCTCAAAACTGAATTTTTCATTTGAACTTTAACTCAATACACGCACATTTGTCTACAAAGACTTAAGATGCAATTTAAATCTAAACTGTAAGGTCAACATGCTGCTGGCCTCAGTGCAGCAAAGCACTTAATCAAATGGGTCAGTGAGTACCTGACCAGCAAGTACTGTTGGCTTCAGTAAAACTGCCACAAGTTCAATGTTTAACAGAGGCTCAAGGCCAGTAGCCCTCTAAATGACATGACCAGGCAATACAGGTTCTTCTACAGCCCGTAGTTTTTACTGTGTTGCATCTGTAACTCTTTTCTGAATTTAAAGAGAGGAAAAAACCCAACTCCCTAAAGGGAAAAAAACCATCCAACCAATGCCTGTTTTCACATCAGCCTTTCACGTGTCTGGCAGTCAGAATCCAGAGACAACCATTTGTCAGTCACTGGCCACTGGATGTCTCCACTGCCCTGTGCAAACAGAGATTAAAGTTCTCTTCCAGGGAAAAAGAAAAGCTTTTTTAAAAGGCATTTATCTGTAACTCCAAGCCATCACTCACACTTCACATCCAATGCACAGGAGTTGCCCTCTCCAGCCCCCAGCACAGCCAGGAGATGGCAGCTTCACGTGGGCTGCACTTCGGGGGGGGCTTTTCCCAACAGCCTCCAGGACAGAAAATCAGACTTATGAAGATGATGCTACACAAGTACAATAAAACCAAACCGCTTAAACGCAAAACTTTTTGCTTCTGCTTATATCCAGCAATAACTAAAACTGTATCAATAAAATCCTCATAAGATGATGGGTCTTCACCCAGCACTGTCCAAAATGTCCAGCATAGGTGCTCCTAACAGTAGGGAAGTTATCTCCTCACCAGTTCACTCTTTTGCTGGTGTAACTGGCTACTTCATGTAAATGTGATTAAATCAACCATTTAGTTATTGTATGGTTTAACATTCTCTAGAAACTGTATGTAGAGGATAGACTATTAGGATTTCATGGAAAATGCTTTTTCTTGCAGTGTTATTATATAGAATTTATTAAAAATAAAATTAAAATATTTAGGGAACATCTTATTAAAGCACAAACTACTGAGGAAAAAAATACTACAACTAATCTAAACAACCACATTTTCCAGCCAGATTTATATATTTATTTATACTGGCACTAATCAGAGATGAAAGCCTGCTACATGCAGTGCAAGTTCTCATCTGGAAAAATACCATAAAGTGCTGCATCCCATGAAGTGCTGGCCACTTCCTGAGGGAGGCTGAGAGCTATCATTCCCAAATGCTCTTAGCTTGGGATGTTCTGGAAGGAGTTTGATACTTCAAAATTGGCAAGAACTGACTATTTCTGTTTGTCTCTACTAGAATCTTACTGGCCTCTGGAATCTCAGCTTGCATCCAGATCTGTACTTGGAAATACGATTCTACCTCCATCAGCACACTAGTAGCCTCAAAAATCTGCAAAAGCAAATACTGTTAAATTATATAAATCAATATTTTGGCACCTTTAATAAACATATACCTTCAAATCCTGCCTTCAGACTTTCCACAGAAAGCTTGGTCAGTTCTTACTCAAATCAGTTCTACTGGAGGAGGACTTTGTGTCACACTTCAGAATAATAAATGCCAAAGGCAGATGAGAGGGAAGGAGATTCAAGTTGAGGCTTGTGAAGCCCCCAGCAGAATTCCAGACAAAGGCTTTCTGTCATCTCTTAAGGAAGCACATTTACGTTCACAAAGTTGAATGTCTTAGAAGTCTCTCTCCTACTAAAACAGGAACTCTGGATGTGAACACTAAAAATGACCCAAGTGAAAAGCCCATGAGTACAACACTCAGATCTCTAGTATTTAATAAAACTCCAAACAAGGATCCAGAGAAACTTTTGCCTCCTGTAAACTCACGACATGCTTTTCTACGGGTAAGAAGTCACTGCTCATGTAAGTGCATCCCAACCTTTCCTTGCCCTGAAGACAAAAAAGGAGCGGGCAGCCCAATGTGACGGTGGTGGCAGGAGGGAACACGATGCTGCTGTTCCTCACGATCGAGCTCCCACACACCAAGTGAGCCTCACTTTGCCACACGACTGGCAGCAAATCTCTATGTGCTTTCTTAAGCAGAACTTGCTCTAAGCAGTACAGTTTGCACTGAAGTCAAAATGTTTTCTGAAGTTAGGTTTCTCTGAGTTATTTAGCTTGGGGAGGAAGGAAGAAACTAGCACTTTTATTCTTAAAACTTTTTTACTTCATTACTTATAAGAAATGATGACACAATAGTTTTAAAAATTTTGTATATGGGAATCTACTTCCATTTTACTTCTATTACACAACTAAGAGACAATGACAATGTTTACAGTTATCTCAATTTTTTTAGTTTCTTTAAACAGACTGCATTTGCCAAAAATTCCCAGACAAATAATTCTGGATAAACCCGTAACAATCCCTGTCATTCCCTGCTGTTTTTAACTTACTGTCTCCAGAGGACGCAATGACTCTGAAACACTTTTTTTTTCCCCCCAAAAAAATCCAATTCGTGAACTGATTAATAGATTAGAAATCATTTCATAGCTCTCTGCCTGATAACCTCTTTCATGAACACGGACCTAAAATTCACTCCCTGTGCCTGCATAAACAAATTTTATATTTGTTATACACAGGATGCATCAATGGGAAAAGCAAGAGAGGAGACTAAACTCCTTTTCTGAAAGGTTTGTAACTGAAGATTCTTTGCTCTGGAATAACACCAAGAAATTACCACCTGAGGAGTCACAGCAGAAAGAACAAAATCAGAAACAAGCAGCAGCTAAAAGTCATTCCTGGACTGACTATCACTGTCCCTTAGGAAATACATGTCAGGATGTTCTGACTGAGCCTTGCACACTTACAGATTGTCTTAAGCCAAAAAATAAAACTATTAAGGGGCGATGAGTGTTTCTGAAACACTCAAATAACCCTGTACTCATTGAAATATTAATATAGCTACTATTTGGTCTAAAATGTCCTAAGTGTATTTCCATGGCCTCCTGCCACAGTCCTTTAATAGGCATATAAATTCTTAAGGATTAGTTAAAACATTCTGCGCTTTTATTTACATACTCAAAGATATTTATTTCCTTCATTCTCATAAACATCAGTTTAAAAAATGAACGTTCATTAGAACAATGTTTTCACTAGGATGCCAGTGACCCGGAGCTCAGTCAGTTAACTTGAAAGCTGCTCTCCTTCTGGGAGCAGACAAAACCCCTGAACATTATATTATATATTTATTTTTAAGAGTATCCTTGTAAAAAAGCTATAATGATCATTGCTGAAGCTCAAGATTTCTTAGTAAACTTGCCTTTTTTTTTTTTTTCTTTTTTTTTCTTAGATGTTCAGATTCCTGCAGGAAACTGAAAGGTACAAATTCAGTGACCTTGAACCTGGGAAAATCTAACTGGAAGGCACTGGCAGGCAGTTTTTATCTCAGAGAACTCTGGAGGCTGTGTCAGATGACAAAAACTAGAGTGTGACAGGTTTGAGCAGAACAAGGAGGAGCTGAGAAACGCTGAACAAGTCAATTCAGTTTCACTGCCTGAAAAAATACCACAAGAATTCAAACTCCGTGTTCTTAAACACCCAGAAAAAAAATGAAGGCAGCAGAAGCAACCAGTATGGATTTGTCAAGATAAAAATCTTTTCAAACGCCTTTAATTTCCTTACACAAACAGGCTCTGTATGCAGGAGAAGCAGTGGTTGTGATTTAGCTTGGCTTTTCGAAGGCGTCTGACACTTCTTCAAGCTCAAGCAACATCCAGAAGAAGTTGCTATAAGGGATGTGCAAAATTGTTTACAAAACTACACAGCCAGTAATTCAGTGGGTGCGTTTTGGTACCTCCTGAGTGAGAATCTGCAAGATCTTTCCCAAGCACAGTTTCAGCTTCTGTTTTCATGAATGAGGCAGATTATGGAATACAGAGCGAGATTCACAGGTAACACCAAGCTGGGAAAGGCAGCAACAATACTGGAGGGAAGGATTAGAGCTCAAAAAAGATGCTGACAGCTTGGGGAAGGGTCTGGAACGACAGGATGAAATGTAATAGGGATTAGTGTGATATCCTACATTCATGACAGAACAACCACCTGCACAAACACAGAATGAAAAACTAATGGAGAAGCAGTAATTACACAAGGAATCCAGAGCAGTGACAGTGGATTTCACTTAACATGAGACACTGAAGGCATGAACTTTACCAAAAAAAAAGCAAGCACTGTATGGGAAAGTATAAGGCAGAAGGCAGACCACAAATCACATCAGGAACTAACATTCAGTGAGCACTGCATCCACTTCTGGGGGTGCAGGGGAAGACATGCCAGAGGAGAGGGCGAGTGATCACTGCTCTAGAAAACATAACTGAAGAGGGGAAGACTCAAATAATGGTGGTGTTTTGAAAAAACCAGAGGGGATGACAGTCTCTAGGGAGCGATAAATTACAGAAGGGAAGAGAAGTGGTCGTATGTGGGCTGAGAACTGGACAGGGGGTAAAAGGCCAAAGTTGTACCATGGAAATCCATATCACATTTCACCAAAAAAATTCCACTGGAAGGAATAATTAAGCACCATTTACTTAGGGAGACCTGCAGAAACTCCACCGCTGTGGAGCACAAACTGTGCTCTTTTAAAGGGTTCCATTTCCTAATCTAAGATCTCACAGAGTGCACAAGCCCTCCTATGTTTATTTATTGACTCCTTCCTCCTCCCACAGTGCCCAGTTATAACAGACACAGCAGTAGCTTTCGTTCAGAATATATTTGTTGTCCTGCAGTAAATGTTAAGATGTTGTTCACCGTCAAGGAAACTGTTACTGTTAATAAAAACAGTTTCTGCATGAACAAACCTCTCACTGTGGCTTCTCCCCAAAGAAATGTAAATGCTCAAGCACACTCCTAGATGCACATGTGTTCAGGGTTCAAAATGAGAAAGCAGCAAGATCTTCTTGCACCTGGCTGGAGTCTGTCCCAGAGAATTGCATCAAGGAGCATAAAGTCTTGATTGCAAAAATATTTCCAATAGGTCAGTTTTTGTCTCTGGAAAGCAATAAATCGTGACATTTTAGTCTTGCCTATCCTACCTCTCATTCTGGACTGCAGAAAGCACAATTCAAGTACATAATTTTCTGTCCCTCAAGTTGGATAAGGAAAGCATCTACAGCTTGCTCAGTGGAGAGCTGTGAGTCTAACAGAACAGAAGGATGTAAGTAATAACACCAAGATCTTTCTAAAAATGTTATCACTGATTATCCTAAATATTATATCAGAAGCAACTCAGAAGTACCTGCTGCATCAGATGCCAAGAAAACAACAGAGACATTTATCTGGGTTTCAGGCTATGATTTAAAGGTTGCTGTAATGAAATGTACTGCAACCACTTCCAACTGTCTTACTTTCCCTGAAACACCTTAGTTTCTACCTTGAAGCACGTCACTATAAACATCTTCATAGGATGCTGGAGGTCAAACCATCAATCTCTAATAATGAAATTATCACGATGGTCACCTGGTAATTAAGCACAGCCTGCAAAACTAGAAAAATCCTCTCTGAAACGATAACATACTTGTTACCACCATAAAGGAGCAACACAGGGCACATTTGTTTAACACTCCACTTTTTCCTTTCCATACCACAGCAGCCAACAGTTATTTAAGTGTGAAAGCAACAGAATCATTCCAAAGATCTGAAATAAAGTTCCTCCCTCTTCTGAAAATTAATTTTAAGGTGTTAAATTTACAATCACTTCACAATGATTGTGTGAGGCAGATTAACCTACTGCTTTGTGCCTGTGCAGCCGGGCTGCTCGACACAAAACAATACAGAATGTTAGTGGAGTCTGGGACATTGCAAAAACGTTTCCAAACCCTCAAGAAAGCTAAGTTAATAAACCGTGTCCAGCCTAGTTACATTTATTCTTCCCAAAGCAATTAGGGGGGAGAGGGAATGAATGTTTAATTGTGCAAGTCATTTTTAAATGTCCGTATCAATTAATGCTTGCTCACACAGCGTAGAAAGAGGGACACACATCACTACAGCTCCCTCAAAATCTGCTGCAGCTCTTCTCCCTGCCCCTGCCCCAAGTTGGACTCGGTGCAACATAGTAATGCAGCAATCCTTTCAAGTCTGGCAGCAAGACTGCAGCCAAATATGTAAGCTATTCACAAATATTATCCAGAAACGGAGGGCAAGCACAGTTTGTGATTTAGGGTTCACCTGGTACAGACCTTACAGAGGAAGAAACTGTGCTGGAACAGCAGAGGTAGCTTTATTAACTAAAGAATCTGAGGGGCAAGGAAGGGGAAACTTCAGCAAAACACTGTTGTGAAAAATAATGAATCACACTCCCAGACTTTAAATATAAATCAGCTCTCTTTTAGCCAAAAAGCAGCTGTACAAAGGCTGATGTTAACCATTATCCATTTTCCACTGAAACCATTCTGTACTGGCTCAAACAGTCTATATGTGCACACACAAGCTTTCAGCAGCCCAGCCTCCCCCTTTCTGAAGCCCTGCCTGCTCCTCTGGTGAAAATAAGCTGGTTAAGTCCTGTAAGCAGCCTGCTCAATGTGATGCCCAATCCATAGAGCATAATCATGGATTTGGGGGAAAAAAATTCACTGCTTCTTTTAACAAGAAACACAAGAGGGTTTTGCACTGTGTGCACCCAGACTAATGAAAGCTATTAAATACCCATCCTCACTCAATACTCTCTTTTATTTGGCATTTTCCTTAATTCCAAAATACTGGGCAGTGAAACAGGAGCATGGACATAAAATGGCACTACCCTGTCATTGCAAGGGAACAGCCAAATTTTATCTAGTGCAACAACTGTGCCTTTAAAAGAAAACAGAGGAGAGGCAGAGGAAAAATACAGGAGCTCTAAAGTTGCAATTGCCGCTATTCTTCTGGAATTAATAATCACAGAACAAGAGATGCTGCCAAGCAAGTGACCTGTTCAGATAGATTCTGAGAAGGAGCTTACTGATGAAATAAATATTTTGAATTTTGTGGCTCTCTGAAAGACCAGTGACTTCTGTTACCATGTACCTGAGCACACCAACCCTACCAGCACTTGTGCAGATAAACCTGACATGTGCAAACGCTTCAGCTGCTCCAGAGTTTATTGCCTGTATATTGACCAGCCTGTACACAACACAAACACAGAACCAAATCATCTACTGAATTAACAGCACACCCTTGAGAACTCCAGTGAAGAAAGGAAATTCAAAGCACGTGGAGGCATTCCCACGATATTAAATAGGAATGTGGATTAGTTACAACCGGCAGTTCTTGGAGACAGATATCTGCCACAGACACTCTGCATGGTATTTAATATTAGATATTTAACATCTACAGTGCACGTGGGAGCCTGATCCAGAAACCTACATTGCCTTGGGATGCAGAGATGCACCACGAAAGCTCTTTCTGTTCCATTTTTCCTGACTGGAACAACTTCCAAGCCTTAATTTATGCCATCAAGTAAATAATGTAGAATAGCACAGTTTGTTTTATGGGATGGAGAAACAGCAATACACAGGCTGTTACTTGTAAGTACCATAGCTGGTACTTCTTACACCAGACCAGTTCTCTAACAGTGAGTTTTAGCAAGATTCCAATTCCTGTACACTACTTGTACAGCACAGGAGTCTCATACCTAGGCTGTCTCTCCATTTCCAAAATTAAATAGACTTTATGGTAACAAGCTAATTCAGAGCAGTTAAGATCAATCGTGCTTGTTTTGAAAGCGATGGTAAGAATGCAGATGGAAGGACTCATAGGCAGACATACCTGTGTACACTTCAGAAGAGGTTTTTTAGAACTGGTAGAAGATCAGATCCAAAGGTGCTGACATTAAATTGTGATTTTTAAGTTAAATTATGTAATTTAAGCTGCTTTATCTTCTAAATGTTTTCCAGCTCTCTGGAATCTCCCGTCTGTATGTGTTTGGTCAGATTCTTTCACTGACTCTAGATGTCCACTTCCATCTGCAAACACCTCTAAGTACCAGGCCATGATTCCACTGTGCAATAGGCAGCAAACAGGAGTCACAGAAAGCACCTACAGAATCTCTTCAACATTGGCTGTGAGTCTCTCAAAAGACAATAAGGATAGATCATGGGAATGAGATGTGTATAAAATGTATTTCAACTGAGCTAAGCATGTTACATGATAATTGGAGTCAGAAAACAATTCTTGCTCTAACAATTTCTTTCCCCTGACAGACCATCGGCGCGATGAGGGTGCTGATTGTGGACAGAGCGATGATGGGACTGACGTGTGGCCTGGCACAACACAGCAGCCCTGGAATGGGAAGAGGGATGTCTGCTGGAATTATATATGATTCAATATGCTTAATTTAGATGGATTAGCTAACAGCAAAGACGAGCAATTAACAATATTTTTCTTTTGTATTTACACTGTGAGCAGCTGAGATGGTTTCAGAGAAATTCCCCAAATGCTCACAACATTGGAAAGATAGAAGTCTTTTTCATCAGTCTTTCAGCCAAAAACTCATTTATAGCTGTAAGAGTTAAATTAATCATGACATTTAGTTTCTCCCTTCATGGGCTCAAGGATGATGGATAGAATAAATCACATCTTAGGCGGAATGCTTCATATTAGATCCTGCAATAGCTAAGACTTGTTTTATTGCATTGGATGAAATAGTAACCAGACGTGTTCTATAAACCACAAACCACAGAACCAGGATTAAACTTCCCTTCTCCCAGAAGTACTCCTATAATTTCTGAGATGTTCACATAGGACACGAGAGCAAAATGACTACACAGACAGGTGGAGTCTCCTGCCCCCTCAACACTGAGTAGCATCACATCCAACAAGATATCACTGGGATTAAACCAGACTTATGTTCAGAGTCAAACAGCATTCAGACCGAGAAAGCACAACAAAACTGACACCTGGCTCTTCAAAACAGGTGTAGCTTTTAGAACCACGAATTCCTGAGAAGGAGCACTGCACACAAATCTTCATCTCCATTCAGCAGACACAGCATCAATTTTATCTGCAGCTGTTTCAGGCAGGAAAAACTAACCCCTTCATTTGGATATTATTGCAAGGATAATCTGACTTCATTTTAAACTGGATTTTATCCAGTGTTCTTGCAATAACCCCAAGGAGACTTGATCCACTGATGACTTCTAAACTGATTTTCATAGAGCAGATCCAACATATTTGAAATATCTTCTTTAATTTCCCAGTGACTAACGTGTGCTGTTTCCATCAACATAATGTTTTAATCTAGTAAAGAAAAACAGAATTTTAATTTAGGAAGTTCACCTTCTTCCTGTATAGGCTGCATCTTCTCTGTGTTCCCAGCTCCCACCCCAAAGGAAAACAGAACTTGAGGCACAAAAGGGCTAAATGTGTCCACTCGGTCAACTGTAAGAACTTTCCATCTGGCCAAATGCAGATTTATGCAGCAAAAGCTGCTGTCCCCAGACAGTAGGACCTTTGACATTTTTAAGTTAAACTTTCCAACTTAGCTCTTAGCACTTGAAAAAGTTGTGGGATGGTTGTTTTTTTCCTTTAAAATGAGGATGCTGCAAACATGCTAAAGAAATGACTACGAACAATTTTCTACATACCTGACTGATTTTAGCAGGAGCTACTCAAACTCCTCTGTGGTGGGCAATCCCCTCAGCAAACTTAAATACATCCATGAAAACAAATATGCAGGTTTGGACACACTTAAAGTATGTAAATATTGCTCTGCTGAACCAGTAGCTAGTGAACCTGTACAATACCTGAAAGATTTTGGTATTTTTTCACGGTTCCTTTTGCTCACATCTTCCCTGTGTTCCTGCTCTGGAACAGGAACCCAGTCCCTGTGTCCACCCCTTTGCACTGCCAAGGCACTTCACTGAGCCACCACCCTCAGCTAAAGAGTCCCTTGGTTCTGCTTCAAAGACCTGGCTTAAACCTTCTTGCTTCCTACACAGGCTTGATGCAAAAGAAGGCTCAGGCTCCTTCTTCTCTGCACGGCTGGGAAGGCAAAGACAGACCAGGGTCACTCACCACACCCCATTCCCCAAGGTGAGCAGCAGTAGCCAAAGGAACTGTGGATACAAATTCCAGTTTCTGCCGGTCAGGACACTAAAGAGCTAAATAAATAAATGCTGCAGAATGATCTTACTCGAAACCCCTCCAAATCTCAGTGCAGCAACAATCTCTTAATACTGTTTGAACACAAACCAGAGATTGAGTGTTCCGCAATAAAATTTCTGTCGGTGACGCTAACAAAAATCTTAAATTTCAGCAATATGCTGACTTCTTAAAAACAGACATCTGTTTGTATTTAGGTTCTTCATGTGACTGCATGCAACAACAATGAAAGGATGAGAGCATTCCTTCCTCCAGATTGCTCCAAAACTGTAGGTGACCATCAAGCTGATTAAATTGAGAAATTAGCATTGAAGGAAATCAAATCTGGCACATCAATCATGTAGCCCTTGTTTGGGGGAAACACCCCTACTGAAATTAAATCACTTGAACCTGAACTTGAAGTGATTGAAATCACTTGACACGAGTACGGATTGCTGGATTTGGCACAGGACTTGCACAAGATCCCAGACTGTCCCTCAATGCCTCTCCATCCTCATCTTCTGGAACTCTCCTAGTCCCAGGGCCTCACCAAGAACACCCTGTTGTATCACAGTTCTGCAGCGTGGAAAAGCAGAGCCTTGGTAGCACTGAGAAGGTCTGGTTTCACACGTGGAATTGCAGAAAACTGAAACCACGAGGATGAAAATGCCGCAGTCCCTGTGCTGTGCCCCGCTCTGCTCCACCCCAGCAGTGACACCCAGTGACTGACAGGGCTCAAACTCCATCCTCAGTGCTGTCACACCCCTGGCGTGGGAGGTACAGCCAAACCCCCCAACAAGAGCAGCCGAGCAACACTCCCACCCCATGTGTCCTCTGCAGGTTATGTCTGTTTCCTTTCTTGAAGTTCAGACCAGCCCACCTTCAGTGAGTCCCGAAGACTGAGAGCTTTCCAGTAGGATTTAAGCACCACTACCAGCAGTCCCATCGCTGAGTTTTTAGGGAGCTCTTTGCCAACCTGGCAAAGAAAACCAGAAAGCCTCGAGCTTGGGATGCTGAGTTGTCACTGCTGTAACCCAGCTCAGCGGGTGAGTGCAACTTTTGTCTGAATGGGGCATTTTAAAGAAGCATTTGATGTCATTAGAACAGAGCCAGCCCTTTTCCCAGCACTGCTCCAGGTCACACACAAGGCTGAGTGCTCGAACACTCCCAGAGTTCCTCAACTAGGAAATGAAGAAGAGATGTGGACACACACAGAACATTAGGTCTGCCTGGGAACAAATGAAAAGTGTAAACACTGCCTGTTATTCCCATTAAGAAATTGGTACTGGCTTATTTCTGGCTACTGACCTCTTATTTCTCACACTTATATTTGTGGAGAGGAACAAGGACAGTAAATTTCCATAATAATCTAAATACATCATACATTAAAATTGTATGTTTTCACAATTACCAACACACAATTCTTGACAACAAACTAAATTAATGCAGCCTATTTGGTCTGAGTTACTCAAATAAACTACTTCTGGAAATAGCTAAGATTTTAATCCACTTAAAATTTCAGGAAATTGAGAAAAACCACAATGAGATCAGAATTTTTTTTCTGTTGTGTGATGCAACTATCCAGAGACTTGAAGTGTTTGATTAAAGAAGGTGTTTCCATAATTTCAATGCAAGAGATGTAAATTAGGTTACAGTCCATCATCCTCCCTATAGATTAAATACATGTCAGAGGATAAGAAGGAACAGAACCCAGGATGATGATACAAAACTGTGTTTTGCTATGATTTTTCATTTATTGCTTTCCTAGATTACCATTTGAACAAGCTACATATAAACAAACTCCACGGAAATTTGTCCATATAACATGCTTCTTCAAAGCCCTGTTTTCTTACAGAAGAGGAAAGCCAAATGCAATTGATTCCTTGGCTATAAATGTACCAGGAATACACTTCCAGTTAACTAAGTAATGCCCACTAATACCATGCTTTTCAAACCGAGCTAGAATCCATTGTACTGCCACTTAAGCAATATCATCAACACCTCCATAATCCTCTTTGCTGGGATTTCTGCTAACGATCTGCCAGACACGGCACAAAGTTAAAGCCCTCACACCCGCACAAAGGAACAAGCAGCTCTCCCGGTCTGTATTCCGTACAGAACCGCAGCCTCACGCAATCCCCCTCTCCACAGGATGTACAAATCTGAGCATCAGAAAAAATAACCTTCCACCAACACATGAAACAGGGTAGAACGGCAAAATTCCCGCTGACTACCAGGAAGTCAGTAGCAGGATCAGACTGTGCCATTTTTATGCAACCCATGACTCCTATTACTGCATTTACTAAAGTTCAGAAAGTCTGCAGATCAAAAAAATATTTCCAGTCAGTCAGTCAGTCAGCAAGCCTGTGGATTTTTTTTTGAGACATTTGACAGTATGGGTTAGTCCCAGTTTGGGAGTTCTGGCTTTTTATGCCAGGCTGTAAGACCTCACATCTAGTTACTGGGAGCAGTCAACATAAAATCCCAAAGCAAACAGCCCAGATTGATTTGATGCTTCATTTTTAGATTTTGATTCTGGAACTGTATTTATACATCCTTATTTCTAGAACATGAACAGTGCCTCAGTTGTTTGGACTATTTACCTGACTAAACCCAACTACAGAGGAGGGCAATAAGACACATTTACTTTCAGCAGCATTTGCTTTTGTTGTTGGGATGCTGGAAGTCTCAGCTTTCTTCTCTTTTCTTTCTGGTAGATTCCTGGAGAAATTGCAGAGAAGTGACAGAACTGTGAGTTTGCTTTTTGCCTATTTCCATTTGCTGAAGCTCCCAGAGATGACGCTGATTGTTCAAGGTCACCCAGAAGCAAATGGCCCCATAAGGATGACAGCTCCGACTCCCCTCCCTGCTGTTCCTGCAGCTCTTTATGTCGAATCACATGGCAAAGTTAAATCTTCCTCCCTGAAAACTTGCACAATTTCTCCCCTATTCTTCTCTTTTATGCCACTTCACTGCTCTTCTAGAACTTGCAAACAATATGTGACTCGGTGACCTTTTTTCTTCTATTGTATTTCTCAATAAGAAGAATTACCCCATAAGTAAAACACATTTTTGAGTATTTATTTGGTTTCTTTTCTTTAAGAGCTGGCCCTTTGCAACAGCCTTTGAAAGTCTGAGAATGAACTGCTTTTCTCTACCAGTCAAGTTCTTCTGAAAAGCACAAGTAGTGCTTTTTTCCTGCACTGAATCTATTTTGTTTCTCTATTTGTGACTAGTTTGGTCTGGACTTGATGACCTTGTTCAACCGAAATGATTCCGTGGTTGTAGAAGGCTCAGCTGGGATTAGCAGTCAATTTATAAACCAAAGAGTAGAGAAGCTCCAAACTGTGCTTAACCATTACCTGTTTTCTACCGCCCTTGGAAGGACACCTGAATTAAGAGACTTCCTAAGCACTCGGTGACAAGACCAACATTCCACAAAGTGGTTCCTGCCTGCAGCTCACATTCTTAGACCATAAGCCCATCAGCACTTGTATGTAGGTCATTGGTTTCACACAAGTTTCCACTCCTTTATTTGAACTGACTCCTTCGAAAGAAAATACATGGATGCACATTGAAACACACAGGACCCCAAAACAAACTAAAGGCAGCAGAGAGCAAACCCTGCAGACAGACAACAGCTTAGCATCAATACACAACAGTTCTGCAAGGAAATGAATCCTAATCTGGCATGCACAGCATGGGTAATCTAGCAATTCAGAAAGTACATCCAGCTCACTGGAAATATTTCGAAATTCAGAACAAGTGAGGCAACTCTTGGAAGAAGCAGCAAGGAGCAATTCACATCTTTCTATGAGGTAAACTAGTCATTCCAACTTGTAATTTATTAGAAATATTAAAGGCAAGCTATAAAATCTCCACTCTCTGGATCTAAAACAAGATTATATTCAGCAGAGATTCCACGTGCTCAAGAACTTAAATTTGTGTAGCTATCTAGATAGCAACAGGATTCCTGGAAATTGTAACCATACCAGCACGAAGGGTCAAAAAGATTCAAGAGGACAGCAAGACACATACAGGATTAGCGTTTTCTTTCTGTTACTCCTGGGAAACAAAAAATGTCACTTTAGCCATCCTTCAAGATACTGGTGCTCAGAAATATTTATATGCATGTTGGAGGTACTTCGTGGTGCTTCACAAAACTACTTTCAGAAATCTCTGGTGCAAGGTCAGCTGTGCTGCTGAGCTCCCACTTCCCAAGGCTTCCCAACCTGAAGGCAGAATAAGGGATAAACTATCCTGAACCACAGAGCTTGAGGCAGCTCATGGAGGATGAAGCTTCCTCCCCCAGCAACCAGCTCAGGTCCCCGGTGGGATGCAGGCGGTATTTCCTTCTCCCTGACGCCCCCCTGGTTTATCTGCACAGGGCAAGGGATTTAATCCAGGTGTCCTGCCTAAATCATATCACAGCACCAGCACGGTGAGGTGAACCAGGTACCCCCTATTTTCACTAGGCAGCCTCCTAAAAGCAAAACATAAGTGTATATATTTGAGATACAGCAGCTTTCTGCATGTAGGGAGTCTGTGGAAAGAATGATCAGCTTCCTCTGATCCCTTGCCCACCCATGCCTGGCTCTTCTTTTTTTCTGTAAGGCCTTTCCAGAAACTCACCAAGCAGCCCCAAATATCCAACTGCAAGGTCCAGGAACACATGTAATTCCTCTTTTACCCATGAATTTCAGTGTATATGATACACGAAAGCACAGCTCCACAAGCCTGATCCATGGGCAGCAGCACGTGCTGCCCTCCTAAGGAAAAAGGCAGAGGGATCAATCATCAAGACATGACTGGGAGGGAGCCAAGTTAGTCCTACCTAAGGAGGAGAGAACCTACAGGGAGCCTCTTGATTCCTCTGGTAGACCACAGAGCAAGTCTCATGTCCAAGTAATAAATCAAGCTCTGCAGAAGAGGGGTTGCTTCAGACTCTGGGCGTGGTGTCAACTCCTCCTGGGTCAGGGAGAAGGGCCAGCACTCTCCACTGGCCTCAGAAACCAGAAGTGTTAAATACTTTGATTTAAAAACACTAATAATGAAACATGTAAACTTTTTGAAACAAAACCTCCAGGTCTTGCTTGCTGACACAACACAACTTGCTCCAAATGCCTGCAAGAGCTACCAAAGCTCTTTGGAAATAACTCACTTTAAATAAAATTTAAAGGGGGAGGGAAAAGAAAGAAAAAAAGAGAAATTATCTAATTTGATCCTAATTTAATCACTTCTAATCATAAGTTCCCTAAACCTTCTGTGAAGTGATCAAACATATATGTGTATACTTGTGTGCCACATTACTGCTTTCATTAAAAGCCTTCAAACACAAAGATTTTATTAAACAGCTGGTATCAAGCACATTTTAGGATGCACAAGCTGCATAGCAGATTTTCACCCTTAATCCTAACAGGAAATTATAAACTCCACTCTATAAACTGCTAATGAAATAATCAACTCAAGATGGAAAGTAATCAGCAAATCCAGTGACGAGGTAGGAATTGTCTGGAAAATGCCTTATTGGCTTTAAAAAGTTTTAACGCCCTCAATCTGGGGATGCTTAAAAACCACCTCAGGAGTTGTCTTTTTTTCCTCAAGCATCATTTTGTTGCAAGTGGCTTCTGTGTCACTCAACACAGCAGTGCTGGAAGAACTACGGAGAGCTCACATACCTCAGTGACCACCACGACAAGGGCATTACCACTGACCCAGCCCCACTGCACAATTTGTTACCTTGCTATTATTTATTATTAAGCTTTGTCATCTTTGGTGCTTTGTCTTGATGAGTTTTAGTTCCAACAGCATGTTAATAGGCACGACTCCAACCTGAACACCAAAGGATTTTTTTTTTTACTGTACTTTGACTCAGTTCTGATGGAAGCTGTTGGATCCTGGGTGAGTTTATACAGGAAACAGAAGATATCTCTTATGAATGAAAAAAAATGTACAACATCTGGCACATACTCTCGAGTTGCACAGGGCCTAAAAGGAGAGATCAGCACCTGCTCCAGCTGACTGAAAAAGTAACTGGAGGTTTTTCTGCTTCATTTTCTAGCAAATAGTTCTGTATTTTTTTCATTGCTGACAACTGCCTTCTCCTGCATTAACCTTTTTAACATAAGGAAGTTGTAGGAACAGCCCCTCACAAAGACGAATGAAAGCTTTGCTGCTTCATTCAAGGCTGCACGAAACCAACTCAGCCTCAGGTTTTGGAAGAAGTTTGAATCTCATTTTACACTAATGAAATAGATTGGCACAAGGGACCACATCTAAAACTGCTGTCACATTTGTGCGATCCGAATCAAATTCCAAGCTCACTTGGCTTTTGATTTTGAATGCCCAGGTCCATTGCATCCAAAAATACTGTGGGTGCTAAAAAGCCACACAAATCTAAAGTAAATCCAAATTTCCTGATGCCCCTGAGACTGGAAACACCAACTTTCACATACACTGCCTCTGGGAACTGAATAATTAGATCAGTTGACATCAGCAAGTTCTCTCTTTAAAATGTACTTGGGCTTTGCAGTTTGGAACCCCACTGGACCTCTGAATGGCTGGGTAATGGTTTTTAAATATGTATTTGCCCAATGGAGTTATTAAGGTGTTTAGTGGTAATACATATTTGCTACTCAGGCAAGCACCACTAAGAAAGTTTCTTATGAAAATGGCTTTAACAAGTAATTGTTGATAGAGTGCAGCAGCTGCTTTTCAGGCACTCGTCTCAGCTACATCAGCTTTATTTGCAAAGAATCAGCCTTAAGAGTTTACCCACGTATCTTGTCCCAAGTAAGCTATGTTTTCTATTCTAGGATATGCAACAGATCTGTTATTTGAGTAATCTGTTCTTTCAGAACCCAACTGGACACGGCCCTGGGTAGACTCTGTAGCTGACCCCTCCTGACCTGGGGAGTTGAACCAGACAAACTTCGGAGGTGCCTTCTGATCCCAACTACTCTGGGACTTACAACAGCAGCTCATGTTTTCTTTCAGATTTCCCCTTATGAGGAGGAAAAGCTCAAGTCTTTGTATCCAAAAACCACCACCTTGCCCTGAGATCTTGCCAAAACCCCTCATGTGTCTTGTACTTATTCATAAATACCCAAAACAATCAGTTCCACCTCCGTACAGGACCTCAGCAATTTGGGATCATTCCATGCAATCTACCACAGAATACTAAACAACAATACAGTCAAAATCCCATTTTTAGTTTAAGTGCTCCAAATTAAGCAATGAAATTAATTCTACAGTTTCTGAAACCACAGGAGGCTGACTGATGGAGCTGCATTCACAGTTCATCCAGCCAACAAGGCAGAAACGTCCCTGTTGGTATGTTCTAACTCCTATGGACTTTTATCCCCTGTATGACTCTCTGTACCTAAAGCAGCCAGTAATGCTTTCCCTGCTGTTTGGACTTTATCTTAAATGCCACAATATTTGCTGTTTTCCTTAAAACTACAGAGAAAAATAGGACAATCTCTATGTCCGTTTTTTAAAACACCTGTTGATTTTCACGTGTGCAAAGACAATGTTTTTTAAAAGTAACAACATTAAAAGGTGAAGTCAAAGAAGCCTGTCAAAAAAAATTAACCCTGGGAAAGGAAATAAATATATTTTTTCTTCTGAAAGGCAATTCACTACTTTTCCTTGCTGCAGAACGCAGAGCACAGTCTACAGAACATGCATCGACACATACCCTAAATACTTGGCATACCTTCCCTACCCTTGGAGCAGAGAGGCAGCTCTCCAACTCATGCGTTCATGCAACCACACAGTTACATTTCTAACGCACCGAGGAGAATGAGCAGAGCACTGACAGCTCAGGGTGCTGAACTTCCCTTCGTGCATCTGCTGTACAGTCTGTCCCAGAGCAGCTCAGACACAGCTCCATCCTGTTCCTGAAACATCCTCCCCAGCAGTTCACCCGAGATAATTTCCACAGATTCTTACTACCTGTATTCAACGTACAGATTCAGCTTGTCACTTCAAATGCTTTCTTGTATTGCTGAGTAGCTGTTCATCCCTACAAATAGATGAGGACTTGTAGGCAGTAAGTCTGAATTCTCTTTCTGTTTTCTTCTCTCTATCCAGAGACAAAGTTCATGGTCTGTCTTCAACTATTTTTTCCTTATAACAAAACCTCTAGTTTTCCATTTATATTAATAAGGAGATAAATCATGCCATTTTCCTAAATATTTATAATTCTAGAGGGGAAAAAGATTAATGTGCATTGTATAACTTTAGTCCAACCTGAACTCTGAAAACAGTCTCAGAATCCTGACTTACATCTTTTGACCTTTTGGACAAAGAAGGATGCAATCAACTAACTCCTTATTAAACACACAGAAGGCATCTTTCCTCCATAAAGACAAAAATACATAATTGCTGTATCTGTCAGTAACAAAATAAAGCATCTTCTCAGTTCTGAAGACTTTCCAGGAGCCAGTTTTGATTTGGATGTTACAACTCTTTCTTTACCGGAGGCAAATCCCCTGAATTTAGGAGTTGTGACGAGCTGCATCTGTAAAACCAAAATCAACAACTCTACAAGTGCACCCACCTTCCATTCAGACAGCATTCAGTCCTCCTTTCCTTCACACTGAGTTGTGCTGTTTCCCAACCCAGAGTTGGACATTCTTTTGAGCATTCCAGGGCTACAGACCATAAACAAGCATTACAAGCACAAGGGCTCAGGCTTTCACATAACCCACGATATTTGCCTACCTTTCAAGTCAAAATTTTTGAAAATATTTCACTGGAAAACTGAAGAAAATGTCAAATTCAAATGTTTTTAATCAGATTGGTCACATTATGTATTTCTTGCTTTCCTTTTCATTAAGTCAGATGAAACCTCATTAAATAACTGGCATATATCAGCATCACTGTATTTTCCTTTGTTTACCAGAGAAGGCACAGATCAAGCACAGCTCTGTGCTTCTCTCACACACAGGCTTGCAGAGAGGCCTCCTGTGCCAGCCCAGCACATTCAATTCACTCCCTCTTCTACCTGCCCTTGACTCTCTCCCTGTTGAGGGGGCAGCACGAAGGGGCAGCCGTGCACGTGCTCAGGGTTGTATGTCAGCAACGTTCCCTCCCCTCGGTGACACAACGTTTGCCTCCACAGTGACCAAAGGCAAAGGGCATTCTGGATGATCTCCCGGCAGTTTATTCACTTTGTTTGCAGCTGTCAGCGGGAATTGCCACTTCCACAGCACATCTCCTCAGTCTCAGAGGAGCAGCACCTTCCCTGGGCACCCACGGGCCGGAGCTCGAGCCGGGGCCTCACAGCCCTGCCAAGGGAGCTCCGTTTTACCCAGGAAACCCACTGGAGACTGAACTACTGCAATTGTGAGTCTTCAGCGACACCTGGACGTTTTCAAATCTAATAAACACAACAGATGTATCTACATTATAATTCTAGTTTGCATAAGGAATTTGCTTTTGATGCAAAACTCCGCCCCTAAATCCCTACTAACCATTGTTAGTTCATCCTGCCAAGCAAGCCCTAAGCAGGCAAACTGGATTCCTTTCAGGTTACATTAACCTGGAAGACACTCCCCTTCCGATAAATTGCATTTAGTTCCCGGGATCAGACCATAGCTGACCTAGAGAACAATTCCCCAAATGCGTACACTGCAGATATTGGATCCTCAACATCACCTGTTCTCTCCACAAAAATTCACGTTCACAGTGCACGTAGACAAAGCCAATGTCACTAGAGTACTGCTCTATGCAGAAATTATTCTGTGCTAAAATGAGGAACACAACTCTACATTAGACTTTTTTAATGTTTCTTGAACTTTTAAAAACAGTCATAAGAAAACGGGAAATTCCCATCACAGTTTGAACTAATAATTTAAAAAGTTAGGAATTAATGCATCTCCAAACAATACTTACTTTTTCAAATTGGATTCTTTGTTCTACACAAACCTTTAAATACATTTAAGTAGCATCATTCTAAAATATATTAATTTATAATTTACAGATTACATGCTCTTGTTAGACATGAAGGCTTGATTTCTATTTCTCATGAAAAAGAAAATCAGATGAACTCATGGCTGAAAAACTTTTGCTCAGATATTGTATGCAGATAATCACTCAGACAAACGTTGAAGACCTAAAACTTTCGCACCTTAATGATAAACATTTTCTGTGCCACAGAAATCTCAATCTATGAAGTAAAAATATTAATATTCTTTTAATTTCCTCACGACTTCCTACGTACCCAAATATCTCGCTGACCTGCACCTTCAGTGCCTGCTTATTTGCACTGGCCCTGGGAGGAGATGTCTAATATTTGAGAATTATATTCTACTGCCGCCCAGTTCCTATGTTATAAACTGATTAAACACTCAGGGTGTGCTACATGAACCGTGGCTAAAGTCAAGGAAGGTACAGTAATGCAATTACTGCTGCTACTGAAGTCTCTCTGTGGGGATATAAACGCAGGGGCCCCTCAGGACACAGACTCCCACAAGAAAGATTACCATGAATAATCCTAGAAAAAAGGCCTTTTAGGAAACGGCGTATTACTTATTTGTGCTCATGCCAAGTCTAGCTCAAAAGACTGACAGGAGGCAATAGTCTCAGAAGCAACAGGCCTGAGTGCAATTCACAGAAAAAGAAACACAGAAGAATAATCAGCCAAACAGGAGCATTAATAAAGTGGCCCTTTGATAATATAGCAGGACATGCCTATGATACCCGTGTTTTCTCAATTACTTGAACCTTATCTCAAGAGATCCAATATCCTAGGCAGTAGAAAAATCCTTTTGAAACCAGGATTTGCTCTTAACAACACAGTCTTTTCTCCTTTGAAAACTTAACACCTGCTTTCAAATCTCTATTTGTGAGGCAGGCCCCTGCCCTGCCCAGCTCTGGAGAGGCTTTAAGCGGGAGCGCAGGGATCGCCTCTGGCACGGACGAGAGTATCAGTCCTGCTAATATGATTAGAAGCAGCTGTGAAGACAAATGTATGCATATTTTAAGCTGGCTGTGGTGTAGGTGTAGATGCCAGTTGCCAACACACACAAGTCCTCAGGCCACAGTATTTTCCCTGCAGCTGATGTCCGTGCTAACTAGATTAGCCTAATACAAGCACAGAACATATGCTGCCTTCACTTGGCCTTCCAAATTCAACAGCCAGCAGTAACTGTGACCAATATCCAATCTAAACAGTGCTCCGGTCAACAAAACGCCCTTTCATGGGAATACAATAAATATTTCAATAAGCAATTATTCAATAAATACTTAGTGAAATTATTGCAAATTGCAGTAATTTAAATGCTTCAATAAATACCTTAATATGTACAGCAGTACAGTTTCGTAAGTCATAAACCTATCAACATTTAGAATATATAAGATGTGCTATACAAACATCAAGCATTTCCTTCATGTACAAGCACCACATAATTCCTCAATTAAATGGTGTGGTGGATTTAACAGTGCATAAATAAGATAAGACTAACTGCTGTTAGGCTTGGACACAGTTTTAAAATCTGTTTGTGCACAGTTCAGTACACTAAAGGACATATTTCAGTGCTGACTATTGATAACTGTTTATTTTTGCCTCTTTGTAAACACTCATGCCATGAAAATGAAGCTCAGATAAACAGATTAGATGTACACTTCATCAGAGTGAATATCAACACGTAAGAATAAAAGTAAAAGCTTATTTGTGCAAAGAGATTTGTCTGCAAGAGTCAGCATGCATTAGGCAGCATTCATAGGACTTGCCAAGTCAGATAGTTAGCCTGGTTTTGAATTTTAAAATATTAAGTCTTTCACCATATTTTTTGTTAAGACTTGAATTGAATTTTGCACCATTCCTACTATTTCATTTGGAAAACAACATGTACTGTCCTTGAGGACTTCAGTAATTTCCGTGGCTGGGGCAAGAGTGGCAAAAATACAGAATTAATGCTGCTACTGGATGAGCCAGAGCTGAGTTCCCAGAGCAGTGTGTGTCAGAAAAAGGGCCAAAAGCAATCCTGTACTCAAAGCTCATTCCAAACCCCAAAATTTCCTGCAGAATAAGGTCAAAGGTTAACGGAGATTTAAACCTTCCTCGAGGCCACAGAGCAGCAGCCGGAATAGTGTCACGAACAGCCCTAGGATCTCATTTCCTCTGTCTCAGCCTTGCCTGTTTTACTGAGGAATTCCCCAACCTTTACAGAGAGCAGCCCATAAACAATATTTTCAACCTGAAGACAAACCGTTAATACTTCATACAACTTGCTGCCTATAAAACACGATACGAAATGTCGACTTTCACTACAATTGTTTGTAAACCAGGTGACAGTGAAATGCACTCACTGGGCTGGACAAACATGTGGGAAGCTGGCTGGCCCTGCCCAACTCACCTGGGGGTAAATTAGCTCCAGGATATGCCTCTGTATTTGAAATAGAGAGGACTAAGATTGTCTGTACAAAAGAAGGATAAGTAACAAAGAATTCAATCTATCAAGCAAAAAGTAATCTCTGTTGCTCTGCAGTATCTGCTCTAACCATGGTGCTAAAAAACCAACGCTGAAAGCTTATAAACAGAGAGAAAGCCAATTTTTTTGAAGGCTTAGACCCAGTTACTCCTTTTGTAAATGATGAAAGAAATAACCAGGCTTCCCTCCCAATTATTCTTAAACTAAATATTCACAGTGTAAGTAAGTCAGGCAACATAAACACCTGAAAATACTGTAAGTAGTAAAAAAGGATTAAGAATGTTCAGTGATGTTGATAGGAGGTTTGGATTAAGAAAATTCAACACAAAACCCTCAAAACCAAGCTCAGAACCTAACTCACTAAAAAAAAAACGAAAAGGCAAACACCTGACAGCAAGATTGTTAAATAATGGACAACTTTCTCAAGGAAAATTAAAACCATTTAAACCCAGAAAATCAAGTTCTAAATACGTAATGAAACCACAGATGGGTAAAGTAGGCGAATCAGCACATCCTTTTTGACTCTTTTCCCTATTAATGTTCACTGAGATGAAACTGGTGTGGAATGTTTATTCCACACGTTTGCTGCTAAAATTCAGGTTTGATTAATGGATGGGCGCGGGGAATCGTGTTCTTCAAACCCCATGGCAACCAGTGCTCCTGTGGTGAGAAACAACAGCCCTGTAGCAACAGCTGAGGCAGCAGGCCATTGTCTCAAACCATGGTCTAAGGAGGAAAAAGGGTACAAAAAGGATACTCCTCACCTGCTTTAACTGCCACAGTTAACTGGCTCTGGCTGGCCAAGTAAAGCCAGTCCCCTTCCTGAACCAAATCCCACTTACGCCACGACTGGGTTTGCCAGTCCATGTGCAGACAGCAGATCTTACCCATGCTGTATAAAAAGCAAGGAATAAGAAAGTGGCTGGTATTTTTGTTTCCCTGTGACAGTTTCTGTTCAGAATCAGGCTTTTTCTCCTTTCAAATGACTTGGCCACGTGCAAGAATCTCTCGGAAATGAATGAAGTTCTGGAATATACTGTCTATATACTGTCTGTGGCTCTGGCACTGAGACATGTTTTAATGCAGGTCTGAGCTGCATTAAAGGACAACACACTCACAGAACCTCATGAGAAAGATCGCCTCAAAACCCAAACATCCCTCTATCCTCTATGCCCCTCTATCCTCTATGCTATAGGCATAGGGAGAAAGAAAAACCAGTAACACAAAAGCTTTTATTTCTTTGTTTTCCCTTTCTGTGACACAGCAAAGCTGCACGATGAATTCAAAGGTAACGCTCCAAATGCCAGTGTTTATTCCAGCATTTCCTCCTAACATCAGATCCAAAGATTTATGGCCATTATATCCTTGAAAAGGTCCAGTGTGATTACTTAACTTTGTCACCTGTGTGGCACAGCTTGTGCAGCTGAAACCTTCCGGACGTGCATTTGTCTGGATGAACTATGACATATCCTTCAGAACGAGAGCAATTTGACCCTCCACACCCTAATTAATGCCATTAGTTAAATTCTTGCAGTGGAAGAACAACGAAACAACGTGGCTTTTTCTCCTCATGCCCTTAACACCCAGAGCCAGGAACTGCTGCCGGCCTGAGCTGGGTGTGAGCAGCCCAACCCACCAGCTCCGTCCTGACCCAAAGCCGCAGGTGCCACCGGCAGGGCACTCTGGGGCTGAGCTCTGCCCCCCACTCCTGCCCGTGCCCTCAGCCTTCCCAAAGCACAGGGCTAGCCCTGCCTTCCCCCTGTATCCGATTACCTCAGCTAACAGCCACTGTGATAGGAAAACACAGCGGGGATTGTTTCTCTTCTGGTTTCTGGACTTTAATTCACTAGTGCAACACTTCAATTACCATAGTAATTACTTTTCAATAGAATAGTTGTTTGTAGATTTCTTTGAAAAGTTCTGCGTTCTTTTGTCTCCGTGCACATCTTTATTTAATTTTAACTTTTATGTATTCACACAAAGCATTGTGCCCGGAAGTAATTTAATGTTTCCATGATAAAATCTCATAATGGAGACCTGACGTTTCTCAGACTTAATGGCACAGTTAAAATGAAAAGAGAAAAATCAAGATTTTAGGATGAGGTATCCCAATATTTTCCAATCTCACCACTAACAACACAGGTATCTTCCACAGAATCTTGCCCTTTGCAAGCAAAGCAGAATGCCTTACCCAGAGTTAGTTAACACACCTCCAAAATTACCTAAGTTCAAAACCTTTTTTTGTGTTACTTTTATACAAATATGTGGGACCTGAAAACTGTATCTTCAAAAAAAACTATCTTCAACTTTCTAATATCAAATGGCATCAGACTGTATCTTTCTCTCAGTGCAGTGAAGGATATTGAGAGGCCACAGGGAAAACAACATCCCAGAAAAGTGTAACAGTCCCTTCAAGGTTTTTCCTTAATTCCCTGTGACCATTCTATCATTTCTGACCAGCTGAACGAATTATGCAGTGTCAACATACTGTGAAAGCAGAAGAAACCAAACTGCCATTCGGGTTTCACCAAAGGCAGGCGGCAGAGAGGATGACCAGGGGACGATCTGAAAGGGAGTTCAGGGTGTGACTGACCGGGCTTTGAAAGTTTGCAACCAAAATACCACCACAAAAACCAACAACAAAAACCTACCACCAGAAGGCACCAATAATTTCACAGGGAAATGACAATCTCACACAGAAATTATACATTTCAGAGCTTGCACTTGAGAACATTGTTTATATATTATATTTTCATTGTATTTCCCAATCTGGTAACAAATACAGTGGAGTCATTCAAATGACATTTTTCCCATTGCATCAAAAATTAAATTTCATGCAAGCTGAAATTTTCCCCAGAATATGATTGTTTTGTTGAAAAAGGAAAGAGGAAAGTCAAAGTTATTTCCACTTCTTTGTTTCATTTCAATGCTGAAACATTTTATGTCACTGAAATTTCAAAAAATTAAAATGCAAATAATATTACGATCTGTTTTTAAGTCTTGACAATACTGATCCCACATAATTTGATACCTAAAAATGTTTCGTATTCCTGGAAATTTTTCCCATTTCTAGTTTTTGAAACTTGGAATGAACACAAGTAGCCAAGACGTTAACACTGCACCAACAAAATGTGACCCTTTTCCTAAGACAAACAGAGCAGACAAAAAATATCCTTACAATTCATGCCATATTTTACATAAACACTGACCTGCTGTTTGTTTAAGGGTGCTTTAGCTCTTGTCCATAATGGTAAAGCACCTCATATGCATTACAGAATAAACATGAGATATAAAAAGGGCATTTCAAACTGAATTTTACAGCCAGGATCCGGACACAGAAAGATTAATTAAATTCCTTACTGTTGGGAAACCTGTGCAAGCCAGAAATCCAGTTGTGCATCCCACCCTCAGGATACCAGTCCCAGTGCCTTGTGCCACCTCCCCACCAGTCAGAGCCCCGAGCACAAGGCCAACAGCACCACTCTGCCTTTCAGCAGAGCTGTACTTGGGGCTTTATTTATAATTCTACTACTTCAGTTGATCAAAGTAATGGACTAGATGCTGACTTTTTAGCTGTTTTGGCAGCATAGTTGGAGGAACTTGAAATTATTAAGCAGATGTTCTGTGACATAACTGGGGGCTTGGTTTGCTCTAATGAGATTCAGTATTTGTTACAATGAAGGAAATTGCTTGTGGATTTGCTATAATGCATTTTACATACACTGGGTTACATTTATACTGGAGCAATGAAAAGAAAATATAGTAAAAGTCTGCATTACTTTTCAGATCTGATGATGTCACCAGACTCATATTATTACATCTGAGAAAAGATCAAGCTCAACTTTTTGAGGTCTGTCTCTGGTTTTATACTTGATCTCCACCTCAGTGGTGAAATGGCTCCAAACAGTTGGCTCTTTGTGATGTCTCTCCAGAGGGATCCCTGTACCACTGCAGCAGAACCAACCACAGTGAGTTGCACCTCAGTATTTTTAGACCTCTGACCAAAATTATTCAGGAGCAGATCTCCTCTCTTTGTAGACATACGAGAAAATTTAATGCAGAGTTTCTCTGGCTCTTTCAAACTTAATTTGAAATTCGTGGCGTTTGGATTTAAAATCAGAGTTATACGGTGCAATATGGAAAGCATATTAACAAATTCACAAGTTGACTCTGTGGACAAACGCCAGAGATTTGTATCAATCTGGGTGTAAGAGTGAGGACTGATCCAGAAAAATATTAGCAAGAATTGCCTGTCCTTTGTAAAAGAGCTCAAACTGTGGCTTGGATATTTATTATGCGCCATGCTTATAAAACTTCCAAGACTGTCTAATGGAAACAGAGCACAATAGAAACCAGTTCTGCTTTTCATTTTATATACTACCACTGGGAATCTTTCTTCTGATGTTCATCCATATTATAAGCTTTTCCTTCACAGTGGGTAAGAGTTTCCTTGCTTTGAAAATAGTAATTCATCATAACAAGAAGGAATATCAAGCATATATAAATGCCAGTCCAGCTACTTATGCTGGATAAATTGGCAAAATCTTTTTAGTTCTCTTCACAACACTCAGCACTACCAAAAACCTCCATTCAAAACATTAACAGAACGCTCCAGAAACAGAGGAATGCCAATATTTAAATAATAATGTGCAGCACAGGCACCACATTCATATTAATAAGTAACCTCATTTTTCTAGCAAACAGTCCCATCAGTGAGCGCTGTGAACTCTGTGCTCCTTTGAAATCCTGGGAGATGAAACTGGAAATTGTCAATCCGAGGGCTCTTAAAGGAATGCCACATTAAAAAATAGGTAATAACACTTAATCCTTATGAACCCTCTGCAGCAGTTTATCTTTACAACCTCCCATCCCTCCTCCTCCCACTCTTTAGGTCCTGCACAGTGACTCCAGACTAAGACTGAGCTTGGCGAGTCTCAGCACCAAGCTCAAGCCACGGGGACTAAACTTGCAGGCTTTTGTCTGACACCACAAAAGACACAGGTCTTCTTCTTCATACCCCACAGAAAGTGGCTTTATCAGAATAAGAGAGGCTTAAGCAAATGATTTTTACCTTGTGTTTGCCACAGGCTAAAAGCATGGGCATCCCAGGCAGGATATTTCCAGGGCTGTATTTATTAAGCAGCAGGAGCTCACGAGCAGGGCTGAAACTTCCCCAGCTGCAGCTCAGAGGCAGATGCTGGGACAGCCCCTCCAGAAGCAGCCCAGGCGTCCCTGTCAACTGCTAACCCTGCAATTATGGCCTTACCTGAGGGAGCTTGGATCTCCCAGTTTGGGCAAGAATTGCTCATGCTTTAAGTGCCCTACACCATGTTTCAATGTCAAACACCTACCAGCAAAGCACAGCAGCAGCAGACTGGTCAGATCTGAAACACAACATCTTCTGTAGCTGAGCAGGCTTCCTACACTTCCCAGCCAACCACAGCTTCTGATTTGTGAACTCACACCACACTGCTATCCATAACTATGATCAAAGCTCCTGGCTCCACCTGCACACTCACCCAAACTTCAGTTTCAAAACTTGTCTCGTTAAAGCTCAAAGATTCAGAAAGAATCAGGTAAAATACAGACATTTTAGTGGAACCACAACTCGTATATCTACCTTTTCAGTATGGAGGTGTTGATTTCTAAAATCCTCTTGATGCCATAGAAATCACCTTAAGAAAATAGAATTCTGCACCTAAATATTCCAGAAAGTGCAAGTGCGAGTTCTTCTACTGAGCGTGTGAATAACTAATTCTTGAGTACACCAATGGAAACTGTGAACATAAATGTTTAGATTCACAGCTGACTCCCTCTGAAGTTACTAAAGTTATCTTTGCTATTGTATCAGCTGAGACTGGAACAGGCTCAAAATGAACAAAGCTTAAATGAAAAGTGTCTTAATACGTAATAAAATACTCATAAGAAATCAGTCTTTTGAGGTAGACGGGAAAGAGTTTGTATTTACTAGGACCTCTTTTATAGTTCATTTCTCCAAGAGTTACTTCTGTGTTCGCAGGGTTTCAGAACTAGGAATACACAACTACTTGGACTTTTTTGGGACAACTGTTAAAACTTAAAAGGTTCAACAGTAGCATAAATGTTTCATTTAGGGTCACAATTTTAATTGCCCAGGAACACATACAGTAAAACTAAAGACAGATATTTTGGGAAGGGGTGAAGAAGGAAAGTACTTGGTCTCTGAGATGATCCTCAACCCCTTCTTTGTGTACCTGTAATTCTTCCCAGAACAAAAGAGAAATCTGAATCCCACGTTTATGTGTCCCTGCTTGGACACTCACCCAACAGAACCGTGCCCAGACCTGGCAACAGCTCCTTGAAGCTTTGGACAGAGCAGAGGCTACACGAGGCCTCTGAACTAGTCAGAATTTTTCAAAGAAACTGTGAAAATTTCTATTGAGTTCCTGCACCTCCACAGAATTGTGTACACACCAATTCTCTGAACACACAGAAATCTGGATATTTTCAGCCCACAACAAAGTTTTGAAGGATCAGACATCGGCTCTGTTCACTTTTTTAGTTACATATGGGATTTTCTTCTAAATTACCTCATCTAAAAGCCACTGAAGTGAATGGGAAAAACTCATGCTAACCTGAACAATTCTTATACCATCAGGACCTATAAAAAGTTCTGTTGCCTTTCTTTAACTGCAGCAGCAACCTGCCTGGGAGCTCTGCAGCCTGCTACACGTGCAGCACCACATTAGGACAGCTGCTCTTGGCTGGACAGATAAATGGGAAAGCTCTTCCAAAAATCAAACACACGGAAAATACTAGGAAACTATTTAAAACCTTCTGAAATGCGTAACTGAATCAACAAAAAACTATTTCCACACATAAACTGAGGCAAAGACAGGAATTTTAAAAATCCAAGGTAGCTTTTGATAAGTATTTTTTAGTAGGGAGCCCCTTTTCTACTTTCCTTCCCAAACTCACTGTGTGTATTTTCCTTGTTCAGTTGTTCAGTTCTTTTTAAACACGAAAAGAACGTTCACCAGGCATTTTTCCCTTTTTGCCTTCTTGGTTAACCAACCACAGTGCACAGAGGAAAGTATTTAAAAATCAAGAATACATACTTGATTTTTAAAATTGCAAAATGCACAAGAAATGAGTCGAATAAATATTTCATGCATTTAACAAGAGAAATGGAACACATGTTGATAATCTTTTGCTTAATTGCCAGCCTGTGTGTTTGATACTTCCCAACGTTAGAGGATGACACGTTAAAATGATTACACAGGCTTGACCTTGCAGCTCCATTTCATTCTCCAGACTATTTCATGGATCTGGAGATATGGCAGCATCTCTGGGGTTCGTGCAAGAAGTGCTCACCTGCAAACTGCTGTGAACCCAAAGTTCTCCCCCCTTCTCGTCGTTCCCCTACGAGAACTGGTTGTGCAGATCTGCGTGTCAAGGACTGCCAGCACTACAACCATGGAACTTGTACAAAATAGTTTCCTCGTGAAGCTATAAAACACATCTGTTCAGAGCATCTGATCCTGCATGGCTCTGCCACAAAGGGAATCTACCACCAAACACGGCAGATTTAGGGGAAGATTCAGAGCAAGATTCGTTTTTGGTAACAAGCAAGGAATAATGACAGGATGCCTCCTCCCATTGGTGATTTGCTATAAAGAAGTCAACAGTAAACATTTTGATCCAACAGCAAAGGCACATTTTGGGAGTGAAATTTTTTGTGTCTGAAGCTTAATGGAGGACTTTTCCCAGGTACAACAGTATCAGCTAAAAAAGACTAAAGCAGCCCAAAGCACTACATGTGCACTTGTATACAGTAACCATGCCAATGCAACAGCACTAAAAAGCTTCCTTTTGGTAAGACAGTCAAGATCTTAATTTGTCCCCCTGTTCTTTCCCTTATCTCGACAAACCCCACATACAAAAGGATTGGATGTTACAAACCCAAATGGAGATTCCAAAAGATTATAATCCTATCACTGGACAGGACTATAGGTCACCACATAACCCTTGCTAGAACTGATGGAAAAGAAAACCAGCATTATCTTTATTTCTTATTCATACATAGCAGAGGATTTGCCTCTGAGAAAGTTCTGCTTGGCATAAGATCCCAAACAGAGGACACAGAAAAGATGGAGATCAACCTATGAAATTGCCTGGGCTGGTTACATTCCTAGAGTATTGTTAGTGTAAGGAAACCTTCCCCTCAACTAATTTTGACTCCTGATTAATCACATCCAGAACCACACTCTCTGACCCCCAGGGGGACTCTTCTTCTAAGGTATTCCCATCCCACCTTTACACAACCCAGTCTGATCCCCAAATCAAAGGCATCCAAGTCCTCAGTTGTCCACTTGCAGCAAGTTTCAGACTGCTCTGCACAGCCACTGGACACAATGAAGATATGTAAGGAATATATATATACATGGACTGTTCCCAATTACATGGGGTCATACACTGTTGGCTCTTGTAGCCCTGCTTATCACAGACTTTGTTTGACAGCTAAGCCAGACAGTGAGAAAGCTGTGATAAAGCTACTAAATACTTAATACCAGTAGGTTGGGTTTTGTGGATCAAAGTATTCCACTTATTCCATTTTATAGGATGGTGTGGGGTTCTTTTAAATTAATTTCTGAGTATTGGGTCTGCAGCTTGTTTCAAGGGACACTAGCAGGTAAAACAGACAAATTTTATCAAGGTAGGCTTAAAAGGAATTATACCACCCATTTCCACACTTGCCTTGCAAATACCAAATCTTCCTTCTACATTCTGTCCTAGCCTAAGAATCTTCATTTCCACACAATCTGGATACAATTTTGTTTCTACATCTGAGCCTGAAAGCCACAACATCCGTTCTTAACTTTCTGCTCCCACAAAAGAACCCCTAAGTGTGGTTTGAAATGAGGGCAAAATTCTTCCTGAGCTGTTGACCCAACTCACAGTTACGGTAACCAGACAGGTCAGATACTCTAAAATACAGCAGTAAACAGTGATCACCTGGACACAGGAGGCAGTCTCTCCTCCAGCAAAGCCAGACCAAACTTACCTAAGCCCTGTAAGATTAGGACAGATATGGCTTGTCAGCTCCTTCTTTCTCTCCCTTTCCTGTCTAAAATACATTCTGTTTACATGGTTTAACTTCCACTGTACTTCAGAGTGTCCTGAATTTCTTGCTGAATGATAAGGTTTGTCGGATGTCATTTCCCATTTTCCTACAGGCGCTGACAACTATTTCCAGTTCTTGAGGCTCATCCGGGTGTCCACTTGCAAACACCCACAACTTCTTGCTCTCACACACCCCATTTTCCCCTCAAACAGCAAGTAGAAAAACCAGCAAATTAAGGTATGCACAATGAATTAGGAACTTTACATGTGGTGCATGTGATCTAATACAGGGAAAGGCGTCGTTTCAGCCATCAGAGTGTGGGCCCTGTTTAAAATCGGATAGTTAGAAATACATACACATTATTATTTGAATTGTAACCAACCACAGAACCACAGGTAAAAGCACAATCTAAGATCACTAAGCTCTTTACAAATACAAATCAAAATATGTATATTAATAAAATTATACAGAAAGAGTAACTATATAAAAGGTAAGCTGCCATGTGGAAGCACTAGGTTTCCATACATATAAATATCTAAGCAATTTTTTTATTAAAGCTTTCTATAGAAGTAGTTACACATGTCAGTAATACACAGGATATTTACAATTTCCAGGTCAAGCTCAACACAACAGATGTTCAGGAAGCAGATTTATAGATGAAGTCAAAGAAATGCCTCAGATACTTTAGGACAGCCATACTTTTAAAGCTTTGCAAACTTCCATCTGCTTTCTCTTGTGGTCCATTCACAAAGCAGGAATAAATAAAGAGGGAAGAAAGGGACGAAGCTGAAGTGAACTTCTTATCCTACTGCATTTGAATAAATTCTAGTCTCATAAGTCAGCAACACCTCAAAAATATTTCAGTTAAAAATTAAATAGACTTTTCAGTAACGTGTGAAAAATGGATACCTCACTGCCTTGGATAGGATTGCCAATGAGCCTAAAAGAAATCAGAGCTCATGTTCCATCAGAATTCAAGAGGAATGGTAAGCCTACAGCTCCTAAGCTCTTGTCAGTAATTTTAGGTATATGCTTCGGGATGTTTTACCTTATATGTATCTTAGTGAAGTGTGCGGTATTTGAGTTGTAGCTAATCAACAAACACCATCTACTCATTTCAAACGTCCCAAAACTGTCTGTTGCCTCTTTGATGGATCTGTCCACAGCATTTCACATAAAATAGGAAAAACAAAACAAAAAAAAAGACACAAAAAACAGAGTGCATGCAATTAAGGAACATTGTTCAAGAACAACCAGCCACCAAGCAGAATTAAAGCAACAAAGATTTCTAACAGGTAGAGGCAAAAGAGAGGCAGAGATGTATGATCTGCTGCAATGAGAAATGAAGACTTCAAGCAGCTGCCTCGTTGAAGATAATACCTTGCAGCTGAGTGAAGTGCAGCACAGCTGGGTTATTTTCTAGAGATGCTGTGTATATATCCACAGTGTACATGTATATACACACACATGGTCATGGTATATACGTATATCTGCATGTGCACTAACTAGAAGTAAGTTACTTGAGAAAGTATAAATAAAGCTGTAAGATGACTTCTTGTCCTTTGGGGGAAAACATTAGTTTGTCAAACTAATGCACACAAAGCTGAGAGAATCTAGTCCAGCACAGCACACCCTGAGCCACGGGGAATGGCACACCCAAAGCAGGAAAGGCCAAGCATTAATAACCTGGGCCTACGTTACCTTTGGTTCTCAAGGACTGCACTCTGCTATCCAAGAAGTCACAGGCATTCAGGATACACCTGACTAATCCTATGCAGGAATTACTAATTACTCTAAACTGAAGTTCCAGTTAACCAGACACGAAAATTATGTTTCTGTGTACATACCAAACTTCACAACAGTTCTAGAATGGTTTTCTATTAACATGCAATGAAAATCCAAAAATGGACACTGAATGAATGCTTGCACTAATAACATGCACATAAACAACATATATCTATAATCTGTTCATGCACATAACTCACAATTCCAACAGAAGAAGAGAAAACACACTAAACCACTGAAAGCAAACATAATACCTTCAGGCTTGGCCCAGAATATCCATTTACTCGCAACATTACACAACAGCCAATTGACCACATTCATCTCTGACCCCAAAACGTACTGTCAGATTATTTGTGCGTATTTGGTAGCTATATATTGTCACATGTAATAATAAAACTGAGAAGCAACACCTAGAAATCTGAAAAGACGAGAAGTGTTACTCGTCAGAATTTTCATACTCATTTAGCAGACTTACAAACACCTCCAGAAGGGATGTCCTCAGGTTTACTGTTTCTGGTGGATAATCTCTGCTGATCCATTGCTGAATGGAAAATACTCCACAAAACACCCCATTGATGAGACTTCAGAACTGAATAAATGGTTTCTCTCACAAGGCCATACACCCCCGCTTGAACAAAGCCCAGCAAATGAACCACGACCTCCCAAACCTGACACATCAGCACAAGTGCCCCGTGCCCACAGTGCTCATTAAGTGCCTTCAGTACCATCAATTGCCAGCAGACTGGAGAAGTTTCTTAGCAACTTAACATCTTGAGCTGGGCCACTCTATTTTGATCTGTAGGAGAAGCTATTTTGTCATTCAAAATCAGTGAAATCTGTTGTTACAAATCCAGCAAGAAAAAACCACAAATCAATAAATATAGCTAGAAGTTATTAGAAAGTATTTGAAAACAAAATAATACAAAAAATTATTTTACAGCATGCACAGATCTACCTGCATGGTGAGTTCTCCTCTGAACACAACACAGGCTTCAGGTTGGAGCACTGACATGAAAGTCATTTTAGAGAAAGAGTACTATGAAGTCCAGCATGAAAACCATGCAGACCAAACATCCTCCCATTCATTCAGAGTTTGGATTCTGGTACATTTCAAGAGGAGCCAGCTGAAATTGCCCACCCAGCCTGCCACAAGGCTGGGTGCTGACACCTGGTGCCTGTCAGCACCTTCCAGCCCAGATGATTTTGAATCACTCATTATGGTGCCCACCATCAGCTGGGTTTGGCAACAACAATATGGGGGACACTGGGGACAAATTTTCCTCCCACAAAAAATACATCAGTGACATTAGTGCCATTCTATATATGCTGCTGCTGCTTTCAGCTACAGGAATTTTCACCCCAGTTGAAACTCAGCTTGACTGGAACACTGCTCCAAAGAGCCACGTGGTGTATGGACTCCATACGACTCTTGTCTCTCAGCAATCAAACAGAAAAACACAGAGAAGTTGTAAGAGGAAGCCAGATCTGGCAATTAGAAGGAACCAAAGTCTGCCAGGCCTTCCAGGGATCCTCCTCAGTGCCAGAGCTCACCTGTGCTGGCTGACCCTGAGCCCTGGCACAGGTGAAGGCGCTGCCCTCGCGCCAGTCCTGGCTGAGAGCAGCAGCTGGGGCCTCCCCACACACCCTGCACGGCCCTGCAGCTTCCAGCAACCGTCTGCCAGCAACAAGCTCTTTAAACAGCTCTCAGGATCCGAGCATGGCTCTGTTCCTAGAAACTCGTCTGGCTTCGGACGGTATTTTAAGCCAAAGACATCTTGACTCTACCAAGTGGAACTAAATCATCTGTACAGACACTGCTATGACGATCCTTGAGCCACGTCCCCACTCCTTATTCCCTTCACAGCAAATGTCCAGTGAGCTCTAACACAAGTCACAGCTGCCCATCTGAAATCACAGCCACACTGGAAACAGCCAGGATTCCTCTGTCACTACAGTGGCAGTAAATAAGTGTCCTGCCCTGCAAACAAGTGCGTTCACCTGGAAGGAGAGCACTGAAACTAGAGCTGATTTACAACAAAAAGCAAACAAAAACATCATTTGGAGGAAACACTTGGTCAAGTCCTCACTTTAGAAAACTTCCCATTAAAATTTTGCTCTAAAATTACAAAACGGGGGAAAAATAAAACCGAATAAAATAATTTCCACGTAAAGTTTGCAATCCTTTCACTGTGAGGGAAGGGGGCAAAGCAGCTGCCCTGGCTGGTCCCCACTCCACAGAGCAGCACAGGCTGGGAAAGGCCCCTGTCCTTGCAGGACCCCACACCTGCAGAGAGCAGAGCCAGGATGCCCTCCCTGCTCAGGGAGCTGTGCCTGCACAGGGGAGACTCAGCTGCTGGAACACAAACCCTGGGACTGCTGCACAAACACTGGCTGCTACACGTGCCTGGCTGACAGTTTCAAATACAACTCAAAGCAAGAGTCAACCAGGATTTTTTTGTGGTGGTTGATTTGAAAATACTGTATTTGACAATGTATTTTGGATGCTTAAGGCTATCCAGGTATCCTTCTGAAAATGAAATATGAGACAGAGATTCTTCTGGAAAGGAGTTTATTTCATCTTTAACCTTATACAGAATTTCTGACCAAAAAAAACCAAACCTGCAGCTGTCTCCCCCCTCTCAACAAATGCAGTCATTCTTCACTACAAGAGGCTCCTGTGGTCAGATCCCCTCCAAGTTACCCTTTCCAACTATCCAAAAGGTTTTCTCCTTTTAATGGATTCTTTTCATCAAGCCATCGAAAGGTTGTGGATTTTTCATGACAATTAAAAAAGAAAGTTAGATGAACTCGAGAGTTCAAATTAAAGAGTTCAATTATTAGTTATTAGTTCAGTAGATTTAAACTTCCTTATAGGTTTTATGGTCATGTCACTGTGATGCTTTACCTCTGTCACAGCTGTACCCTTCCTCTCAAATCCTGCCCTTAGAGTTATCATATACTAGTGGTTCTCCACCACAAACTAGGGTTTTTTCATTAAATACTCTAAGTTCATAGAGTTTATAGTTCCCTTAGTATGACTTTTTTAATAAAGACAAAAGTTTGTGTTGGAGCAGCAGCAGATAAAACGGGTTAGAAATGCAGCTGCACCAATCTGAACAAGGGAGAAATAAAAATACGTGCATTTTTAAAAAACAACAATAATTACACAACTCACCATCAGGACAGGCTTGTAAATTACAGTTTAGCTGCCTTTATTGATCCAATATAAACATTAAGAGCAAGCTGTGCTATGTGGTGGAGGGAAAAAGAAATGATCACGGCATGTTTTAGATCCCCTGATTCATCTTTCCTGGCACAGGACAGAGTGAGTCTAAGCTGCTGTGTAGGAAGCAAGGAGATGGAGGTGGGCTGAGCTGGCTCAGCCCTGGCTGTGTCCTGTCAACAGCCGTTTGAAAAGGGATGCACCAGAGCTGACACATCATAGGTCTTTGGGGCCACCTTGTAGAAGTCAGGGTGCCTGCAGAACCTGCCTTCAGCCACGTGTGTGCTGGGGTACCAAACTCCTTTCTGTGCCTAAAGGTATGGTACAAAGTGCCAGAGTTGTACGGCTCTGAAACTCCCTTTGGGGCAGCTTCACAAAGCCAAACATGACTTTAACTAAAAAACCAGTAAATATATACTGATGTTCACAGTATGAGGTGAACGGGTGTAGCTCTGCAAGGGGTCACTACCCCAGCAACAGATCCAGTGAGGACCGAGGCACAGCTACACTGGAAACAAACATAATCAGATCAACTAGGAGTTAGATACCAACCTAACTGCACTGAGTATGTAAAAATAGGTAACATCAATTGTGGATCAAAGCTGTTCATCTAAAGGAACTACAGAGAGCATGTCAGCGTGCTCAGGACCCGCAGAAATCCCCATTCCTGAGTAAAGCAAAAAGGAACTTCACACATTTGGAACATTTCTTGAGTTCCCTGAAAAATAAATTAACAAATTCCTTCGGCACATGTTTGGAAGGGGTCTTTATTGCTCCAAAACAGGCATTTTGCCTCTGTGTAATGAGGCAAAGCACAGAAGGCACAGAATGGAGTCCTGCAAGGAGTTCTCTCAGTCCCCAGAAGCAACTCAGTGAGAGCAGCACATGCTCTTCCAGCTGATGCCCCAGCCGCAGCCCTGCACAGATGCACTTCCCACTGCTTTCACTTCAAAACTCAGTATCAGGGTCTAGACTGCAGGATAGACCTGACCTCAGTCTATTAGCTGCAAAAAATCACCAGTAACTATCACCCTTTTCTCCTTCCAAATCTATCAGGATAAAGGGAAGACGAATAAAAATATGAGAACCAGGCAGAATCCCTCTATTATGAAAGAATATTCCTCATTCCTTTTCCAAGTCTCTTACTTTGCATCCCTCTTGGATTTGGGAAAGGGACTCAGCACGATGAGTTAAGGACTGAAGGAAGGTAAAACATACACAGAGCAGTAATGCCATCCTCCAGCAAGGAGAATCCCTGCACACTGACTGTAAGACACGGCATTACTCCTGCTTAACTGTGTGCATTGCATTACGTGTAGCTACTTACACAGAGGACAATAAAAGCTGTATTCAAAAGACACTTAAAAAATACAGATAATAATCTTCCTTCTACTTTGCCTTCTGAAATGTATCAAGGATAAGTAGACGGGCCTCGATCCTGTATTTTCAAATGCCTCCGTTGGGAGGAGACACATCGACCAGAATGGCCTCAGAATCACAAAGACAGCTCAGCCACTGGATGTGTTTGTTGCTCTGAGCACAAATCCTTTTTGGTCTTTGAAGTTTTGTGAAAAGCAACTTCAAAAAATGCAATTTAAAACAAAAAGACAAACTAAATTCCTCAGAATCCAGAAGCATATTTGAATAACTAATTATTTACCTCATCTGAGGCAGGGGGCCCAGCTCTTGTGCACAAAGAGACAAACAAAATAAGTATTTCACAAACCATGTTCTCTGACTGAGACTTTATCATCCAAGGATTAGGACTCTAGAGGAGTGGCAGAGCACTACTAGAGCTGCTGCTGCTTTGTGTTCCAGGACAATCAGTCCAACATGCAGCTGGGGAGGTCCACAGCACAGGCATCCTTCACACAGTCACCATCCCAGCTGTCAACCATATCATGGGAAAATACAAATTCGACAGCCAGGGAGTCTTAGTATGAATGTACAAGGACCACAAGTCAGGTACTAAACTGGTTTAAAAAAACCCCTTCCATTTACTGAAATGGAGCCATCCTGAGCCCTTGTCATCACAAGTAAATACAGAAAAAAAGAAGTTCACTAACAGCATAGTGGCTGAAATAGTGCTGCACCTCTATACTGAGCTGATGGTACACTAGTCAAAGTAGCACTTACGTGCTTTCATTCCTGTAAAATATAAGAAATACTGATGTGAGATTATCTAATTGCCTGTCCATGAATAAATGTAGCAGACAAAGAGAGGAAAATGAGCAAGACTCAAAACAGTCAAATCCTTACAGCTTCCACTGAGTAAAAAATCACATTTGCCTTTCCAAAACACAATCTGTATAATAATGCAAAACCAAGTTGTCTTCCCTTACCTTCTGCAAAAGGTTCCCATTCATAAAATCGACCCATAAATGGCTTGTTATTGTACGATGCACACTGCACCTCTCTAATATTTCTGCTGCTTTCAGGACACATCTGTTTAGATAAAAAAAAAGTCACATTATAATCAACAGCAAAGTTATTATTGCCTTCCTATTAATTAACTTTAGAATGTTAACGAAGACATTGCAAAATTCTAATCCAGATGAATAAACATCAGGAGACTCCTTGTCTTTAAAAGAGTGTGCTTTTAAGTAACAGTATCAAAAATGCCTGTAGAAGAAAATGAATTTGTGCAGTAAACGGAGCAACAGTTATATAAAAAGAAAAGCTTTATTAAGCTGTCGTTTTCCTCGGCAACAAGACAACACTTCAAGATAAAGTCAATAAATTAGATCAGAATTATTTCCTTTCCATAACAGCCTCATATTTTTCATCACTAATTTTTTGGGCTCAGATTCAACAGAGCTGAAACACTGAACAAACGTGCTTCCCTAGCTTACTGAAAGCTGCCCACACCAGCTTCTCATTCTCATCCTGTGCTTCAATACCGTGCTACCACGTTTGCTTTTGTATCTCCACATGCTGGTATTACAGTCACTGCATGACTTCGCTTTTCAACTCGTGCCTTCAAGTCCTCACTTCAGAGTTCTTGCACCTGAAGAGTAGAAGTTTCTTGTACACAAGCACACACGTGTGTGTGCACACACAGGTACTGAGGCAGGGCAAGCTCTACAGGTAGAAGGAACATCCTTCATGAGGTCACCTGCAATGCAAGCCTTTGGCACACCAGCCCTGTTTACATTTGAAGCAGATTACAAAAGTAAAGAGAAGTTAAATAGTTAAATGCTTCTTTACTTTGTTCTGCCTGTGTCCTCACATTACTGCAGTTACAGCAGAAGACTTCTCTGTGTGGGCACACACGAGGGGGAGAAAGACTTCTAGAAAAGGCAGGGGATTAATTAGAACAATTGCTATGGTTGGAGAAATAGGCAAGCTTTGGGCACAGATGCATTTTTTGGGTACCCTTTAGATAATCAAAATGACTACTAAAAACACTATTCAAGAACAGCAGAAATCACACGAAGATCTGGGCTAGAAGAGCAGAATTCTTTTCTATAATGCAGAGAGTTCAAGGGAAAGCTAGAGCCAATATTCTATGAAAGCAGCATGGCTAAATAACTGTGTTTTTGCAGAGGACAGCAAGAGAATCCGTAAGAACAGCTCTTGTTGCAACTGCAAGTCAGTTCTTCTATATTTGTAGAGTGGGAAGGACGGGTTGTCTCTGCAGGGAAAGCCGGCACAGCAGAGGCCCCAGAGGAGTTCTTGCTTTGTATCCACCATCTCTGTAAGATGACGCTTCTAAGTGGATCAAAGAGACGTCAGAGTCAAAGGTTTTCAAGCGGGCTATAAACTGTACCAAAGACATGCCTTGGGGGAAGGTTCAGGGACTACTTTATCTTCTATTAGAATCATGGTAACAAATCTTTCAGAATAAACACTGTCTCTGGCCAAGCAGCCATCTGTGCTTTGTTCGCCCACCCTTCTGAGATCTCCAAGTACATGCAAATAGTGTTTTGCTCAACAAACCCTCTAATAAAATAAAAATTAAAAAAAACCAAACAACCCTTCCTTGAAAATAGGACCATGAGACACCACACTGGAAGGGTGGGACCAAAAGTTCTTCTAGTGCCAAATGCAGAAAGCAAAGCTTTATTCCCACAACTGAAATCCAGACCCTTCCATGCGTGGCACAGCATCGCAGCACAATCATTCGGCCACAACCGAAAACCAAGGCGAGGAAACTTCCATTTTTCATGGAAATCCATTACTGTACATATCCAGGGGCGAAGGGACAGAACCTGAGCTGGCATGAATTAAGGGCACTACACTAAATCACAGCAGAACAAACATCAGCAAAGAACCCAGCCTGAAGGGTTTCTATTTGGAACGCTTTTCCCTTTTTTTTTGGCACATGTTTGCTACCAGCCTGTTGTGAAGTTTAGTTGTTTCTTGTTTTTCCTTTTCTGACCCTTGAACTCATGCCCTTGTGTACCAGTATTTCTGGCTCATAAACCATTTCCTGTACACCCTGCTCATATCAACTGCAGGCAATGTATGAATAAAAATATCAAAATATTCATGGCTGTTGCCAACAAATAGTGACATCCATCCCTTCGAAGATCATTTTCATACAGCTACAATTTCTGTTTTTAAACTTACTGACAGTTGCCCAAAGGACAGAGGCCCCACTGCTTTAAAGAAGAACAAAAGGACTGACAAATACACTAAACACTGTGTGGATAAAGCCAAAATCAGAAGAGGATCACTCAGTAACATCCCTGCTACTTTAGGAGTCCCAGCTCAATTGCCCTTCTCTATTTCATTCATCAAGGTTTAATTACAATATGAAATTTGGAGTCAAAATTTCAGAGAGTGACCTGGTCTGCCAAAACACTTTGCTTTATTCATTATATAGATTATAATAATTTTTATCTTTAGATGTCTTCTAATGTATTTTATGAAAGAGTTAACTAAGAGGTACAAGTAGCCAAAATTACTACAATTTATGAATCACCGAGGCTTAAGTGCTATATTGTTCTCTACATGTAGTTAACATCTATGCACCATTTACTAACCCCACCTAAATTATTAATGCCTAGTTGAATGAAATGACAGTTTTATGCTGCCTGCTGCTCAGCCCCCCTGAAAATGAAATCACTAAAAGGAGAAAGCATAACCCTGCACAATCAAAAGTAGAGCTTCACTGGGGGGTGAAGCGTCCACAGCTCCCCCCTTTTTATTTATTCCCAGAGAGCATGACCTGCTTTTATGCTTCTATTTAATTACTAATTCTGTCATATGATGTTGCTTGACCATAAAACTCCTGAAATAGAAGCGAGAAGAGGGCAACCCCAAAGAAAGCTCATGTTTACCACGCCTACCAGTTGGCCCTTACAGAGCCCACCATTTGCTTCCCAGCTCACACCCAGGGCTGGGAGAACTGGAAGATGACGGAGGACAAAGCTGGGCTTACCCCCAGCCCCGGGGGCAGCTGTGGGATCCAGCCAGGCCTGGGCTCAGCTCAGCTCAGCTCGGCTCTGCCTGGCCCAGAGCCCCCGCCCGGCCCCTGCCCAGCACAGGGCACTCGGCTGTAAAAAGCAGGCACGTTGGCACGTTTGCAGATGAAGAATGTTCCTGTGGCTAAGCCAGAGGACTGGGATTTAAACAACCCAGATCCCTGTCCAAAATTTCCCAGAGACTTTTGGAATTAACTTCTCTAAAACATTTAACTTGCTGCGTGACTCCCCCTCGGTTCCCTCTCAGTGACATGAGGGCGTCAGGGTTGTGCTGCCTGGTAGGGACTTGAAAACAATTTCTTCGCTAAACAAAATCAAATTACTTCAGTGTTTTGTTAATGACAGATCTGGAATTTAATTTTTTGCTGCAAAAACTTAGTCTTGTGATTTTTGAGGGAGTCATCGAAAGGTTTTCGTAGATGTTTGGATACAGAACACAGATGACCTCCTTGAATGTTTGTAAAAAAAGAAATAAAACCTCCTTTTTAACCCACCTCTGTGGAGGCCAGAGCAGCAAAAAACATACTTTGCATCTACTGAGATAAATCTCAGAGTCCTTTGTGTAGAGGCAGATACAAGTTGTGTAGAAATATAGACTATCTCGTGGGAGAGGGTGCTTTTTTAAATTATTGGTCTTTCAGTTGTGCCCTGTAAAATTAGATACAGCATTTAGAATCCATAACTTTGTATGGTTTTAAATGATGTTTCTCCTACTTAAAAATATGCTGCTTGGGCAAACCAATGCTGTAAACTCAACATGTGGGACTACATTCAGCAAAGTACCTTCAAAGTGCTGGAGGTTTTCACACAAGGTAAAGATGCTTTCAGAGTGTCCACTGCTCCATTTTCAATGACCAGGACACCTCAGCCAGCTTTTCTTCCTGCACTTTCAGAATGTGACATTTCCACCAGCAGCAGCACAGCACTGCAGTGATGAGCCAGGCAGTGCTTAACACAAATCATTTAAAAGTATCCCTTTGTGTTTTGGGACCTCAAGCCAAAGGCTTCTGGAACAGTGGTTTTATTTATGCCTCGATTTCTTCTGAAATACGCAGGTATGAAAGTATTCTGAGGGACAACACACAGCACCTCTCTATATCATGTACTATTAGAGCTTCCTTAAAAAGAGCTTCTAGTACAGCTGAGACTGGAAAACAAAGAAACCACCCTACTTGCCTTTTAGCTTTTGGGAAACATTCAAAAAGCATAGTTTTTTAACAAATCTTTGACACTTTGGTTAATTAAAGAAGTGTTGGCAGAACACCAGAAAATTATCAGTCTGCCAGCAGATGTGGGCTCACAGCTGCCATCAGCAAACCTGTGTCAGCACTGGGCTGAGAAAATGCACTGCTGGAAATGTATAAACGGGCCTTTTTGGTCCTGAAACCACCTCTACAGGCAATTAAAACATTGACTAAGATTTTTGGCAACGTTTTGTCCTTATGACCTACAGTCACTGGCAAACTCTTTTTCCAAGGCCCCATGTTCCTTCTTGATTCTCCAGGCTCAGGCATAACTCATAATTAATATTTTCTACATGTGCAATGCTACATGTTAAATTAAGTCCAATTAATTTAGTTGTACTGCAGTTTTCATTTCTGTAGTGCATCTATATGATCTATATAATCCTTTGACATCCCAAAGGATAAACACATCTCCAAAGAAAAGTAATTAAAATCCTTATTTCTGAAATAGTAATCTGAAGATTCCTCTTCCGTTTTCAGAGCTTACTCTTAGAAGCAGCATTATTCTATAAATTCCAGGTCTTTGTACAACAATCCACCATGCCTGCAGTGATCTTCTGCTCTGAACTGCCAGTGACTTGTTCCTCCTGAGACCTACAGAAGTGGAATGTGGGGTCCTTCAAATAATAATTCATCTGCTAAGTTGTTTCTCTTTGCATTGCCAGGGGCAGTGCACGGGCTACTTCAAATCAAGGCAACCTGGTCTTGTCTACCTGAGCACATATTGAAAGACAGCAACTGATTCATTTTAACTACTGGAGACTCTGTTATTCCTCCAAGAGTTCTAATTTTTTTTAAAATGGTAACAGAACATGAAGACAACTGTCTGCCAACTAAAACAAAATAAAATTAAATAAGGTATGGGAAATATCTGTGGCACAAAATATCACAGGCAGATTTTTTTTTTATTCAAAGGGAAATGATGCTCCTGAAAAACAAAAATATGCAAGAAAGTTTAAAATGCATGTGAAGAGCAGCTCTGCAGTACAAATAGTGCTAGGCAGCTCTGGTTACAGTCCACAACCACTGACAGGACACTATAAATGTCTGGCTTGACATGGAATGAGAATTCCCATCTGTGGATGCAGTGGATCTGCACAAGTTTACAAGGAAGGGGCACCTTGCAGAACTCTGGGCACCACCTCAAGCCATGAATTCACACCTAGGTAGGTCTGTGTTGCAATGGAGATTAAGCTCAGTAATGACAATCACCACAAACCAGCGCTGTGTTTTACTGACCAGAGAGGTTCAACGCTATCAGAGTCCATGGGCACAAGGAACATGGGCTTGCAGCCTTCCCCTTTCCCCTCACTCCTCTCCAGAGGCTGCCTGTCACAGGTGGTGAAGACCTCAGACAACATGGAATCATTGTATTTCCACCCAAATCCCACTCAGCCAGCAAGGAGCTTGTATTTGGAAGGAAGATGGTCCATGGCAGAGCACTGGCTGCTTTCCCCAAAGTACCTCTGGCTCCACCGTCAGGGGTGAGTGTGCTGTGAAAGTCAGCGCTATATCCAGCCACACCAGTGAACTGGAGACTGTTTCCAGTCCTTTTTGATCCAGCAAAAGACCAGATGACTATCAACTCATTTCAAAGCTGGGTTTTTTAAACGTAGTTACTATTTTACTCTCTCAAATTACTTTTAGTGCCCAGTTCCCTGAGGGGAGAACTGCTTCAGTATCAAGGCTGGAGTTCACATAGAATATTCTTCACATGATCCCAATCAAGCATCAAAAGCTTGGCATTTGCAGCAGAAATCATAACTGCTTTGTACAACGGCTGCTCTCAGTCTCAGCAGCGGGATCACTTTTCTATATAAATATGCTGCATACAAAAATCCAGCAAATACAAGAATCCCTCCATTCAAATACCTATTTATAGACACACTCCATAATGCTCAAGGTGCTTAAGCTGCACGCTATCGCCTCACTTACTGGGAAATCAACGGAAAGCTCTTTCCATTTGACACAGCCTGGCTCAGAGTCTGACAAAGCCTTGACACGGAAGGTTCAGCGTCTCATCTGCCTACATTGTTCAAATACATCTGCAGAGCGGAGCACGTGTTAATAGCACTCTTCAGAAAAGGGGAGGTTCACGTACTAAGGACAGTTGTTTTAATATAGTAACAGTAACTCTTCTTTATACTAGAATGATCAGCCACTCCAAAACCCCCTCCAGAAGTCACCACCAATACCAGCTTTGAAAGATCCAGAGACAAACCCATGCTTGATGCATCCATAGTAAAGTCTACAGACTTAAAGCAAAGTTGATACATCGAGTCCTCATAGTTTGTAGAAAATTATGCCAATGCGATAAAACATCTACTCCAGGGTTTCCAGCAGTATTTCATTACATTTTTTAAAACCACTGTTCTTGGAGCTGCCTATTCTTTCTGGACTGCAGGCTTTATGCCATGGAGGTTTCACTGCTTCACTCTTTTATTTTACCAGCTCCATCAGCATGCAGGAATAATCCTCCAGCAGTTTTCTGTATGAAAGCTCAATCAATGTCAATGGAAATTCAATTGCATGCATTCCACATAAATGACTGGCCTTTGTGTGGGAGGAGGGACTACCTGAATGGTTCCAGCAGAAGGGCTGAAAGCTTAGGGACGTTCTGATTTGTATTACCAGGATATTCCACTTTTCAATAAAAAATTCTCATTACAGCAGTAATCACAATATTTTTAGAGAATGATCTCTAGTCTAACTAATAACCAGCCAACTGAAATCTCAGTGCAGTGTTATATGAGACAGAAATGTACAGGCAAACGTACAGATATTGCTACATGGAGGGGGAACGGTAAGTCTGTTGAGAGAACTTATTTTTTTTTTAAAAAAAGGCACCCTACAATGTGTAACATCGTTACACATGGCTTAAAAATTACTATGAGTTTGCAGGAACCCAGTCCACCAGACATCGCAGCATTATACAGATTCTAGAGTTCTTCTTTCCATCAAAAATGAGTTTCTGCTACAACACACTCTTACACTGTTTCTGCAGCATATTCTTTCTTCCTAGGGCATAGACTTGAAAAGGGCACCTCAAACTAACTAGCAGATACCTTTGTCTTATTTTATAATGCTTTGGTGTAGCTGCAGCTGGTAGCACTGTCCGTTTACTGAGGACTTTTTCCAACTTTAACTGCTCAGACTAAAACTTTCCACTCCTGGTATCTGTTTTAGTCTCTTTTTTTTTTTTTGACTGAAGCATTTCATCCAAGAATGAGTCTGAAGGAAAACAAAGGGGAGAAGTGTTTTATTTTTTCCCATGCTTCCAATACTCTGATAATCATTTTTTTCAAAAGATAAGTGCCTGTCTTATTTTAATGAGTGAAATGACATCAGCCAGGAAAGTGTTGTTTCCTGGAGTTTTTTTTCAAGAATACATCCTGTGCCTTTTATATGGAAATCTACCTAAGTATAGTCAGGCCATAAGACTTTGAAAAAAGTGCTGATAACACACTTTGTACACTTTTGGTCAAAATTTGTTCAAGTTTTGCAGCTAAACTGGTGGAATAATCTGTTTACCAGTGTGTTCCACATCTGAGGCCCAAGGAGGTTGAGAAGTTTTCCAGCAATTATTGGGAAGTGCTCCTGGGGTCTGTCTGAGGGCAGAGACTGTTCTTAATAACCACTAGAGCCTGTGTCAGGCAGCATGGACAAAGCAAACACCTGTACCTAAAAGGCACGGAATACTTTGGAAAATTTAGATAAATCTTGGGACTGGGAGTCAAGAGAAAGTTTTTTTGTTTGTTTTAATGCTATAAAGTAAGTCACAGGACCTCAAAGGAAGGTTTAATCTCAAATTAGAAGATTGTCCATGCAATTACTATATAATTTGGCTTTTTTTGCCTGTGAGGTCCATTCTCACTTAAATGATTACAGACCATTCTTTCCATATGCTCCATGACTCAGGCAGTGTGCAGAGTGGATCTACTCTGGGGATGAGTCAGGAATATTTAATTAGAAGAGTTATTTACATAATCTGTCTCATTCACTATAAAACCCCATAGGTATACAATGCACATACAGAATAAGGAAGATGAAAGACAGTCTGCAGTTTCTGGAACCAGCTGGGAGGTAAAAAACGTCACCTATGGGGCAATTTCCTTAATCCAATCCTCTCCCAGTTTGTGAACTATGTAGTTTCTGTTTTGGGGGTCTGACTGAAAACCTCTGGACCCGATTTGCAGATGAGCTGCCAAATCATAATTACAATTTTAGCCAATCCAAATTTTGCTTTGACTATTGTCAGGTTATAAATATGGTACTGAACAGGGGGGTGGGGGGGAAATCCAATCCAAACTACTCAACAAGTGGCAACGCAATTATGGAACACTTCTTTCAAACATCATTCTTCAACATCTCAGCTCCATTTCTGACAACAGATTAGATCTTGCTATCACATAGCAGCTTTGTGAATTTTAAACCAAACACTGCACTAATAATATCAACAATTAGTCTTTAGAGAAGACTTTTTCTCTCATCTTCTGCAAGGAGCATTTTTAAGGCAGGGAGCCAAGGGCTGACTAAAAAGAGAATAGCACTGAGCAGTGTATCACTCATAACTAAGCTGTTGGTTTATGCAGGGACCCTGGGGTAAAATAATATATTATCAGATAATTAAAATAGTTTTCTTAACACAGGAGTTACCATATGATTGTTGACAAAACTCCAGTTCTGAAAGCTCTAACTCACTGCAGGTTTGACTTTGTCCTTTTAATGGCACTTTGCTGCTCCAACTAAAACCTCACATCATCACAAAGATTGACATCAGGAAGTGACCCAAACTGAGGTCTCGAAACAGCCATCAAGACCATCAGGATTCCTTGCTGCCTTTAACAAATGAAGATGCAAACAGACATGCAGCAAAAAGCAAAGCAAGCAGGACATTGTTGACTGGCAAGTCACTGAACACGGGAGCCCAATCCCAAGCCAGTTTGCAATCAAAGTAAAGGTTGTTTCCCTGGCTTCTTTCCCCCCACAGATCACCCACTGCCTCCCTAACACTGCTGTGACACACACAAAAAATGCAGGAGTGCTTCTTCCACAAACACAAGTCAAGAGTTTGAAGAAAAACAGCCGTACCAACCTATCACCAGAAAGAAACTCTGTTTTATTAATTACACTTGCATGGCTCCACATGTGCAACATGCTGCCCACCAAGGTGTTCTTCCTGGGCAAACACACAGCATATTTGATGAAGTACAAGCAAAGGTGAGACACAGCACCACAGCCTGATTATTATTTGGTTTTAATCTCACCATATTTTTAATTATTTCTGGGCTTATTGTTCTGTAGGCAGTTATATCTTAATGCATCTTATGCAAAAGTCTTATTAAACTGCTCTGGGTACCACAGGGCACACAGTGCCAGCTTCCTTCTTCACCACTGCTGGGGGAGAGGGTTTGGGCTGCCATTCCTCAGCTGTGGTTAGACAAAGGAACACAGGCTTGCTAGATGTATGTTTATGTTTCCTAACTTTCTACACGAGTTTTGGCCATTTGCTGCTCTCAAGCCCTGCTTAAAAATTCTCAAATTGAAAAGGAAACCCAAACCACAAAACTAAAAACTCTACTAACAGCACTGCTAACAGATCACTTCTCCTTCAGCACCCTTACATTAACTTTGGCAGCTTCTCTGCACTTCCTTCTTCCCCCTGTTCACTTAGGTCACAGGAGAGGACTGGGATTGTATTGGAGGTACTTTCACTGTAAGTTTCTGTATTCATGGAATTCATGCTCTTTTCCTGCTATCTGGCTTGAAAACGTGCCTTAACTTTGTTCATTGTTGTCAGCAAAATCTGAACTACAGTCCTAAAAGTACCTGGAAAAAATTAATCTTTCCATGTGCCAAAGCAGATGCTGACATCTGACAGTGTTTTCTATACCTGTAATTAACGGGAATACTTAACAAATGTTCATAAAAACAACATTTAAAAAATTATTTGTAAATTAATCAAGGGATTTCCTCTGATCAAAGTTTCTAAACATTTGCAGTTTTCTCTGCTTTGAAAACCTGGATGCAATTAAAGTGGCATAGGAATAAAAAGCACATTTCTTGTTCAAATTATAGGGGTGGTGAGAAATTACACACCGGAATTTCAGACAAAGGCTTTTGTCACTATGAATTGACAAAAAGAAACAAGGACAAGCTGGAAAGCCTTAAAATTCCTCCCACAGCATTTGACTGTGTTGATAAATGACTTCTACTCAAATTTGCAATACTCTACTAAACAAAACTACAAATACACCAGTAGTGCAGCCGTCTGGTTGCAGCTCTGAGGTCCAAATTTTCATTGATTAGTTTCCTCTTCAAAACTTGGCACAGAAATGACAACTGAACAGTAACCAGGCGATGCACCTAAACCACCTCGTTTCACTGCAGAGTGAAAAAAGTGCTTCATTTTGACAAGCATCCCAAGAACGTTTCCAAATCACTGCACAGTATTTTAATGATGCTATTCATAACTGATGAAGTGATTGCATAACTGTGGATCTTTTTCTCTTTCCTCCATCACACGAGGATTTCATTCACCCTCATACTTAGCAAGGTAACTTCTCAGACAGTTGCAATTGCTACACCAAACCTTGCCTTCACAGTTCACCAAGAAGTCAGGAAGCTTTAGCCAACTGATATGCATTTGATTTTGAGGCACTGAGATGAATTAACATTTTTATGTCATGTTATTGCTGCACATAAGTGAGGGTTTGAATCTTCAGCTACTCTTGGACACAAGTTCACATCAGGCAGCACAGACTTCTCCAGCTCCACCATGAGACCCATTTGACAGGCTCAGAACCTCCACATCAACCTCACAGGAGAAAAAGGCACCTCAGTGCTTCCTGCAGGATCACAAAATACTAAAGTTCTACTGCTAACATACCTTCTGAAGTCCTGTACGTTAAAAATCAAGGATATATAAAGTGGGAAGTTGACAGTCTGGAAAATTCAGCTCCCAGAGTGCTGAAGCTAAACCCCAAAGATACCAGTGGTGCTAAATGGGTATGAATTGTGGAACTCTAACACTAAATTCTGGAAATGGTCTGCCACATACAAACACCAAGAACAGAGAAAGGAATGCCCTAAGATACTTAAGAGCAACAGCATGAAATGCAAGAAAACAGTGGAAAGGATTATTAAGACATTTTTACAAGAGGAGGGGCTTTTACACGGAGAAAACTTTAACCATTATATTGTCCTGAGCTATAATTATAATGGTTTGAGGTATGTCACGTTTACTGTGAAGGGATGTCTGGCCACTGTTTCAACAGCAGTGCTGCTGTCTGTGGAGTGAACACAATATCAGGCAGCAGAGACCTCACTACAGATTTTTCAAATTTATGGTGTGAGACTCAGTTCTTGTTTCATAACATGGAATGGAAAACATGGGTGAAAGGAGGTGATGCCACTCATTAGAGACCATAATGCAAACTAGAAGCACGTCACAGAATGTGTCAATCACAGAAAAGTTGGTTCTGCACGACACAAGGCAGAGAGTTAAGATGGTTTCATTGACTAATTATGGCAATGTTGGCATTTCTTGCCTTATAATTACCCTAGGTGTAAAGTGAACATTTAAGTTCCTCACTGTGTTCGATAATTCCCTCGCATATGTAGTAGATTTTTATCACACACACACACACTTTGTCTTTTTTTTCCAGTAGAATATTTCTGGTTTATTGCCTTAACGTGTTTATCCTAAGCTTCACTATACTTTATTTATATCTTCTTAAATTGTCTTTGAAGCAAGTCAAAGTTCCCATTGTTCCTGTACATTTTTGAGAGTGATCATAAGAACATTAAAGATCCCAAAGGTCACTTCTCCTAGACCTGGACAACACGGAATACAACAGTAGCCATGTATACATTAACTGCACCTTTCCTTTTGGTGCTTTTATAGTTCTTGGCACAATAGGGTATGACTCTTAGACTCCTGGATATTAAACTAGTTCAAAATAACTCAGATCTATCGACCAAAGGAAGTAACTCAACTTTCCACTAAAAACCACAAGCCTCTAAACATCAAGGTTTTCTGAACTGTGTGATTTTGGACTTATTATAAACATTTTACTAGATTAGGAAGTAATCAACCTAGTAATAATTCATTTGTGTAAAACAGCTAACTCTGTTACTGGCACAACTACAGAGCACACTGGTGAGATAAAACTCTTTGAGAGAGCTTCTGAAGTTACCCCAGCATACTTTTCCTAATGATTTAAGGCAGACAGTTTCCCATAATTATTAAATTCTAATAAGAATGTCATCATGCCAAATACTTGGCAATACAGTGTTCTCAGCTGCTGAAGGGGCTGTCATAAAGCCCCAGTAAGGACACACGGGGGAAACAGCTGCAGTTCAAGAGCTTTATCAAAGATGTCTCGATGTGAACCCTCTGTACACAAATGACAATTGATCAAACTACATTTTGAGGGAGGTGTCTCTGAGCCAGTGCCTGGTATGTTAAGCCTGTACTAGTGAAATGCACACTGAACTAATATTTACAAAGTTCTGCTGCAAATATCAAAACAGTCAAGGAAAGGACAGTAAAACCCACAGCAATGAAAGCTTTTAATAAGTTTCCTCTACACCCACGGAATGTCAGACTACCAGACCTGCACACAATCCCACAGTGTTCACACAGAAAATTCCTCACATGAAGTTAAATTTCCTCAGGAAAAGATATGTCATCATAACCCCACTTTGCCACTTATGTCAAACACCTACTCTATACAAATCTAAAACAAGAACAAATAAAGCACACAGAAGCTCTTTGGAAATAAGAAAGAGCTTTTCAGTTTTAAAAAAGAAAATTCACCTAAAAATACAGTCTTTGGTTAGTCTTTACCTCAATATCTGAGCATCCCAACTACAATAAGGAGTGCACACTTGCAGAACCCCGTGTCACTTCTGAAAAGACTAGTCTGGCAATCACATTTTCTGTTCCGTACAAAATGAAACATTTCCATTTCTACCTCTGTTAACACTTGAAACCTTGGAAACATTTCAGTTTCCATAGAGTAGAAAACTTGGAAAAAACTGAAACACCAGCGAGCTGGTGAATGGCCCAAGATGCCCGTGCCAAGGGAGCCTGCCAGTGCCTACCTATGTGCTTAGGTACATCACTGTGTAATGAACTCAACACGTTACTGCAGGGCATTTCAATTCCATTTAATTGAGGGCCTGTGTCCAAAAAAAGCCTTTCCATGGCAAAGTTTTAACTCACACCAGTCAAAATTAGTATCGTCATCATCATCATTAAGACTCTTTGGGCAATTAAATATATTAATTTATCCCATCACAATAGAGTGGGGGATTGGTCCTGAGCCTTTTACCTCATCTCTTCAATTGGAAAACCTCTTTCCGTTTCCAAAACGGCGTTTTCAGATACTCTGCATTCATTCCCTGCCCAGGTGCTGCTCTCAAGTGCTCTGCACACAGGAACACAGGTCCAAGTAGAGGACTCTCATTCCCAACCAAAAGTTGGATTTTCCATAGCTGTGCTACCAGAATAACAGTTTGCACAGCTGAAGAGTCAGGGCAAGAAAGTAAAAGTAATCATTGTTTTCTGATCCTCTCTAGATACTTCTCCAAAACACAATTACTTCTTGTTAAGTACCAGTCACATAAAATACTGGGAAAGACAACATGGGGTAACTGGAGATATGATAGTAATCCATATTAACCAGTAACTGGGAATAAACTAGACAAGCTCAGCAAAACTTCATCCATAAATATCTCAGTAAGCCCTCAATAATTACTCTTTCATACATTTTACCTTGGGTTTTTTTGCAAATTACTATATAAATAGGGATATAAATTTGGACAAAAACATAACAACTCAGATTTTACATCCTTTTTGCATTGCTTTTCATGCTGAAACTCATATATGAATTTCTCTACCTGGTTTTCGCACTCCTTGTTGTGCTGTAAGTGAATCACCAAAACAGACACTATTTTATTTTACAGGTTTTCTGACCAGAGCATGTAAGTGGTCATGGTTACTATGTGACCTCATCAGCTGTTCTGGTGCGATTTGGAGTGGGAAGTGCAGAAGAGGAGAGGTAACAAGCTGTGGGTGTAAACGGGGCCCTGAACTCTGCACCAAGGACAATGTAGAATCCTGGAATGGTTTGGCTTGGAAGGGACCTTTAAAGATGATCTGATTTCAACCCCCCTGCCACAGTCAGGGTCACCTTCCACTAGACCAGGCTGATCAAAGTCCCATCCAGCCTGGCCTTGAGTATTTCCAGGGATGGGGCACCCAGAGCTTATTTGGGCAGCCTGTGCCACGGCCTCACCACCTTCAGCATGGAAAGATTTCTTCCTTATGTCCACTCTAAACCCACCCTCCCTTAATTTAAAAGGGTTGCCTCTTGTCCTGACACTACAGGCCTTGGTAAAACATCCCTCCATCTTTCTTATAAGCCCTCTTTAAGTACTGAAAGGCTACAATAAGATCTAACATAATAAGGATAGAGACATACTAAGAATTATTGTATTTACCAATAAGCCACAATTCACTGCATGCCTTAACAAAAAATTAAATAAATCAGCTAAAATTACCTTTCAAAAGGGGCACCCTGTGTCACCAAATTTACACTGCAAAACAAACAGTCTTGAATGTCCAGAGCCCTGAAAGCTTCCTTGTGTACACTGCCCAAGTGACCTGCAGCCTGGAGTTAATTTACAAATATATCCTCACACATTTAGGCGCTCACGGAGAGCTGCTGACTTGGCAGCGCTCGAGACAATTAATTACAGAAAGTGCTCAGTAAATAAATGTTCCATTTGAGTTGCTTCCTTTGTTCTAGTGACAAACCACGCAAGGAAAGTTGCACTCCAATTCTACTTCAACCACGCACCCATATAATTCTCCTTCCCTTTAATGCAGGGGGAAGCAAGGAAGATTTACTCAGCAGCTCCCTATTTTGGAGGAACGCAGACGACATTGGAAGAATCTTTTTGTGTTGCAGGTAGCTTATGGTTTCAGTTAGACCTGTCAGTGCTGTCCGTGTGTAGAGCAGAGATGTTTGCTGCCTGTTTCCTGCCCAAGGAGGTGACAGGCAGCTGTGTGTTCTGAGGGGAGCATGTAGGCAAGGTGCTCAAGAGGGGAAGCCACTTGTGTAACGAGAAAATGGGTTTAACGACCTGCAGAAACACTTGAACAAATACAGGCACTTCCGAGGTCTCCCCGACCAAACCCCGCAAGTTTAACTTTTACGAATCAAGCTGTCAGTCATGTAAATTGAGTTTGGCTATTAATGAAAAAACAATAAATGTACAATAATGAGGAAATGACCTAATGGACCAAGGCAGATTGACTTAATTTGTTATTAATTAACTGCCCTTAGGAGAAACTGCAGAGGGAGTGGCCAAGCACCAGGATAACGGTTAACAAAACACCTTTAATAAATGAGATTTTCATTTTTGGCGTGCTCCAGGAAGAATTGAAGGGAAAAAAAGCTTAAAAGATGCTGTTCTCTGCTTGCTGGCAAGACTATTGGTACAAGTCATTGCTGATAAATTAAATTAAAGCCCGCGTGCAGAAGCATTTAATCAGAAAGAACAAGTGAACAGAGTGAAACACTATCAGCCTTGTTTTGCTCTCATCCTGGCCTTTACACTAAAACTGTTCTTAGCTACTTCTTTTCTATAATTACATTAATTACCACATTCTAGGGAGAAAAATAACCCTGAACAGCAATTACAGCTTCAACAAGGGTAACAGAAATGTTACTAAATAAAGACCATCACTATGGAGAGTTCCATGCTTAGGAGAAGCTGCATCATCTACAATTTCCCTTTGCTATTAAAAGTCTCCTGTAACAGAACCAAGGATTTCTGTGTAACTGCATTTCTGCCCTCAACAACAGCAAAGATGCAGAAACAGTATGCTCACCTATGTTTTCATCTGTTGAATTCTTTTTAAACAACAGATTCTAAAACCGACATGAAAATATTTTCACTCCTGTTCCCCTTCTACCAAAAGAAACTTGCCCATGGCCAAACCCCTCATCACACTGACCTGCGTATCTTGTCAATGTCCAATTCCCAAGCTCACTGCCCTCTGCTCTCCAGCCCACCTGTCATTCTCAACAAATGTCCTGTACAAGCCTTCCTTTGCCATACCTTGTCTGGGATTGCTTCTTTCTTCCACCTCATTTCTAACTTCCTCACCTCTCACCCTCGCTCTCTGAAAAGCTCTCTTTCCTGGAAGCGATTTTCTTACATGAAGTCAGGCAGAACACTGTCCAACTTTGTGCCCTGATGAGTGAGGGGTGAAATAAAGACTGGGGCATCTGTGTGTTGCTTGGACACCAACGAGCAAATTCAGCCCAGAAAACTTTCCAAATTAATGCCCGTGCACTAAGGTCATTTCCCATTTCCTTCAAAAAACAGAGAGTGTTTTTCAAAAGAGCAATTTGTACCAGAGACTATTCTCAGAGGCTCAAATTAGCTCTTTCATGTTTTCCACTCCAGACAAATACACTAAAGCTTTCTTGACATTTGGTCTCTTCAATCAGTTGTTCTAGTCTGTATCAATGCATTTTATTTATAAATAAAGCAGATGTAATAACTGCTACACTAAGAGGTAAAAAGTCGTGTTTTTGTTATCCTGTGTTCTGTTGCTCCATCTCCACTATGCAGGCTTGCATTGAACAAAACAGGATTTTTAAGAGGCAGAAGAATCAGATGTGCACCCACTCATTAAAATACGGCCTGTCCTGTCAACATATGGAGAACTCTCCTGACCATCCTGCTTCCAATATCCAAACACAGGCTTCCTCATGTTGGCAACATTAGGTTAGATTAGGAGCCCAAATAAGATAAAAATATTAGGAGGGGATACTCAGGGAAACACTAAAATGGCACAGGCAGAAACTGGAAATTTTAGCAAGATGAAAACTGCTAGTAGGGGTAAAGAACAAAACCTCACTCGCCTCCCACATACAATGGGAGGCTGCCCTGGAGCTTGGAGCTACATCCAGCCAAACATTTTTGAATCCAGTAGTGAGGGAGTAAGTTTTATTTAAAAATTAACTCAGAACAGATTTTCATTCCAATGAATTAGGAAGCCAAAATCAAAGCACGTAGAGCTTGAATGCTGGGAAAAGTAGCATCTGTCAGAGAACGTGCACAGCACCACAGAAAGATCCTGGAGTGATCTGGGCTATACTGGGTGCTGGCTCTAAATGCCAGTTAGAACATGAGCAGCACTCACAGAAGGATAACCTTTTCTTATGGGATTGGGAAGTAGGCAGCTTTCCTAACGTGCTCCACCCCAATTCCATTTTTCCATTTCTTTCATGACAAAACATTAAACGTGTCTAGGACCGTGGTGGTTTGACCCTGGCTGGATGACAGGTAAGGCTGCTCTATCACTACCCTTCCCAGCTGGCAGGGGAGAGAAAATGTAAGGAGAGGCTCATGAGTTAAGGACAGGGAGAGGTCACTCACCCACTCCCATCACAGGCAAACCAGCCTGGACTTGGGGAAATTAACTGAATTTATTACCAGTCAAAATCAGAACACGGTAACAACAAGCAAAACAAATCTTAAAAGCACCTTCTCCCCACCCCTCTCTCCTTCCTGGACTCTACTTCCTCTCCCCCAGCAGTGCAGGGAGACAGGAATGGGGGTCATGGTCAGTTCAGCACAGGTTACCAAAACCTGGCCATGAAAACCCAACACACTCTATACTATCCTGCCTCCGTGAATCACATATTTAAGAATTATCATTAAAATCCACATTAATCACACAACCTTCAACATCAACACAACCAACCAATCAACAAACCAAAACAAAAAAACTCCACACACACACTCCCCCCCCAAAAAAAAAAAAAATCGAAGTAACATCATCAAAGCACCAAACAAAAGTGGACAATTTACACAGACACCATCCCTGGTCCGTTCACCACAACTACAACAAAAATTCTCCACGATCATTCCACTCTCTAACATTGTTCAGCCCATATTTGCTGTCCGCCTACCTCCATTACTATTCTTATCTCAAATTCCTCATATTCCCAGGTTTCTGCACCAAAAAGACCCGTTTCCCCTTCTATCCAATTAGAATTGTACACGTTGATAGGTTAAGTGACAGCTTAAAATCCTTGAAGGTATGGCTTTAGGTAACTACAGTATTATGGATCTACTTTCAGTACTCCCCAAGACACTTTAAAAGAAGTTCATGAAAATTTTCATTAAATCAATAAAAAACAATGCTTAACTCAACTCGACAATTATGCGCCCATTTCAGATGCTGGAGGAAAGCCATAGCTGTCCGACACGTGAAATACAGGAAGGCTACTGAAAATGCAGACTTACAATCGTGTTGCAGAGTTTGTATTGCTTGTAGGTGCCAACGCACACGATGGCCGCGGCCCTCTGGGGCTGGGGCTGCCCCTGCAGGGCCTGGGCTGCCCCAGGGCCGTGCTGGTTGGGGTCACCGCTGTGGAACAGGCTTTGAGACGCAGGAAACGATGGGGACTGATAAACTGAGGGCCCCAGGACCTGATGGCCTGCCTGAGGCCCACTTGCTTCTTGGTAGAGATTCCCGTGCTGCGCTGGAGGCGCAGCTGCCGGGCTGTAGCTGTTCGTGAGGCTCGGGCTCCCGTGGAACACGTGGCTCCTCGAGGACTGGCGCTGCCTCCGCAGTTTCTGAGGCTGCTGACCAGTGTCAGTTTGTAAAGGTAAAATGTATGGCACTTTTCCATATCCGTACTTTCCCGGACCAATAGGATTTCTGTTTCTGCTTCTGCAAACAGAGAGAGAGAGAAAACAGTTACTGAATCTGTAAGTGAGGGAGAACTTAGACATTTATACGTGACCTGTTACTTGTCGGAGTTACTCACTGCAAAGCAACAGCTAACCAGAAATTTCAACCTGTTTTCCAGAAAATATGTTCAAGATGTAGTCTTGCTTGATATATTGGGAACCTCTGAAGAAGTCTACTGGTTCAACTACATTCTTTGGCCAAGAGTCACAGGGAAGTCACTTGGTGTCAGCTCCCAAAGGCTAAGGGTAAGGTGTGGTATCAAACAGCAGTTTGGAGTGAGGGAGGTGGTTGTTTTTTTAACCCCCAGGATTCTCCTCTAAAATGGAAATTCAGAGTATCCAAGATGTACACTGCTAAAATTCATAACCATGTTCCAGAAGGGCTTGAGACAGATAACAGCAGAAAACCCCTACTGAGGATTTGAGTAATGACAGAAGAAAATCTGCATTCAGTATGGCAAAGATCATTAAACATTTTGTATCCATTCTAAAGGCCTCCTCTGGTTCTGCTTCATTTGCTACTTAAGAAATAAAAACGGAAACAGAAAAAGCATAAGGAACATAAAAATATTACTGAAAGACCTCTGGAAAAGATGACAAAAGCAGGAAAATATTATTACGTTACACAGACGATTTTCTCTTCTCTGGCCAGCAGATTTACCCTTTTTTTTTTTTTAAATATGCAAAGTGTGTATTTCCAATACATTTAATTACTAAGTTGTGACCCCTCAGTTTGTTATCAAAATAAAATCCCACCTTTCACTGCAAATTACCAAAACATTCCAAGAGCTGAGAGCCCTGAGCACTAACCATCAGCTTTCAGGTCTGCTCCCTTGCTCACAGATCCCTCCTCACTGACTGCAGACCCTGTGCTTTGGGCCATGTTCCACCTGTATCAGCAGCCTCAGACAGCTGGGGTGTCCTGCACACTCAGAGCAACACACTGGACCCAGCCTGGAATCTCAGCTCCAAAGTACAAGCAAAGAGTCAAAAAATTAATAATATAACATTTGGGTCTGACCATTTCAGAGAGTCAACCCTGGAATTTTATCTGCAAGCAATAAGCACATTTGCCTTCGCTTTTCTTCTCAACTTGAGCAGCTCAATATCACACTAGGCCCTGATTTCTAATGCCACAGTCTGAAGAACAAGCTGGCAAAAAAAAAAAAGATTTCTTCCAGTTCAGAGTAACGTGTGAATACAGCTCTTTTGGGTAACCTTTGCAGCTCAGGAAGGGAGACACCATTAAAGGCAGTAATTTTCTTTCTGTGCATAAAATACATTTATATTTTTAATATATATACAAAATAGACTTGAACTGCAGTGAAAACCAGAAGTTATAAAGTGACATACTTATTTTCTAGAAACTGAAGTGTTACAGATGTCAGACAGACACCAGATCAAAGGGACCTTTCTTTGGGTTTGTTTTTCCTGGGGTTTGCTTTCTTCCCAAGTCTTCTATTCTCCTAAGACTCTTGTTACATGGGAACCCTGGAAGTCATTTACTTCACATTCTGGCCTTATGGCCACGTGGGGCTTTTAATCAATCTTCCTGGCTCAAGATGTGTGAACAAGAGTGCTGACTTGCCCTGGCAGATAAGAGACCAGCACTCTTGAAGTGTTTATCCCCCTTAATCTGCTCTGACCGTGACAGTCATTGTTGAGGCAGGGCTTTGGTAGTTACAGAGGAGAGAAGCAGTTAAAGGCTTCTGGCAGTAAGGCAGGGAAAGAAAGGCTTCCTGTAAGTAAACAAGAGAGGAAAGAAAGAGAAATTATGAATGGGAATGATTTCAGAAGTTTAGACTAAGCCCATTTTGATTTAAATGAACAAAGTTTTATTGTTGTGTTTTGGGGGGTTTTTAATGGGCAAATAAATTGACTCCCCCTATTTTGCTGATATTTTTGATTTTGAACATAACTCTTCATTTCTGAGCAAGAGCAGAACAAACAAACAATCTTTCTTGAGATTCCTAGTCATATTCTACACTTTGGTATCCTAGTTCTCACAAAGCATCTCAGATTTGGGAGCAAATTGATTCATCCCAGAAAACAGACACAACTTATTTTCACTCACTCCAGTCTCTACGTGATCTGTACAGACAGTGGTTTTCTTCTGAACATGAGCACACCAATTTCCAAGTGTCTGAGACACAAACCTCGGCAACAACCCCTGACATTGGGTCAGCTGCTGCTGCACTGCAAGGAGCACAGACTGTGGCAGGTGTGTTTGCAGGGGAGGACAAGGGGTGGCAGGTCAACTGAAATTGGCCTTTTGAATTGATCATCTACAGTTTTACTTGCATTTTCCTCAAGAGGGGGAGAAAGCTGCTAATAGCTGAGCAACAAGCCACGTGCAGAGCTCATGGTAGGAATATGCCTCTGTCTTAGACTTCTGAATGCCAAATTAAACAAGCACTAGACTCTTCCAGAGAAGAACACCAAGACGTATTGTTTGGGAAAACTGCTGCCTGGCAAACTAGGACAGGTCATGCAAAAGGTGAAAAATGAGACTCATATTTGACTGTTACACTCCAATAGAGAGTCATGAATCAGAACTGGAAAGAACTGAAAGGGGACTTTGCTGTAGCACCTTTTCTAATTTTAGGCATCAGCAAACATGTGCCTTAGCAAATAAATGCATTGCCACGGTCTCACAGACCTTATGCTAAGAACAGGGCTTTGAAGCTCAAGTGGTCTTCAAGAATGAAGCACTTTTGGAGCTGGTTATTTATATTGAATAGAAACCCCCTTTGAACCAAGGATATCCAGTGTCTTTAAAATACACAGGTAAGATTACAAATTTCCTGGGCCTCCAGCTCTTCTCTTAAGTGCTCTTCACAAAGCTTCTCTCCAACATACCTTTTTCATTTTTTCCCTTTTTTCCATCACTTCCTCTCTCCTTACATTTCTCCCACTGTTCTCTAAACAGAGGTTTGCTGGCTCACTCCCAGATGAAGCATAACTCGTTTGCTTTTTCTTCTGATGTTTGACAGATTAAATAATGTATTTTCATGAGCTTTGCAGCATTTCATTCATCTTATCTCGTAGTATCAAAGTACTTCCCTTGTAAATGAAAAGCTGCAAGGGTGAACATTTGCAAAAACACTCATTTATGACACCAAGGAAGACTTGTACTGTTGGAAAGTTTCCTTAGAATGAACCTGAAGAAACTGCTCATTTCCCACATTTTCGATGCACAACCTTTCCCTGTTTCTCCAGGAGTCGTGTAATGTTCTGGGAAGGTAACGGTTTCACCAGGGATGAGAAGAAAAAACTGCATAAGAATTGCAGATCTTTTTTTCAAAACTGTCTCTTGCCTATTGGCAGAAACAATTCCACAAGCAGAGGAAGATGGTTTTCTTCCCTGTCTGCCCAGTCACAACAACCACACCAATGAAAGACAATAGAATCTCACCACAGATCATCAGATAGATGTGAAAACAACACTTAGACCTTTCTCTTGATTTTGTTGAGAGTTTGGTTGAGTTTGAAGCTTTTTTTCAAAGGTTCCTTTACCAGGAATCCTGTCCTGGAATTAACATGCTAAGTCCTCTAATATGCCAAGGAAACTCCTCTCCTCAGTAAGCCTGATCTCACTACACCACAGGCTGACCTGGCTCTGTGTGCCCAGGACCCAAAGATTCTCCAGGTCCTTGCCTATCCTTCTCACTTGAATTAAGCAGCTGCCCTAAAATCTGTTCTCTGAAGTGTTGCTGGCTGTGGTTTTGTCCCATCATCACAGCAATCAATTCACCTCCAGCATCTACTCAAGCTGAACTTAACAGCGATCAACCAGCAGAAACAGAGGCTTCATGTGCAAGACCAAAGCGGAAGAAAAGACAGAAATTACAAATATGATTTACAGCTTTATTTCCCAATATTCCACATTATTTACCACTGCAAAACAGCTTTTAAATTACACAGATTTGTGCTTTTGCATTGCAGTTATTCATTTCTATTCCAAAACATGCTCCAAAACTGCAGTTCTTCGATTTCAAGTAGAAAATTAGTTCTAAAGGAGCTCAGTCCCCTTAGATCCCTATCAAAGCTCCTCAGCTTAAATGTAAGCCCTACTGCTCATCATGGTTTTAACAGGACTGCTTGTTAGTAGGTAAAATCCTCTGTAACTACATCAATTGCATACATTTTGACTTAATTAAATCTGATTCTGTGGATAAATATTCCCAATTTAACTTAATATTTTAGGTCATACCTTTTAAGCAGCATTACATTGCTGTAATTAACTGACAGGTTTTAAATGACACTACCCATTTAAATGACACTAAAAACAGTTTAAGTATTTAAGTTGCCTTGATTTTGTTTCTGAAGAACTGCAAGTGACTTCTCAGCTATTCCTGTCAGCAATGAAGCTACTGAAATATCATTCCAGTATTTAAAATGCAATAAAGAATTAAAACAAAGGGAGATGGAGAAGTCCTTGCAGGCACAAAACTTCAAATGGAAAAAACCCTGTTCCTAATGGCATAAGTTTCTGTTAACAGAATAAGCGTGGCCATTTATGTTTTAATGTACTTTTTTTTTTCTTATTAGTCCTAAATAGTATCCTTAAAATAATTTCAGATACATATTTTTAACCCCTGACATTTCCTTCATAATTCAAAACTGCAACTGCCCTAGTCAATCATTTACTTTCCAGCCCTCCTACTGCTTTTAATTTTCCTTCCTGTTTTATATATTCTTAGGCACGTAGTTAACAAGTTTTACTTTAAGAAGACTGTCCACCATGAATTTTCCCCCCTTTTTCTTATGTTTAAGTCACAAAATAAACTGTGTTACCCTGTTCAAAACTGCTACCGTGTTTACACCTCACAGGATTTGAGCAGATTCTTTCACAAGAATCCTTTTAAACAAAAATGAATGATTTACTGGATCTGGATATATTTCTGGATTTGGTTATATTTCCATCTACTCAGGAGGGAGAGCTCCCAACAGCCAGGTTTGCTTCCCATCACAAGCCACCACGTATCCCCTCCCAGCACTGCCCCACAGCCCTGCACAGCTCTGCATTCCACGGGCTCTGAATCAATCTGGAGAAAACCACTTAAACATGAGTGAAGGAGGGAGCTCTCTGGCTCTGTTTTGTATTTTGGACATGCAGAGCTGTCTGCTCACTGACCTAGAAGGCAGCCCCGAAGCAGCGAGCAGAACTCTCCGATATCCCTGTCCAGTGTCTGGTCACAAGAGCTGATCCAGCCCTTCCGAGGATGCATCACACACAGAAGCAGGGCCAGCACCACTGACTTCTTCTGCCACACCACAGCACCTTGTTCCCCCTTCATCAGCACCTGGCAGTGCAGTTAATTCAGTGAGGGCATCCACCTCATCTCACCGATTTTCATCATCATTAACTAAAAGGAAGGAATAAGTCGTTTGGTTTACGTTGATGGTAACTTGGGTAACCACACCGTGATTTGCAGACATGCACTGCTTCCCATGTCACATATGCACAGGAGTATTAAAATCATTGTGACCACAGTTGTCCCAAAAATCTCAACTGCTAAAATTCAGAGAGTAACCAACCATTCCTAAAAACTGCTTCTTCTGTAGGAAAATGGATTATACCACACTATACCACAGACATTCTCATTTCTACATCATGTTGGGGGCAAAAAATATTTTCATTTTTATGAGAAAGTAGAATTAATAAGTAAGCCCACTAAGAAAACTGCCTCTTTGGAACAGGTTTAATTAATAGGATGTGGATTCTTTTAAATGAAATCTTTCATCCTCAGAGACCACCACTAATAGCCCAGTTTATCACAGTTGCAATATGCCCAGTACAATAGCTTACTATATTTGGTTTTGCTGATCTCCCAGCAAGTGCTATATAACCTCATTTATGTCACTCAGCTCTGAGACAGATTGCAAAATTTGAACCCAAATACTACAGTCCTCTTTTTCTGTGAGTTCAGTAATACCTCTGATCCTCTTAGCTTCATCTTTAAGACTTGAATGAATCATGTAACCACGCAGTTGGCAGGTAAACCAACAGAAATTCAATGCCTCATAGTTCTGCTGAGATGCATTACCAGTGTGATGGCAGCTTTGTTGTGTCTCTGCCCCTCACTGGGGGGCAATAATTCCCTGGTAAAGTGCACTGTCTGCATCTGACTGAACACCAGCAGTGTTCTCACTTCCCCTCCTTTCAGTCAGCCCAGCTCAGGAAGGGTTGAAGTGTTCAGCGCTAAGACTAAGAAAGCTTCTGGGGTGGCTTGCAATTATAGCACCCTGTTAGGGTTCTATTTTTGGTAATACTATTCAAAGCACACTCACAGTAGCATAATCAAAACTGATATTAATTCGGCAATAAGAAGTGAAAGCTGGAGGGATTAATACCCAGATGAGAAGTGTGACAGCATGAAGTCAGCCTGAGGCCACAACCACCCCAGCTAGCTACTCATCTGGGGAGGAAATACCTCATGTGGTCAGTACTGCTGCTAGAATCTGTTTGGAATTTTATTCAGAAGGAAAATAAACATCTTTCTCACATGGCTTTAAATCCCTCAAGTGCTACCAAAATGAATTCTTTGATTACCACCATAGCTCTTAGATTTCTTCTGGAAAAATTATCCTCAGAAAGGGATCCCATCCTTCTCTCTCTCTCTTCCTTCTGTACATACATCAACTTCCGATAAGCTTTTATAACCATGCCAGGTTTGGGGTTAAATGCAAGACATTTTCATCCTATGAGAGAAATAACGAAAGGAGGGATGGCTGAGCTGGGTTTCATTCCAGATCCTAAGAAAAGCAAACACCCATGCCAATAAATATAAAGCCTCACAACTTGAGAAAATAATACCTTCTTGAACCTGAAGGTGCAGCAATCACACATTTGTCCACCTCTCTGAACTGGAGCTGACTAGAACAGGTCACAGAAATTGCATCACAACGCACAGCTAATGATGCTTAAATGGGTTAAGGAAATAACAATTAGATTGTCCCTTTAAAAGTTAACTGCAGACCTGCCAGCCGAGTGACCTACATTTGCCTGGTCAAAGCCATCTGTGAGAGGAGGCAAAAGAAATACTTTCAGAAAGGAAATTCTGGTTTGACATTAAAAGATAGACTCTTCCTTTCCATTGCTCCCAGGCCTAGAAACGCAGACTGCCCCTATCCAGGGTACACAGCAGCACAGCAGACTTGCACGTCAGCTGCTGGCAGCAGAATAAAGCCCACAGAGCTACAGCCATGTGAGAAGTCGATGATTTTTGGATTACTTCCTCAGTGCAAATCTTTCCTCTCATTCCTTTTCCAAATACAAAAATAAAAGCTTTAGGGAAGCACTTTCCTTGTTAATATATTTCTTTAAACTTGCACTGTTTATGCAAGAATGCTTTAGTTATTTTATTATTATGGTGATAACTCTATTTTTTTTTCTTGCTGCTCCTAAGAACCAGATACAAGGTGCACATCATGCTTACAGATGTGGACTCCGAAGTTTTGCCACTCCACCCTGAAAGCCATTTGCTTCTCAACAGAGAGGGAGAAGGTGGCAGCTGTAAGCATCCTACAATTTATACAAAATTGTTGTTCTGTCCACTCCATCCCCAAAACAGAGAATAAGAAGCACTAAAACCTAGTCCATGAATAATATTTCCTTTCAAGATGTGTTTTCTCTCTTAAAGCATGTCATCCTTTTGCATCCCTTATTACTTTTCCATATGTGCCTCTCTACAAAGATATAAAAATGCTTTGATTTTTTTTTTTTGTCTAAATGCTGTGGTATTATTTTACTATCTCCTCATTCCTGCTTGTTCTTATTGTATGGTATGCTCCACACATTTTAGCCAGGTGCAAAATAGAAGAAACAAGGCTGTGCTAATGGGAACTCAACTCTTCAAGGCTGGGAAATGCTCCCTGTCTTTGCCAGACAACCCAGAGAACCCTCAGCTTTCAGTGTTTCCATGCTCATTCCAGTGACTGACTGTCATTTCTGATGCACTGAAACTTTTTAAATTAGGCTTCAAATTGAAGGTACCTCAAATCTCTCTCTCCCTGAGCTTCAAGTGCAGCCCCGGTTCCCTAGCGCCTAACTGAACTAACTTTCAAAAGCTGAAAATGTGAATATCCTCTTCAAAGACAAGGTATATCAAATTCTACGATATCTAAATCATATTCTGAATTTTGCTAAATAAAAAAGCTGAGCAGTTCTTTGTGAGCTGCCTGGCAGCAGGCAGAGAACTTTTCCACTTGCTACTCAATGATACAAACACACTGGACTGCTGCAAAGGATTGCTGTTGCTGTCAAACCTATTTGCCTTGGAATCCATCCAGTTTCATTCTACCATGTTATCAACGTGAGTTTAATCTCAGTCACAAATGTCCATTCCTCTTTTATTGCTTTATGGGAGTCTGCTAAAATGACAGCTTTTATATAAAGTCCAGCACAGTAAACAGAAATACCCCAAAAAGTTTCCACAGACTGTATATATTTTGGAAACACAGGTGTTATTCTTTTAATAGCCTGACATGAATTTCCAGGTTCATCCATTTAGTGGACACTGAACACTGTTCTCCAGTATAAAAATCATGTCTGGAGTAACTCACATTTTGAAATCCATTTTCCATATATTTGATAGGAACAGTAATCTCCTTTGTAAAGAAAGTTTATACTGTGGATTTTGCAAATTAAGGAAAACTCTTAGGTTTGTCATTCTAATCATTCCATTTTCTACTAACATTTTTTGTTCTCATTCTGTTTTTACAGTCACCACCAAAGAATCTGAAAGTTATGCAATAAGACAGGCTTTAAAGCCACCAGGGACCTGCTAACATAAGATGGAAATAACTTATTATGCAAGTAAGATTAAAACACTGACCCTGAGTCCACAGTCTTTTGCCAAGGGGCAGCGGGGGGGGGGGGGTGGAAAATCAACTGTGGTACAGAAGCTTGCACTGTGCTTAGGAAAGCACAAGAATTTTCAAAAGCAAAGGCCTCCATCATATAGGAAAGTGGAGGCACAACAGATATCGTGATCACTGTAATATTTCACAGGCACGGCATCTATTGGGAAACAACACAGCTTCACTCCTGCACACAGTCAACATCCTTTCCTGCTCCTCATCCTCTCGCACTGCAGCCAGTCCTGCAGTGATTGTTCCAAACCACTCCAGTCTGTGCTGGCCTGCAGAGGCCACCGCGGCAGCGAGGGCCAGCCTGCGGGGATGGGAGCCCAGCAGTGCCAGCAGGGCTGCCGCAGAGGCCAGGCCAGCTGGGATTCCCTTGGACACAGAGGGTGCCAAGGGGCTGCAGCAAACAGGCGACTTTGTGCTCAGGGCTCAAGGCCAGGCTCCCGGGATGAGCAATAACCCAGCCATGTACCACAACCTGAGGCTGTCCCGCCGCACAGCCCAGGAGTGCTTTGTAGCAAATTATGAAGTAGGAAGACAGAAGAAAGAAAATATGACTTTTGCCTCAATGCAGTCATGTTAACGCGCCTTGTGCCTGTCTCTGGCATTCCCTGAATTTCTCCAAGATCATCAGTGCCACGTTGGATTTATACTCCACAGGTCCAGGCTATCGTTTGCACGGGTTTGAGAGACAAAGCAGTGACAAAGGCAATGAGCAACTCCTGGGAAGATCAACATCTGAACAGCCGGTTCTGCTGCTTGAAATTTATGCTTCACTGAGGCAAACAAGAGGCTAACAGGTTAATTCTATTTTCAACAATTCTTTTAGATGGAGGGAGGTTCTTGCAGGGGCTGAGAATGTCTTTATCAGCAGCAACAGAGTTCTACTGTCTTACTCCAGTCAGGCTGGAACACTGCCTCAAGGTAACACTCTTCATGTTGTTGGGGCAGCAGTGTGGCTTTAAAGAGGTAATTACAGCTGACTGCACCACTAGAAACCTTAAAGAAACAGATGAGATGAAGGAAGACTCCTTCGGGTGTGGTTTCTGGGTGCTTTTTGTTTGGCATGGGTTTTTTGTTAAAAAAAAATTACCCCAAAAAAATTCTCTTCATGCATCTCCCAGAAGAGAGCTGAGAGGGAAAGAACCAGAGAACTGCTGGAATACACATTCAGAGGAAAGACAGACAGAACAGAGACATTTCAGGAGCACTCTATCCCAGGGGATCTCCATGCCTGTTCTGCTCAGCTTCCAAACTGGAAACACATCTATTTTCCTTCCATATATACATTTAAAAACTCTGATAGATTGGTATCTAAGAAGATAAAAAAGTGTTTCCTCAGAAACAGGAGAATTAATTGGAATTACTTGCAACAGCACAGTTCCACCTAGCCTTAAAGACTGAGTAACTGTTATTACAAAATTAATATAAACATATACAGTGTTTAAATATTCTGTGTATTAAACAATTTTGTTTGTTTCTTCAAACAGGAAATTTTTGCTAAAAGAGGTGGTAGAAAGAAAAAAAGCAAAAAAAGAGAAAATAAAAAGGCAATAAACAGAAATTCATTGGAAAATACAAAACAAATCTAGAGTTTTGAGTAAGAAAAAACTGAACAGTTGGCCACCCTTTATGAAAAAAAGGTTAGATTAATCTTTTTCCAGCCAATTAAAATCAACAGGCCATGGAAGTTAATAATACAATTATAGAGCTGTTACTTATTCTGATTTTTACTATTATGGTGAAGAATGGAAATGTCAAATGAGAGTGTGGCAGAAAAGGAAAAAATCTCTCAATAAATCATAACACAAAAGGGGAATAAGATAAAGGGGAATGAGATGATCTGCTTAGCACAATTGTAGAAGAATTAGATGTGTCCTTGGGTAGTCTCATATATACAGTCACATATATATATATATTTCTCATCATACAGTCACGATGAAGGACAGCCTTCCACAGGGGATGGTAAATGCTGCAAAAATCACTCTCAATCTTGAATAACTTTACCGTAACTATTAAAAATTATCAGCTCTAATCTGCCACGTGACTCTGAAGAAACATCATTCCCCCTGGGAATGCCCTGTGTGCACAGACACGCACCTCTTTTCCGCCTGGGCGCTGTGCCGCTGGTTCTGGGAATGCTGCTGGTTCTGGGAGTGCCGGCTGCCCCTCAGTGCCCCCCTGCCCCCGTGGCTGCTGTTCCGGCCCCCGGCAGGGGCAGGGGCACGGAGCCCAGCCCAAAGCTGCTCCTCGTTCCTGTGGAGCGGCACAGAGGTCCGGATGGCAGAAATGATGTGGCCGGGATAGGCAGAGAGCGAATCCTCGTGGTGGGGGCTGTGGTGAGTCCTGTCCGAGGCCGGGAACTGCCGCCCCGGGCGCCGGTACCCCCGATTCTGCTCCCGTTCCCGGTAATAGGCGGGAAGGCAGGGCCGGGTCTGCTCCATCACACCTCCACTGCAGCTCCGGGAGCAGGCAGACCAGGGGCCCCAGTTGCCCCACATGCCTGGGATTCCTGCACTGCTGTCCTCAGATGCATCTCCTTGCTCTTCTATCCTCTGGGGAACCTGCAGACACAACACATCGACTCAGGAATTAGAATTCCCACTGTAACCGAGGAGAGCACCAATACCCTTGTCCAGCCATTCACTCTGCAGTCACAAGAAGTGGAATGACATAGGAAGTAAGTTCTCTCATTCCCAGCCTGCCAGAGGACTGCCTGTCCTGCCAGTATAGGAGGAAGTTTCAGACAGAAAGTTTGGGCGGGTTTTTTTTTTTTTGGACTATCTGGATAGAAACAGTTTTTCTTTAGTTCTCAGCAATGGAAAGCACTGTGGAGACTGAAAACTGTTGTAACAATAGCAAAAGCAGGAAATAAGGTTGTTTTTGGTGACGGAATAGGGTCAACAGACACTGGCTGCTCTCTCCCACTCTAATGCCTCCAACAATGGCGATTCCTAGTGGTTGCAACACTATTTCAGGAACTCCCATCTAATGTGGAACTTTTTATGAAAGCAATAATGTAAGAGGACAGGCTGATTTCCAGCCAACCAGAAATGCTGCTATAGTTAACTCTTACACTACTACCACTTTCCTCCTAAGGCCCCATCAAGAGCATCATTCATCACTTCAAGAGAAAGAGCTATTCAAGATGATCCAACAAATCCTACATCCACAGAAACTCCCATCAAACTCAGTAACAGACAGGACAAATTGTTGGTCTCTGGTGTTCAGTGCCACTTAGTCCATTCGGCAGCACAAGAAAATCGAAAGAAAGAACCTCAAAGAGGTTCCTACTTGTGCAGGAAGCTGGGGAGGATTAGGAAGGGCAGGGTCTGTTACCACAAGAAGAATTAACCCTTCAAGCTGTGGCCAAATACTTCAGCATCCTGACCTCCTGGTTGAAAAGGTATCAGCGCAGCTAAGAAGTTACAACTACCCATCCCCATCTCCCTGTGGATTTGTGTCCCAAAGTTTACCCATTCTTGGAGCTGGATATAGTCAGGATTTCTCAGAGTTTGCCTGGGGCAAAGAACTCAACTTTGTCACACAGAAATCAGATGTATTTTTATTTGCTTCCGTTGACCAACTGGTTGAATCACAAGTTCACAAAGCAGGTTTCCAATGTCTGTTTCTCACAATTATTAATATGCAGAACATCCTTTTAAAATGAGCATCCTTTAAATAGTTTATTTATATTCTGAGCAACCTTCGTACCAACAAGCACACACACATATCAATTCATTTGGGAGTCAAAAAAAAGGGCACTGTCCACAAACAAATGCTTGCCAAACCTCTCCAGCCCTATTCGAGTGTGTAGGAACCTCAAAATGAGCTTTGTCTGTCACTTCTGCCCCCTTCAAAGAATGACAACCTAAGCATGTAACTTCCATCAATCTCTATATAATAGCACACACTTTAGCCTATAGTCAGGGATTCCACGTGCAGTCGGTTAACTGAGCTGCACCCCACCTATGGCAGGGAGCTGACATTCCTCATCCCAGGGCTGGGAACGTGGCAGGCTGGGGGGCAATGTGGTTTGCAAACATGGATTGGCCTGAGCATTAGGATACAATAAGCCAAGCCAGCACAGGGTTTGTGGTGCTGATGTGTAACAGTCAGTTGTGGTCTGCATAATCTGAAACATTTCCCCGCTCTGAGGCTGCCCTCACACTTTCATCACCAACCACAGAAGAAACTGCATTTAATTATAACTTCTGAATAACAAAAAGCATCTGCATTAGTGTGATATGTTACCCATTTCTCCCATGTAATTTGAAAACAGGAGCAGATGTCTCTGTTTTTAATATGTCTTTTTTTCCTGTGGGTACCCCGTTTGGCATCAACCTTTATAATCCAATAGCCTGTACAACCTAATACTGCACAATGTCAAAATTATGAATAACATGCAACAAGGTCTTGATTTTTGGCTGGTACATTTGCTCTCATATCCAGTAACAGAACGCCACTGGCTTACAATCTGACCAACTAAACAAGCTATTCTTCAGTTTGGGATTTTTTACAGTAAATATTCACTGCTCATACTTACACTGCACACTAATGTGCTCTCCCTCAGATATAAAATAGGAACGACCACACACGGAAACACGATCTGGTCCGAACCCACACTGCAGCAAAATTTACTTATTATAAAGCCAGCAGTCCTTTGTAATCAAACAAATGATGTTTTACTTGTTTAGACTACTTCTTAATCATTTCTATAACAATTCAGTACACCTGTTTTTTTAAAATGCCAAAGACACTAAAAACCATTAGTCTGTAAGCAACTCAAGTTACCACTAACATAAGAAATATATGATTATGCATGAACAGAAAGTGATATAACAGTGACAAGTGTCAACTTGCTGCAGAGAGAACTTTCCGGCTGCCAAACTCCCCTGCAGCAAGAACTGGCTCAGAAGAAATGATACTTGAAATGACTGAAGGTGATCTAAAGTAATTTCACACCCCTTAAGCTTCACAGTAAAAGAGTTTCAGACACAGCACAAAAAGGTTTAATCTAGCTAGTTATGTAAGAACACAATAATAAAACTAATAAAAAAGTAACATAATGTCTTGTACTAATGTACAAACTCAACAGTACTACTTAGTTATAAGATGACAAAATTCTGAGATGGGAATTTTTGGTAGCAAATCAGGTTATGCACTTTTATTTTTAATGAAGGTCCCTGTTTTCTTACTTTAAAATGTGGGCTACAGGTGAATTTTTAGAGGACATGATGTGATTAATGGTATAATCTACACAGTGAATCTACTATGAAAGACTGAATAAACTGAAGCTGCTCAGATTTAGGAATGGAAAACAAAAGGGGCAATAATGAGTCTTCCAATCAACATAAATAAATACAAGGAGCAGTTCCTTTTCTCTTTGCAGCAAACTGTTCTTGTCTGTGCTCAACACACAACAGTGGACTTAAAGTTTACCAAAGGCGATCCAAATTATCCAGTAAGGAAAACTACTTGAGCAGAAAGGCAAACAAAGCAGGGGAACGGATTGCCTGAGGAGATCCTGGCAGCACTGAAGCCAACCCCAAAGCTCTGCCAGGCACCGACTCTTCCCCAGGGCAGAGGGGCTGCACTGCAGGACTCACAGGGCACTTCCCTTCCTTTGGTCCTGGGATTTCCAAGTTACTTTGTAGCCAGTAACAAATTCCACCAGAGCCCTAGGATACAGCCAAGAAATTCCAGGTACCTACAGGAGACAGCTCAAGTGTTTCAGAACATCGCAGAAACACCACATATTCAGAGACTCCTGACACTAAGTCCCTCTTCCTCTTGCTTTAAAAACTACCCATTACAAGCACACTCTCTGAAGGGAACAGTTTGAGCCTGCACTGGGGAACAAGTGAAATGCAAACTGAACTTTTCTTGCCAAGTTATTTCTTTAATAGAATCACATAGCCTGCAAAAAGGGAGAGATAACTAACCCATTTAATCTACTTTCCCGTAATTCATGACTGATCCCTTCTCTAGGTGACCTATTTGTTCTAACTATAAATGCATCATCAAAAAGATTTCTATCTACTGCGTATTAATCAACAACCAAATATTTTGCTCCACAAACTCAAGTTATTCCCCTCCCTTAACTTCCCCCTTTCTTTCTTCCCTGTACATTCTTCAGTTATTTGGCAGGACAAGGTTTGTAAGTGGGAGCAACACATTTCACTGTGGGCAGCTGGACAGTAAACAATGCAAAGAAAAGTAAGAGGAGCTTTCAGGTGTGCAGGTGCTTGCAATTTCTCCATCTGCACTAACTCCTATTAACTTGCTGTCAAAGATTCTTTATAATGATTGTTATGCACCGAGTACCTTCCGATCTGCCGCCTTTCCAACGGTAAGTGGCAAACTGAACCCAGGCAGGACTTTTAGAAGGGCAGTTGCAGGGTCACCTGTTCCTTTACACATCAGCTCTGCATCCCTTTCTGGTTCTCCCCCAGTCTTCTTGTATTTTGCTGCTTTTCCACACAGGAGCTGCCTTACACCCAGATTTTATTCTAAGAGTTTGTTGGTTGTTTTCTTTTTCAAAAACATACTGAAGTAAACATGCTACCAGTAGGTTGACATAGACGACATTTCAAATAGAAAAACAGTTTATCTTGAATTCCTGTAATTCAGCACTCCCTCTGGTCCTGAATACAAAATTGCAGCAAAAATTAAGAGAACACTAACTGCAGAAATGCAGTGCAAATTTCTAATACTGCCTCTGTCAGAATCTAGAAATAAGATCCACATCCTGGGATTTCAGCAGCGGTTGTTGAAACTATACTACGCAAGAATGTCCCTGAAGAGGAAACGTCACTTGAACTGAAAGCCACAAATACTTAAAACTGAAGTTGTTGTGCAGGAGGACAATGGCAGACAGGGCAGCACTGATCTGACAAACACTAATTTTAGATACTGTAGGATATTTCATCCTATTAAACCATAGCTTACATACAAATTAACTGTTCAGAAAAGTGGGGGGGACAAGTGGATACATCAGAGGCTCATCCATGGTATAGTATAGAACAGTGCTATGTTTCTGACTGCATGGAAAAAGCAAAGATTTCGGGAGCAGTGTAAGAACCAGGGCACATTCAGAGACATCCACAGACCCTCTGCTTCCAGCTAATCAGTAATTTAAGGGCTTCTTTCAGCTAAACACCATATTGCAAAATTCTTTTCCATAACCACCACTGGACCTATTCTCCATTAATACAGTTAATACTATTTTTAGCATGTTTTTAATCTTGGCTTCCAAAAGACTGTGCATTTCAAATTGAAAAAGTGGTTTTCTTACCTCTGGTTATACCTGAAGCCTGACAATTTCACTGTGTCTCCCAAGTTATTTTCTTGGTGATAAATGAAGCGTGTGATCGTTCTGTATTCTCCTTCACCACACCACGGTGTTTGATTTGCAATTGCTAACACAACCCACTTCCAGGATCTTGTTCTGGAATTCAGCAGTCCTAATCCGTCCAGTCTCTTTTTGTAAGGAATTCCTCATTCTCAGCACCTTTTCCACTCCTACATTCCTACACGGGTGTGCAATGCCACATACAGCACTCCCAATGTGACTTACTGATGGAATTTCACAGTAACAATGATTCTAATGCTTGGTGACAGTATATACATTTTAGCCAGCTACATAATTAAGCTGCTATAGCCACAGCCAATGTTAGTAAGTATTTTGCAGATACTAAGCATGTTATAGCAATCCAAACTAAAAACTGGAAAGGGATACAAGACAATGGAAAACTTTAAACCTGGAGATATCTAAACCAAATCAGACATTTCAGGGTGGGGTTTTTTTTCCTATTTCACTTTAGATATGATATTATTATATTTCATAGATTTAATTTCTAACATCCAGTAATTCCTTTTCTGGTTAAATGCCCAGAATGTAAATGGATTCATGAACTAATTAATTACATCATATTCATAAATATATATCGGAAAGGGATATAACAGACATGCACGTATGTTCCACAAAGCTTTATAGTATTATTTTCACCCAAAGGCAAGAAACTGTATCCAGAAGAACATCTTATCACCTGCTCAGAAAAATCCTACCAATGGTATTCCCTCAGCTAAATCACATCCATGTCCTGGTCACAGAGTGGAATTAGCAGAAGCCAGCGTGTAATTTCTTATTTTCAGCTCCTACTGTCCTATTTGTCCTGTGCCTCCCGGAGCAAAAAGCTCCAGTTCTGTTCCTATCCCCCAACACCCCTCAGGTTTTAGGCATTTTTTCATTGTCTCCTCCATGGTCCTTCTCATGCCATGATAACCCAGGCTATGACACCAAGCTGTCCCCATCATTATTAACTGAGTATCGAGGCACTTGGGAAACATGACCTCCTCATTTCTTCCATTACTCCAGGGTCACACCTCCTTTATTTTACAGTTCTGACTGATTAAAGGTTTCACTAGGGCACAGCCTGTCACAAAATATATGCAGGCAGCTTTTATCACAGCCAAGCTCAGCCTGACTGAGGATTCAGAACAGCAGTAAAACAGTATATTGTTACTATTTAAAATGCATATATCACGTCTGGGATGAGAGGAACACAATATTCCTCATTCACCTTCAAGTATTACATCACTGATCAAAGATTGAGCCACAAAGTAAGAGCTGGACTTTGCCTTCTTAAAATTTCAGGAGTGTAGAAACAAAAGCAGGCAGACTCCCAGAAAGGAGACCTGAACTGCTGCAGAGAGCAGAATGTGCCAAATTCTCAATGAGCTGGGGAAATGATAGTTTAGTTTTAGAACCTGTTCGAGTGTAACATTATTGTATTTCCCTGCCAGTGTTGTAAACACATCTATGGAACTCGCTTAATTCCTTCACCAATCTAAGCATCTTAAAGGAATATTCTTCCAATATTAGCTCAGCTGATTTCCAATAAAGACCATACCTATAGAGCCATGATAATTTCCCAGCAGAGAGTCTTTACAGTCCACATGTTCATTTAAAACAACCATATTTTTGATGCCTTTTATAAAAAACATGTGGAACTTTGCTGGTTTGATAAAAAACAATCTACTAACTCCCCCCCCCAAAGTTGCAGATAACTTCTCGGATCTCTCAAGACTGGCAGAAAAATGGAGCAGGGGCCAAACAAAACATCATGACACAGTGTGTACATGTCTGCCTGGTTAGTGTGCTCAGCTATTTTAATCCTTCAGTGCCTTTTGGAAGCCTTTAATCAGAGAAGTAGTAAACCATTTGAATTTTACAGTATGTGGTAAGTGTAAATATTACCAGCTTAAACGATTTAGGTTTCCGTTCTTTGTATAAAATCTCTGCCTGAACATCTGTGCCTGTGAAGATTAAAGAGCTAAAAAGCCTGGAAATAGAAGACCTTTGTATTCACAAATAACTGAAGGGAGTCACAATGCCTGGACAGCTTAACTGCCCCTTCAACAAGCTTTGACCACATCTGAAGAAACTTTAACATTATTTGAATAGTCTAGAAAGTAAACGGTTCTGGGAAAAGGTCAGAACAGTTTCTGTGCCAGCAAAGCTTGAAGCTTCCCCCAAGTTTGGCTACTTTTTTTCACACCAAGACCACCTCCTTTGCACTCTGGGAGCCCAGTGTTTTAAGGGAGAGGTTTCTTCCCATTTTTCTGTGAGACCATTAAGTGCTTTCAACAGATGGCTCACTCCTGACCTCACTTCTACCAGTTCCACATAACCACTCCTTATCAACAGCAGGACTGCTTCTCATTTACAGGGAGGTAAAGATGATAAGCATCAGGCCCTCACTGTATCACAAATTAGGCTTCTTTAGTTTTTAAACTATTCCCTCATCATTAACTGTCACTTGTGGTCCAAGTCACCCAGCTTGCACTACCCTGGGCTCCTCCAGGTCAATCAGCCACAGCTGTAACAAAGTTGTTGCCATTCTATCATATTTCTACACTTAGAAAAGTTCTTTGGGATCCACAAGTGGTGGAAATACACATTTGATGTATTCAGTGATTGACATAACGCAACCCCAGATCTCACAGTGAGTCACTCACCCATCACTCCAGAAGCAGAGAGGACAAGCTGTCATAAAACAGACGGCAACATTCCCTAACAGAACTCTGAATCCAAAAAGCTCCTCATCTTTATCATCACTGTGATCCAAAGCTTGGACAGAATGCAATACTGCTCTGAAAGAAGATAAGCTCATCTATGACCCTGTAAGGTCACCTGCTCTGGAATCCAAATGGAACTAAGATCTTATCTTTTTTTTTCCAGGGAAACACAGAACTCCTCCTCTGAGATTAAAGAAGTCAGTATTTTCTAATTTAAAATTTAAAAAAAAAAAAAATAAATTCAGAGGTCCCTGATAAAGCAGGTTAAAAGTAACAAAACCATTGGCCTTGATTTTTCAAGGAGTGTATTCACATAAAATAATGTATCCTTATCCTGTCTCCTTTCCCCAAACAAAGAAGAATTTTATTCCCTAACCACTTTAATCCACAACATCAAGGACAGGGAATCGGTAACAAGGCAGAAATAGCAAGAAAATTCTTTCAGCTATTGTTGTAAATATTCTGTTGCACTAAAAGGCTAATTTAAAGAAGAAGTCTTATCGTGGACTAAATAGTCTCTCCTGTTTCCTAAAAGATCACTGCAATTAGAATAGCAACATCATTGGCTAGAAAGACTATTTTACCAGAGTTTTGGAATGGCATTTATATCTATACAGCTAAAATCCAGCTGCTGTGCTGAAAACAAGCAAATACACTGCCCAGTGAAGAGCTGCAAGAGGAATATGGACCCTTTGAGCTGGAAGTCTTCTGTGGAACTGATGTGTATGGAAACACCATCAGAATGGGCAGCGGGTGTCCTATAAACAAGCAAAACACTACAAGACGTGTGACACCTGTCCCCATCTGTTGCACAGGAACAGGAAGCAGCAGCGCTGTGCAGACACAGGGTGACTGAGCTGCTCTAGGACAGCGCAGTTCAGTGTGCACAGCCCAGCAGGACAGACCCCAGGAACTCTCTAGCAGTCACCAAGTTCCAGCCCTGCAAGTCCTGACACGTCACACACTTCAGTCACTGCTGGCCTTAGGGCAGAGCTTTACCCTTCTGGATTGCAGGGAAGAACAGACTCCCTTACATCCTTCTGCTTCTGAGGACGTGGAAAAGCAAAGTGGTGACCAGCTGTGGTGGAGCTCCCACAGCACTCCTTAGAGCTATCAGGCTTTAGCTTTAGTCCTGATGTCTTGGCCAAAAGCCAGGCTTGGATATTAACTACTTTGTCTAACTCCAATTTCCTCCAATGTTTCAAGGATATAGGTTTGCTTCATGCTCCACACTGTGCTCTGTTATGGTGTGTTCAGATGTATTGGGCAGCTGCATCCTCTTCAGTTAACACATCAGGCACTTTTATGGGGTGTGGTAGGGCAGAACAACAGTGGAAATGAAGAAACACTGTCATCCACTGTCACTATTGCAATATAAGTGAAAGTGCAGGATCACATTCATACACAGAATTTCCTATATGAATCCTAAACATTACATCATAGTCAGATTTAGTAACCCAATTCTTGTCACTTGAAATAGGGCTCTTGAAGTTATCACCCTCTTCGCATGTTCTCCCTTTACCTTCCCACTTACATCTCCATCATCCTCTTCCTACAGCTCAGTAGAAGGAATTATTCCTCCCATTTTAAGCCTTTTGCAGCAGTGCAGTGTACTAGAGCAAGCCAGGAAGACTGTCCAAGAAAGCAAAGATGGAAAGACACGAAGATGAAAATAAATCCGTGGTGTATTTCGTGACCCAACTCATCTCTTTGCTTTTTCCCCTCCAAGTAAGCAGTCCAATTAATCTCAGAATAAGTCAGAATTCCTTTAAGTCTCAGCATTTCATTTTACTTGTTACATATCAGTGTTCCATTCCTAGGACAAACTTCGTGAAGGTACATGACTGCCAGGAAAAAGGTCTATCCTACAGCAAACAAATGTAATGTAAAGCAATTTTAAAACTCCCCATAAAGGGCATGAGAGCAGGCAAGTGGGGAAATTAGGTATTTTTAATCAATCATCTTGTCCTGAAGCAAAGGGAAAGTGCAGAGATCCCTCACAGTCCCACAGGGTCACACTGAGCTGTTTAAAAGAACTTCTGATAAACTCATAATTCCATTTCATGTATTCTGCCAATAAAATCAATGCACTGCTACTATATGGTGGAGAAAATGGAAAACGAACAAAGGTGAAAAAGGCAAACAGAGGTAACTCAGAAGCTACTCCTACTTCTAGAGGCAAGGAAAACTTGTGTGTCTACTGCAAAGAAACCAAAAAAATACCAACCCACTCCTCCAGGCAAACCCCAAAGAGTCACCCTCTCCAAAACCCAGTATCCTACAGATAGTTAAGCTGCTCTGAAGGAGATGTTCATTGTAGGAATTCCCTTTTATGAACAGATTCTGCAAATGTGGGGGTTTGGCCACTACACTGCATTGCTGCTCAGGCTCCACTCTCACAAGGAGCTGAACTGCTCTAACTGCTCACCATGACCAAAATGAGGGACCTTGGCCACTTTTTCCTCCCCCCTTTTCCTTTCTTTTCCCTCAGCTTTTGCTCCTCTTCTGTTCCTTCTTTCTCTTGACTTAGCAGTGATGACCCCTCAACAAGCATATTTGAATCCAACACAAGAGAGGGGGAAAATAACAACAAAAAGCCCCAACACACATCCTGAAGCACATTAATCTCAAAATTTTGTGGGGAGTACAGTCACATTCACTTGATAAACAGCTGCTTTTCCTAGAGACATCATATGTCTGACAGCAAGACATAACATCCAATTTATTTCATCCTTAATTTAGAGCCAGCACAAAGAAATGACACTGAGCCCAATAGGTTCAAATTCTTCAACAGTATTGTAGAGCCCCAATGAAAAGGTTGTAAAAATAAATCCTGACACTGCCTCCAGACACTGAAAATCAGCCTTAGACAGCCTTAGATACTGCAGCTCCACTGAAGCCAATATTCATCTACAACTGAGTGACAAAAAAGATATGCATGAATTCAAAGCAAGTCCATTGCCGCAATGCTACTATTTTGTACCATAAGGAAGATGTTCAAACAGTGCAATATTTAAGTCAGAAATTTCATCTAGACAGACTTTGCTACTATTTCCATTAGCAGTTTCACTAAATGAACACAGCACAGATATAACTACAGCTCACTATCTTAACACAGCACCACATGATCAGTCAAAAATCCACCCAGGAATGACTTCTGTAAAACCGGGAATGCAGACTTCAGTGGTTGTCCAGGAGAAGGAGTGTTATGTTTTATAGTTTAACAGTCACTTCATCACAGTGTGACACTTATCAGACAAGATTAAACTTCAATACAATAAGCACAGGGAAGGAGGACAGAGAGCTGGATGAGCAGCAGGAGGGCTGTTCATATGTTCAGTACTGATGGACAAGGAAAGTTAATCAGTCAAATATTAAGAAAGGTTTCAGTTTAACCAGTTTCAGAGAGCTTGGCTAATTTTAAAAAGCAATTTGGTTTCACAAAATGTTTTCCCCCTTTTTTTGCTATTATTGGCGAATATTTTGGCCTTACAGAGGAGTACACTTGATAATACAAATCCTATACTATGAATGAGGAATAAATAAGTCAGATCATGAAAAAAGAAGTAAATAAGTACATATATAAAGATCAGGTAGCCAGGTATTTCTGAAACTAGAAACTCTGTACTGGTAAATTCTGATTTTGAATGTCAGACAAGCTTCCAAGGCTTTCATTCAAAAATTATAAGGTCTAAAAGCAGAACATAACGCTCAGTCAAATGTTTTCCCACAACTTTCCCATTTGGTTCTGTCATCTCCCCAAGTCTTAATTCCACTATCTGCACTTCCCTGCTAGGGAAGTAATTTGGCTCATTCTTCCAGCTAACATTCCCATGCTGTCATGCCAGAAACAGATTTGTGTGTGTGCATCTGAGGAAGCAACCTGCTGAGTTCTGCCCTTCCAGAATTTGTTGATGAAATTTCTCTTAAAATTAAAAAATTTAAAAAAAAAAAAAAATGCTGCTTGATAAGAAACTTCTTCAAGTTAAGCTCCTAAACACATATCACTAAGTCAAGAGTAGCCAAATGGTACTTTAAACAGTTCTAATATACTGAAGCTAAATAAAAAACTCCTACAAGTATAAGTTAGGAAACTACAAATAGATCTCTGTTGAAAAATCCACATCGTGTAAGCTTCTCTGAAACCAGTGTGACTGTAAGCAAAGAAGAAACAAAAGATTAAAAACTAGCAAGATTAAAAAAAAAAAACAAACAAATAAAACAAAACAAAAAACCCGCACCCAGAACACAGAATTTCCTGATGGTTTTAAGCACACTCAAGTCCTAAAAGAACAACATCTCAGCTGAACTGTGGGTGTGTAGGAATTACAATAGAGGGAGTTACAGTGGATTTCCATCAACTGCTTTGGGGATTGTTCTGGGGTTTACTTCATTTTCCCAAAAGTTTTAGTGTAAGAAAACAAATTACTCAGCCAAATACCCAAGTCCAGTTCTCTGATTTAATTTCTCTGTCCATAGCTTTCAGAGCAAAAATAACCATATGCAGAGTGCAGAAGACAGAACCCATATTCCCCAATACTGCAGGTTGAAGCATCAGTCCTGCACACACTCTTAACTTTAAGCTGCAAAATCAGCACACAAGGACTGGGATATAGTCTCTTCATTACACTTCAGCACTAGTTATTTAGTTTCCACATTTCCCTCTGAGTGTGTATATGGAAGTTACCAAACACCACTTTTGTTATTCACTGTTTTGTTTAAATGACACATTGTTCATCAAATCCTTCTCTCCTCCTCTCCCTTTCTTCTTGCAAAATCTGACCTCCTCTCCCGTGGAAGGAACTCTGCCAGACAGCAGAGACGCCCATCCAGAAATACTCCGGAGATGGTGCCTGGGAATGCCAGCACACACGTGTCCAGGTTACTGCAGGGAAAGAATGGAAAGAACTTCCACAGCTACAAAGCTGGGAACCCACAGCCCGCTACAAACACGTCCTTCAGAGCTAACAGCCCCTCGAGTTTGGAGCTGATAGGTGTGTAAAAGGATCGTGACAAGTTTAACAAACACAGACTTCAAGACTAAACACAGTTTGGCATGAAGAGAATCCTCTCCAGTGGTGTAAGAGCTGAGCCTGACAGACAGCCCCAGAGCCTCTGTGAGACCCTCACCAGGAAACTTGTGCCTCTCTTGTTTCCAGGACAAAGCAGGACTCCAAGGTGGTTACCATGCCCCTAAGTCCCTTTAACTAGAACAGAACACACTCCAGACCCGTGGCATTTCTCATTCAACTGAAAACAAAGAATCTGATTTTATCTAAATTAATTCCGGGGCTTCCCAGAATGAAGCAATTGTTTCTCTGAGTTACTCTATTTTAGTTAGTAGATTTATTCCCCCTGAAGCTATTTGGGAGCTGGATTGCAGCATCTCTCTGCTGTCAGTATTACAAAAGAACGTCTGATCAGGCAGAGTACTGAAACCAGAGCAGCAGCATGACCATCTCAGCTGCAGGACAAAAGAGAAGAGATGTAAGATAGGCAGAATTACTATGTTGCAGAGCCCCTGGACAGCTTGTGCAGACTGGACAGTGCCAGTTTGAGACTGCATCATTTAACTTGTCCTCATTTAACTTGTCTTACAATTAGGCTGCACAAGCAGTTAACAGGACATTTGTGCTCTTCAGGAACTATGACTATCAGACGGCTTCAGGTTTCTAGTCCATAACTACGAGGCTATTGCCTAAATAACATTTTACCCTAAAGATAGCATTAAAAAAAAAAGAAAACCCAGAAAACTTGCCTTTTATCTCCTCTTAAAAGTACAATTTATAAAAAAATATGCATCTTGCATTATTAACTAAAAGTCTAGAGTAAAAAACAAACTTGTTTTTAAATAGGTTCTTTGATACCTTTAATAAGGTTGTGTAAGAAATGAGAACAATATTGTTCTAAGTCACAGCCCATAAAGAGACAGAACAGCATTCAAGGGGTCTCTGGCAGGATCACAAACACCTGCACATCATTCCTGACAAACATTTGTTCAACACATTCAGAGACCTCCATTATGGAAATTCTAAATATTATCCCACCAATATCATCTGTTCTTCTTTATATCCTTACCATGAGAAGGTTTTTTTAACAAACCTATGTTTCCTTTGCCTCAGTTTAAATTCATTTCTTCTCATCTGCTCCACCAGACAGAAAGAACAGCCTTCTCTTTAGCACTCTAAGTATTTGAAGATTACACCTGCCTCTGCCAGCAGTCTTCTAATGTTCAGAATAAAAAAAACCTGAATTCATTCGAACTTCCCTCAGAGGTAAGATTTTTAACTCTCTTGAGGGTAATAATCACTGCTGGTCTCTGTTCCTCTCCAAAATGCCCAGTACTTTCCTGAAAATCATTGCAGAAACCCAGGTACTGCAGCCAAGCTCTCAGTGGTGCTGAGCAGCAGGGAAGGTGTGCAGGCTGCAAACCTTCGGAGAGACGCCCGTGGGAGTGAACCACTCACAGGAGCACAACAGGAAACTTCAGCAGTTTCCAGCTCCACCCTCTAACAGTGTAAATCTGGCAACAGAGCGGCGTTTGGGTCCAGCTTCTGTCCCAGACATTTCTGTCTCTGCAAGAGAAGCTACCTATGAGCAGCTGGGTGGTTCTCTAATCACTCCATGTCTGAGTGAGTGCTGCTCTCAATGACAAGAGTTCTTTTTCCCCGGTGTGTCACATGATGAAAATGCTCCAAAGCTTGAGTAACTACGTGTGACCTACAACACTGCATACAATTACTCAGCTAATTAACCATGATGAGCCTCTTTCAACCAAGTATAATTTATAAAAATAATTTAAAAAAGAAACAACACCCCCACCCCCCCCCAAAACAGAGGGTACTTATTGCCAGAACTTTATTCAGGTTGCATTGCTTTACACACCTTACTCTAATGTTTTCTACTGTTATCTTTAAGTATACAAAATGTGAATATTTCTAATGCTTACCTTTCTGTGTTCAATTGAAGGCTGTGGGATGACAAACTGAAATCCCAACACTGCTAGGGAACTGAGAAGTCTGAAAAGGCAAAGAGTGGAACAGAACATATAAATACCACTAATACAAACTGCACATCTACAACCTATTTACAGGGTTCATACTGCAAGGAAATATTTCGGCACTGGAACACCATTACTAACCAAAGCAGCCTCACTAAACTGCATGAAATGTCCTGATGACATTCTATTCACAGCAGACAGTACCAGGGCCATACATACACAGTGCACCAAATACTGACAGTATTTCACATAACTCCATGTTTAAATTAAAACATTCTTGGCCGGCCATATTTTAACACCTCAGCATTCAGTGCCAAACTGACATATGCTTTGCAAGTTTTCTGAAGTGTTAAGTAAGAATTCACCCATCTGTGGACTAGGTCTGCTCCGAGCTCTGGCTCCTCTCTTTCCAGATGAACGGCCCACCTCCAGCAGGCGGGAAACACGGAGAAATAGGTTCTTCCCCAGCTGCCTCACACTTGTGAACACTGAACAACCTAATGAGCACAGAAGGTGGAAAGCAGCAGACACAGCCCACCAGAGACTCAGGATAAGCAGCCAAGCATCACCCCAGTCACCACATCTCCAGTCTGAAAGGAGTCATAACGGGAACCAAGCCCAAAAAAACTCTGTTCTGTCAAGCCTCACCACTGTAACAACTCCTGTGAGCCTGTTACAAGTTAGGCACAGTTAGCTCAGTCTTTTGTTTGCTATAATTTGCAATGGGGACTGGTTTGCCCCTTCTAACAAGCCACTCCATAAGAAAACACAGACAGGTATGAGAAATAGGATCAAGGTATCTTTATTTCTACCACGAATTTGACTTTTCAGTCTACAAAGAGTATGTTTCAGACCCTCTCTAAAGGGGAAAGATGCTAATGATTTGCTGAATTTCAATGCAGAAGTAAAACTGATGGATTTGGACACAAAATACATCTGCAAACTAATGGACCAGACAAAATCCAGCTGTGTTTCCTACTCACAGCTCCTTCCTTTGCTCCCTACACAGTAACTCTTTAAATATTTCTCATTGTTTCAGGTATTTTCTGAGACAGACCACCTAAACAGAAAGGGCTTTTTTAATACTAAGCATTGCATTACCACCAATACAAATATTCTTCTCCTACAGAGAATGTTTTTCTTGAGTTTCTTGAGTGTGCCAACACACTGCAAAAGGAAGCAGTAGGCAAGTATTGATTGCACATGGCCTATCATCACCTCATCATCTATGGCCCTCCCTCTCAAAGCAATAAACCAATTAAAGGCAAGAAAAAGTCATCACTTCTTTACTACCACGTCAATTTAGGAGGGGGGAAAGCAGCACTTTAAAAACTGTGTTAGAAGGAAGTATTACATTTCACAAAGCTATCATTTGTGATAAAATAAAACACTGAGGAGGTGGCTGAAATCAGAGCCAGCATAAGGCACTACAAAGAAATCACTCAAACCATGCAGTTCAGAGCAGGGCCCAATCACACAGGGGTAGATGGAAGCCAAAGGCAAGAATGAATAAACTGATCTGCAAATCACACCTGAAATCAAAGGAAGACACAGAATCAGAATACAGACCTCCAAACTGCAAAATGACAGCATCAAGTCTGTCTTCAGCTGACCTGCATACCTCCTTTCCAAGTGCTCAAGTGATCTCCTAACTCTTCTCAATGAAAAATGACAAGCATCCAAGCAGGTGGAGTGCAGCCTGTGACAGGCCCAGCCCACATCCTCTGCAAATTATATTTAACTTGCTTTCCAGAATCTCCCTACCTGCTCCTGCTCCATTATGGCTTTTACTCCCTATAATCCCTCAGAGCATGTGAAAGAAAGTTCAAGCTTTGCAGAAGGAAATGAATGCTTTCATCCTCAACAGGACAGGACTTTTCTGATCAGTCTGACGGACTACAGATTTCCATGTGTAAATTCTTCTGGAATCACGCACAAGGTTGTGAGTTCTGAACTGAATGAGAGCTGTAATCTTCAAAGCAAATTACTTACCAGATTAAAGTTCTCAGTTCTAAAATGCAAACTTGTAGTGTATGCGTGATTACTCCGTGCCAAGCCTCTCCTGACCATTCTTTAAGGAATAACCCTCTATATGTTCGTGGCTCAATGACAATAAAGCTACTTTTTAAATTTGCTCCTGTATCTGCAATTGGATCTGTCAGAAACAATGGTATCAGCCCACTATTCCAAACACACAGGAAATTTGCCAGGAATACTTAAGCTATCCTGAGGTAAGCCTCTAGCTTAAATCAGTGTGTGGCAATTTAATTTTTTTAATGTTATTTCCCCCAGCAGCTTGCTTTGGCTAACGTCTCCACACTAGGCTTTTTTATTTGTCATGCTTCACTAACCTTAGGCCTCCCAGGCTAAAAGAATAGGCTTCTCCAATTTCAGTGGGTTTGATTCAGGTATTCTTACAATGCAAAAAAGCCAAAAAGAACAAGTGCTCCTCAAAACAAGGCAAAACTTTCCAAGTATCCACGAACAGGTGAGGTACCAATTGCAGCTGATCCACGGCTGTGTAACTCAGGCCTCTGGAAGAACCCTGGCAGTACAGCCCCTGCTCTCACAGTTAAGGCACTTGGGAGCCAAGTACCTGGTTTGGAGCAAAGGCAAGCGTTAAACTGTCCATCTATCCAAGTTACAAAAAGCAAACTTGCTCACTTTCCTTTACTGGCAATACCAATTTCTGTTTAACTGGGAGAGAGGGGGAGCCAAAAAACACAAACAAAACAATATTAGGTCTGTTGTAGGAGTAGTAAGAAAAAGTTTGCTAATTAACACCTCAATTAGGAACACCTCTCAGAGTTCTTCCTTGTCAATGCAGCCAGTATTAGCTCTGCAGGAGTGAAGCTGGAGGGTACCAAAACACAGCTCTGACCTGGTTGCTGTTCTTTAGTAGTTGTATTTCATGAAGGACATAATGGCCAACTGCAGACTGTTCAGATACAAGTGAAAGCATTTTAGCCAAGTGACTGGTACCGACTATTGCAGGATGGCTCTTGGCCCACATTCCCAACTTCCTCGCAGGTCTGCAGAAACTGCAATTCAAAGATTGCTGTCCCAAACTCTCCAGGAGCAAGGTTAGAGCAGAGGTGTGACTGGCAGTGCCTCCACGCAGATGCAAGAGCGTGGAGCTGCCATTGCTTGCAGGAGGCCAACTCTTGTTTGTGGAGCCCATCTGCTCTGAATCTGCTTGCCCAACTACAGAACCGGCCAGACCAGCTTAGAAACAGCTGAATGTTTCCTTTGTTAGGAGAGCTGTTTGAAAGGTCTTTCCTATGTTTGCCCACTGGCAAACTGTTTCAGGAATGCATAATACAAATCCCTGAATGAATTGCAGCACAGGTACTAAAACATGTAAAACAGTAACTGAAGCCCAGTGATTGCAGATATGCAGCCTCATCAAAAAACCAGGCGCTTTCCATTAATATTTGCCACCACAGTGGCACTCACAAACAGATGCTCTAAGCATAAACTATCACTGAGAACTTTCTTCTTTCACTATCACCAAAGAATGCTATGTCTGGTATGCATATACTTGAGTATTTGATCCTGGGACAAGATTGCTATTTATCCTCCTATGATACAGACAATTGAACAACAGAGCAGAAGACAACCAAATTGATATCTACTGCAGCACGTTAATAAGATTTTAAATGTATTATTGCATTACTTACCTCAAAGAAACTATTAAACTGTCTACCATGATCCTTTAATGCAAGGTATCTTGAAGTGAAAAATACCTCTTCACTGTGGTACAGCACGATGCTGATCACACACAAATCCTACAGAAAGAAAGGACAAACACATTTAACTCTGCTTATTCAGGACTTTCCAGGATATCTACAAAAATGTATACAGACCTACATTAGTCATCTCTACTTCAATTCTTGGGACTTTACAGCAATTCAAACTGAAAATCCAGTGTATGTTACGTGAATAAACTGTATGCACCCCATTTTTTGAGACAGGACTTCAGCACTGCCAAGGTGCTTTGCAAAAAGACTATGGGATGCAAAAACCTTGATCTGATTCCCAAGGATGCAAATCTGGTGTTAAACTTACCTGCCTTTTTAATTCCCATTCCTGGTATGTCACTTGTATGACAATAAAACAAACAGCTTTATTCGAAGCTTTGTGTCAACAGAACTCACAGAACTGAAGCTGGGTCACCGATTTTTAATGCACAGTAATATTATTAACACATCTCTATTTGTGAGCAATGCTAGGATGATTCTTCTGTCAGTGCTCATACAGTTTGCAGAAAAAAAACCCAGAAGAGCAGTACTGTTGCCTCTACTACAGGTGGCCAACCCACTCACAGTGAAATTAAATGCCTTGCCCATAGTCACAGGGGAAATTTGGGGTTAAACAGCACTCTGAATATAAGTTCAGCTGATCCTGATTTCTAAGTACTATCATCGCATTGTTTGTAAATAAATTTTCAGACATCTGGGAATTTCTTGTTTTAGTAAATTTGTAATCATATATTGGACACCTAAAACACACCCGAGTTTTCAGGCAGGAAGGAGATCCTTGAAGTAAGGAAATACAATATAAATGAGGAGGACAGGAGGAAAGCGGCAAGGAGGGAGAAAAGAGGAAACAAAACACTAAAAAAACTGAACCTAAGTCCATGTATTTCAGGACTTGGTCAACTGTTGTCTGTATCTTGCTATTTACAAGTGGTTACATATTGAAATGCAGTGGAGTGAACAGAAACAAGAGAACACTGCTGTTCACAGATAAAGAGCTCTCCATTTCTGTCAGACAGCCAGATAAAAATCTACCTAGAACAGGACAAGACTGACAAGAACTTAAGAAATGTGCAGTTAGATAAGGTACAGATCCAGCTGCTAGAAAACTGTGGATTGTTTGCAGGTAACTGGACAAGGTAAATATTCCCTGCCCACCCCTAAAAATCGAAGAACAGCAAATTTGGTTTAGGAAATCACAGAATACTTGCATAGTCTTTTATATTGAAAATGGAGGATCTGTCTGTAACGTGGATTGTAACCAACATGGTTTCAAGTTCTTACCAGCTCGGGTTTTTTCCAGATATGTTCTCTTTAGTGTTTTTCACGCCACAATAAGCTTTTTATGCAATACCCTTGTGTGGAGGGAATCTCAGCAGAACACTGCTACAGGATACAAACACACAGGAAAAGCAAAGTGCGCTCCCTTAATCCCCTTTGCAAATTGCACTTCATTTGAAAAGCAGAAAAGATGCTATGATAGCTCTGGTTTTGCAAAGAAGCAGGGGAGGGACCTCCAGCATTTCTGGAGATTGTTCTTAAAAAGAGTACTTAAAGTCCACGGATATATTTTGAATTTTTTCAGTCCATCTCTATCTTCACTGTCAATGGCAAGGCTGCATTACAAACTCAACCTTCAACTATATTTCAGTGCCTTTTTCCAAACACTTCTTACTGCAACTCAAAGATGCATTTCCTTTGAAGGATCATTTGAAGTACATGGTGTAAAAACTGCTAAATATTTAAGTGACTTAAGAGCTTGTTTTCAAAATTATTTAAGTGCTTAGGTGCTTTCAGCCTGTCGAAAGGAATGTCATTTTGGCAGTGGTGTCTTTGATATGAAAACACGCAAGCGTGACAGTCATTTTCCCTTCGGAAGATCCAGGGCAAAATGAACACCCCAAACGGCTACACAGTTAACACTGGGATTGAATAGCATGGATTTGGAAGGGACCTTTCTAGAAGCCTGATGAGGTGCCCTTGTGTTAGTCACTGCAGAAAGTCTTGGAACGTGAAAGTCAAGTTACCTTCCCACAAGGGGCTGAAAGCATTACAGAACCATCCAGCAAAAGACTTTCTAGTAACCTTCCTTATAGCAGGAGAGATCCTGATTTCTCAGCTGTAACAACCCACACTCTTGCACTTCACAGAGTCAGCAAGACTTTCTCCACTGCACTAAAATATTTCACATTCCAGCAGTCTTCCCTATTTCACCTCCAAGTGGGATGAAAAAAAAATCTGTGAAACTGGGTAGGGGAAAAAAAAACTCCAAAACACAAAACCACACACTCCCCAGAAAACCCAAGCCAACCAATCAAACAAACCAACCAACCAACCACACAGGATGGGAAAGAATTCAAACCTTCTCTCCAAAACAGCCACGGGATGACAATCAAAGGGAGAGGTGTTTCACTGCATATAATAAAACATGCATCAGGTCACAGAAAATGAATAAAAAGGACCTTGCTGAAAGTCTCCTCCCCTTTCTCACAAAGTTGCCTATTGCAGTCACACACTGCAGCCCTCTGCAGGGCTCAGATAAATGTCTAGATGACCTTAGAAAATAAATGCTAATTAGTAATGCAGATTTTAAGAAGCGGCAGAGATGGATAACAGCAGTAACTCAAAAAAATAATCTAGTGGGCTCAGAGGCAATCACTGAAATTTGCTGACATGGACAAAAAGATTTCTCAAAGAGTTAAATGATGTAATACACAGAATTATCTGGAAAGACACCACAAACACTGTTATGAAAGTTATGAAAAGAGGAAGAAAGTCCTCTGGGAGGCCAGCAGTACCATTTTGCCCTTTGTCTAATTATCTTCAACAAACATCTTCCTACAAAGAGGTTTGAAATTTTGCAGAAAGCCCATGAATTAGTTACCTCAACCTCTTAATTATCACGGGACTACTCACATGCAGGTTTTCATGTGACTGTACCCTTTGTGCATTGTGAGTGGACAGTATATTTCACTTCCATGAATTCCCATGTCATTTTAGCATCAACCTACACTTCCTGTAAGTCCTGTCAATTCACACACATCCATATACATCTGGTATTAACTGTTCAGACACTTCTTAGCCTGCATACGCACAGTACCTACTCAAACAATCTGAGAACCTCTATTTTAACTCACAAGGTTGTGAGATACATTGTGTAGAAACACGCACTAATTCAACCAAGTTTTAAGTGCTCTGAGCTTTTAGCCTATTTTACCTTGTTAACTTACATCAAGCCAACTTCAATTTCCTTCAATATTTACCATTCTGGTTAGATTGTGTATCTGGCCAGCTACTGACAATGGCAACTTGAAGTGGCCACAAAACTTGAGCGTTGTTCCAAAGTCACGTTTCCACTGATGTGAAAAACTCTTTTTTTGTAGTATTTAGTGGGGAAGAAGTAATAAAGAAAGAATATTTAGAAATTTTTTTTTTTAAAAAATTACACCCTTTAAGACTGCCTTTGAGTATGTTGCCTAGCACGTTGGTGTAGTGCCTCTGTTAACTTAGTTGTTCACATCTATTAAATCATGTTCGGTGCAAGTCCTTTGGATTGCATCCAAAATTCATTACATTCACAAGACTTTGATAAAGCCTTTACAATGCACCAGGTTTATCTGGCTACATAATTTGTGCACACAGCCAGCAGCTTGAACTGCAGCTGTTGACACCTACCACCAGAGTTTTAATCTCTTCCAATGTTCAGTAACTCCATTAAAACATACACTTGTCTCTGGAAGGTGCATAACAAATCAAGCACTAGATCTGATGAAAAGTTCTGATGCTTACATGGAGCAGGCCTTTTATTAAAACAGAAATTGCAGGTTACCCCACCTAACCCTGAAGGTGCCTTTCTGTTTCATTTTAAACGCTTTGAAAGCTTCCAAGTTCTCCTTCTGGGTGTGTCCAGAACAACTGCAGTCCAAGAGAGCTCAGCGCCTGTCTCCAATCTAAGCTTGATTGAGCTCCAGAAGTTTTCGTTCCTTTGCCTAAAACACACACGTGGTCCAGTAACTGTCCTCCAGGATATACACAGAGCGATGATCAAGCCTCTCACATTCACAAACGCAACTCATTTTTTTGTAGCCTGTGGAATCATCTCCTTTGGCACCCCGGGCGGTGACTCACCTGGGACAGGGCCCTGACTCACCCTTCCCTGGGGCCTCACCTCACCCCCGGCTGATCTGGGCCAAGGTGCCACCACCTCTGCACAGCTCTGCTCCCACACAAGGAGCCAGAGGCGCCAAATAAAACAATAATTGTGAAGTTCAGGCCATCCTGGGGCAGTCTTGAAATTTTGGTCCCATTCCTAGGGCTTAACTCAGCAAACGTTCAGTGCTAAAACCGTGTTGCCTGATTATCTAGCATCCAATTCTCTAACATTTCATTGTCCTCTGAGAATCTAGGAGACAAAGTTGGTGAGATGCAACCGTGATCATACACCCGATTTCCCAAAATATCCATTCACAAAATGCAAATTTTGGCTTTTAAAAATATTGCTGTGCTGGAGGGTGCCACAATTCACACAACTCTGCTTCGGTCCTTGTTGAAGAACACAAAACTTAATTCAGGATCCAACAACGGTTGTGACACTAATCTTGTAAGTAAAGGGCAGAACCAAGAACTGCTTCATGAGCTGCAGTCATACAATGTATGACTACTAGGATTTGTTTCTTTAATTTCTCTTCATCTTTGTTCACAACACTGGTTATATATTTGGTGAATGTGCACTAGCAATAAATATAAAAGTGAAAGTATTAGAATAATGAGTCTGATCTAACACTAAAGACCTCTTTAATAATTAGCTTAAATATGGATTTAACACCATAGTAATAGGTTTGATAATTAAATATATTGTTGTAGTATGAATAATGACATGTAGTTAGCTTGTTGACATCCAGTTCAATTGCAGAGAAGGCGTGCTGGAGCAGCAGTGTTTAATTGACTGGTAATTCTGATATGATTTACAATTACCAAATCCTGAAAGCATAATTTATGTGAAGATCAGAATTATCAAACATTAAAAAAAAGTCCAGCAAACACAAAATCAAATTGAATTCAGTTTTTCTGACATTCATTGTTCTTTTTTTACTCCTTTGAAATAACAACCCAGAAGAATGATACTTTCTCAAGATTCAGACAGCACCAAAATCACCAGTTTTACTCTGATGTTGTCCCCTCTTTCACCTTTTGAAAGTATTGGCTAATTCTCGCAAAAGCTTAACTGCATTTGAAGTTCCCAGGCAGAGGACAATTATGTAAAAGATAAAACTAATCACCAAAATGAGATCATACAACTCTCCAGAGTCACTGAGAGATTGTGGGGATGTAACTGTGTGGAAACGATTGCAAACCTATCTTAAGTTCATCTCAAGATTTCAAAGTGATAGGCTGTGCAATCTTGGCCAAATCCCTGGCATTAGCTTTAAAGCTGTGCTTAGCAACTATAGTCTTTACAAGAAGGATTTCTTCTGATGACAGTGTAGATGGACAACCTCATTTCTAACTGAACAGTGTTTTGTCAAGAAATCACAACTCCAAGTGCATCCTTCAGTTCTATATTGTCTTCTACAGAAATCAATTTAGAAACATCATTAAGCTCCAAATTAGGGACCTGTAGAGCTTCATGAGGTCATTGACTCTTCCCTGAATTTACTATGTTATTTTCTAAGGACTAAGCCTAAAGTCAGGGTAATGTTTTCCACCATTTTCTATGGAGTTGTAAAGCCAGATACTGTATTTTACTGAGAAGTTCCCTCAACTCTTCAAAAGCCTTTGTAGGCAAATAAAAGGAAACTAGAGAACACCTTCAACGAACAGAGGATAGACCAGCTGGTTACAGTATGTATTTAGTATTCTATTTTATGCAAGTTTTTACTGCTCAGGGGATGGATACAAAATATGCACTTGTGTACCTGGAGCAGCTTCAGCATTTGAAAGCCATGAAAAGTGCTGCTTATCACAGCTCTACATATTGGAAACCATGACCTCTTCTAACAAGACACATTCCAAATATTTCAGTATTCTTTTTCCTTGTAAGAACATTTTTTCTACAATCCCAGTCTTCCACAGCAAGGATGTAGAAGATACTGCACATGTAAAAGGGAGGGAGAAATGACACATTAAAGGTCTTTTTCATTAAACAACCTTTCCATAATCCTGATCAACATTAATCTGATTATTGGTATGGAAAAATACAAATAAAAGAATGTTTAAGAGCCTAAAAAGCCAAGTGGAAATACCCGACATCTCTATAAGCACAGAATATAGGTGAATCCTTCACTGTTACGCCAAGCAAGAGAAACAAACTTGTGTGAACTCTGCTACTATTAAACAACTACAGTCTTGCCTACAAAATGACCAGTAATAGCACTAATTTGTTTTTAACAAGTTACTGTTTTAAGCACTTTTCTACCAAGTGTAAGTAGCTAGAGTGGTGGTTTAGATTTGGTTCATCCACTGCTTCCAGACCCACTTCAATAGGTGGAAACTCAGGTTTTCTGAGTGAGGCATTCCAAAGTGTCTGCTGTGACCGGGAGTTCGAATGCCCTGGGTGGAAACACTTCATTGAGAGAAGGGTTATGGATGAAATGTCACCCTGCAAGAATGTTTAGTAAAAAAGTCTTAACAATATTGATACTGCAATGCATATAACTGCATCTCAGAACAACCAGGAATAACAGAAATGTCCCAGAGCCTCTTTTAGCCATGCTAATTTCTTTACCTGTAAATATGTCCAAGAAAACGAGCTTTTCTTATATACTTCTGTCATGATAAATTTCTGTCTGCAGAGCACAAAATGCCTCTCTGAAATCAAAGAAAAGCTTCTAACTTTCAACCTGTCTTTGTGCCTTCAAAGCTCAGGCTCCCAACAGCATTTAACTGGAGCTCACACCAAGAGGCAGATGGTGGCTCTGAAGAACTACAGTCTTTTGCATGAAAACTGAGGACCCACCAGCCTCACTCAGGGAGTTATAACACACCCTGTTTGGAAAGGTCAGAGAAAACAAATATTTCAGCAGAGCTAATTGAAGGCACATGTCCGAGGAAAGTAAAACACTACATATTTCAGCAGTATAATCAGCTATTTCTCAGTAATGCAGATGGGAGACACCCCTCTCATTATGTAAAAATCACGTATATTACATAATTTTTGTGAAGTTAGGAGATACCTTCTTTTTTGCAAAGAGGAAACACGATTTTTTAGCTGTCTGTTTCATGAGAATGTCTGTCTGGCAGAACACAAGTCTCTTTTTTTTCATTTTTTTTAAAACTGCTTACCATGAGAATTAATTTTCCCACTGTTCAATAGACATTGTAAATACCTGCCTAAGCATCAATATCCTCCACACAGTAAAAAAAGGAACAAAATACAGGAGGCTCTGCTTCAGAGAATAATTTTTTTGGACTGAGTATTAGGCAACATTCAACAGCATCCATAGGTGAAGATCAAGTGATCCTGTTGATAATGCACCCTTTGAAAGACATATTTCATTTACTGGTAAACAGATGTGTGTGTCATTAGCCTGCTGCACAGCACCACCACAAATAGCAAAGCTCAGGTGAAACTGCCCTTTCTCTAAATTAGAGCTGACAGTATGGACAGGACAGTATAAAGAGCCAGCAACTGCTCTGTGAACCCACAGAAACATTCCCAACAATAAAAATCTTGGACTTCACAGCTGTGATTTTCTAAGGTAGAAATTAAACAGCAGAATGCTTAAATCCCCACAGTCCTTACATAAAAAATTATGAAATAAACTCAGTGTCCCTGTCAAGCACCTGAACACATGCAATCTCAAAATATCAGCTTCACAAAGTCTCTTCTGTAATGTTTGCCTTGAGGTGCCAGTGTCAGCACACAACAGGGAGGACAGTCCATGATGGAGACTCAAAATCTTCACTTGCTTATTGAGAAATAAAATATTTTCCTTGGAGTATCAATGGGAATCATCTCCCTGCCTAAGTAATACCTCCAAATAACAATGCTTTCTGGGAATACTCACACATTATCCAGAGCAGACAGGATAAAGTTGTATCTGTACAGGCACACTCCAAAAGTCAAACCAAGCCCCTTCTCAAACTTGGTAGCCAAGCTCTAATGGAAGCCTTCTCAGTCCTTGGAAGAGATCACTGCAGATCTTCCAGTCACCAGAGAGAACAAGACTTGCAAATATTGACTAAATAGTTCTCCTCTGGGTAGCTCTTCCTACACACTGGTGTCAGAGATGCTTCATTTTCTAAACTCAAACCCTCCTAACTGGAACGCATATCTATAAATACAACACAGGCATCTATTGAAATTAGCATTAAGATCCTTGGGGGATTCAATTTCAACCTTCAGCTACAGCGACTCCAAGGGCTTCTGTAGAATTATTCTTCGTGTATTGAACTATAAATGGGATAAAAATAATTTCTGGGGAACTTCAGAGATTCCTCTGCCTGTTTTGTAGCTCTCTGCTTTGGGTTAGGCATTCTAAAGGAAGGCTGCCTTTCCCTCAAGACCTGAACAGGACCTTGACACAGAAGAACAATTGGGGGAGGGAGAAAGCAACCCTATTTGTTAGTACAGGTAAAAGCAAGGCAATTCAGTGCCAGTTTATTGGTCTATCTACTTTCAAACAAAATACATTTTATAAATGGACATGCCAGTCACGAACAGTCAAGTGTCTGTTTCTCTTGAGTTCTGACAGCAAAGGAAGATTTGGTAGTTCAAATCCCACAGTGATTCAGTGCAGTGCTGCTCTGCAGACACTGGCTCCTGTACCTTCTCTAATGGAGATTATTGTGGGCACACATCCCAAAATAACTCATCAAATCTTTCTCCACACAAGCGTTCAAGGACAAGTGTTCTAACACACATTTCAATACTGCCATAGCTGGAAGGGAAAACACCCCAACTGTCTACTGACACACAGCTTGCCCTCACAAACATCCAAAAAAGTGACCAGGGCTTTCGTAATAGACACTAAACATGCTGAAAGTCCTCTTCCCTTCAGTCCTCTCCTGCAGGCAGCAAACTGCTGCATTTTGGCAAAAAGAGGAGATTTCTTTTTTTCCATCATGCAATTCTCCCATGGATTGACTGGGCTTTACTTAAATCAGAGCGACTGCTCAGGTATTGGTGCAAGCCAATTGTCATGGAAGAGCTGGGCAATGACTGGAAGGTGCTGTACTGTCCTGGGGCAGGGAGGGGCAGAGCTGCACCGTCTGCCTAAGAGTTCACAGATTTCATCAACAGCAGAGAGAATTTGGGCACTGAAGACTTGCTAAATAGTTGCAACACGAGAGCAACACAAGGCTTCATTGGCTGGTGGCCAGCTGCAAGGATGTAGAACTTCTCAGGTACTCCTGTGGGAGTATCTTTTAGGGACCACCAAAAAATAAGGGATGTATGTCCGAAACAAATAGTGCTGAGATACCACAGCATTCAGAAAAATCCAGAATGTGCTTTTCCTGAGTAAAACATAACAAATTAACTGCTCACATCTGCTCTGAGGGAAAATTCATATACCTAATAGCAGACTTGGGTGCTTCATTTTTAAGAGGCAGTTCAGAAAACAACTGCTAGGTCACAGACAGAAAACCAGCTTACCCTGTAGCTTAAGCATCTCACACTGTGGATTTCAGAGTCTGGGCTCCTGAAACATCTTGAAATGGACTAGTTATGAAAGACTGTTCAAATTACTCTGTTATTAAATAATACTACAAGAATTATGAGATTCTAATTTATTTCTCATTAAAATTCTCTCTGATGTGAGGCTCTCCACGTGATGGTACAGAAATGCAACAATGGAATTTCAAGATTTATTGTTTTCTTTTATGTTCCTACATAATGATGAATAATAGGTCTAACGAGAGGTCTTGCAAGGGCACTGTGAAATTAAGTATTTTTTTTCATTAATTTTGAAACAGAATACCAGGGGACTTAAACCCAACATGAAAAGATTAACTATCACTGGATCTCTGGAAGGGTGGTAGTAAGTTGTCTTGCACATCTTTTGTAAATATTAAGTTCTGCATGCAAATAAATAGAGGATAACTCAGAGAACATCCCAAAGAACTGTTTCATGGAGTTCTATTTAGCTTTCATCCACAATAAAATTTAGATGAGGGCAACAGCACAACAACACAGACATTTAATATGTTTATTCACTGGGTTTGATATATATAGATTCTTACAAATCTTCCAAAACTGAACTGGCAACCAAGATAGCAGCATCAGATGCCAAGTGTGCTGCTAAACTTTTACCACTTAAAGGGGTACATTTGCAGAGGTGCATCTCTTCTCTCTGAGAAGAAGATGTCAATGGGAATAAAAGGGGAAATGCTGGTACTCAGCTTTGTTAGTAAGGATGACAAACAACACTATCACTGTGTCTTTTCAAGAAAGAAAAATTAAGATTCAGCATGACTAGTGACAGCAGAAGAAATGTCAAAACCCTACATTCAGAAACAATCTACATTCTCAATTCTACCCCGAGACTGATGCCACTGAATGTAATTTTCCTGAAGTCCTTATTTGGTGGAGGTTTCAGAAATCCCCCAGTGCTTGTATGAATCATAACTCCATGTGGTGAATCCTTCAGCCTCCTGCATTTTAAAACCGAACTGCAAGACCCTTTAAGGGCAGGGTGTGGGAACTGTTTATTCTTATCCTGTCAGCTTGAAAGGGATTTTAGACATCCTACCAATCTTGTCTTGCTGCTATGCCTCATGTGCTCTGGTGGTCTAGATGACAGTTAGTATTTCAGTCCATTTAATGTAAACTGCATAAACTGTTACACTCCTACAGGAGATATCAGTCTTTGACAGAAAAACATCAAGATAACCATACATTCAAGGAATCTCAGGCCATCAATCACCAAGCAGCAGAGCTGAAACATCTCATCTGCTGCAGATTAAAATCTCCCTATTAGGAAATATACAGTTGGGCAGATGCCATCCAGTGGCGTGTGAAGAACGAGTCTGTGGTTGACAGATAAAAGATACAAACCTTCAGGAATCACCACCAGCCCCTGTCATCCTTGATAATAGAATTATGCAAAAAACCAAACTGAGGAGTCAGGAAGACTCCTTTTCAACTTCCAATCATCCTTGCCAGATCAGGTTCTAGTCTTGAGTTTTTCTCAGCCTGTAAGTAAATTCACTACTGCTTTCAAGAGAGGTTTGCCTGACAGTGGGAATAAGACATGACCGTGTAATCTGACTTTGAAAGAACTGAATCGACTTTGCTACTTGAAAAGTCATTCACTGGAACTGATGTACACAAGTACCCACTCCCATATCTGCCAAAGCCAGAAGGGTTGAAGAGAAAAACCACTCAGAAATGCCATACTTCTCTATAATTCCTGCACGGGCTTGCAAAGAAAGGTAGGTTAATGGAAATCCCTTTTAAGGAAAGAGTGGAAACCAGCAGTACAGTCAGTCACAGCCCAGTAAAGAGGTGCCTGTATCCTGCCTCCCCATTTAGCCACACACTACTTTATTCTGAATAAGGTTGCCACAACATTCTTGCAATACAGCAAAATTATTAAATTTAGTTCTGTGGGACCCCCTGCACCTCCCAGCTCAACTCGGATTAGGAGGATACCAGGAGCAGGAAAGTGCGACTGCCATGTCCCAGGTCTACCTGCTGACAGCACACACAGCCTCTTGGCTGTATCTAAAACCTCTGATGATGTCAGATTAAGCTATTATTTTCTGCCTATATATAACAAATGTTTTAACACATAAGCATCTTTGCTCACTGTCTCTGTTGATCAGATGTAGCTTAGAAACTGTAATTAGTAGTGGTAGTTTCAGAGTTGGCAGCCCTGCAAGTCACAAGGCAACCCACTCTCACCTTTCACTCTTCTGACCACAATAAAAGCCAAATCTAATTCGGTTTACCAAAGTTATCTACAGTCCAGAAACCTCCCACGGCTGGGACTCAAGCAAAGTGAATTGCATCGGGCAACAAGAAATCAAAGGTCATCTCTTGGCAGTGGAGCCTGAACTTATTTGTGCCTGAGGGCAGGTTATTACAGCACAGTGACCTTCACCTGACATCACTTAATGCTCCAGGCAAAATGTCCCTGCGTCTACAGACCGAAAAATGGGGACTGAGGATGTGAATGCGAGACTTCTTGAATCTGCAAGCCAGGAACAGCTTTTTACAAAATGCTGACAAAGAGCAGCTGCTCCAACACTCTGGACTTCAGCTGCTGCTTTAAACAGTCCCAATGCCAAAGGTGATCGAGCGATCTTTAAAAAGAAGTGACCAATTTTTGTATGTTGGTTCTGTTTTTGTTAAACATGAGTCTACTGCTGTTGTTCACACTGCTTAGTCAGAGAAGTCTTATAGAGGGACTTGTAATCTTCTACTTGAGTACTCGCCGTAGGAGATAGGTGAAGATTTGCTGAAAGGAATGCAACTCGAATGTAATCCCTCTTTGGGCACTGCTTCACACTGTGCTTTCTGGTTAAACATAATATCTGTACGGGCTGAGTAAACAGCAATTTTGAAAAGCCCAGAGTTTTGAAAAGCCCTTCTAACATGACTTTAAGAAAACAGCAAAACAAAAAGCAGAAACAAACCCCACCGTCCTTAACCCTCCAATTCCAGTAAGATACATTTGGAAACAGTTTCTCCCCCTCTTCAATTTCAAAGCAGGAGAAACAATCACAGTTAAATCACAAGCAGTGTGGTTCAAGTCAGTTCAGAACATGAGAGTTTCTGTTCAATTTTAACAGTATGAAAGCAGCAAGGGCATTTCAGCCCTTTCCTGCCCTCACGATTCAAAACTGCACAAGGATTTTTGTCTTGTCTAAAACAACTGTTCATTATTATTACGTAAATCTCAGAAACTATGACTCTGCATTTAGCCCTGGTGTGATGGATTTGGCCAGCAACAAACACAGGCAGAAGCCACAGCTTTATGAAAACAGATGAATTACAGCAGCATTGCCAGTGCCTAAGTAATAAATCTGAACCTGATCCAGCAAAATTGTAAACATTCCTATGGGAAGCAACAAAAGTACTCCAGTCACCTCAGTGGGAGCAAATCCCTGGACTGGGGGGGAGGAAAGAAAGAAATAAATTTAAAAAGAGACAGACCTTTTCGCATCCAATACATATTAACAAGCACAAGCAAGGTGTGAAGAAGTAAAGGAATATAAGAAATTACATTTTTAATCGCTTCTTATCACTACAAAAAGATCAAAACTGACATCCTGCCTTAACCCCTGTGTTTCAACACATGAACAGTATTTCCTGGGCCATCCAAGCTGAACAATACTAACAGTTAATGGTTAACACACAATTTTAAGTCCTTATTCTTGTGCTGGTTTAGTGAAGTGCTTAAATTCCACATACAGACCCTGAAAATCTGCAAGGAAGCTTCCCCACTATTTCATACTCACTTCCCCATGAATGCAGCTCCATGGATCTACAAGTAAATGAGACAGAGCTTTCATTTCTGCCAGATTAAGTAATTGCATCCATTCCATGTAATTTATCACCCTTTTGGGCAGTTTGTGTCATGGGATGTCATTTTATTGCAGTTATGCAGGGTGGGATTGGACAGGCTCTTGCTTCTCTTTGCCAATCTGATAAGCAAAAATATTTCTTCCTTTTACTTTCGTAGAAACTACATGTTTTAGATAAAAATAACCCAACAAAAATGCAAGTATAATATACAACCAACTAACAGTCTGATGTTACTGAGTCAGGACTACATCACCTTTCCTGCAGGAAAAAAAAATCCAGGACACCTGAAAACCTTCCAAGTCAACATTTACTCTCAGATTAGTGTCAATAGTTTTGCTGAATTTGCCATTTAGAGATAGGTTTGTCCTTCCATGCACTTCTCTCCAGCTAATCCAAACAGAGTATCAGGGGAATCCACTTGATTCGGGATTGCAGATTTTAGTCATAGGATACTGAAGTATCCAAGTGACGTTTTGCTCCTGGGGGAGCAGTATCCATGCTCACAGATATCCAAGTGCTGATCCAGCAAGGCCAACCACAACAGATGTTTTTCACCAAGAAGCAAGTTCCATAGAGAAGGGCTTTTAAAAAAGGGCTTCTTTATCCATCCTTTCCCCAAAACAAGAGCAAAGAAAACAAATTCCAACTCGGATATCATGACTCACATAGAAGGCAACATGCAGGAAACCACAGTACTCCTATCAGCATTACAGACAGCACTCTCAGGCTCACAGCAAACATTTCACTTTGGGCAGCCTTCTCCTGTTCTCTTACCTCCCCAGGCCATGCAGCCACAAAGCACAGACCCTGCCACACCTCTTGGGCAGGCAAGGTCCAAGGTGTCACATCAGCCCTGCTCCTGCATCCACAGAGACAAACTCCGACCTGCTCACTACCAAGTTCCTCTGCTAAACGTCATTCCAGTACAAGAAGAGATCAATACAACCCAAAGATAAAAGTTAGAATCAGAACTTCTCTTGTCACAAGTCACCCCCTGAAGAACAAAATGGGACCATTTTATTTATTGTAGTATTTTAATGACCTGAGTTTAGGAAAAAAGCACAAGTAAGAAAAGTGAAGTCAATAAAAATACAGTTTAAAGAAGGGTAGTTTTCTGAAGAACTGTGTTTCTCTCTACGCTCATTCACATATGGTTCTACACAACTTGTGAGCTTATAGCAGTCCTCAAGGAAGGAGAATAAAGGATCACAGTTATGAATAGCTCCTCTGCAAAGGGCTGAATTTTATCTATCAAGTCCTGTAATTTAAACATCTTTTTTTTTGGTACCCACAGAGTTTTCCAAAGGCTCCAGCTCCATGAAGCAACTATATAACCCCTGTTAAAAGAACAAGTTCCTAACTCTTGTTCTATCAAAGCAAACACTGTGAATCCATGGCTGAAACCAGTGTTCATGCTTTGCAATGGCAAAAGCACATCACATGGGAGTGCCCTGATCCCAAAGACACTGAAGTTACTGATAACCATTTCCTTGACTTTACTGGCTCTTAGATCAGAGCTTTAAATAAAACAGACAGTGGCTCACACACTTACTGAGAAAAGAACCTACAGAACCAGTGGGAAAAAAGTAATTTTTTTAAATAAATTTTTCCATACAAGGAGCATGGAATCTTCCTGCGAAGGGAAATTCCAAAACCAGGACCAAAATAAATACTGAAGTGGGATGCCAAGTAGCAGCAGCATAGGACTGATGTGAAATAGCCAACAAGCAAGACCTTAAGCTGTGATTTGAAGAGGTACATACTACATTATCTGGGTTTGTTCATGTACAATCAATATTTTTACATCAATGACTTTTTTTTGTTGTTGGTTTTCAGCATAAAGCACCTTGCCTGCAAACTGTCTTCAGGAAATTTAGCAGTTGACCAACATCCTGTAATTATCATACCTTGTTCAGAGATAAAGGAACAAGTTCAGAGATAAAGCAAGGCGCCAACAGCCTTGATCAGCAGCACAGAGCAGGCCAATGGGAGTGCTGAAAACAGAAGCCCACATTCCAGCAACTCCCACAAATATCCCCCAACCAGCCCATGAGGCCACTTGCTCTCCCAGGGACTGCAAAGAGATCGTATCAACACTGGCATATTTCGAGTGCAAGAACAGTTCCTGTGGAGAAGCCCCACATTTAACACTTGGTACCACCATTTCAAGAATATGTAACAGATGTCTGTGGATGGCGTTGACAAGCGCTGACTGTTTAACAGCAACCAAAATTGTGAACACTGACCCATCTCTGGGAATGCCATAACCCTGCAGGGAGAAGCTGCACAAAGCTGATGTGTGACATGACACTCACAAGTCCCCAAGAGAAAAATGGGTGGGACAGAACATTCCAGGAGGAGATAACCGAGTTGTTGTAAATTACAGAATTTGAATCTGTTATTGTCAACTAACACAAAGAACAAAAATTAGCAAAAAAATAATCAGGTAACAGTGAAGCACATGGTTTCAGCTCTACTCCCTTCATATAGAGTAAGACATGAGGCAAAGTCAGTGCCCATCAGATCACTCTGTTGATCAATCTCTTTTATTTATATCTGCTTAGCATCCCCCTAATTAATCTTCTAAATGAAGTACCAAATCATGCATTCTCCCTAAAAACCTAATACACATCATCTAGTGTAATGTAGTGTAATCCTGAAAAAAAAAGAAGTTATTCAGATGCAAAACACTCTTACTTCACCTACTACACATTAACAATGCAACCATATCCATTGATCACATATTTCAACCACGTATATTCATAACTGAGCTACCGTTACTTACCCAAGTCACCCTCCAAACTACATTTATACCAGGGAAAGCTGCTTTCTGAAAACAAAAGAACTAATAACTGAACTGTATTTGTGCCCACTCAAGGGAACAAGATTTGTCACAGAATTCTCCAGATAGCACCACAAGCACTGGAAGCATTTCATAATTAAAAGCTCTCTGCCTATCAACAGTGGTAGAAGTGCTACTATCAAGGTCCAAACTCTTTAAGAAGCTGGTCTGACACAGTAAGTTTTCTGCTTTTACTTTTTTCCTACTTGCAAAAAAACAACAACCTCCCAAACCTGAAGCCTGTTATGATAACACAACACTCCAGGGGACACAGCTAAAATTGCTTATGCATGGTTGACTTTGGAGTTCCCTGGTTTTTTAAGTGCTTAACCGTCAAACCTTCCTTTTCTCAAACAGAACAACTCAAAGCCCACAGTGGTGCCTACACTGACTGCACTTCACTGTGAATAATAAACCAGAGTTTCAAAGTAAAAAAACCAATCCGAAGTATCACTACTAAGTGTGTGCCCAGCACTTCAGCTCCTTCCTCAGTGCAACTGTCACTGCGAACAGGCTGAATATCACACAGCTGATGTCACATCACAGAGAACTGAGACCACAATGTAGAAAACCTTTTATGTTGCCACTGTCTGCATAGAATCACACACTGAGGCCAATCCGAGTCTTGAAGATGATTATGTTCATTTTTGGTTTGTTTGCAGCCTTTGTTTAATGCATGTTTGCCTAGCACAGTTACTCAGTTTGTTCTACAGCAAAAGCAAAGGTTTTGTACTGAGATCACAAAACTCATCACTGACTAGAAGCAACATAGTTCACCTTCTGTAATTATATCTGCTGGAGTTCTGAATGAACCTGCTGCATGAAGTGCGAAAAGACAAAAATCCTCACCATGTAACACCTCCAAGTGTTTCTAAGAGTTAGTTGGGAATCAGAAGTTGCTCCTTCAATTGCAAAGGAGTTGTTTCAGATTAAACTTATCATCAGCAAGACCGGGATTAGCCCTGCTCCTAAATAAAACCTGACAAGTTACATTCAGGGCACAGTTAGGACAATACCTATAACTCACTCTGAAGGGCTGTCTGGTACAACCCACACCAGCTGACCTCTTTTTTCTAATTTGGCTAAAAATTCTCAATTCACAACACCTTTCTCCTTGAAAGCCAGTCTCTCCTCGTAGTCTACTACTACATACCCTGCAAGTGGAATTCCCTGGTGATGGCAAAGCAAGCATAGAGAATTACAGGTATCTAATGAATTTCAGCAGTATCAAGTTTCATTTTAAACCCCTGATGATACTGAACGGGTGGAAATCACATCAACCAGTAGGTAACTGCTAACTTTACATCATAAAGAAGTTTGAATTGGCAAACTACAGCTTGGTGGTTCAACTTGGTAAGAGTGAATTGGCAGTTCTACAAACAGGACTTAACTCAGGCAGATTTGGGCTATTTGCAGTTCTTGCTCTTGCCAGAGAAGACAGGAAAAACATACACAGCAGAATGACAGAATATTAAGACCCCCTAAGGCATTATACCATTGTATTGAGCTACTAACAACTAATGACTTAAGACAGTGGTTTCTGATTAAAAAATTAAGCCACACTGATTCAATAACAGGTGACCACACAGTGAGTTACAAATATTTCTATTACTTTTGTTGGCTATCATGTCATTGATGCCCCAACTTATCTGTCATCTCTGCCAGCAAACATCATCATGCACTTATGTAACCCACATTGTACTGAAATCTTGAATATAGCTCAGTTTGCTGACCCTTTGATTAAATAAATATAAAATAATACAGTAAAGGGAGATGACGCTGGCAAGAGATATGGAAGAAATTCTATACAAGAGAAGTGTCTAAAAACCTAAGAATTCTTTACCTTGAAATTAAGGAGATAGACCTATAATGAAAGAACACAGTTCTGAAATAGCACAGAGATAGTGGGCAGAGAACAAGCACAATATACTTTATAAGAACCAAAGAGTATCAGTCAGTAAAAAGAAGCAAAGGGAAATAGTTTTCTCCCATATTAACCAGTGGAACTCACTGCTGACAGACTTTCTAAACCGTTCGTACTTCTAGAATCTGGAAAAAAATCACTTGGATGAATTAATAGCAAGTACGTCAAGGGCTATAAAACACACAGGTGTGGACACACCGACATCAGTTGCAGAAACGTAAACGATAGCAGGAGAAGAAGAGGTATTTCAAGATTACTCTCCGCTATAGTACATACTCCTGACAACCGAGCCCAAACAGCTCGAGTGTTGCTGGAATCCAAAGCGCAGGAGAGATGGTAACAAAACCAGGAGCAGGAAAGCGTGAAAGAGAGATCCCGAACGCCAACCACGGTTCATGCTCTGCGCGCTGTGCTCAGACAGACCGAACGATCTGGCCCAAAGCAAGAACAATTGCGACACGCATTCTTCGCGAGGAAAGTTAGTCCCTTCTCCCCCTCTCTCGCACAAGCTGCTGGATTCGGCTCAGACTACGTGCGGCCACGGCTTCTGGTGGGACACCGCGGCAAAGCGAAGCAGCTCCTCGCAGAGCCCCAGGACGCAGCTCCTGGGAGCCGAGCGTGCGAGGGGAGCAGCTTCGAAATGGCCACTGGCGGAGCCCAGACACGCGGCGCAGGAGCCCCGCGGGGCAGCCCGGACCGCGCCCCCGCCGCCCGGGGCAGCCCCAGCGCCCCGCGGCCCCTCAGCGCGGCCCCGCCGCCCCCAGCGCCGCCCCCGCCCGGCGCCCACCGCCCACCTGGCGCGGGGCTGCCCGCCCGGCCTCTCCTCACCGCTCCGTGCCCGACGAGGCGCTCTCGGGGAGGGAGGGAGGGAGGTCGGGCGGGAGGGCTGAGACCCCTGCGCGGCCCCCGGCGCATGGGAGGCGGCTCGCCCTGGGCCGGGAATGCCGGAGCCCCGCCGGAGCCGAGCAGGTTCCCGGCGGCTCCGGGGCTCGGGCTCAGCCTCTCCCGCTCGCCCCCCTCGCGCCCGCCCGCGCGCCGCGCCCGCTGGCGCCGCCTGCCGGCACGAGCCCCGCACGGCGGGACGGGAGGGGCGCCCGCTCCCAGCGAGGATACCGCGGGATGCGGGACAATCCGCGCGGCCCAAAAGCCCCGAGCTTGGAAACCGAGCCAGCGGCAGCGGCACACTGACACTGCGCAAAGCAACTACAAGGAGGGTCTTTTCTTCGTAACTTCTGAGCTGGCATCTCAGGAAAAAAAAAAAACAACACGTATTTGTGCCTCTGTTCCTGCTTTATATTAAATGTCCTGGACCTAAGATCCCTGGGGGCATTTTTATTGAACAGAGCAATAAAATGTCCAGCATGAGCTCTAAACCTTAGCACCAGATAGTCGCGGGCAACAGTTCATTGCAACATTTAGTTTTATGCCTTAAAAACCCCACAAAACTATTACTCTTGTGCTGGAACTGGCCCAATCGGGTGAACCCATTTGCTTTAAAGCACAGCAAAACAAGTTGTTTTTCCCTTGGCAACATTTTGGGCTCAATTACACTTGAACCCAGGCGAAACAGTAAAAGATGATGTGTTGACTGTGCTATTCATTGCACCAGAAAAACTTGTCCATTCCCAAGTCCACGTATAGCAACAGGCTCTAAGCAAAAGATCTACCGCAGAAAACTTACTTTTCCTTGAGTGTTCAGCAGGCAATTTGCACAGCACAGCACTCCCAAACAGCTTCAGGCACCTTGTAGGCACCGTGGCAGATGTTGGCTGAAGAAAGACAGCTGGATACAGCTGCACGTTAAAGATTTCTCACAGGCAAAGAAAAGCTGCATTATAACGCTAAGAGAGGGGTAGCTGTGCTACCTCCAGAAGACTGAGGTCTCACTTGTAGGAAGCAAACGGGTTTGGAAAGCACAGATTTCATTTAGAAGAAATTCTGCCAGCCCCTCCTGAGTTACGAGGTGGTTTGGTATCAGGTAAGCCTGTGCCTGTACATCAGAAGCTAGACTGAAGCCTGTTTGGCAGTGGTAGCCAATCTACCAGGAAGCAAATGCTGCTCCACTCTGACCACGATCTAATGAAGTACATACGTAAGTGACTAATTGGTAAGCCAGGTAGCACGTGAGCCAGACTAGCTCTGGCAGGTTAGAGTATTTTAGTTCTAATTGCTGCTGCAGAGCACATGTTCTACTTCATCTACTCTGCCAATTACTTGACTCCTGTTTGCTTCAGGGAGAGTCAGAACTGCAGCCAGAGGGACTGCAGACAAGAGTTTCTTTTCAAGAGCGAAGACCTAAGTACTAAGGTATTAATTACTGTACTTAACTAACACGGGAATGCTCTGCTTGAGACAGTTCCTGATGTTGAAGAAAGATTACTTTAACTGTCCCAGTCTGAAAATTAGCTACCAAATTCCACGAGCCCTCGGGGGAGGAGGAGTTGCTTCTACATTAAGGGCAGCTGAAGAGCATTAGCCTGGAGGTTCTGGTTCAGCTGGGCACTAAATAGCATAAGAAGAGTTGGAGCCTGGGTACATTAAAGCAGAGACCACAAGGAGGCCTTTTGAAAAGCCAAGGAACATTCACTTGCCACTGTTTTCCCTTCCCATCTCTTTTGTTGCCTTTAATTTCCCTAATTTCCCCTCTTGCTTTCTATTTGACTTTTGGGGTGACTGTTCCCTCCCAGGAGCTGATGCAGAATCCTGTCTCTCATCCCTGCACCTCCTCCTCCCCGTGCTGCTCAGAACAGCGTGCAGGGTGTTTTCCAGGAAGTTGTCACTCTGCTGGGGGCGAGGAGCAGCCCTTCCCACACCTTATCTGTGCATCAGAGCAGCTGACACTCAATTTGTTCTGAACAACTGCAGAGCTACGAGTCTCCTCATTATACTGCAACATTACCCAAGGTTTTTCATGATCTCATGAAAATGGGGCTATCTGAGGAAAAAACCCAATATGCTCAGGCTACTGGTTGCTTTTTAATAAGGGATGGATGGGTAGGAGAATATGAAATAGCATCAAACTTTTAAATAGAGAGTAAAACATCAATGCTTGAAAGAAAACAGCATTCGCTAGATTAAATGTAATTGCAGTAACTCACAAAGGAAAAGATTGGTTAAAGTTTTAGTTTGCTAGCAGAAGGTGATGTAGAAAACAATGTGTTTAAGGGAGCTATCAACTCACCAAGGAAAGAAAGATCTGAGTAGGACAAGAATCACAGAATCATAAACTCATGTAGGTTGGAAAACACCTCTAGGATCCTTGAATCCAACTGTAAACCCAGCACTGCCACTCCCACCAGTAAACCAAACCAAAGTGCCACATCTACAGGTAACCACACGAATCAACTACTCGATCATTTCTTCAGCACATGGTGATCCAGCCACATCTTGTCTCCTCTAGTGAGGGCAGGGAGAGCCACCAGTACCACTCACACAGCAAATGGTAAAGATTCTGTTTTGAGATGCAAGAGGTATTGGGGCATTTTTAACTTCGAGAGCTGAAAGACTTCCCTGCCCATGAGCCAGTTCTTTGGCCAGCTGCCTTAGTGAAAGAGGAGGAATCTACTTCAGTTGGTTTCATTAAAATTCTTTGGGTTACAGCAGCTTGGGAACAAGACATTAGTGCTACTTCAAAAATTCAGACTAGAGCACAGACAGCATAAAATGATAAGACTGGCAAACATGAGAGGGTAGAACAGGGGACTGCCCTGCAGGACTGAACTGCTACTCCCTAGTCACAAAGAATCATCTCCCACTAGCAGGGGGAATGAAACTGTGTGAAAATCCCCATTGGGATAAGGAAAGAGAGAATCTGAGAAAGAAGATTAGATTGTGGTCGAGTAGGAAGCTAGAGTTTCCCTCCCTTGAATTGTTTCAGCCACTTATTATTTGTTTCAATACTTCTCTGTGAGCCACTAATTGTCGCAGTGGGATCTTTCTGCTTCATTTCCCTCTCTTTGTGAGAGCAGGCGTCAACACTGCAAAGAGTTAGAAATCTGCAGCCTGGTATACAGAGGACAATGTCCGATTTGCAACATGTCCAGCACAGGTCAGTGGCATGGTTAAGCCTTGGAAAATGCCTTTTATACAAGCATTAGATTTCTAGATCTTGGGGGGAAAAAAACCACTACTGCAAATCCCTAAAGCCAACAGAAACAAAATAAATAAAATGGAGACAATGAGTTAGTCGCTGGCCTGGAAGAAAGACAGCGTAGTTTTACAAGTTTTCTCTTCCCCCTTTGATCTGTTCTCTTCAAGCAGGAGTACTTAGTAGAAGGAGTACATGACACAAAAGAAAAAGAATAGTAGCTAGCTCAGTTGCAGCTTAGCTATCCCTGAACAGCAGCAGTGTTTTGTGGTTCACACTCAGAAACTCTGCTCAGAAAAGCCCCTGTTGTACGTCCCCATCCATGCCTGCCCCCCGTCCTGGATCAGCCATTGCTGTCGGATCCTTGCCTGAGAACAGTGGAGATGCACAGAAGAGGGAAAGTTTTCCAATTAATATGTCACCTTACAGGAATGGGAGAGCATGCCTATTTTATATTTATTGTACTTTGCATGTGAGGGCCCGTTCCAGGGAAGGCACATTTCTCTGGGACCTGCAGCTGCTCTGGTATGTGGTACCAACACCTCGCTTTTAAGGCAAACTCCACAACAGCACAGCAGGGCAGGTTTACTTTCTGAGCAAAGAAAGGAAGGACTTCCCCCTTCCTCCTCCATACTAAGTATTTCTCTCTGGCCACACTGGAGGACTTCTCCATGTTCCAGATAAGCACCAGACAGGTCATGTACAACTACATAGACCACACCCCTTGCTCTTACTGCTGTGCTACATAGAAAAACCTCAAGAGTTTTCTTTATGTGGACATACTCATTACTTTTTTTCCATTGCCTTGCTAATCACCATCTTTAGTCATTTAGAGCTAGTATTACAAAGTTCATGTCAAATAACCTGTCTACACATGTTTCCTGCTTAAGCCTTCCTTTTAGAACACGCTCACAGCAGAAAATACGAGAGAAAGACAAGCAGAAGGTTACACAGATTTAGGTGAAGAAAAATATGCAATTAGGAAAACAAGAAAGTCATTCAACCTGAGTGACATTTTTAGCTTGTGTTTCTTATCTTTACTATCTAAAAGCAAGACTGAAGACCTACAGCACACACACCATGTGCTGTTTTACATTTATTTTCCTTTGTTGTTTCTCAGCTGTATAATTTAAACCTTCTTTCTTTTACTATATCTGTAACTACAACACATTCTAATATTTACAAATGGAGAGTGACTTGGCACAATCTTGGGCGCAGCCTGTCTGCCATCAGAGAGGCGTTCTTCAAACAGACCTGCCCACTGCAAGAGCCGGGAGATCTGAACTGTTTGTTTAAAACCTAGCTTCCTCCAAAAATAGCCATGGCACAGCTGTAGGTCTACTGAAAACTGTTAAACAACTTGAGATTTAGACCAAACCATTGGTTAAAAACCTTTTAGTGGCCAACCAGATATCCCATGATAACTGGGAGCAAAGGATGCCCAAGCTGTTCAGAAACAAGCAGCCAGGAAGGAAGGCACTGTGCTGGGCAGCAAGAGTACTATTAGAATCATAGAATCAGATGGGTTGGAAAGGACCTCTGAGATCATCAAGTTCAACCCTTGATCCACCACCACCACAATTACTAGACTATGGCACTAAGTGCCACATCCAGTCTTTTCTTAAATACCTCCAGGGACGGAGAATCCACCACCTCCCTGGGCAGCCCATTCCAATGCCTGATTAATGCCTGATTATTGCTTAATACTGCCATGGAAAAGAGGTAAGAACTCAGCTCTTGGACCTTAGAAATAATCGTGGACTTCAGCATCTTTTGCAGGTTAGAAACTGCAGATGCCCAGTCACCAACAAGCTTTGCCTCAGACACCTTTATTTCCTCTGGATTCAAAGGGATAATTACAAAGACCTATGGTTAAGAATCAAAACACCCTGTATCCTCGCTGAAAAGCAGCTACAAGACAAAGAACTGGATATGCTGAATAGAAGAACAAACACCCAACTCCCTCAGGATGCTCCTGCATCAGGGATTTATCAACGGGAAAGCACAAGCAGCAGTGCTTGCAGCCCAACCATGCAGAGCTGCTCGATGTAACAGGCAGATGTGGCCAGAAGCTCCCAGTGAGAAGCTCTCCAGCCAAGACAACCCTTTCCTTTCAGCCTCAGAAAGAAGGTGGGGGGAGAACCCACCACACGCTGCTCCTCCTCACTTTGCACCTCCTCTCTTATCACAAATTTGTGCATTTTTCCCTGTGCTGGAACTCAACAATTGAGCCTTTAAGTGTGAGAATAACAGGATGACACCGAGGAAACTGTTCCAGAGCGTGAGCTTTGACCCCTCTGAGCAGGGAATATGAGCCACATGGTCTGGACAAGTCCCTGGCACACGAGCTGCCTTTGTGAAGTTATTTGCTGTTTCAGAGGTGTGAAACTCTCAGAAACACTGTGGAAGCAATGGCACTGCTTGTGGTACTGAAACAGCATGGGTTCCTCCCGGGCTGTTACGACTTCATAAATATTGACTTTGGATACATCTTCTGACAAAATTCTGCTTGTTTCTTTTATATTTTTCCTTTTTCATCCCAAGTGGGTTCCCAGAGCTAATTTGCTTAAGGCAACATACGTGACACAAGAATAAGATCTTGGAATAGTGATGCAATTGCTTGGTAATGAAATGAAAAAAAAAATCTGGATTTTGATTGATAGTTGGAGTTCATGCTGTTTGTTTGATTTACTCCGTATTCTTTGTCACCTCAGTGCTTTCCTGCCAACACATGTCAGAACACTACTGATTATGGGCTGAAATACTGTTTCAAATTATTTTTTTAATTTTAGACTTACCAGTTTTCTTTCCCCTCCCCACAGAAGCAATGCAAATTTAGCCATGAATCTTTTTTGTCCCAGAAATTGTCTCAGCTACAACTAGTCACATGCTAGGCCTCATTCTTTTCTCATCTGCAGCAGTATGAAAATTAAAACAACATCATTTATTTCAGTGAAATGATTCCCATACGGTACACTAGAATTAGGTCTAATCAACTTTAGAAAAGTATTATTATTTTTCACTCTGCAACATGATTTTAATTGCCTTAGTGCACTACAATATTATATTTCCAGGAATGCCAGAGTCAAGAATTAATATTTAATTTTTACTCATTATTTCTTGCCCCTGCACTTCAGTGTGGACCACAGTTCCTATATCACACACACACACTGACTGAACTCACATGTGTGGCTTGGAATAGAGGCTCTTTTCAGACAGTTCTCCTCCTTAACATTACCCACTTTTCTGATTTACTGATTGTTGGCTGAACTTAAAATGATCTGAAAACCATTGTCACTGAGAAAAATTTTGCTATCTATACTCTATGACTGTCTAACCTGAAGAACAACATCCAGAGATCCAGACTCTGTGCTATGGCTCTGATCAGACACTTGAATCCAAGTCACTGGCAGGAACACTCCTATCAGTTTCTTTGTCTTGCTGTCTTCTGGCAACTTGATGCTAAACAGTTTAACATTTGTATCAGCAATTCAATCAGGATATTAATTTGAAGCAGAAGAGAGCTGTTTACCAAAAATAAATAAAAGGCTTATGGATGATATAAGTACTGAGCTATGGGGTTTGCCTCTCCATTACAGTGGACATGCCTGGATGCTTTTCCCCTGATTCATGAAAACAGTTGGATCACAGGCAACCTGCGTGCTGATCTGCAGGCAAATCTTATGTCAAAACATTGGTCTGTCCTCAAAACATTTCCAATGCATGAGGAACAGCATGAAAGAAAACACTGTGGTGGCCGCCTCCCCTGTGCCCCCTGGACATTATTAGACCTGCATCATCTTTTACTCTCACTGGAGGCTGTGAGCCCTCATACAGCAAAGATTTCCATTCTGCACTGAGAAGAGTAAGAGTGCAATTGAACACTGTGTGCTGACTGAATTATTAGTTTATTAAAGGGAAAAAAAGACAGGACAGTGGAAAATGGAAGTGTGCTCAATTTCCCTCTTGGAAAAGAAGGTTCTTTTAGGATAAGCCATGTGCACAGAGCATCAGGGAGGGTATGGACAGGTTACCCTTTTACATAAATGGTCATGGCCAAGACTATCCAGCTGCTTTGTAACACACTTTCTACACCACGAAAAGTCATCTTTACAGCCAAATCTCTATGAACATAATGTGAACAATATTTTACCCTGTCTTCTTAGAAACAGGGAGTCATTCTGGGGCAAGAAACCAAGACATGTTCCATATAAGTCACGAACAGCAATTCCCTCATCTAATAAGCCCATGCTAGGGTTTATTCTTGAGAAGTTTATCAACAGAGTAACTAGAAGAAGTCCTAACAGTCTTGGATATATTTTCTATGCTAGAGATTCAGACCATAAATTCAGCAATATATAATCTAGCAACTACAGGATGCACAATTTCTAAGTCTAATATTCAACAGTTTAATTGGGTCTGATTAATAACAAGTGCCAAACAATTACGAAACAGAACACATTTATTTCAGTTAAAGCATATAACAAATAACAGGTAATGCATAGCAGGAAGGATCTTTTCCCTGGGACGATACACGGAGCATTGCTGAGCTACCTAAGAACCTCAGCCTTCCTGTATTTCTCTCCCCCCGCTGACAGCGCCAGCTATCCCCAGCCTGCTCCCCAGCCAGGCACAGCACAAGGATGAGCTGTCAACATAAAGTCTGGCCCAAGCAGAGCTGGACTCCCCACAGCCACAGGCTGAGCCCTGGTGACAATCCCTTGTGCAGCAGCTCGTGAGCTGCCTGTCCTCTGCCCGCCCTCTGCACCAACACACACAGTGTGGCCCCTCAAAAAAACTCTTGATAAAACTTGAATCACATTTAATTTATTTGCTTCAGTGAAATAAAGGGAGAAAATACAGAGAGTGGAGAGGAGAGGGAAGATACTCTATTTCATTTAAATATTAACATGAGAATAATTTAGTAAACAAGACCTCATATATTGCCTTTCTTTGTGCTTAATGTAAACAGAGCTCAGTTTCCTTCAAGCAGATGGTCCACAGACTGCAAGCACTTGAAACAAGGGACAAGCACAGTCAAGCACAAACGGATGAGGAGGACCACAGATCTTGGAACATGCCAGACACGCTCTCAGAGCTATTATGCACCACAAACAACATAGCAAGACACCCAAACTCTGCTTCACTGACTTACCTTCCCATAAAACCTAATCTACGTAATATCAGCATCTGTCCAGCAGGACAATTAGACGTGTATCTTTTATATATAAGCACACACAGAGCCTCATATTAGATAGTTTATCACATTCTATAAAGAAGTAAGTAGAAGTACTATCATGAGAGGCACATCTTTCATGTTGGAAAAGCAAGTTAGAGATGTTTAGAGAGTGAGTGCAATACTCCTCACTATCTAAATATCTCTAATTCCCAATTTCTTTGAAGTAGGCACTGCTAAGTTTTTTTTCATGAAAAATATTCCCTTCTGCCTTTCAGCTGCCCAGAGAAGAAAAGAAGTTCATGTGTAGCTTTGAACAGATGTGTTTACAGGCACAAAAGAAGAAGAGCATAACCTCAGAGCTCTGCATCAGTTTTTCTATCTGTAGTGGTTCTGGATGTTCACAATTCCTGCAGCTTATTGCAGTTCTATGGGGTTAATTAAAATCATTCTACAAAATCAGATAACCAAGAAGAATGAGGGAGGGAAAGTGTGCATTTTATGGACTGTCTATTCATCTTGAATGAAGCCTGCCCCATGTGTATAAACAACATCTGTGGAGAGCCTGCACTTCAACCAGAGCAAGGACTTTTTGCATTCCAGCTTTAGTAGCCGGCTCTTCTCTTGAATTTTGTGTGTGTACATACGCATAGAAACATACGTGGTTTCAACACACTTTTCACAAGTGAAAGAAAAAAATAAGACAATTGACATGACATTTTGCTAAGGTAAAAGCCAAAAAAAAATTGTAAACAGATAATGTTTTCGAAACTTCTACTCTGAGATTTTATACAAATTAGGAAGTAGCCTTTGTAAGTCATAGGTAAGTCACATACTGATGTGAGAGCAGTCAATACAATCTAGTAAATCAATCTAGATGATATCTACCCTCTACATATGCATAGGACCTTTCAATACACGAGATGATCCAAAGTTGTATTAAATCAATAAAGAAACACCACGTGGATTTCAGGCAGCTGAGTCAGACCCGTACACTGCAAGCAGGAAACAGCTTATGTTCAACTCTTGAGTAATGATTTTACACAGAAAAATGGACTCATGGTTGCTTAAGAACTTATATTCCTCAGAGCTCCAAAGAGCATGGCTTGTTTCTTAGTCCTGGTGTCTTCACCTGTCAAAGTCATTCATTTCAGCAACTAAGTGTTCCTCCTTCTGGTGGAATCTGGCATTTTACTCTTCTCAGATAAGCTCTGAATGAAATTTCTTTAGTCACACCAGCAGCCTTGCCTTTGGACTTTCAGAGCTCTGAGATTACAGTGTTTCAGGCCAGTATCACCACTGAGTTAAGAGAATCTTACCAACGGAGAAAGCACATCTACTGCTGGCTTGGAAAGAAGAATCTGCCTAGTTCTCCACAGACACTGATGAAAAGAGCTACAATAAATTCTGCCCCTTCTGGTCTCATTTGTCAAGACTGAGCTACATCCATGGGTGGCAAGAGTTCCACATCTGCATCCCTGGCACATCCCTGTGCTGTGGTAAACACAGACAGAGGAAAACATCTTCACTGAAATAGCATTAGTGGGCACGTTGGCTGTGCAGTTGAAAAGGCAAGCAGAGCATAAAAGAAGAGGGAAAATTATGGACACATCAAAGTAGCTCTTTGCATAAGAGACTTTCAGATGCTTTTACCTGAAGTCAAAAGTAGATTTTCCCTGTCATGTAAATTTGGAAGATTATTTTTGATAAATCATTCTGTGATAAGATGCTGCAACTCCCTTGATCCAGTAGGACACTATCATATTCTAAAATAACACAACAACCAGTAAGAGAATCTGTCTCTGTTAACAATCTCTGTTTCTACAAAGCAACAGTTCTCTAGTCCAAGACACAGACACAGAATTTCTGGTGTTTACACAACTACCAAGTAGGCTGAAGCAAAACAGACTTTTTTTTAATGGGCTATTAAAACTGTTACCGGTCACTTGGTTATCACTTTCCATATTATTATGTAATTTACTTCCAGTATTTCTTTAGTAACCACTGCATCTTTTGCAGCATTTTGCAGTTCAGAGCCAAGGATGATTGAACCCACTCCCAAAATTCCATCCCACACAATGAAGCATCTTTACATCTTGCCTACTTTAGGTCACGCTTGCCCAGTGTTCAACTTCTGAAAACAGTATGGTTCCATTTATTTCTCTTCAACAGCCTTCCTCTTGAAAGTTTAGCATTTTCTATTAAAATCATGGGTGTAATTTCAACTCTGAGAAAGCTACAGAGGAACCTACTCCTCTCTCTATGCTACACATACACTGGACAGTGAGCCAAAGCACAGCTTGTCAACACAAGCACCTCAAGCCACATCATAACCTCCACTTTAAGGTGTGGACTGGATGAAAGGAATAGAAAATGCATGACAATGTCCAGAAATCTGTCAGAGGTTGAGAGAGATCTTAAATCTTAACTAGCACTGTGCTGTGCTTCCCATGCTCCCGGGGCTCTGAGCATTTGGGGATTCCAGCTTATGGACGTGGCTGGAGAAGCAAAGCCTGGCTCTGCACAGCTGAGGGTTTTGACACCTCCACAGAGATGCTCTGCAGAAGTAACTCTGAGTCAACTGCAATATTTGGTTTTCTACCTGCACAAGCTCACAGTTCCCTGGTATGTGCAGTGAAGAATACAAAGCTGTTCTGCCAGGACCTTTGGTTTTAGATGAGACAATCCTCTGCATACTTGGAGATCTAGAGAATTTCCTGACAGATTAGGAAATAATTAGTTGGCCAGAGATCCAGTCCTGGGCTCACTCGGTAGGAAGACAAATTCTATTCGCTCACAATTTCTGCCTGGAGCTGAACAGAAAAGCAGGGGGTTTTAATCCCTAGGGGAAAGTTGATAGTCTCGAGATGATGGGTTTTCCAAAGAAGTTAAAAGTTACAATGAAAAAATGTTAAGTTTCCTGTTTGTTATTTTTCCTATACTTTTCTGGTCTTCTCACTTTTGTCCTACAATTTCTTTTAGAAACAAAGGAGTTAGAAGGAAAGGAGGTTGGGGAAGGAAGAGAGAATGAAAGTGATCTTCCCCCCAGCTAGTTTTCATGTATCAAACAAAACCTGTTTCTTAATAGAAGATTATTAAGAAACTATGTAGGAGCAAAATCAGCCTTTTTCTAATTGCTGAGATAACCCAAATATAACTCAGAAGAGTGTCAAGATTCAAACTGTGAAGTATAATCCATCATAGTAGTGAAATGCAAATAATTACAGAGTTTTTGGGATTCCAAGATTACTGTTAATACAAGGCAAAACCAAGCTCTAGAAGAGCTTCTTTAGCAGAAGGCAGAAGAAAACTTTTGATAACCCAAAAAATAATCAGAACTTTTTTGACACCAGATAGAAATACCTGGAGGGAAAAAAAAAAAGAAATGAAAAACCAAACCCAACCAAAACCTAAATACACATGATTTAGAAATATTTCTGCTTTATTATAGTCACAGTAGACTGATGCAGAAAATGCTATATCATAAGGAATTAGAACTTCAAGCAATAAGAAAACAGTGGAAGTACGTTACAGAATTTTTAAAATCTTGAAACAAAAGAAACAATTTCTGACAATGTTTTTTAAAATACATTGGTTTGGGGGATTTTTGCTGTTATTCAGGGGTTTTTTTCAGGGAGGGAACACTTCTGTGGTCACTTGTGTAAAAAATAAGTGGGAAATAAAAAGCGGGGCAAATAAATGAAATGGAAAAGATTGATCTATTCCCTTTAAAACACTGAAAGCTTCAAAAGCGTCCATTCTATTACAGACGTTCACACCTGCTACATCACATGGCTTGGCTCTTGGCATAAAACAGAATGTCCTGGGAAAGCAGAGCACTTCCAAAGGCCAGCTTTAACACAACAAGGTGAGTCATGATCCAGACATGGATCACTGACAGTCACACACCGAGAGAGAGAAGCCAGAGCAGCAAGAAGCAGAAGAGGACTGTGGTCCCCCAGGTGCTGAAGGAGGAGTTAAACACTAAGTCAATCAAAAGTAAGTGACAGAAAAAAAATCTGTATCAGCTTCCTCCCTGCTTCATTTCCAAAGGCCATTACACCCATTTTCATCCAAGATCTGGTGCTGGCTAGAAAGCTTCTGCCAGCTCAGCTTGAACAACCACCACCCTGCTTGAAACAGAAAAATAAAAATAAAATGTCCTAGCTGCTGAAAGCTTTCCAGGGTGCCAAGATCAAGTGCCAACTCTTGTTAACTATCCCCTATGACTTACTCCTATGTTGCTTTATCCCTTTTTTACCACTACTCTCTCAGAAAGGCAAATGCTCAAAGAAAAACTGAATAGATGCACACATACATATATATACCCAGACAGAGAGTCTATTCCTAATCTCACTGTTGCTGCAACCCTTACAGCTTTGGAAAAAGGAGCCTAGACATATTTTAATCACAAAAAGCTGATTAGATAAATCTGGTCTGATTTGTTGTTTATATGATAAATTGATGCAAGCATTTCACCTACTCTGGCCCATTGCCAGTGCTGGCCCAGGAGGAGGGTGTGAGTATCAGCTCTGGCTCAGTCACGCTCCCTCCTCAGTATTTACTCCAACAGTCATTCCTTTACACTCCCTGTTCTCCCATGACTGTGGGTACTCACTGTCATAGCACCATAAGCACGTAGACTCTTGAGGCTCTAATTTTTGCTCTTGCACAGCCTTGTTGTTGATTTTTTGTTTTGTTTTCAAACAGAGAAAGAAAGAACCTCCCTGCTGCTGTCGGTACAACTCCCACACGCTGGTTTGGTGCCAGTGCACTTTACCAGTCAGTAACGTGCTCATTCACCCCAAGAAACGCTCAGCAATCAAAGGGGAAACAGCACCACTTGTCCCCTCCTCACCACTGCGAGGCCACAGGAGATGTGGAGCTTGTTGTCCAGTCACACCGTTCCAATACGGCTTCCAAAACCAAACTTCTGCTCAGCACTGGCCAAGTACCATCTTACCCATTTTTCCTGCACTCTGACTTCTTATCAAAGTTATGATGTGTGAATATAAAGCTGATCAAAAATAGCATGGACTTAATGTTCAAGCCAGAAGTTATTTCTCAAGCTCTGCAGTACAAAAATAATCCTAAATATCAGTTGAAGATATCATATAATAAACCATACTCTGGAACATGGCTAGAAAAATTTGATACAGATTTTGCAATATCCCTGAAGAACAATACATTATAGGATCCTAAGTTATCAAGTCAGGCCCTCTGTACCACTGTAAATTGTGCAGCATTATGTCCCCACTCAGGCACATAATAAAAGTTACTGAGAAAACACTGATGGAGGGAGGTCACTCCTCTGCCCACCCAAATGTTTCCTATACTACATACTGGAAGTCCACTTTAGTTTTTAAGCCTCAAGGAACAGGAGCAACAGTTTAATTTTGCCTGTAAATCTACCCTACACTTTAAGCTGACTAACTCTTTTCCTTGTCTTCATGTCCAAATTATCCTCCTTCCTGGAATTGGTCTAGATGTCATTAATCTAAGGAGAGAATTTTGTCACAGCTGGAGTTAGTAAGCATCAGCTATGGACAGCAAAAAGAAGTCATTCCCAAAAGCTGATGTGCAGACATTCTGGCACCCAAATGCAGACTAAACTATTTCTATACTGTCCTTGCAATCTCACTGCATTTCCTATATTAAATCAAAATAGCTGTAATTTTCTTGATATGTGGGACTACTTGTCTCTCTAATGTCTTCATTTCTGTCTATGTTATTAAGTTGCCCAATAACTCTACTTCAAAGAGTAACCAAACCCCCAGAGGCTCTGAATCCTGTAGTCACAGAGTCATAGAAAAAACTCATGCCAGGGACTCCTGTCCCACAGCACGATCAGACCTACCTGGCATTGCCTCTTAGAGCTGTTTTTAAAAGCCCAAGTGATAGAGATTTTACAATCTTCCAAAGAAATAGTACATTATCCCTAACTAAGAATTAACCAAAAACAGAATTTAACTTATTGCCATTCAAGTCCTTTATAGGTCTTCCTATAAAAACCTGAAAAGATGTTATTCTTTCTACCTTGCAGTAGTTTTTTAGATGTTAAGGAGGGAAATGTTGTTCTCTTGGTCAGAGAATTTAGCTTTTTGAGAGAGCATTGTCACTACTGGAAGATGAAAGAAACATATTCAGACCTTCTGGGAGCTCCAAAATACTGGTTTATTTTGGAGCATATTTGACACAGCTGTTTCTACACCGAGTGTTGTGCAGTGACCAAGTACAAATGATGTAATCGACCTTGACCATGCCAGAATTTCAAAAGTGACTCGCTGGCCCTTCAACCTGTAGGCATGAATAACTTGTAGTGTTACTTGTGGGTAACAGGTAACACAAGTGGGATGGACAACACCAGCCACTTGGATGAGAAAAGAAGAAAACACTACAGTAAAAATATTGTGGTCCTGATCGAGCCAGAGCTAAGATGAGTGTGTGTGTGAAAAGAATCAGAAGGTCAAGCTGGAAAGGCGCTTGGAGCGTGGCTGTTCTCTGTGGCTGGAAGCAGTCACATGGGGGTGGTATGTGGGGAGATAAAGAAATATCTGCCTGGCTGGAGAGCTCGGCAGAGATCTGTATAAAGGTACAGAGTAACAAAGTTACAAGAGAGTTCTGACGGGACAAAATTCTGTCCCGCTTGAATTCATTCACCACAAAGGGTGCAGAGTGAGGGAGTGTTTCCCTGGTCCTTTGGCACAAGTCAGAAAAGCATCTTGTATGATGACACCACAGGGTCTCTGGGGAGCAGCTGGAACATCTATGAGCTGCAATTATGTCTGCTTCCTTTTAACTCCTATCCTTTTGCCAATATAAGGGGCGGGACAGAGAAATCATGCCTATCAGAGAACTCTGTGCTGACCATCAGAGCACCAAAAAACAACTATCTGGGGAGAGCATAAGAACATCACTGTGTTTTCACACCTTGCAACTGAAATTTCATGTACATGAGTGAATCCTTCTAATTTTCCTATGCTGTGATTTATGATCCATGCCATTCTAAGAATGTTAATGAATCCAAACAACAAAAAAATCATTACCCTCACTGTTTTCAATTCAACCCAGCAGATGACAGCCTTCTGACAATAAAGCACTCTCATTGTAGCTGTGAATATGTACAGCAAACAGGCAGAAAAACTGTTCTCAAACTCTGTCCAGTGTTAAAACAAGTCAAAGTCAGAGACCCTATTCTGTAAGACTCCATAAAAACAGTCACCAGCTTCCATTTCACTCTAGCAAGAATAAGAATGTATTGTGGTTCTCACACAAGAATTAAAAAGCAATTCAATCTTGATAAACTGCAACAAAACACCCACATTTTTCAGTAAAGATAGCACCAGTGGCTCAAACTCTGGTGCCCAGAAATGAGTGACATTTTCTCAGCTGCAGAGCCAGGTTGCAATCCTTATTCACAATCTTTTAAAACCTGAGCACCTATAACTAGCTGCCCTAACACACTGTGAAGCTTTACTCTGTTAATAACAGTGATCTGGAGTTTGAAAGAATAATTGCTTTGTAGAGTTTAAAGGAGGAGTGCTTTTTAAAGACAAACATTTCAATATTAAGGTTCTTCGCTAAGAACCAGCAGAATGTTGCATGGGCTTTGAAATACCCCTAAATAAATGTTTGATACGTGCACTAAATTTAGAGAAGTTTGACCAAGAGTTAAGATTTGTATGGAACACTAATAAGAAATACCACTGAACTACAGGAACTGCCATTGTAAACCAGGCTATTAGTCAGCCAGATCTGCTATTGTTTTTGCCCCTACTGTGACTAATGATACTGCTTTGGAGAAAAGAACAAGAATTCAGCAGTTCTTTTGGCCTCACTGACATCTGATGGTGATAAGTTTCATTTTCATCGCTTATTGCTCACACACATAGAGGAAGGGAAAAAGCCACTGTAAAAACACTTTCCAAGCTGTTTGAATGTTCTTGCCCATGTGTTATAGAAAAGGTGAAAAGAAACAGGTGGACTTATTCAGAGCACTCACTGGTACAAACACACCAGTCAGGCCTTCTCTCTTCTCTTCAACACACACAGTTCTACTTTGCTCTCACTCACGTCTTTCTGGGGCAGAAATTCTGTCCCTTTGTTCCCCTTCCATTTCCTCATAACACAGCAGTACAGCCAAAGCAAACTTCACTCTTAAGATGTTATAAGCTCAGTGTTACTTTCCAACCCTTTCTTTAAGCATCTACACAGCTCGTTTGCTTCTCTGATCGTTGCTTAACATTGAGCAGATAATTTCATTGAGTTATTTTCATTGACTCAATGACATTTCATTTTTTCCCCTCAGCCCTCTTACATGTGATTGGCTGAAATGATTCCTTCCCCTGCATGTTACTGAGCATTTGACAATTGTTCCACCTGTTACCACGCTGCCTGAGCCTGCGCCTTCACTGCGAGTCTTTTGCAGTTTTCTCTGGTGCTGTGCACTTCACAAAGCATTTTGGAACTCCTATGCCAGCCCTCTGCCCCACTCAATTCTGTTCCAGCAGTTCCTTCAAAATGTCAAGTTCATAAAAGCCATCAACCCTAATCCTGAGCCAGTCCTTTAAACCCAGTTATTCAACTCACTGCCCTTTGTCTGCATCCTGCACCCCGGAGGATCTTCACTCTCCCTCTCCTAACTGTACAGCATTTATGTAAAATGTAATACATCGTGCTAAGCTTTGCATTCAAATTGTCAAAATATATCACCATTCCCGAGAACTTCAAAATTTAAATGAAGTTCCAAAGTGACCATTTAACAGCCTAGAAAAACACATCTAGTGATCTTTTACTCACAGAGCTTCTTCGGATTATGTAATGGTGTCTGCAGACTTTCAGAAAGCTGCTGTGAGGGCAATCACTCTCAGCAGCTGCTTCCCTGGTTTTTGCTGTTATGCAACTGGACCCTACATCAGCAGTTCTGCTTTAGTCCCATAATGTCAGATTATTTTCTTCTCTTTATCCTTGTTTACATCACAGAAATCACTTACTGCTGATTCTGATGGATGCAACTGCAAGTTAAGTGCAGAATGTGCCAGATTAATGCCAGTTCCCCAAATGGTTCTGAACACTTTGTCCTTGTGTATACTGGCAGCAAACCCACATTCATCTGTGATGCTGCTGCAATACTGCTGACACTTAGTATCAGCAAGAGATAATTTTCCTAGCACACACACGGTTTTCTTCTTGCCAGATATTAAACTTGTGTCATTCATAACATTAGGCAAAGCCACTTTGCCACAGAACCCATGGGAATAATTTTGACTTGAATTCATTTTGTCTCTCATTGTTTAAAGGGTGGGAAAAAAGTCAATGAAATAGAAGGCCAGATTTCTCAATGGTCTAAAACGGTGCATTTCTGTTGATGGTGCCCAGAAGGCCCATACAGGACCATGGAGCATATTTTAAATTCACATTTCTCCTTCCCTGTTATTAATGTAATATGCTATGTTCATCTTAATCCTAAAGTCATAAAAAAACTATTGACTACAACAAGTATTGAATGGCAGTGAAATAACCAGACTCTCCTGAACTGAACTCTGCTGGTTGTTACCTGCCCCCCACATCCTGTGTTATCAGCAGGCTGGAGTCTCTGGCTGTCATCTGGCAAAAGCAGCAGCAAAATCCCTTCAAGTGCCACTTACACTTACTCTCATGCATCTTTCTGATTTCAGGAAGAGCAGATGTCCAGAAAGCACAACTGCATTCCTAGAACAGAGAGGACATGTCTGTTGTGTTCATCTTTAGAAGGTGTATCAATTCCTGTCCTTTTTCAAAATGGTGCTCTGCTAGTCAGAAATCAAATGCAATTCTTCCTCAAATGTGTAACAAGGAAGAGGATGGTTATGCCTCACTTAGCTGAGGGGACTGCCTGGGAAGAGTCCACTTGTGGACACAGACTTTGCAAGAGAGAGGGAGAGACATCTGTCCACTAACAACTGGACTGCAGTTACCAAAACTTTTCTTCAGGTGCTACTGACCAGCAAGGAATCAGAAAAAGCTACACAATTGTATTTACTACACTGGTTCTGGTTTAAGGAGACCTTCTAAAAATTAGAAGCAGCAGTAGTGTAACAATAGCTTTTAAGAGCCCTGAGTAAAATCAAGACCCATAATGCCAGACAAGTACAAATGTCAAGTGCAAACCACCATCCCTAGAAGCTGACAGCCTAGCAAGAGTAAGACAAACCCCAGACAGAATATTCTTACTCACTTTAAGGTGAGGGAAACAGAGAGACTGAAGAGCCTGCCCAGCTCTCTGGGAAGCAAACTCGGGTGCCCTAAATTAGCACCATGTAACTAAACACCATCCTTCTTGCAGTTTTCCCTAAACTAAACAGCAGAAACTATTCTGTGATTTTCTTTTTCCTTCGTACCTACTCCTGCCCAGTAGGTAAAGCAGTGCAGCAAAGCCCTTCCTTTCCCCTGCTGCAGTCTAAGCTGAAACTGCAGCTCCAACTGCAGCATTCAGGTACTGTTTTACAAACAATACTCTGCAAAATAACCTGAGAAGGATTAATCCTACTAATTGGCTCCAAACCCATCTTAGCATGTGCCTTCCAGGTCCGTCTCTAGACACCCATTCACTGATTCCCTACTAAGGAAGTGTTTGTCCCTCTGTTCTTGGCACTGGAGAGGCCACACCTCAAGTGCAGTGTCCAGGTCTGGGCCCCTCAGTTCAGGCAGGACACTGAGATGCTGGAGCAAGGCCAGAAAAGGGCAGCAGAGCTGCTGAAAGGTCTGCCAGCACCGACTGGCACTCAGCAAGACATCACTGCTTTGCACTGATCTGAAGCCCACAAACAATTCGAAGTCAGCAGTGGAACACCTGTAGGTAGCAGCCAGAAAACCTGAAGCCTGTCCAGCTTTGAACTTGATCTGAGAGTTCTCATCAATCTTTCTTTCTTCAGTGCACAGCATTGTATTAACAATGTAAGATCAAAAAAAAAAATCAACACACAGTTACAACACTCGTGGAGAATGAAGGAATGTCACTTTAATTTCCTTACCCAAATTTGTCACAGCTGCTTAGCCATTTTCAACTACAAATAACAATCATAAAAGGTCATGGTGAAATTAATGAAATTGAGTTAATGATTACTCATCTGTTTTCAAAATCCATTAGTAAGAGATAAGTAAATGTTATTTCAGGGGAAAACTGACAAAAAGAATGTCTGCTTCAAGTTAAAAACCACCTTAGAATTGCTTAAACATGATTTTAGCATTAGTTTAAACACCCAAAGTAATTTTTTGTTGAAGAGGACTAATAAGAGGCACTCTAAGACAGGACAATACAACTGGAAATTTAATTCTGCTCCTATTAACAATAGTGAATAACAGAACTCTCAGAACTTCATCTGGTGCAACACTTGCTCACAGCACAGCTGACTGACCCTGGGCCAGGTTGTTTAGAGGTCTGTTCCCAAGGCAACAGAAAAACAACCAGTATCTACCAGTAAAAATACATCCATTCAAGTGAGTCCTGGCAATGAGCTGAGGTCAAGGAGGTTCTGTCCGGTTTTGCTATCACACATGAACTACTTCTTCCACTGAATGGAAAAACTGTCATTATGTAGCTGATCCAGATTAGAAACATGAGGAAATTGGGTTTTTTAGATGTTAATTTAAAATTATTATCTTCTTTCAACAAAGTATCATCACATCCTTGGGAATCACATCCAGCAGTACCAAATATTGGTATCTCTATAAAAGGTCACTAAGTACAATTCTACTTGAGGAACAGCCTGCTTTGATAAAGATGTAGATTTGGTAATTATTAATAGAAGTGGTAAGTGCAGTGTAAAGATCAGAATGTGGATTGATGAGGCAAATACTTGTCCCTCCTCCCACCTTGGCCATGTAATTAGTGTGTGATCTTAAACAAGATATTCGACTACTTGAGAGGAATTCACTGATTTTGGAATTGGAAATCTAAATACTGTGAAACTTCAGGTGTGGAACAGCTGGCATTGTAGGAGAAGGAAAAAGCTGATATTGCCTCACAGTCAAGCCACAAATACTTCATTAATGCAGCTTCTGGAATGCCTTCTACCAACACCTGCAACATTCCAGAACGTTGGTATGTTCATAACAGTTTACTCCTGACTTAGTCTCCACATGTTCACTTCATAGTTATCCCTTTAAAACTTCTAGGAGACTATCAAAAGTATTACGGATATGTAAAGAACAAATTCCACCATTCTGTATGACTGTATCCCTAGGATAGTTGAAATGGAAGAAAAAACTTCTCTACCTTCTTGTGTATCACTTTAGAGGAATGTCAGAGAGAATGAAATAATTCTTTTTGTCTCTGTCCCTTTCTCCTCCAATGCTTCTCCAATCTGATCCTGTCTCAATCAACAAAAGCAGTAGTTGTAACAGGACTCTTGGTGTTATGACCAAGTGTCACTATGTTTGAGAATAATAAACCTACTACCCAGTGCCAAGAAAAATGCTCTGCAAATCTTCAGCAGTTACCTGAACTATTGCTTGGCCCTGAGAAGAACAACATTTTGCTGAAAAAAGAAAAATCACCACTACAATTCTAGTTACACATTAGTCTCCCCCATTTCCTTGATTCTTACCGAGATCAATGCTCTGGGTCGTATTTCATCTCCAAGTCAAGCATTTGGAGCAGGCAGGCCCTTCCAGGGGAGAGTTCCAAAAGCTTTCTGATGTTTTGGTCCTACGTGCTGTGCTCACAGGCCGCCTTTAGCTCTGCTCTCAGTGCTCTTGGACAGCCTCCTCCTGAACAGAGTCAAGGTTCTTGGAGAACCTGCCATTGCCCAGGCAGAGCCAGTGAAATCACACGGACGTGCCTGATCTTGGACTAAATGATCCAAGAGTTCCAAAAAAAGCTATTACACAGCATGCTCTTTATTCAGTTTCTTACTCCCTCCACCCTGTAAAATATCTAAGTTTTATAAGATAGCAGAACTTCTGGAAAGACACGGAAAAGACATTACTCTCACAGTGTTAAACACACCACAGTGGCTGTGCACACATATTTATGCTTTTAAAGAGAAAAGTTAAAAGAACACTTGAAGAGTCAAGGGGAAAACATTTCTAACTTCTTAGAATCAAATCCATCCTTCAAATTCCATTCCTTACAAGACTTCTTTACACCCCACTTTTCTTCTTTCACACCTTTTCGTCCTTTTTCACTTCACAAAGAAAAACCCCAAAACAAAACAAAACCCAACCCACAAACGAACACCACCCACCAAACAAAACAAAAAAACACCCCCCCAACCAAAACAACCAAACAAGAAAACCCAAGCAACCACCACAAAATCCCAAAGAACTTTCTGAAGGTTCCCTGAGGCACAAAGTAAGCAAATTGAACACACTTTTTTTCCCGAAATCCTGCAAGATAAGAGGAAGTGAATCTTTGTTCTTTGTGACAGCAATCACATCAGCAATTTTTGCAAGGGAGGAATAATCAAATAGATGTAGTGAATTTCATGTCCTGTAAGGGGAAGAAGTGCAACAGGCTGTACCTGAAACCTTCTATTGCAGAGAAAAAGAAAACTAACAGAAGAGATTTATTCTAAAATCTATAGGATTGACCTCAGAATTTCAAGTCTTTGCCTTTTCTTTTTCTTCTCGCTTCCAACATCCAATCTTACAGTCTTCGCAAAGGAAAACTTGGTCTTCTACTTTTGGGACAGGGCCCTTAGGAACCTACATACACATGTAAATAAAGGTTTACTGTGATGCTACTTTACCTTTTCCTGAACTCCTGGAACTGGCACAATTCACTCATTTACTAGTTTTCCAAATGGGACAACAAATCAATCTCCTGCATTTCTTCAGGGCTCCTGGAAAACTCTATACACATATTTAACACTTCTTGAAACTTCAGCTGGAATTTTTCAGGTGGGAGCTCTGGAATGAAGAACTTGGAAACGCTTGAAAATCAACAGTAAACTGAGGGAAAACCCTGCTAAACAAATAATCCTCAAGACAATTGGTGCAAGTCCCGCCTATTCCACTCAGAAATAACCATAGAATGGTGGAAGTCTACACAATTAGGGTCCTCATACTTCCTGAAAGAGAACTGCAACGGCTTCCAAATGGCATCACAGTCCTTCTCCTATTGTGTGGTCTTGCCTCCTATGGCAAAACTAGTTCTCCTCCTCCTTTCACCAGGTTTTCTGAGTTTGTTCCAGTGTTCTAAATGGCCTATATGTCTGTTTGATAACCCTGTCTTGGCTAGTAAACTCTGGAACTGCTTGACCCTGGTTCTAAACAAAACAGAACAAACTTCTCTCAAGCACTGTCAGCAAATTTAAGGGAATGGACTGCTCTCCAACACCATCAGAGAATGTTCTCACTCTTGTGGTCTCAAATCTGGAAAAGAGTAGAAGAAACCTGTATCACCTGCATCTATCCTGTATATCAAAAATTGGGTCTGCATTCGCACTTTTCTTTGTTTGTTCTTATTCTTACAAAGACAAGTTTGAATGTAGGACTGGTTTTGAATTTTAACAAAGTACTTAACATCCATTCTGCACTTAAAAGTCTCTGTGCTGACCTTCAAACTCTGCTTTGGACAAGCAGCTTTATGCTGAAAGCATGTCCTTGATGTGTGCATAGACCGTCCTAATGCCCAAACCTGCTAAATGCCTTTTTTTGGAAAGGAACAATAGAGGAAAGAACCTTTTAAATGTATAAAAACTGCATACTGAAAAAAAACCAACAAACAATTGCATTGAGTCATCCAGTGAGTCATTAACTAATTAAGTTAAAGAATCAACTGGAGCACAGGAGCCAAACAAGATGAAGTGGATGTAATTTTTTTCTTCATTAAAAAAACCTTACTTTCGTCTTCCTCACCTTTCATATCCACAGATTGATATGTATAAATAGACCTGTTTGATCAGGTTCAAAACAGTTTATTAAAGAAAAAAGGATTGAAAGATAGGCAACCAGGGTGGAAAAACCCCAACCCAACCAACCAGTCCCAGCATTCAGGACTCCAGGAAGAAGTGTCTCATTTCAGTCTTGGAAGTCTTTTAATGCGTTCCAGTTTAATAGGAGTGAGAGTAGGAATGTGGATGGAAGGTGACAGGTTTTCTACCTACAGGACAAACCACTCCTCAGAAATGCTAAAAATCTAAATTCCCTACTCTTTGGTTCCTATCCCAACCAAGTTTAGTGTTGGACTCCTCCTTTGTAACACCAACAACCAGAAGCAACTCCCAAATGCCACTGGCTCGAGCCGTCAAAATGACATGCCTCCCACCACACATCAAGAAGCTCTGCTGTCTCTAGTGTTTTCACTCTTTTTTTAAAGAAATTAAATACTTAATATACACAATTAGACACCTCTGCTAAATATCTGAGCTAACATTCAGAGGCAAAGGCAGTAGTTCACACCTCCCGCTATCGTTACAAGCTCTGTGCAAACTTCTGTCTGCAGCCCCTACATCCAACTTCACATATTTGAGGTTTTCTTTGATACTAAAACAGCTAAGGCAGAACTGTCTTTAAAGAAAGAATATCAAAGCTGGGGGGGGGGGGCGGGGGTGGAGAGAACATCATGGAAAGCTCAAAGATCCCAAAGATTTATTTATGTGCAAACCTCCTGGCCCTTTTCAATTCCAGATACAGATCACGCAAACGAGACCCAGACAGAAAGGAGCTCTCTGCAGCATTGTCTGTGCTTAAATTCTTGTGAAAGCAAGACATATTTTTAGCACTTGCACCTTGACTAATAATAAAAGCAGAGCACTAGCAATGTTGTATTTTTATTACAAGGCATCCAAAAAAGGCCTGGATGCTGCAACAGAGTCAGCCAAATTTCAGAAATGCAAAAAGCAGCTGCATTCTCCAGCCACACAGTTGACAGACAAGGCTTGGTAGCATCAAACCCAGCTGCAATGTGCTTCAATTGGCTGCATGGAACCCCAATCCAACTCCCCACTGCGTCCCGGCACATTAGAAGAATGAGGATTAATATTGCTACATAGATTTTAGTAATTGATTTTAGCTGCAGCTGCAGAAAAGAAGAGCTCAAACAGAGCTCAGGGCCAATGAAGTAGCATTTAAATACTTACTTAGTGTTGGAAACTTCTGAAAATCTTGAGACAAAACTCCTGTAACATATTGCAAGGACAACCCCGGACTTCAGGATGAAAATATAGATCTCTTACCATCTTGGTTGAATAAGACTAAAGATTTTTGTCTCTGTATCAAGACTGTTGGCCAGACCACTCTGAAATATGAGTAGATGTTGATGGGAATATAAAGAAATCAATCAAAAAATAAATTTAAAAAAAAAGAGGCCAGAAAAATGTATGAACCTGTTTGATCTATAGCCTAAAGCTCAAGTCCTGCCAGAGAAAATACCTTTTTATTTTTTTTTTAAATATTTGGGAGCGGCATAATGGAGTAACAGCAACATTTTCTGTAACGTGACTGTTCTGTTTAAGAAACATTTTGGACCAGTTCGGAGATTCTTTGCATGTTTGCCTCTGATTTTCCAAGCCACCACACCATTCAGGAGCACTTTCAGACCAGAGGCCTTTGATTTGCAAAGGTTTTTACAAGTACATTTTGCTTAAGGTCAGTTCCACGGCAATGCCATGAATCCTGAAGTAACAGACCATCCTCTTAAATTCCATGTATGAGGAAGACCCTGAGACTGGACTGCTGACAGATCAGGAAGTGATTTCCTAGACAGCATTAAAAGATGAGTGGTCCTATTCTGTCCTTAGACACTAATCTAAGCCAGCTCAAACCATAAACTTCTTCCCACCAAAGGGGAATACGTGTCTGGGCTGGACCCTGCCCTGCTGCATATCTGAAAAAGGAAAAGTGCAGCAAATTTTCATATTGTCTTAGTTTAGCAAGACATAAATGTCCATTAAGTAGGGGGGTGGGGAAGCGGAAAAGAGAAAAGCCAGCCTCCTTTCTCCACGCTACTTTACAACTTGGAAATTAAGAGGCCTCAGGTGAAAGGTGTGGAGAAGGAAAAGAACAGCTCTGTAGTACCAAAACCAAATAAACAGCAGTGAGGCAACCAAAACTTTGAAAAACACCCAAGTCCTAATTCGCCGGGGGAGGCGGGGGGAGCTGTTCCCGGCAGCTCAACAACTGCCCGCAGCCCTGTGAGCGACGGTGGCTCCGCGGCCAACAATGAACGGGTTTTTCCCCCCCTGGTTCCGGGGCTGTGGTTCTCGGGTCACGGCACCTGCCAGAAGATGCTCTGACAAGGCAGCCCCACGGCTCGGGGCAGGATACCTCACTCCAACACGGTCAGGGCTATCCCAGTCCTTTCACGGCGATGACTGGCAAGGAAGGGGGAGAAAAAAGACCTTCTTCTCACGGGAAAAGAGGGGGCGGCCAAAAACCGAGGGTGGCTGCCGTTCTGTCGGGCGGTGGACAGCAAGGCCCACAGACAAAGGGGGGTCTGAGGCATGGAGCTGGCTGGTTTTAGAAAGAAGCCTCCCCACACTCCTGTGCTACCCTAAGCACAGCCCCGCTCCTTCCCACCTCCCCGGAAAAAAACGGATGGTGGAGGGTGATTGATATTGGGAAAAAGTTCCAACATCTCTTTTCAAACCTGTAACACATATGCATGACATTTGCCAGCAGAACGTTTTCTGCTCAGATCTGTGGAGCACCAGGGTAAGGCATCTGTCGATCGCTGCAGTCACCCACCACTTCTCACCCACTTGCACTGCTTTTCCAGTGGGGGCACTTGATCCTCAATGCCATCTTTTATCCCTGCTGAAAAGATCTGCCAACTTTTTGGCAAAGGCGGCAGACGAGAACAAGCTGCTGCCCCAATAGAACAATTCATTTAGCTCGAATTTCTCTTAAGTTTATCTGCTCTAACAGAGAACTATGAAAATGCTTTTCGAGAAACGTATTGAGACTTCAATAGCCGTGAGCAGGTAACTGCTCCCTGCAGAAAACACAAAGATGATGGGTGCCTCAGACTTGCAGGAAAGTTTGCACAGTTCCTGGTTTTCATAAGGTGCCTGGGAATGTCTCTGGTGGAGTGCCAGGAAAGAGATATCACGTACCAAGGATTGTCAGCACTGCTTGTAAAGGGCCTGCCCTTTCTAACCCAAGACAGGTATTTGTAGGATAGAGCTATTCTTTGTCATTTTATAAAGCGATCACCAGGCATTCCCCGAGTAAATAAAGTAGTAGCAAACACTCAATAGTGATGTAAAATTCTGAGCTGACAGAGGCCAGAGGCATCCTGCTTTAACACGGCCTGCAGAGAGCTGCCTTCTGGAGCGAGCTGGGAGAGCAACCAAAGAGAACACTTAAAGAATGTTATGAGAAAAAGACAAACGTTCTCCGAGGTTGGGGTGCACATATTTCTCCCTCAAAATTGCACAGACTTGCCAAACTCTACAGGCTTGAAATCACAGTTGCAGTCCTGGCTCCCCGCTCTCCCTTCCCCGTGTCTAGCTCTCTGCTTCCACTGCAGTCCTGCAAGCCTTCCTCTGCTCCACAGCACTGTGCACCAGGGCCAGCCTGTTTGCCAATCCCCCACGTTCCAGAAGGAGCCCTTCAAACAAGCATATTTCCCAGTTTCAGATTACTGTTCTAGTCCCTCTTCCTATCCCATAGCCCACACTCTCGCCACCCCTCCACTCTTCCTCCGCTTCTCAATAATCTCAGAGAGGTAAAAATAGGAAGACTAAAATTACAAATTTTAAGCTGGTTTGCTCCTTATCTCCATCCCAGCCACAAAAATAACCACTTCCTTCACCTCTGTATGATTAGAAGAGACCCTAAACTTCTAGATGCAGCTGCAAGAATCCCTTCCAAGCTCCTCCTAGGAAAGAAATTATATAATTTGCTACCAATGCAGGCAATTATTTTTCAGATCTGAAAATAGATGCAAATTTTCCAAGAATCCCAATAACATAAAAAAAATAATTAAAGAACAAAAACCTTTATTGGCCCCCAGTAAACAAGCTGCATGTAACTGCTTGGTTTCAGTGTACAAGTAATTGTTGTTCTTCATTTCCAGGAGATCACCCTGGAGTCTGCCCTAGCCAAAATCTGATTCCAGTATCATAACTCCTGCCAAGAATATGTTGTAGCTTCAAGCTCTAATTCTCTTGGATGTGAAGACTGATGTCATCACACAATGCTAGAAAGAAGAAAGTCAAACAGCATCACATTACTTTAGCCCAGAATGAGAACAAGATAAACAATTATACTCACTCAGTTAATCTCTAGAAGATTCTGTAAATCATTCTGAAAAAACAGACTTTATGAAAGAACTAGTCTGGAGCACATCACAAAACTGTCTTTTGAATAGTTAAAGAAATAAACATTTGACAGCTTTGTCCAAAACAGATGAAAAAATTTTAGCCAAAATTTTGAAATAATTTTGGTTTGATCTTCTAAAGACAATTTCCAAGAACCTACTTAAAGTTTTCCCAAATCTTCGTTCGCGAAGCCTAGCCATGATGATGACTTAAAGTTTTACATGATTTTTAGCGGTATCATAAATTGTCATTTAAAAAACCCCACTAAATAAATACTAATAAAAAACCAGGACTTGGCAATCTCATCTAGATTTCCAAATGCTTTGGATTAGGAATCACTGAATTGATGGCATTCTGAAACACACATGTACAAAAGAATCAAAAGACTCCTCTAAATCAACAAATATTTCAGAGATGTATTATGTTTAGCACATAAGCTCACACAAAAATATCTACTTTCAGTGCATTTTATTTATCACAGATTCCACACATGCTATGGGTGGAATGGGCAAAACCAACAAAAAAAACCAACAAAAAAACCAAAGAGAGGCATGATTTCTCCCTAGAACATAGGACAAAGTAGTTTAAAAAATAAAAGTAAAAAAAAAAAAACAAAACAAACAGCTAATACCTGACTTGGGACTGTTACAGGTTAATGAAGTCTGTGTCAGTGGCAGACAAGCTATGGATTCTCTCATCTGGTGATGCAATTGAAATGAGAGCAATAAAAAATTCTTTTAAAAGAGCTGGGAAAAAGAAAAATCCCACTGAATCCAGCATTCCATGTGCTAGAACTATTTTGCTCCACACTGACAGGTGCTTGTACCCCTCCCACTGTTCCTTTCAGCCTCTCCAGGTAACACAGCGATGCCACTTCAGCTTTACAGCAACAATTAATGCTAATTAAGCAATAACCTCTCTGCAGCTCTTCCCCACTGCAGAGATGGGGAAAAGGAAGAAGTTGCCTGTGCCTGCCTTCTGTGGACCAAGCACCGAAGCCACGAGCAACGCTGACAGTATTTTCCTTAAATAACAACAGAGTACTCTGCAGCTTGGAAACAAAGGGTGGGGAAAGTCAGAGCCTCCTCGGTGGAGTAGGGGAGGGGAAATTTGGAAGGATTTGGCTCCCCATAACAGTTCTCACACCTCTAAAAATACACAAGGCTGCCTCACTCTCTGTAGCTGCCCCACACTTAATATACAGCACAGATGAGATAAACAGCACCTGGCTACCTTAACACCATTGTCAGCCCCTTGCCAGATAAGTAATGCAAATAGGTGTTTTTCTTTCACTTTTGCTGCTGTTAAAATGTAGGCCATGAGGGGATGATCCTCGCCACAGCACAGCTTTTTATCCTATGGTCTCCTCCGAACACCATTTCGGAGGTGTTTGACAAGTGTATTTTATACCAGTAATGGAATAAAAACTGAGAGCCAGTCAACAAGTAAGGCTGCACAGATACCCTCCACTAAATATTCTGATCCGAGAATTTTTACAACTGACACTCATCTGTTCCACTGAAAGACCCCAAACACATTCATAGGTCACACGTTGAGGTGCACATTATCAAAATGGTAGTTTGTCCCTGCAATTTGATAAAGCTTGTCTAAGTGAGGTGTTGATGGAAGGTGTGAAAATAAATGACTAATCTTAGATGGCACCATATGCTGACAGAATTTGGAAACTGCCCTGAGCACACCTAGTTCTATTAAAATAGTTTCCTGACACAGCCTCTAGTCAGTCCCTGAGGGTGAGTGAGCTACAGCATCATCGAGCAAGGGCAAAAGTTCAGTACCAACAAAGAAGGAAGAACAAATAATACAACTTTCTCAGACCACCTGTGGTTCCTTTTTGGTTTCTCCTACAAGCAGCAACGAGACACAGATTCACACAATTAGAAAAAAAAATAAATCTCAACAGCAAAGCCAAAGGGTCCCTCACATTTCTAAAGCAATTTTTCCTTCCAATAAATCTGACAATTCTGAGAACGACACTCTGCAGAACATATGAAGAATCTGTTCCACAACTTGAACACCCATACTATCTGCAAATGACCTATTTTCTTTGCAGTTGCCCAGCACAATAACCCCTGTACAAGAGACGGCAGCTGCCTTGCAATCAGTCAGCTCCCCACCACAGAAAGGGCTGTGCCTGACAACGGAGACATGCTGGTTAGTTTGACATGTTTAACACATGTATTTCTGGCTTGTCACCAAGCACATTTAACATATTTTGCAGCACTCTTTACTACTCGCAGGCATATGCTATTGCAATGACCTGAGTGAAAAAGCAGTTATCCACTGTCTAGCGACGTCTACTCCAATTCAGTCTCTCTCCCCCCTTCAGTAATATATGCATTCAAAAGAGCAAAGGAGAGAACTTGTGTTCTGAGAACCTTGAGTCTGCGTGCCAGACCTCAAGGCCTGCCTTTCCAAACGTGACAAGGCTTCATTGAAGACTAGCAAGACTCCTTTAGGAAATCTAGGACGCTCAGATTTTACCCCAAAGCCAAGCAGAGCACATGCCTGCTCATCATACAAAGGGCTACTTCTGTGGGCTCTGACTGGCACGGGAGAAAACACTGCATTTAGTCACGTGGGAGGGAAGCAGACAACAGGTGGGAAGGATGGAACTTGTCTGCACAAACCCAAACTTCTGCAGACATCAACCTCTGGATGAGTGCCTAGACTACCTTAATAGGGGAAGGAATAAAAGAACGGGCAACTCCACTCCATTGAAAAGACGGACATCTGAAACAAATCAGATGTTTCACACTGTAGAAGTGTCTATTTTCCTCTAGCCAGCACAGAATGTACATGACTGAGACACAGATGTCATCGCCACAAATATAAACTGTCACTTGCAACAACCTCAACAGCATCAAGGTTTTAGCTCACACAGGTTACCTGTTTTAGACCTTCCTGTTTTGATTATGCACTCTAATAAAAAGCATAGATCAATGCAAATACCTTTTAGAATCTTCAGCTGCATGTTGATTTGCATTTAAATCTTGCATTAGTACATCTGCAGAGGAGACTTTCCCATAGAAAATTACTCTGGAAGCTGCAACATGTACACTTTACCCAGGATACAACAGCTGTATGAAGCTTAATAAACTCTATTGTCAGTGCTGAATTAGAAACTGAAAAAAGCTGTACTCTGTGCTTCTCTCATCATCCCTCAGAAGTATTTCCTTACTTTATTAGAAAGCATAGATCATTGCAGCCTAATGCAAACAGGCAGCAAGCACGCTACACATCCACATAGAACACAAACCACAGCACATATTGTGTCACTATATAATTTCTAAGTGACATATACTAGCTAATCAATTAACTCAGCAATTTTTAACCCTGTATTGTCACAGCTTCTCTACTATGATTTCTTTCATTTGAGTGTGAATTACATTCATATCACTGTTACTTGCATGACCAAGTAAGATGTCTAGACTACGTGGGCATGTAGGACAAACATCACATTCACAGGCACAATTTCTTGACCACTGTAATCTGAATTAACTTTTCAACCTCTTGTCTAATGATATGTTATAAATAGACTGACACCATTATCATTCCAGACTATCTTCTCCTGTGCTAAAGTGTTAAGTGCTCCATACTACACACAGGAAGGTTTTCCTTACCTTTGCTCTGAATGGGTATCATTCTCACTGTTTCAAAAGGTTAATGCTGTTGATGTTATCCATGTCTAGTATTCCAGAAAGAATGACCTGCTCAGTATTCCTTCAAAGTTCCAGTTTTGTTAGGTGTAAAATGGAGGACTGATAACTGCAGCATTTAACCCTGGGATACTGAAGTTAGTCAAACAGAAGTGAAAGGAATAGTTGGTCTGGAAGTGGACAGTCCCAGTTGTGGATGTGGCAATACCCCAGATGCCACGCACTACATAAGAATGAAGGCTGCACACAAGATTATCCTTGATATGCAAGTACCCACCTAACTGGGAAGATTGCAACAAAAGATGGGAATAAGCACTGTCATCCCATGAATCAACAGAGCCCACGACCAAGGAATCCGATCCTGCTGTCTTGAGTATTTTGCACTGTACCAACCCATCAAAGTCCACAGCAATCAGGAAGCCTTCAGTGTTTTCCAGAAAGCTGGATAAAGCAGCTACTCATAAGAGCATCCTCCAGTCTATGTATCAGTAGAAAGGAATACAGGGTTGCCTTGTACCAACCTGTTCCTTGGGGATGACGGATACTCCTAATGCTGGATTTGGTACAAATATTCTAACCTGCAGTTTTCTGCTTTTTATACACTCAAGTGTGCTTTTATCAGTTAAGTATGTTTCTGCTTGAAATACATTTATCTGTAACTGAAAAAAAACCCCAAACACCAAAACCATACAACTTAGAATTTGAGAAGAGTCACCTTTTCCCCCATTAAGACTTCCTGATTCTTCACCAGGGTTTCCTGACATTTAATTCAATAAGCAGAAGCATCTGTGCACTCCATCTGTACACAAGTATGGCATGTAAGGCCCAATACACAGCTTGTAAAGAAATGCTGTTTTTACCACAGCAGACAGAGACAGGAGTTCCTCCAGATGAGTTTTTCCTTTTTCCTCTGAGAGCAGAAGCCTAGTAAATCTAACCAACAAAATTAATACTTGAGTTGTATAAACAGTCCCTTAGATTCAATTTCTTTTAGCTTATGCTCAAGAAAATCCAGCTCTAAAGTGATGTGTGTAAGCAGATACCTATCAGCTTTTTCTAAGATTGTCTAATGTCTGTGTTGCCCACACTGTCTACTTTTTCAAATGAAAAAAACCCCAGTTTATAATCACTTTTGAGCAAAGCCACCTCACCAGACAACAGAGCAAACTCAAAGTCTCCTCTTTCCTGTCCTTGTTCTACATGTGTGTAATAAAATACCAAGTCCTAAAAATCCCCAAAAATACGATGATTCCAACTTAAAAAGAAAAATAATTTCACTGAAACTGGGCTTCAAGATGTAGCAGAGTCTGGCTGATGTAGAAACCGAAACACATCCAAGGAGTCTGTTTTCCCAATCAAAACAAATAGCTACTATTGTATGCACACAGACCTCCCAGTCTAAATCACATCTTTATGGATATTGCTTAAAAATATGAAATAGCAAGTATTTGGCTTAACTTCTTTAAATAAACTAGCTAACAAAAAGCAGTTCATCCTGATGTGTTACTATGATTAAAAGTAGCAACTGAAAGCATCGTTATCTGTCACTTTTACAGCCCCATAGCTCTGATTAAAAACAAAAATCAGCCGCTTGTCCTGAATTTACAGAATGTATACAGAGATTGTGCACTCACTACTGGTTCCACAACAGCATAACTTAATGCTACTGTAGATGGCCAGTGTTTTAACAGGTTTACCTTTCTATTATTGTCATTATTTTAAGTCATTTACATGATAGAAGTATGACATTTGTAGCAGTGGTACAAGATACACTGTTATATCACGGAAAACAACTTTCAGCTATTTCCACATTCAGATCTATCACTTGGTCCCAGGCAGTGAGGCAGTTTACTTAGTTCTATGCCCAGTTAAAACCTCTTCCCAGTACCTTTTTTTTCCTCATAACTGACAGCATCAGCTTTTGGTTTGCATCAAGCGTATCTGCTCCCCCTTTGCTCCATTGTGGCAGCACATTTGTAGCTCTACGACTTTTTCAGATCAAAAGGAAATGCAGCCCTTCATCAGTCTCCTCACTGAAGATCAAATTTCACTTGCATAACAGTGACTCTGCATCACATAACGAGGCATTCACGTGTGATACAGCTAAACTGAAACTGGAAAAAAATAACACACATCATTATCTTCCCTTGCCTGGATATAGGAGAAATTTGTCTCAGAAAATAATGAAACTGGATAAATAACCCAAAAATCATTGGGGAAAAAAAGTTTCCAAAAGACTTAAAAGCCAACGCATTACCTTTTTAACCCTTAAGATGACTTCTAGTTAACATATAGATATTTTACAGTAATAGTTCCTGTCTTGTGCAGGAAGTCAGGCTACATGAGGGGATCACAACAGTCCATTCTGGATGGGACATCAATGAAATAATAACAAAATCAAAATTTGGTTTTATGCAACATTTAAAAGTCACTTTAACTCCTCAAATTATACCTGTAACTATAAAGAGTTCAGAAAATCTAAGAATTTACCTCTTATATGACCTTCAAATGTTTAGGTACTTGAAAACTCCTCAATAATCAACTACAGGAATATATCTTGTGAGTCTACATGAAGCTACAAATTATTTGGGTAAACACATTAATGAAATACAGCAGGCAAACTATTTTACGATCCCCTGGCTGCTGAAAATTCTATGTACTCTTAGGTCTAACATCCCTTTAACCCATCATTCACTTGTTTCCTAAAAAGAATTAGTAACAATTTTCCTGCTTGTTTTATGTGAAAAGAACATAAGCAGCCCAACATTAATCTTCATTTATGATTGCTGCCCAGCTACCCCTCACTTCAGCCATTTAGCAATCCTGTTATAAAACAGCTGCTATTAGTGAAAAAAGTCCAAACTGGCAGCATTCACAGACCACTGGGAATACAGACCATTTTAAGCAGATGGTTCTATAACTCACCATCAATACCTTCTGATTTATTTATCTTAGTTTTTTCTAGGCTTTCTTTAAAGCCTCCAATCAGGATTGTGCTTCTAAAGCCTCAATATCAGAAAGTCTGGGGTTTTCCCTAGGAGAACTGCTTTTTTCTCTAGACCAATACACCCTTCTAAAACCACTTTTTTTCCACTCTTTCGCTGCTGCTGAATCTGGTTCAAAAGGGGCCCATCTGCTCCAGCTACATCATCAGGAGAGTGCTGCACTTTCCCAGCTGCCAAGGTTCCTGTCCCGCTGCAGAAGCTGGAATTGCTCCACCCACCCCCTTCACAGAAATGATGTGAAGTAACAAATGGATCCAAAACACTTTTGCACAAGCACTGGTCATTTCTCTAATGTAAACTATCCTTTTCTCACATTTTTCAGGGTCTTACTTTAGTCCCTTAATAAAATGCACCATAAAATGAGAGTGCAATTTTCCATTGCAAAGGGAAAAAATCCTATCACATACACTAATCTTCCAATAAATTCCATGCAGCAGTTCAAAAAGCCCAGATGGGCGACTGTTTCTATTACATTCTCTCAAGTGCTGGAGCAGTTTCTTCAGGAATTCTAACATTTCCTTAGAATTTAAGTGACTTAACCTCCACTACATCCTGAAAACCAACTACCTGCAAGTATGGGCTAGAGCATCACATACAACATAAACCAAATGGAAAACTGCATTAATGTGATGGATGTCACTGTTAACCTGGAACATGCCCTGAAAAGCGATTCTCTCTGACAAATCAGATGCACCACCTTGACCAGAATGCAAGCAGACCCCAAAATACTGAGAACCGCCTGATTCCTGCAGCCCATTCAAGGCTCAGAGAGTTTGGCCTGATTAGCCTGGAGAAGAGAAGTCTCCAGGGAGACTCAGAACCCCTTCCAGTACCTAAAGGGGCTCCAAGAGAGTTGGACAGGGACTTTGGACAAGGGCATGTGGTGATAGGACAAGGAGGAATGGCTTCAAACTGAAATAGGGAAGAGTTAGATCAGATATGAGGAAGAAATTCTTGCCTGTGAGGGTGGTGTAGTCCTGCCACAGGTTGCCCAGAAAAGCTGTGGCTGCCCCATCCCTGGAAGTGTTCAAGGACAACTCGAACCATTCTATGACTCCATGATTTTCAAGGCATAAAAACATACTAAACTCTATCTGCATCTCCGCTTTGCCAGAGAGTCTTTTCCAGATAAAGTTTAAAAATAAATTCAGTTCCGAGCCATAGAAACCCTTGAGGGAAGTTTTCTTTGGTTACTTTTTTATAAATAAGCTTAAAGAAGATAAGAACAATTTGAACTAAGTAAAAGAATGCACTAAGTCTCTGGATTCTTTTAGTTGAAATACAACGGAAATAAAAAATTAAGTTTAAATGGCACAACTTTCTACCTGGACATGAATGCCAGCCATGGGAAGCAGCTGGACCTGCTACCAGTTCCTAAGTTGAATTTCTGGACAGCAGCTGGCAAGGTGTTTACAGTGGAAGTTACTGTACTATGGAATGTGGGTTCTTTTCTACCCATTCACAGTTGATTTTAGGGGGCAAGTTGTGTCTCGTCTCTTCGTGCAGCATTTAAGTCTTTTCTTTGCACACAGTAGTTCTTTACAGTATCTGTGAAGGGTAGAATTGAAGAATTCATTTTTATTGATAATATGAAATTTTCACACAGTCACAGAAATTAATTACAACTCAGTAGTAGTCATCAGTCCCCTTAGCAAATGTAATGCATGCACTTTAGCTCATTTGATCTTGGCAAACTTCAGAAGTAAATAATTTAGAAATCAACAAAATAAATTATATTAACATATTATAATACAACAAAAATAAAGCTTACGTGAGCTACCTTGAGTTCATATTTTATCTATAATAATTCACACAAACTTATTAGTGAAATTAATGAAAACATTTGAAATCAAGTTTGGGCCATTTGCTCAGTTGAGAATCAGGCTCATTAAATGTCAACATGCTGAGCACTCATGACATGTGAAGAAGCATTCTATAATCTCACAGGTTAAGCACCAATAATAAGTCTTCATCGAGTTTAGGGTGTAAAAATAATTTATTAGCTTCTGGTCATAAAAAAATCAGCTACCACTTTTGATTTTTTTCTTTTTTTTAAACAGCAGCAGTCAAAAAGGTGACAATTGAAAAGTGTTCAATAAAAAACAAGGCAAGCATTGTAAATTTGTTCCTCAAAAATCAATGCTGTAGCACTACAGAATCAAGGGCAGCAGAAAAATAATAAACAATAACTTAGTAAAACATGACAATCACCGAGTTATCTCACCCAGGCTATCTCACTGCTTTAGTTGGCCACGGAAGCACTGCTGAAGCAGTACGAAAGTAAACTTTTATTTCAAAGCTATTGACAGTTAATTAAGATTAAAAGGCATCCCTCTTGCCATAATAGTGATGGTAATTCTATATTCTGTTGGATGAAGTTTGTAAATCATGATGGAATACCGAACCCAAAAGCTTGCAAGGCAACACTCCGTGGCTCTACTGCTTCTGCTCCGTGATCCTCTGTAAGCAGAGCTTCATGTAGGAATTTTTGTTGCGTATTTCTATCACTGCATCTCTGACCAGCTCGATGAACATCTGAGGCCAGAGCTTCTGCAGAGACTCATTCTTCATATTGATGTCAGCTGCCTCTTTCACCAACTTCTCCACGTATGTCTGGCAGAATGATTTCCTTTCCTTGATTTCCTGCATGAGAGAACCATTATATGTTGTATAAGAAAGAGGAGGAAAAAAGTTAAACAAGAGCAAATTAAAAAAAAACAAAACGACCCAACACAAAAATGTCATGAATTAAAGGACGTAACAATTAACAGGCAAGGACGTTATTGTGCACTTTCTTCTCTTAGTTTTACCTCTCATGGCCCAGGGTCTGTGTCAAGCCACAGAATCTTAGTGTATTCATAATATCCATATTATATTAATTCATTAATTATCTGAAATCAACTTTTAAGTGGTCATAAATAACTTTTAACAGCACTGACTATTTCTGTTGCCTTCTGCCATAGCAGTGAAAATTTACAGAAACTATTAAGCACCAAACCACTTTTCTTCCTCCTCTCCCTTTCCAGCATTTCCTAATCATCACAGTACAACAGTTGGACAGTCTATGTTTATCTGCCTGCCGGTTTATCTAACAAGCATATTGCCATAGAAAAACATATCAGTACACATCTTTTTCCACAGGCACTCTGGCAAGTGCATGGTTCTTAATGAGTATGACATTAGATACTGAAGTAAGCTGAACCTTTAAAAACTAATAAAAAGATACAATGCTTTGTGCAGATACTGGCTCTGCATTTTAGTAACTCAAATAGTATTAATCCCTGTTTCTGCAAAGTCTCTAAAAAACGCCATCATAAGCTTTGAACAATAAGTTATATTGGTGCTAAATGTCTAACTAGTTTGATTTATGGCATTGTTTAAAATGCTAGATCTTGCTTCAGGCCATCAAACCAGAAGTTTTCTTTAATGAGTGATAAAGCAGAGAAAATATTTTCCACTGGTTTCAGCTAAATACCCAAATTATTAAACCATGACTCAAGACTGTCATCTTTACCAACATGGTTATTCAGGCATATTTATCACGTTAGTTTACTGCTGATGGGGAACTGCAAGCAGCTGGTTTTGCCTATCTTACTCTTACATCCTGCAATATCTGCTGCAAACACAGTGCTATAGCCAAGGACAAGGTGGGAATTGCTGCACTGGGAAGAGAAAACAATACATATATTTAATGGACTGCACAAATACCAAGCTTATTTTATTGTATTACATTATAGTGCTTATTCCGCGGTAAAGGATAAGAGGAATACCTCACTGCCTTACTCCATGCTATTCAAAGTTTTAAGAGCTACAATCACAGCTTTTCAAACGAAAATGTTTTCTTAATTTAATCCCTCCACACATGCAGTCACTGTCTCTTGTTCTATGCTGTGGATCTGAGATAACAAAGCCACAGTGCAATAACTGAATTCAGTGATTACTGAACCTGATTAAATTCCTTGCACTAGAGGATTATTTCTACACAGCCAAAAAGCAAATAATGGGACAAAATGTGGCAATCAGGGTGTATACAGCTAAAACTCAGGATGATTGCTCAGAAAGGAGACTGTGGCTGAAAGAATCATGTTCCCTCTGGGAACAATTTCCCTCTGCCCAAGCAAAAGAGTGAGCAGATCAGAAACACAAACTAAAACAACCGTGACTGATGCACTTGTCTGAAACAAGCCAGCTTGCAGTTTTACTAATAATTAAACCTAACACATTTCACATATATTTACTTTCCTGTAGCTCATTTAAAAGCTAGGAAAGAGCTCTTTATTACTACAGCCTACACTCTCTAAAGTGTTGTCAAGGTGTTTCTTCAACTCATTTTGGGAAAACCTAACACATGCAATATACATTTTTCTTTGTAAAAAACTGTGCTCACTTTTTACATTTTAATAATTCAGGTATATTTTGTCATGAACATAAGGCTTGCAGGTGAGAATGTACTTCTGAGACAGTGACACTGTTCAGGAACTACTTCAGTAAACTGAGCATTTTCCAATGTTCTGGCAAAGATCAGTCAGATGAAGTGCTTGATCAGGTATATAAATATGTTAAGCAGTGATATTTTAAACCCACCATTCTCGATAGCACAACTGAAACTTGATATCTAGACAAATTCCATGAGTAGTAGCCCACAAGGTTACCTAATAGAGAATGAAAGTATTTTTAATGATACACTTACCTCAAGCTTTTCCATATGGAAGTCCTTTGTCATGTAACTCAATGTTGCTCGAGTTGTGCTTTCCCCTCCACTTCTTCTGTTATCACTATTTTCCTCACTCCCAACCCCAGATTTCTTGCCCTTTCCCTCTAGCAGATAATGGAATTGCTTCCTCCTGTGAAAAGGTTTACAGTCCTAATTATTGGAATTTTTTTTAAGGGCAGATGTTTCTAGTGACTGTGAGGTTTGGGTTTTTTCCTCCTTCTAAACATATACTTTTGAGCTTTCAAGTACATTGCATCCTCAAGTTATTCAAAATACATATGATTCTAGATATTCCTTCAGTAATTTGCCTCTATAAAATTGACCTTGACATATATCAGATAGCATCTCCTAAATAGGAAGTCTTGCAGCTTAAATTTGTATTAAGTACTCATTTATAGAAGACTAAAAATAGAGGGGTTTAAGCACCCTTTTTTTACAGTACAACTCCTAAATCTGTTAACTGTTACAGTCACCCACTGTAAAATACCCATGAAAAATAACCAGTTTTCATTGTCAAAGTCCACAAGCCTTCACCAGTACCAACAGAACTGGAGAACTGAACAAGCAGTACATTTGTGAGCATGTGCCTTTTCACCTCACTCAGCAGACTTCATACAAATTGTGTGAAAACCTCCTGGCTACAAAGACCAGGAGATGGTAACACTTGTGCACCATACAGGGGACCTACCATCTGTAAGACAGTATTTGTGGAATTTTCTTTTTACCCCAGAAGAATTTATCACAGCAGCGTGCAAAAGAATTAAACAACACGTTGGGGGCAAATCCCAGTTGCGTTCATTGCGTTTTACCTGGATTCTCCAAATAATGAAAGTACACGATAATGGGGCAGCTCAGAAGATGCTACATATGCCAGGATGCCAAAGAGCCTTTCTGCCTTCACAACATCATCTTCAGTGACCTGTGAGAGAGTGGGAAGGGAACAAAAAGGAAAAAAAAGTTACATTTTAAAATTAGCACACTCATATTTCATTACACATGTACATTGAGAATTAACACAGACTTGTTACACAGGACACTGCAAACAGATCTCTTCCAGGCACACCTTCAAAACAGGTTTGCTTTTACTGGCACTCCAAATGTACTTTAGAAGAAACCAAATGGGGTACTGGTGCTTGTTTGATTTCCTATAATTCTGGAAATTCCAGAATTATATACACTGTGCTTCATGACAGTCTTTGTGAAATGAGGGATTTTATAACAGTTCCTTACATCGATTTTCTGAAGGCCAGACATTAATTCTGCTCCATGTTGCCTGCACTTGAAAAAGGTCTACTGGAAAATTTCTGATTAAGTTATGCTGGAGGAACAGAAAGATTCTGGGCATGCACCTGTGAAAAGGTTGAGTTAAAGACTCTCCTATTTTGGCAGCATCATGGAGAAGACTTTATAGAAAGAGAGGCTTTGGGGGGGGGGAAGTATTTTCTCTGCATTTTTCAGCTCCTGAAAATAAGTGTTTCTCCATTATATTTCTCTAAATATCAACCACACTGTTCTGTCAACCTTAAGTTACAGATGTCTCTTTAAACTAATTTTCAACGGTTGAAAAGTTTTCAGGATTCATTTTATACCAAACTGAAAAGTGTAAAGAAGGTGAAGGGGCTCATTTTGTGGTGGTGGTTGTTATTGTTTTCTGTTTGTCTTGGCTCATAACCTCTGGAGCCCATGGCCTGTGGATGGCCAGACTATGAACTGCCTCCAACTGCCAAAAGTTTGTTGGCACGGTTTCTGGACTCCTGGCTTTCCACTGAGAGCAGAAGCAATCTTTATAATCATCTAAAGCTGACCTGGATAACACTGGATGATGAAACTTACTCACTGACTTCTTAACTTCTGGATCAAATTTAATTTCCGTTCATCCTGTAACATATTTTGGGAGAGCAACCCATTATTAAATAAACTTCAATATTCACAATATTTACTAAGCAGTTCCAGACAAACTTTGTGTTCTATATTCAAATTCTTCATTCTTCTACATTCTTCAAATGTGTCAGTAAAATGGAATTTTGATCCACATTAACAGACTTCTATTATATTCTTGTTTAATGTTTATGGACTGTACAGTCTCCTCTTGCCTAAAGTATACTGCAACAGCACAATGCACGGATAAATTCACCAGAGAAAACACAGACCAGGAAATTAGAAATGTAAAGTCAACTCCATTTTCACAGCGTTTAGATTTGTTCATTTTCACTAAAAATTAAATACGTCTTATGTAGTAGCCTAGGAGTGGATGGTCTTGCTGAACAGTCTGCAACAGAAGCAAGGTCTAAAACAAAGGGCACAGAAGGCAGCTAGGGGAACAAAGCCCATGGCAGGCAGAAATGCTTGCTGGAGAAATAAGTGATTTTAATGTATTTATTTATGTTAAGAGAAGCATAAGGACCAGGTCAACAGGGACAGCAATGCTGAATACAGTCTCCAGTTCACAAAAACTCATGTTCTCTTTCTTACTGCGGTGCATTGTTTGCTCCATTAATCACAAAAAGATTTAACGGTAGTATCACATAAATGTAAGGCTTCATGCCTGGTTCCTGCCAAGTACAGGGGACAGGCACCAACTGTGCCAACAGGCCCAGCTCAGGGAATGTGGTGCATCTGTCACACTGTGTGCCACACCACGGCTGTACAGCTTTCTGTAGGGTTTGGTCACTGCAAACCTTCACAACTTGGAATGAATCAGAGATTACTGTCACTGGGAAAAACTTCAAATAGTGTGTCTCAACTAAGAGAGTTTGCTTCTTCACAGTTAGCAAATGTAACAACTGGACAAGGGAACAGAATCATTGTTAGGGGGAGATGAACGCTCAGCTCCTAGCCTGGAACATGAACTGGAGAAAATAAAAGCTCTGTGATGCAGGTTTTTTATAGTTTACAAGTGCCAGAGTTACCCAATTTATTTAATGAATTCAGTTGGTATATATTACTTTTACTTCACAGCTCTGTGAACCTCAGAGTTGGCAACACAACAGTCTCCACAAACACTGCACACAAATGGACATCAGAGCAGCAGAATATGCACATTTCCCCTTCTGTCATCTAAACTGTTATCTAGGGCTGATCTAAGGTCTGAGAACACACTTCAGGGGTTGTGTTCTTTACATTAAACAGTATTTTCCATTACTGATGTTAATCAAAAAGGTGATATACATCTGCAGAGCTGGATGCCAAGACTTCTGCTGTAAGATAATGAAAAACAGCAATCAGAGCTCATCTCTTTCCTCATCTTGGCTGTGACACTTTTCAAATGATTAACGACACTAGGAAAAAATTTGTGTGCACATCTTCATATAGTGTGGTCTGGCTGAAAAAGTTTGTTGAGGACAAAAATGTTCTTGTCATGCATATTTAAGATCTGATATATGGTCGACAGAAAATCACGCTGTGCTACATGTGCTCCATTTACTCAATTCCACCAAGAAATATTAAATTCAAAGTTTTCCTTCAGAGACTGAATTTCCTGACCTTGAGATTGTAACAAAAAGGCTACTTAAATGGTTGTGCTACTTTTTCCTGTGATAGGCTTAAAGAAGAAAACATGATTCTATGATATTTTGTAACACTGGAAATTTTGAATTTTAAATATTCATATACTGTAAATCACTAAGGAGTCTGTCAAATGCACACTTTTGCATAAGTATTCAATGTCAACATTGTGATCTTCTCAAACACAATAAACAAGTGCCTCTTAAAATCAAGTAAAATTATGGAGTTATTTAATATTAATTGCACATATTTAATATTATTAATCTGTATTAATTTAAATATTTATTTCACAACAAATTATGTGAAGTCTATTAAATTTTTTTTCCCCTAGTACTGAAAAGACCTTGACAGGGCTGTGCTCATTTTATTATCAATTCCTCTGCTCTTTTAAAAAAACAGTGCTAATTGACCCTGTGAGACCAATAATAAGAAAGAAGCGACGCTGTCCTACCTTCACTCCATTTATCTTCTGCAGGTTGAAATGGTTCAGTCTGAAGAGAACATAGTATTTCCACAGAGCGAAGCTGACAACGGGATTTCCCTGAGGATCGACCGTCAGCTGCTCCATGCGATGCATCTCAGCCAGCGCGTTGAACTGCTGCAGCGCCACAAGGTTCGTCTCCTTGAACTTCAGGTGCTGAGGGAGGTCAGACCACAGGAAACTCAACAAATGAACAATAAAGAGGGAACCCCACTATTTTGTGCCACTCTGGTTTGTTTTTTTTAAACTCGGATAAATAGTCCCGGGTCTGGTGAAGCCACTGAGCTCTTTTCCACTGGAGGCCTTTGTAGCAAAACACAACCACTTACATGTCACATAGATTGAGAGATGGCAACTTCACAGCCCCTGAGGAATTTACAAATCCTTTCCTGACAGCACTGATATTTTCAATGTTACAAAAAGCAATGATACTACTTGAGCAATGTTTAACTCTGCAAGTAAAGGAGCTGCAGCATCTGCACATAAAAGTAAATACAACACATGGTTTCAAAAATCTGACTTTTTTGGGCACAACATGCTGGCTAAGTCATACCCTGCTGTGTTTGAACCATGCCCTACACTAATGTTCTTATGAGCATCATATATCTGGCTACACAGTAGCATTATTGAGGGAAGGAGAAGGAGGAAAAATTGATAGGGAAGGTAAAAATTTAGTTTAAGATCACCCACAAATTCCACCTTCCCTCCCCACACCCAAAACTGTTGTTTCATTAATGTGGATAGATTTGTCTCAAATTCCCCACAAATTTACCTATTTCAATTAAACCATGAAGTTTTGTTATACCCAAAACCTTGAAAAGCAGCAGGCAGTCATACTGCCTGAGTTACAAGTTGCTTATGTATGTTATCTTTATTTTACTATTTGCTTCAAAATTACTAATTTAAATGTCCAAGGAAAAAAAATGAAAAAGAGACTTACTAAAGAGACATCTTATTTGTGTTGCTTGGCTTCATCAAGAAGTGAGTCACTCCAAGAGCTGTACTGATTTAGTTCGCCATTCCCTTCAATTTTGTTTCTGTCTTTTTATCCTATCAACTGTCTAATCTTTGAGCTCACAACATGAATGAAATCCTCCTGATACCACAGATCCATAACAATATTATAGCACAGCAAGACTTTATTTACACACCAGCTTTTCAGCTTCAAAATAATCAGCTAGGTCAAAGGAATTAAAAGGAATAAAAACCTGTCTGAAAAGGAATCTACACTGAAGAACTGATTTTTAAGAAGTATCAAGTTAAAGTTGGCGTTACAATACCAAGAAGAGAGGTACATGAAGGCACTCGAGGGGGTCCGTGCCACCGCAAGGTTCTGTTAGGGAATGCACCTTCCATAGCTGTTCACAGAGCTGAAACCTGAGGCACACTTACCACACAATTAGGGAATTTCATCTTCAGTTTTGCCAACACTTGAACAATTTCATCAAATTCTATGAACATAAAGGAGACTGTGGCAATAATTCCAGCTGTTTGAACGCTCCAGTTCCGATCCAGGCACTCCAGTGCTCCTGCACCATACAAGCCAAGAGTGTCCCCTTCCACTTCCACTAAATGAGACTCTAGAACAGACAAGCCTTGTACTGCACTGCTCAGAATTGCATCAAGAGACCTGCAAAGGGAATAAAAATACAGTGATATAAATGACACTATTCTGAAATAATAACATCAATGGATGAGAGTCCTTACTGTCACCGAAACCCACCTGTCACATGCAGTGGCAACTCTCAGCATTCACTCTTTTTCAGGACCCCACCTGGTTCAAAAATACTGAGGGCTGGAAAATCCTCTTTCCATCAAGTAACACTGCAAATGTTTTACTTCTTCAGCAGAAGGACTCTGGGTGTATTTGAGTTGGTGGAGGGGTAAAATTAAATAAAGAATCCATTCGTATTTTAAAAACTGCTTAAAAATGTTAACTCAGAAGGCTAACCTAGCATATTTTGTGTTGCTTTAGATATCTAAACACAACTTCAAACAACGTATTTATTTAAGCAACGTCACATTCACATTGTGTTTGCTACGTGAAACGTAAAAGTTATGACATGAGCAATCACTCAAGCATTCTTTAAAGTGTGTTTTAAACTATGTAATGCCAGATGGCCACCTTTTTGACGCAAATAAGCAAACTAAAAAAAAATAATTTCTTTTAAACCAAGAATACAAAAATTATCTTAGTTTTATTTCTAAGTCAAAAAACTGCTACTGTTAAACATTATGGGTGTGAAAGCAGTCCAGTAAAAGATGCTGCTGTTCAAACTAAGAGCACAAATTCAACTGTGAAACCTCTTGATGCACAAAGAGGTTACAAATGTTTGTAATGCCCATACACCTTCATTTTGTTCATTTCAGCTGAAGGCAACAATCCAAGTGGTCAAGGAAATGAACAGTCTTAACAAGGCTTGGGAATTCATATTTGACATTTCTTGCAAACATGAAGTTGTCCATTATTTAGCAAAGTCAGCTAATAATTTAGCTTGCTGTTGTGTTACTTTTTAAATATATGTTACCCTTTGACCATTAGTAATGGTCAAATGATTTGTATATAGCCCTTTAGACAATGAAATACAGTGAGAAGTAGCAACCTGGAATGTAAGACATGAACGAGTAGAAATATTACCCAATAAAATACCTGCTTTCTTCAGGAAATACATATGCAGCACTGCCGTTGATCTGACAGGGCTCACTGTCTTTATCCTGGTTTAGAGAAGCCTCAAGAGCTGTTCTGTTCTGCTGGATCTCCCACTGACGAGCAATGTTACAAATCGTTAACCGCTTCTTTTCCTGAAACAAGATACAGAAGTCATGTTAAGACAGGGCAGGATCAACACGTTTGTTCTGAAAGAAATATGCTGCTTAATGAAAACATTTTAAACGTTTCAAACCGAAGAAGTTACAGTACTGGTGGTTATATTGATTAAAATCAATGTGCCACTCTAGTGCCAGTTTGCGTAACCGACAGCAAACAATTTCACAGAACTTGCAGTAATAGAAACATGAAAAGTAACATAATAAATCCACACCTTAGGAAAGCATAAAGTTCAAATATTTAGTTTGGATAATCACAGAAGTCTCATTTTGACAGTCTGGAGCTGCCTATAACACTCCTCCCACAGAACAGGGCGCACTGTTGTCCCACCCTCCACTGCTGCCAGAGTGACCCCAGCACTTCAGCTGAGACCGTGGTGCAACTGCTTAAAGGCTTCACAGGAATGGCAACACACTCTGAAAAAAATTATCTTCTGAAAAAACGGAAAGGGTCAATTTTACAAAAACAGAAAATTAAAAGTTACCTTCACGATCGACACAAGGACTACAACAGATCTAAGTTCAAGTATTTTGTAATAGTTTTATTAGGTAGTTTTTGTATTCTAGGCTGCTCTTGTCAATAAACCAGTATTTCAAAACTCTATTAAGTATTTGTTCTTGTGTAATCATGAAATCATGTCAAATAACCACCTATATATAAAGAATAGGAGGTGTTCTATTGCACCATATAGGTATGAATGATTTATTACAGCCAACTTAGAAACTTTTAAAAGCATAAAAAACAAGGTGCTTTGTAAGAACTCATGGATTGGCAGCTGAACTCTCACAAATGAAAGCTTGATTTACTTTTTCTGAACTAGATGTAATTCCCAGAGTCAGTCATCTCACTGATTATCCATCTCAATCAAACTTGAATAGTGACTTTGAATTTCTGAGAGAAAAATATTACAGCAGCTTAGCATAACCAAGTTTGCATCCACAAAAAAAAAAAAAAAAATCAGCGCTAATCACAACATCTTATTATAGTCCCTTTTATCAAATAGGAAAAAACAGATAATTTATTTGATATGTCTTGGAGAATGGCAGGGGACCAGGGTAAATCTAACTTTACAGTTTGAAATTAACACTTTTGATACATTAAGCATGACCTATACACACTATGCCCCTGGTTTTAATCTATAAAAATAACATGTAACTGCTGCCATCATATTTTTACATAATTCCTTTCACACTGGGGGATTTCTGGACACTTCTGCAATGCAGTTCACCGAAAATGTCCCTGACACTACTCAGTGTTGGAAATATGAAGTGTAAAAGACTAAAAATGAATACTTCTTTGAAAACCAGAAAATAATAGATGAACCAAAACAGCAAGCTCCCGCTGCAGCTATAATCCTCAGGCAGCATGATTCACTTCAATGATGCAGAGATGGAGCTTCTAGTCCTGATAAAAATCACATCCATAATTGTCTAGAACTGACACTGAAAGTACATGGAAACTACTACTTTTGGAAGTTGTTCCATTTAAAGAGCTCAAAGCTCTAGTTCCTATTCCATTTGCCCAGAGAGTTCTGACACTGTCCTTTTAGAGGACATTTCCAGACCTCAGTGGTGATTGGACTCACATAATGTGGGGGAAGTTGAAATAGAGGCAGCCTTTTTTTTTTTCCAAATACCTTTAGGAAATTCTGTTTGTTCTTGAAGCTGAGGGTCTCCTCAGAACCTTAACTACTGTACAGCTCTTTGTTTGTGCCCCCAGCTCCGGGCTGCTGGATTCCTACAGAGCTCTGAAAACTTCCAAGAACACATTTCACAAAGAGCAAGTTTTAGAGGTGTGAAGATTCTGCTAGCAATAACTTTTTCTTGTTCCAGTAAGTATTAAGTTTAACCTCTGTCGGAAAGGAATCACATTCTCTATACATTTCAAAGTACATCTCAAACTTTACCAGAAGAGTGGGTTGGAAGCAATTAAAAAGTACTGTGGAAAAAGAGATGAAGAAACCCTGCTGTTTGGGCAGACAAGTATCAAAAAGGGACAAAAAAAAAAAAAAGAGATAACTTTGATGAAATGAATGTTTTCAGTGCAGTGCAACCAGCAAAACAGCAAGTCTTTGCTACTAAATGAGGGCCTAGAATTTCATTTACACTTCATACAGTTTAAGAAAGTTTGGAGAAACGTGACTAACAGAAACTGCAGAACACAATTCTCTCAATGTTTTCTTCAGACTGAACTCTGAAGAAAATGTTATAGTGCACGACTTTTTTTGCTGGACATTGTATCTATGAGCAGATTTGTTCCTTCAAAGCAAACGTGTGTGGAACAGGAAGAAAGGCTGAATCATTTACAAAGGAAATATACATGAAATCACCAAATCACACAAAAAAGGATTGGTATTTGGCCCTTACACCACTTAACTGAAGATGAGAAATACACCTTTATTAAATTAAAAAACCTGCAATTTAATGTCGAAATCAAGTAATAATGGCATTGCACATTAACAATACTTTTTTATTCAAGGAGAATTTTCCACCAGCAAAATGCATCACGAAATCCACGCCATCAAAGCAAACAATTGCCTTGCTATACGGAAATGTGACATCAAGAGTTTGATGAACAAGAACTACAAATAAACACCTTCTTTTTTTTCTAGTCAGAGACACAGTTATGTTTCCAACAGCACAAATAATGCCACATATGAATATTATTTACTAATTTCCCATTTCTTTGTGCTAGTAAGAACTGGCACCAGCACTTCAAACCTGAAGAGACTTTAAATACATCACTATCTCACAGAAGAAAAATTTCCAAACCACAAGACTGCTTAAAAAAAGCCTCAAAAAACCAAAACTGTATTTAAGACTTTTTTATTATATTGTTGAGTTTTTTTAAACAGAAAATACACATGGATACAAATATATAGGAAATCAAAATATATTCTTAGGCACTAGACATGAAGGGGTTTTTCCCCCAATTCACATGTTTAGGTTCTTGAGGGTTTTTTTAAGACTTGTGGGTTTAATCTATTTTTTATTATTTTATTATTATGTTTTTAAAATAATTTTAAAATAATACTTTAAATATATTTTTTTAATATACATTTTGCTTGTGTCTTTTTGTTTTTCAGAGTTATATACATCTGCTACACTTCTTACAGCCTCCTGCTACCACTTTCAGTCTAAACCCCTTCCAAAAAATATGATTTTACCTGGGAAACTTAATATGCACACATGAACATTTTTGTTGGCTTGTTTGACTGTGCCAAACCGAAGGAGTTTTTAGTATAGCTATTACTGGATGACAGAAAAAAATTAGGCACTTCTTCCCTCTCCAGAGGAGAATGATTTGGAGACAAATGGTGATATCCATGGAGCAAATGGAATGTAGATGCTCTTAGATCCTTGAACTTTGGTCTCCTGTTAGGAGCACAGCTCATTATTCAGCAGCCTCAGAAAGAGTATTCTGGAGTGCCCCTCGGTCTCCCCTGCTCGGGATATTCCATCTCACGTGTCAGCACTAACCAGGCCAGCTGGGCTGGGAGATAAAGAGAAGTGTTCTCCTGACAAAGGCAACAGCTGGAGTCTGGCTGTGCTCTCGTGGCAGCTTCACTCCTGCAGCAGCAGGGAACAACCTCGTCGGGAAAGAAGGAAGGAGAAACCGCTTCAGAACACCCTGCGGGGCTGCAGTCAGAGCACTCACCTGATACTGGGAGACCAAGTTCAAGGAACCCGAAAGCACTGGAAAAGTTCCTTACTCTGCATTTAGGAAAATGAAGGTTGCCACCCATTGACATGTGCCACACTCATGTATTCAACTGGGGTGTTTTGCTAAACTATAACTTGCCTATTTGACAGAATAAGTTTCAGTCACGGAGTGCACCGTTCAAGCTCTAAAAACAGAGTTTAGAAAACCAGAGGCATATTGGGATATGTAAGGTCTTCAGCAAAAAAATACTAGAATACGAATTACTGCTATAATCTGGTTTACAGTAGCCTTAGAACATCCATAGAAAATACCTTAAGCAAGGTTTGTTTATGGCTTTCACGCTTCCTTTCTTCCTCTTTCCTTGCTGCAACGGAGGCCATACGTCTTTCTTCTTCCTGGAAGTCAAAAAGAAAAACAAATTTCTAAAAGAAGGAACTAATCAGGTTCTGAAAAGTATTACTGATAAATTATTGTTTCTGTGTTGGCATTCGAATGTAAATTTCCAATTTAAAACCATTTTAGAATTTGTATCATTTTAATGCTTCTAAGTATTAGTAAAACAGTAAAATTATTAACTATAAAGGTACACAGCACAAATAGATAACTACTCCAAGTTAAAAGTAATATTTGTAAAGGCCTTTGAGAAAGTATAAAGCAAATGATGAGTATGACAGTGAAAAGGAACATTTTTAAATCTAACAGTGCAATACATCTTTGTATCTTTGTAGTAGATTTCCGGTAGGACTTTTTTCGCAAGAAAAGGCACTTAGCAAAAACCTGGGTTCTATTTATGCTTGAATCACAATCCAAGACTAATTTGCATCATTATAAACTATTTCCAGGGGTTGCCTTCTCTCAATCATCAAGGCAACTTGGGAAGAAAAGAAAAAAATAATTAGCATTATTTCTCAATATTATTACCAAATCAAGCAGAATTCTCAAGAAGAAAGCCATTGATTCCTAAACAATGAACTTGAAGTTGCTTAATTTTCCTGGTACAGCAATTTGATACTGCAATACCCCCATATTAGGTTGGATGCCTGTTGTTTACAGAAGTCTAAACATTCTCACAGCACAGTATTTTTAGAGCATATAATTTCCAAGTAACAAAAGAAATGTTCACTATGAAGTAAAAAGTGTAGATTCCTTCCAACACAAATATTTGGGAAGCATACTTTAACTTATTTTGATTTACTTCACATGCCATTTGGGCATTTCTATTAAAGTGTCTTCCCAGAACACATGAAAAGTGTTTTCATTTCCCTCAAAATAGAAAGCTCCTGTCCTAACCTTTGCATTTTCTGGAAAAGTTATGTGTTCATAAAATTAACAAACAAAAAACAAACTGAAAGCATCATCAACCATGAAGACAAATTGATATGTCAAAATTTCTACACAAATAAAACATGCTATGTTTAGAGTATTGTAAGAACCCCTAAGCACATGGACGAGTGCTTACTGGAAGAGAAAATAAAACAGGAACTTCACGCTTAGCATAAAACAATCTCCAAGCATAAGAAGTTTGGTTCATGTGGCAGGCCTACCCTGATCTGTGTACAGTGCCCCTGACACCCACTGACGTACCACGGGTTTCAGCATCACTCTGAAAAGTGATTAAACAACAGATTTCCAAACTGCCCCTCCCCAACTTTATCCTAATATCATGTATTAAACAAGAGGAGCACCTCAGTGCAAATTAAGACACGAGGCTTCGGCCAGAGCAAGCTTCTCTATCCCCAACGTACACAAGAATTTCCCTGGAACACTAATTTTTTTAACTGGTTTTTTTTTTTTTTTTTGCCATGTTCTGGAAGAAACTTGTAGCCTTTTGATGGTGAAGTCCTGTTGGCACCCTCCTCAGCTACTGCGATTTTCAGTTATTTCTAAACAGGGTATATCCAAACAGGTAGTGTCACAGAATTACAGATTAATCCGGGTTAGGAGGATCAATAGGTCACTAGTGCACGTTAAAGGAGGATCACCAGTAACTAAATAATAAAATAAAAGCACGCACTGGTACAACAGGCCTTCTAGATGGCAGTGTAACAAAACGTAACCACACAATGAAACTCAACACCTGAATGCTAGGGTTCAGGGGCAAGCTGTGAAAATCATGACATAAACCCAGTGCAGGTAATATGGCACAAATATGAATAATTATTAATGTTGCATAATATAACACAAAATTATATATAATCTTTTATATAAGAATATATTATATATAATGCATATGACATGAATATTCAGTAATAATGCAAAACACACTGTTCCTCAAGAATCCAAAACTTTAAGAACTACAAACATTGTTCTCATGACAGCTGTTCATTCCAATCACGTATTCCAATGTAGTGTTTGCTTTTAAGTAAAAAACCCCAAAGTCTTAAAACAAAGGATAAACACTAGCAAATTTGTATAAGGAATTTTTAATTCTTTAATTAAACCTCTTAATTTGATCTGGCATTCACGCTTTTTAACTATGCCTCCTAAACAAACAAGCTTTTACAATTTCAGTGTCTTCATTTTCTCTAATGACTTTTCAATACATTGAATATGTCAAATGACAAAGTGTGTTCAGAAGTCTTAAAAGGGTTAGTGTCCTTTGTTCCCTAAAAGTTTGATTAAATAAAATTGGCTTGTAGAATGAAGACAACCATAAGCTAATTTTCCCACCAAGGAAGAGGAAGCAGAAACTATCCATTCTATTTGGCAGAAAACATCTGGCCATTCATCAGACTCCAAACTAACTGAGGTAGTGTTGTGTTTCTCACTGGAGTAGGTGAAAACCAGATAACACAATTACACTCATCTACAGTAAATTAGCCTTTATTAATTTTATTCCTTTCAAAACAACCTGTTGTGGTTTTTTTCCCAAGCTTTAAGGTAACCACCCACAAAGTTCCCTAAATCAGTTCTCTCAGATTCCACAAATCTCTTCCTACTCTATCTTCCCTCTCAAGGCTTTCCCTTAATGCAGTCCAAATGTGTACTTTAGGACACTGGCTCCCATACACGAGGGTTTACTGCCCTCATGAAGTCAGCTCGCTACCCTCCCTGCCAACAGTCTCCACACCAAGACTGACATGAACTAATGCAAATTACATTTAATGAGTATTAGCTGAATAAGACTTTTTTCCTTGATCAAGAGTTTATCCTCATTACAGACATTTAAGACCCACTATTTTTAAGAGAAGTTAGCTCAGGCAAATAATAAAATACACCCTAGCTTAACTATTATTCATTAAGGCACAATGATAGAGAAAATCTGAATAAAGATCAAGGGCCATGGAATCTCAGAATATGCTGAGTTGGAAGGGATGCACAAGGATCACCGAGTCAACCCTCAGCCCTGCACAGGACCATCCCCAAGAGTCACACCAGGTGCTCCAAAGCATCATCCAAACACTCCTTGAGCTCTGTCAGCCTTGGTGCTGTGCCCACTGCCCTGGGGAGCCTGGTCAGTGCCCGACCACCCTCTGGGGGAAGAACCTTTCCCTGAGATCCAACCTAAACCTCCCCTGACACAATTTCAGGACATTCCCTTGGGTCCTGTCACTGGTCCCCACAGAGAAGAGATCAGTGGCTGTGCCTCCTCTGCCTCTCCCAAAGTAGTTGTAAACTGGGTCAAATCTACTTTTTATGGAATTCAAATCCATATACATTTCCTAATGAATCTCACATAACACATGCATGTAATCTTAAAAAAACACACCCTCCCCAAACCCATAAAAAACCTCCATAATACTGAAAAAGTTAAAAAACAAACCCCTAGATAATCTTGCCACAATTAATTTTTACTATCACCCGCTCAGCTTCAGCTCTTCGGAAATTCTTTCTGAAAGAGATCTCCCCTTTTCCTCGTTTGCCCTCGTTATTCTGCTGTGACGCTGCACAGCCGTTTAGTCTCCAAACCAAACCGTGCTGGACAGGGCGGGGATGCCTTTCCAGGTGGTTATTCCCGAGCGCACACGAATTCCATGAGCGCTTGGACGAGCCCACAGCGCCCTCTGCCGCTACCGGAGCGCCACCGCAGCACACCGCTCACCGTCGCTGTCCCAGCAGGAAAAACATCCAGCTGCTTCTCACCCGGAACATCTGGCGAGAATCCCAACGGGACCACAGCGGAACGCACGTATTCGTCCTCGCTGCTGCATTAACACCCGGCAAACAAGTTCTTTTTCAACAAATGGCACCGCAAGTCACAGAAGAAGGAGGTGCTGGGTCAGCACACAGGCAATGCAGCATCTCATCACACAGTACAGCTACCCTATAAAGATTCACATAATTGTACTGTAGATTAGAAACAGCTAGAGTCTACTCGCTATAAACTATTTTAGGTAATCAAAATCACAAGGAGAATGTGAAGAATGGCCTGGAACATCCTTTTCACTTGCAAGGCACAGAGAGACCCAACACAGTACACTTAAAATACCCAGCATTCAGCTCACACTTGCAGAAAGCAGACTGCTCTTTGTTTTGTACACCACAGAGGCTGATTTTAAACAGGAATGAAGTAAGAATAGTTCCAGTAGAAATACAGCCATGGAAAATTATTGGTAAAACATTTTGTCAAATTTTAAGTGATATTTGACAATGAGCTACATCTCCATTTTTCACTGTTAGCATTAATTTGGTGTATTTTCCCAAGACCTGATTAAAGAGAAATAATGATGGTAGAAGTTCCTGAAGTATCTTATTTTCCAGTGGAAAGAAAAAAGAAAAGGGAACCTTCCCTAAAAAACCCAGAACACTTTATGGTGGTGATCAACTACAGTAACAAATTCTATTCTGGATAAAGCAGTAGAACCTACTCCCTGATCAGCAATGAAATGTTTATGCCAATAATCAAAACCAAACATAGCTCTCTTACTTTAAGCATCCAAACCCTATAAAACCTCAGTGAAAAGAAGCAAAGTTTTACTTTTAAAGAGACACAGCTTGTCTTTCAATTTGGCAACCACAGCACATTTTATAAAAAAAACGTGCACTGTGTATCATATTTACACACACATGTAGAAATATATATACACTTATCAAATTCTTCTGAGGAAGTCTATTTGAAGTGATGGATAGCAACTGTTCCTTGTTAAATAACTCCTCAGTAAGGAATATGTACCCATTTCATTCATTTTTTGATATTTTATTTCATGTCTGCAGACAATATTTGCTTACTCTTTCCAAAAAGTGGAGGGAAACAGATTGGTCACGGCTAAACTAAAAGCCCCACGGGGTAGGCCCCCTCTTGGAAAAGTTCAAACTGCAAAACATACTGAAAAAGCTTCAGTACCCAGAAAAACAACCACTAGAGTGTTTTAACCAAAGCAAATAATTGCAAATGCAGCCTGAGCCTGCCCTGACTGTAAGGCACTTCAACCTCACAAGCCCATTCCATGAGGACATTCATCAAGTCCCGCTACCTTGCAACGAAGGTGAGGTAAAGGTGCAGCTGAGAGTTACTGACAGAGTGACACACAAGTGACACTGTGGAATCAGTCCAGCCATGGTAATTCAGCCTCCTCCCCCAGTTTCTAAGTCTCTAGACTGATCTACCAAAGCTCAAGAAAGTAAAATACTTCCCTGGAAAAAAAAAAAGCTGACAGGTTTTTAAACTGAAAATCATCTTCTTGTGCGGACAAGGAACAAGTGTTTGTGGGCTCACAGTGAAACTCAGTATAGGTGTGTAACATCCACTGATGCCACCCCCACTGGGTTCCCGCCTCAGTGGTTTGAGAGCTTAAATCTTACATTCAAAAATGGCTTAGGAATGAGATGTCCTAAGAAAACATCGGCTTCCTCACGGGTCAGGGTTAAGAGTTGCCATAATACCACACAATCCCTCGAATAAAGGCAAATCTGCCCTGACTTAAGCAGTATTAGAACAATTACAATGCAAAACCGTTTTATTCCAAGTGCAGTGTACTTGATTCTCATAGCAGCTGTATGTTTCTGAATAGTTCCCAAAGGCAGAGACAGTGACCACCAGACTCTTGCACCAAAGTTCCCTTTCTCCAGGGAATCCTATGGAAAAGGCCTGCCACCAGAGACCGTGTGTCTTCTTGAAACCCAGCGTGAATAAAGCTTCCAGGTGTCTTCTAAAAATTTTTGGAAACATCCTTAAGGTTTTTTTTTCCTTGAAATAATTTTCCTGTCCCAGTGAAGTCAGCAGGTTAAAGTTAAAAGCAGAAGTAAAAATTGCATAAAACTCAAGCTCTTGACCAGAAAATCTTCTGAAAAGGTTAATGAATAATTTCTAGTCAGAAAGAAACCAACCACCATTCAACTCTCAGGTTGCTACAAGACAAAGCAACATTTAAATTCAAAATTATCTGGATACTCTTCAAGGTTAATGACAAAAGATCCAAATACAATTAGAGTTTAGGTTCACTAAATGAGTGCGCAAAAGCACATACTCAATACTGTATTTTCATTCCCCCTCCAAGAAAGGTCCACCCTTACAGGTGGTGGCCACAGGATGTTGCATTACAAGGCAGAACAGCTGGATTTGAGATTGTCAGCTCTCCAGTTTTATCACACATCTCAGGATACTTGTTATTTTTCCTTAAATCCCAGCTTTTTCAGTCACATGATTATCTGAGTAACACAGTTTTTACTGAGAAAATATACAGCACCCTCTATATGAGGAAAATGTTAAAAGGCTCAAAACCAGAAGGCCAATAAAGAATGCAAAGCACATTATTTTTACAAGTAGGTTTATGAGCAGTACAACTGGTGAAGTCTGGTTTTCTATGGCTTTTTGTCTTTGTGGTTCATTCTCTGATGTTTAACAAGGTGCAAACCCAGATTAAGTTCTTCCCATGGCTGTGCTTTTCTAAAAACTTTTCCCCCATACAGATCCCATAGAGTCTAAAAAGGAGTTTGAGCTCTTTCTGTAGTTTTTGCCATCACTGAGATTTCTACCAGGATCATCCCCTCTTGAGAAGGGCAGAGTAGTGGCAGGAGTTGGGAGATTTTCATTATGTGATCAAGTTTCTCAAATAGTACTGATAAAATAAGCTCTTTAAAAGCCAATAAATTACCAAGTATTCAATTAAGTCAATATAAATTCACAAAATACCAAAAAAACCCAATAGAATATCTGTGAGCAAACAAGTATTTAGTATTATCAACACTGGGGGCAAAACTTCACATATCCCAAGCACTTTATTTTAAAAATTAACATTTTCCACATACACATGCTATTTTACATTCTAATTGGCTGTTTTATCTACTAATGGTGGATTGGCTACAGGACAACTGGATACAAGGCAAAGCAACAGCTGCTATAATGCAGCACAGCCTTTGTACAGAGCAAATGAGCATTTAAAATAAGGCATGTGGTCAAAAAAGATAACACTGCAACACTTGCTTGGATATCCAGCACTGTTGGGTAGATTTCTCTTGTAAGAACGTCAGGCTTACACACCACTTTTGAGCAGACACAGAAGATTAGCAAGGCTATTCCATTATTAAAAAAGAAAACAGGTGACTTTAAGACCCTTGGTGATTGCCCTCCAGAGTGGATTTCCAAGGAGTCTGTAGGAGATTTAGTTGTCTGCAAGTCCTCTCTCCCTTTTCAGGGTTATTTGGACTTGAGCAGCAAAGACACAAATGAATGGGGAGAGTAGGATAGGTAAGAAAGGGAGAAAAATCAGACACACAGAAACTCTGATCACCAGGTTTCCTCAGGGAGGCAGATTTAAGAAGCCAGTGAAACTCTTAAATGAAAGAAGATATCAGTTACACCAATTTTAAGGCAAACCAACCACTCCTTTGGAAGGAATATGCTGCTCCTTCTCACTGATACAATAAACCAAGTAAAGACTGTTAGGAAAGTTCTAACCAAAATCTTAGCAGACTCCCTCATGTCACGTAGCAACTGAACACACAGTATTTACTGCTGAAAAGTTTTAGCACTTCAAAATACATGTTAAACTGAAGTAAAAACCCCACACCCTTACGTTATACGGAATTAAAAAAGGTTAAAGTTTTAAATATTTTAATGTCTATGCACCATTCAATTCCATGCTAAATTAAGAAAAAAAAGAAGTATTCTTAATATACATATACCCACAGAAAAGCCTAAATTTTACTTCTGAATTTAAGGAGCTATTAAGTTTGATGAAAACAGAAATTTCTTACTGTGATTCTCTTCATATCTAGCTGTCGGAGCTGCATCATATGATGGAGAACAGTGTGTTTGTACCATGTCTCCTGAGCTATTGGATTGCCATCAAGGGTGATATCTGACAAAGATGAGGAATCAGCAAGGCACAGAATATCCTCAAAACTGTAACCAAAAAAGTTTAAAGTTTTAATGTCATAGAGTAAGAATAATTTTGAGATGGAAGATTTTATTTCTTAAGGATAGAACATAAATATTTACCGGCACTGAAATACCCCCACCCATCAATACTGTGTGTGAGAAATCCAATTATAAATAGTCTGAAATACCAACAGCTGCTGCTGCTAAACTTGTTTATCTCTTCATATACAGGTAAAAAGAGATGCAGAATAAGGAGAACTTGCGAGAGCACAGTTTCATCTAACCTCCCTCTACAATAAGATATATATCAACTCATAGTCCATAAAAAATAACACAAGGTGTATTTCCCATCCAAGGCAGCATGAAAAATATGGAAAATACAGGGAGAAAAGCCAACCACAAATGCCACAGAACGATCCTTGGTGTTTGCAACATGATTAATATCGGAAGTAAAACAACTACAGAAGCACATTATCTTCAGAACAGATCAGGACATTGTTCTGAGTCCAGTCTACAAACAACACCAACTTGGCTTCTTAGACAACATTGGACTTTATTACCTGCCAGTACATAACTGGCCTGTGTAAAATGCATTTAGAGATGCATAGCCTGTGTCATGTTCCTTTCCCTGATGATGGAATGTGAAAAGAAAGCCGCTCAGAGAAATAATATTTTCAAACAACAGAGAACTATTTAACTGGATTAAAAAAAAAAACCTGCACAGTTGTGGCAATAAATAAGCAATTGATTACAATGTATAAATGTACAACGGTGCACCCACCCTTGTGCACTCTGGCCTTCAAAAGTCAGGTACGCCCTGAACTCAGGGATCAGAAAGCAGACCCAGTGAAGAGGTTCATACTGAAGACTGTCATTGAATGAAGTGGCAATTGCTTTTATCATGCAATTCTCAGCAGGCAAGGAGCTTCTGCACAATACCTCCGGTGAACAGAGGAGGAAAATGACAGAATAAAGAGGAACATCCTCTGCCTTTGTGCTCAGGGTATGAAAACAACCTAAAAACCGATGGAAAATGACCTCTGTCCAGATTGTGCTGAACGCTGTGAGGGTGCTGAGCATATCTGAAGAACTGGGTGTTTTGTACATGTGGATAAAGTAACAAGTTTGATTATCATTTTCTGCTTCTTTTTGGGATCCAGTTTCCTCTCCAGAAAACAACTCCCGGAACCACATTTTTGGAAGATCAGGTTGACATATTACTTAAAATACATACTCAACATGCCTTGAAGATAAAAGGTAATCTTCCCAAATAACATAGAATTTAGTAAAACAAACTTGTGAACATGTTAGAATAAAATAACTGAATTTCCACTGAACAAGAAGATATTTTGCTTGACAAATATGAAAATTTCTGGTCTTCAAAATTATTTAAAAATGTAAATACATTTAAAAGCATTGAATATATTTATCCCAAGTACTTCCCACTAAACATTTAACCAAACAGTACTTCTGCCATTACATACGATTTACAGATTTTTAATAAAAACAATTTCTTCAGGAAGTGACAGAAAAGTTGAAAGCTTGCTAGTGTTTTCAAGACCTTCCACTTATACATACTGCTGTGCTTTGAAATTCTCACTGCTTCAGCATACCAGAACATTCATTCTGGAGCTAAAACAGATGTGCTTGTTTTATCCTTCTTTTAGCTGCCCTGTTAGCAGCCCAGTTTTAGAAAGAAGCAGCAGTGTAAAATAACCATTTTCACATCTTTGTATACACATATAAAAAACCAGCGCTTTAGAAACTCCATGTGGAAAACTTATTATACTGTACTTGTCACAATGGTATCCCAATCCTAAACCAAGTAAAGCTTTTATGTGATACACTCACCAAACAGATTACACACTTTACCCCCAAGCTTCTGTCTGTCCCCAGCACACAGACTGCTGTGACACAGCCACGTGGTGACCACCCTGAGGGAATCAGAGGCCACCTCTCAGTGCTCTCTGTAGCCTCTGCTCACCACAAAGCCTTTAACCTGCTCGTGGAATACAAAGCAGCTGTGGATGATGCTGTTTCAGGCTGACTCAGTCAGTCTTCTCGAGTGCAATGTCTGATTCCCTTTCCAAAAGACCTTCTCCTGCACGAGTCCCACCAAACTGTGGCAACCATCTCTCCTTCCTGTCCTCTTTTCCTCTTGGATAAATTGTCTTTGCTACAATGCTAGTTTCAGCAACACAGAAACAAAGCATGAATTTGGGCTAAATTATCAAAAAGTATTTTCTGGAAATCTTTTCAGAATAGATCAGTTTTACATCTTGTGTGCATGCTCAGAGTCCTGCATCCAATTCTCCTCCCCGCCAGAGGGGATGCAAACCCACTTCTCCTGCCTCATATGAGAACGTGGCAATTACTAAACAGCCAACCTCCACCAGTGACACACATTTACACACAGGACTCAGCAACACTTATCCTCTGCTGTTTAAAAGCATGTTCCATAACGGAGAAAAGCTCTGAAACAGAGAAGGAAGGCCATATAATCACTACAGTCTCATAAAATACCTGAGAGGGGACTGTATGTTCAAAAAACATTCAAAGAGGAAAACTCTTATTGCCCTTGCACTGCTTTTGTTCAAGCATTTAACACCTATTTATAAGTTTTCAGTCTGATGAGAAAAAAGGTATTGTCATGATTTTATTAGGCTAAAAACATTCCTTTTCTCAGATTTCCAAGTCAGCAATCAAATGAAGAACAACATGAGCTTGTATTCATCTTTTCCCTTATGGCCAGACAAGATGCTTGCTAAATGAAAAAGCCAACGTGGCGCTGACCCGGACAGCAATGTAACAGTGAAAATATGTATTTTGTTTTCAAGGTCAAAAAATGGTCTTCCCCAGTTCCACACGTTAAAATATGCGCACTAATCCTCTTCCTGAATCCCAGTGGCACATCTTTCCTGAAAAAGTTTCTGCAATCTTTTCCCTGTACCACAAGACAAATTCAAAATGGGATATCCCCCCTCCTTTATAAGGGGAATATAGTTCTGGATATACATGTATTACCTTCAGCCATCAGGTATGAAACACCTTCAGTTTGTAGCTGTCAAGTATTTTTGGGCTGAAGCCAAACTCAGGGCTTCTTTGTTTCAGATCAGCATCAACTCCTACAGCATTTGGGTTTCACTTCCATTATCTTGCCAACACATCCTTTTTTACTGTACTGCTCTGCAGAGAAGCAGCAGGACTCTGAGCCCTCCTCTGAGGCATGAAGTAAAAAGAACACGGTGATTCAACCCATGATAGATTCTCATGCTCTAAATAGTGACAATTTTAAATGGCATTCCCGAGTCTTCTACTGAAATATTAACTCCATATGTCAGTATGTGTCAATTTAAGACTCAGGGATTTTCGCTGACATACAAAAATAGGAACAAGAAAAACTTTCCACTGAAGCATTGCCTCAAAAATGTTATTTTTTAAAAAGGATCATTAATAAAATATTTTCAAGAAACTGTAGCAAACATATTCAAGTTTTGACTTTTTTTTGTTTGTTTCCATTTGCAGGTTTCTTCTGTGCACCTACAGATAAATGAATGAGAGTATTTGTGCACCAATTTGCCTGTCAAAGAAAATTCACTTGTATAGACATGGCTGTTTCTAGGGAAAATAATTTTTCATTTTACCACATGGCACACATTAAACTCTAAAGCACACGAAGTCATTTAAAAGGGGTGTAAGAATGTTCAGGTAGAGCACAGCAATTCACAAGTATTAAGGTTACATAGAACTTCTTCAGTCAAACAGTATCAAGCCAAGCATCAGAAAACAGTCAAGAATATCTTGTATATTTAATAATTTTCCTGGTTGAGGAGAGATCTACTACATAACTCAAAATCAGGAATTAATGAGGGTTTTAGCCTTCAGAACTGCAGTATGTAATAGAAGTTTGCTATTTAAAAAATCCAAGCTAAATGTGTTCAAAAGAAATTATTTTGTTTTAAAATAATGACTAGTAACTAAAGAGTTAAACTTATCCATCCACCTATCTACCCACATATGTGTACAAAATTTATAGAAGAATCTTTTGTTTTACCTTAAGGGTTTTTTATAATTATTCCAACTGCAAATTAAAAGTAAATTATGTATTTGCACACATGTTCTAAATAAGTATTCTAGCTTACATGAAAACTAAGAGTAGATTTATCAACAGTTCAACTGAAGCCCCAATAAATAAATGACAAAAATTATGATATGGTACCAAGAAGCAAGCTTCTGATCACATGAACTTTTGAGACGTCTGCTTTCAAAACCTCTCAGAAAAAACACAACATTTTTCCTTCTTTGAATACCGTAAAAATACCATGAATTTGCATAAAACAATTTGAGAAAGGAGTCAGAAAGAGACACAAAATATAGCAAGCATATAAAAAGACACAGAAGTTGCACTGACTGCAGTGATGCTCCCTGACAGCAAGGGAGCCACTTACTGCAGTCCCCTCCTTGTTCTTGCCAACCTGAGACCTTTTTTTAGAAAACCAGAAACAAAAGGCAAGCCTCGATTCTGGAAATTATTCAAGAGAAGCAAAATGCTAAACCCTCCTCTTCATTATGCCAACTGAAAACATAAAATAAAAAGGCTAGCTAATTAACTGAGAGCATATTAAAGATCCCTGCAGTTCATCTCTGATTTTTTTTTTTAATGCTTAATAGCCATGAGTATTTAAGAGGATGTACTGCATTTGTACTTTAAGAGCCTAAGCAACACAGACAAGTAGGTTGGAGCTGTCTGCAAAAACCATAATGCAGGTCAACATAAAATGTTTGAGTAGCTGCTACAATAAAAGCCCATACTAAGTACAGCATTTCACAGGGAAAGCAGATAGCACAAGAACAGCATGGCATTTCCAGTAATTAGAACATGAAGCCTCTTTCCCCTACTCCACATTCAATTATTTGATTCTGAACAAAGAAAGCTGCTGATGATCAAGGGATTAAAAAAAAAGGACATATCAAACTGAAGATAATGCAGGCACTTTTTTTTGTTTAAATACTGGCACAAGTATAAAGGGGCAGACTCAAAAAATACATTAATATGAAAAGGCACAAAAGACAAACAGTTCTATTTATAACAAAATGCTCTTAGTTACTTGAAACTATAGGAGACCTGCTTTGTGAGCTGAGCTATTCTGCTTCTGCATCTGCTCTGAAAGGAACCTGAATATACCTTTCAGACTTTATTAATATATGGACAAGTAAAAATACAAGCATGAAATAATCTCCCCGTTGTAAGCAGAATCTGACTCAGCAGTTTGTGTAACTCCATAAATATAGGGATGGTATTTTAGGCATAATTTGTACCTTGCATAATGTTGCTCTAACAGACATCTAGGTTAATAGTAAAACAACAGATTCACAAAACCGCTTCTAATTTTGACCCCTATAAACAGTATGATCATTTTAAAATTAAAAATACATGTTTCTTGGCAGAATACTCATAGTGCAAGTACATCTAAATGCAAAAGGTTTAAAGAATTTTCATGTTTAAAAGTAGAAAATACACAATGGCTTGGTTATGTTATCTGATATATTGGGGGGGAAAGAAAAGTATCTTTACTCACAATATTTGAATTTCAATTGTAATAAAATACAGCTCCAACAGGATATTTCAAATTACTGATAGGAAGCAAACTACTATTTCCCTTACCTAGATATATTGTTGAAGCTGAGGAAGAGACGCTGGAGACAGGGCAAAGTATCCACATCTTTCTAGAAGGAAGAGATAGAAGCACAAATTCAGTAGCTGGAGTAGCTTTTGAACCTCTCTACTTGGCCTGATGAGACACTGTCATTTCTAGATGCCATAACCTTGCTGCAACATCGATTTCTGTTGAAGGTGCAGCTCCATCTCTCCCCAGTGCAGACTGCAAGGGAGTGTTTCAGTGCAGATCCCCGCTCTGCAGAACACGCTGCATCACTTGCAAAGCAAATGATGTTAAAGAAAAAGAGGATAGGGCTGCTGCTGCTTTTTGAACAGGCTTTTGGGAAACGAGCCAAGGTGCTGTCTCAGCACTTAAGCTGCAGGATAAACACGCTAAAAAAAAAAAAAAAAAGGAAAGAAAAAAAGAAAATTGTTTGCTGAAATAAGGTTTCTGAAGTGCAATACAGCAGTGCAAGTAGCAGCACCAAACAGCAGTGACTCTTCTGTCAGAGAGCGATCTGAAGGACTCTGTCACCTTTACAGCCTCTACAATTAACATTTTCAAGAAGGAACAAGCTTCCAGAATAAGCAACTGTAAATGTAATATATACCACTAAAGACCTTTGCAGAAAACCTCTAAACAGCAAACAGCTCAAATATTAGCAAGATGAAATGTATCAAGTAAGATCATTTAACATAGCAAGTAACTTCATTTGTGAAATATAAATCCATAACCGACAGATAGCACAGTGTGCAGTGACTCACAAACCATTCAGCCTGCACACCTAACTCCTCTGTTCCAAACCTGCATTTCCTCACCCTGCTTGAAGCCAGTGGACACAAAGCTGGGAAACAGAAAGGAACATCAGAGCTCACTGCCTTGGTTTTGGCCACACCATCAAATCTAGAGCTCTTCCTCCCTCCATCAGATTTGTGACATGTCTACAGAGCATTCCAGAAACAGTTCATTCCAAACAGGTGAACAAAGGCAGCTCTAAAACCCCCACGGAGCTGCTACTACTGAAACACCAAATGTGGGCTACCAAGGGCTGCTGAGAGTCCCTGCTGGGTCCAGTGAGCAGGGCCTACATGGTCAAGTCTGCAGTTGCAACACTCCTGGTTAGAGCTGCTCTGAATCCCCCCAGATCAGTTTGTGAGAAGTTGGAGTGCACAACAGAATTACATCAGGACATCCCCTCTGTCCCTCAGGCTATTTAGTGCTGATGCCCAAAGGAGAGGGCACACATGATATCAGTGGATATACACAGGAAGACAGGCATTAGAGGCTCACACGTAACAATTCTTAAGCAGCAATGATTTCAACTGATCAGTGGAGAAGACAAATTCCCATAACTGAAATGATATGTTACTGCCCTGTAAAATATGTTGCAAGCCTCACAGGTGTGACAGCAAACACTAGGCAGGATTAAAAAAAAAAAAGGCCTCCAGCTACCTGAGTTTTGATACAAAGTCTTACAGGGCAGTGCACATAGAGGGCAGGAGCTCCTTTTTAAAAAGATGGTGAACACCTCGAGCAGTCCTCCTTCAAGTCTAAGACAAGCTGCAGGTGACAAAACCCAAAATTCTAAACTTTTAATACCTCAAAGCAAACAAGCAGATCACTCCCTCAAAGAAAAATACAGATCATCTCCCTAACAGCGTCCATAATTCACAACAGGACGGAAAGTAAATAGTTATTTCATAGCTCATGGTACGTATAGATTCATGCTTTTAATGCCATATAAGTTATAAATAAACACTTTCATTTTAAAAGGCCCTTGTTCAAACAATATACTTGCCATATCTGAACTGTAACTCAAATTGCAGAGCGAAAAACTTTATTTTCAGAACATGAAGACTTAAAATGCTAGGCTGAAACTTCAACTGGGCAATTCTGCTTTTATGATCAATACCTCTTTTCTCTGCATTTGTCCCTGAAACATTCTTAAGATCATGAAATTTAAGATGATCTGACTGCTTACCTAAGCTATAGAACTTGAGACTGTTTCTAGAAAACAAAATTGTGTGGAAGAAAAGTATCTAAACATATACGTTAGAACCAGAAATCCGCTTCAGAAAAACTCTTTTTCCCCCCCTTCTAGAGAAACACCATGGGCTTTCAAAATTTGAAGCACTATGAGTCATCATAGATTCATAGCAAAGTCTGGGTTGGAAGGGACCTTTTAAAGGCCACCTAAGTCGAGCCTCCCTGATCACATTTAAAGACAATAACACTGAAAATTAATTTCTCTTTGTTTCACCTTTATGTTGTAAACTGAAGTATTGCAGCAGAAAAACATGAGCCACACAGCACAGGAAAACACAAGATTTCCCAAATCTGAAAGGCTGATATGGTTTAAACAAGTTATAGTGCATTTTGGTAAAATCAAAGAAAAAGACGAAGGAGGAAAAATGAAAGAGTTTTGTTCCTTACTATAGCAGAGACTTGGTTATGCCGAAGGTTGAGCTCTGTGAGGGAATCCAGTCCATTCAGATTTTCCACAACGGTCAGCAGGTTTCTGGCAAGGTTTAACACCCTCAGTTCACTCAAATGACCGATGTTCTCTATTTTAGTAATCTGTGAAAGAGATATGATACACAAGCACACTGTGCTTTATATGGATATACAACAGATTCATGTTGCATGTTGTTTTTTTTAAAAAAGCATACATGATCAACTTAATGCAATAATGTGCTTGTGTATTTTTCTAAACCATGATACTCATATCCAGTAGCTGAAAACAAGTTACAGTCTGCTAGAAATTCAGAATGAGTATTCACCAATACCTTGCTGGCCACGCTGCAGTAAAACTCAGTCAACATTTCCTTCCATGCCATCAGAAATCAGGTTACTTCAGCTGTGCTGCTCTGCAGCAGCAACCTCAAAGACACCATAAAACCAAGACAACGCCGATGATACCAAGGTATGCCAAAATGAGGTAACTGCATGCATGGTTCATGCTTAATTTGACTGCAAAGACACTCAAACAAATCTCCTGGTGCCCGTGCTACAAGAATAAGCAGCATCTTCCCTTCCGACCATCACAGAACTCTGCACCAATTTCCCTTCATGACTGTTAAAAAACCTGCAGCAGCACTCACAGCTCTACCTACAGGAGCTCCAGAGACAGATTTTCCAGCAGGTCATGAGGACAGGAACCTGCTGGGAGTCAGGGGTGAGTAGCACTCACAGCCCTCTGAAGAAGAAAACAACTATTTGAAATTGCAACTTGCGAGGAAGTTTTACAAGAGGGTAATCACTGGGATCAGGAAGACATACTCAAAAGTTAGGAAAGAAGCAGCAGCATCCTTAGTTTGGATACACAGCAATTTGCTTGACAGTCCTCAGCACTTCAGCAACTCATGGCTGCTTCCTGTGATTAGAAAATGCAGGGATCAAACAAAGAGAGTAAGCTACAGTAAACAGGCAGCTGCCAGAGGTTTGGCTTTATACTTCATAGCCTATTCTAATGATTCAGGTGACAATGAAAAAAAAAAAGTCATAAAAAGAGTAAAAACAGCTAATGACCCTTACTTTTATGTTGCACTTCTAGAACAACAGTTGTATTTTACAAAGGCATTGATTACTGCTCTTGGTGGTACAATGTGGGTTCATTTCCTGCTGTTAGCATTCCTCAGAGTGATCCACACAAAGTTCCCTATCTGGATATTTATTTCTCACAGTGGTCTGTCCTCCAGCACCCATCCAGACATTCATGCATGACTTGCATACACAGAGAAGGGGAAGCACAACCACTGCATGGGGCACGTGCTTGTCATATTCTTAGTGAAACCTGTGCTGTGTGGCAAAAAGGCAGCAGGTTTTCCTGTGGAAAAGACTCCAGCCAGCCACACTGCATGGCAGTGCATCCAAGGATACAGTGCACAGAGCTACTCACATGCACTACCATTGTCCCTTTCAATCAGAATGATCATCTGCTGGGCCACTGCAAGCCCCCTCCAACACCCAGTCCTCGGGCACACCTTCCCAGGGACACTGAACTTCCTGGGGCTTTAGACCAGCACAACCCTGGCTGTGCCAGTTTACAGAAAGTTCCTAACACTTCCTGGAACAGTAGAAGAGGTAAGGCAGCTGTTATTTAACAGTTTGGGTTGGTAATTTTCATGTATGTACCCATACATTAAGTCTGTGACATATGACTGCAATATGCTGCTATAAACAGTACTTCTACTGAAAAGCACATCAAAGTAGGTAGCAGGACCAATAACATCCTAAACCTACTTTTGGTTCAACTGCTAATTAAACTACCCCTTTACGTGCATTTTATGCAGGGGAAAAAAATTATCAGGATACAAAAATATGAAAGCAAGAGGAACAGAAAATGCCGCCATTTAGAAGCATATATTGAGACAGAAAAACTTGTGAAAGCAACGCTGAGAGCAGATGGTTGGCACGAAGAGCACAGACCTCTGCAGATATCTGCTTAGCCAGAATTACTGCATGCCACAGGGTGGAATATTAATCCTGGCATTTTACTGCAACTGCAAAGATGATGATTTCATCGGCAACCTATAGAGATAACACTTTGCTAAGTTTTCACATTAACTCTATTGGATTTCCTGTTTCAGTTATTCATGCGCTCATGGAGGGGACAGCAGCTTCTCATATGTAGTATCAGGTATGGAATAATACAAGTTATTATCACCTCTTTTTGGATGATTCAAGAAATACTTTGATAATACTGTAGAGAAATTATACCTATGACTATTTTCTATTAATTATAAATAAAAAAGGATTGTTAACCATTCCTATTTGCCTTTTCAAGCACACAAGTCAAAGACTCCTTGTAAACCTTGAAAACACTATGTTCTTGTTTGCTGGCATCTTTGAATACTTCGCTGTGAAACAGAACTCAGAAGGTTGCTATGCCCCCAATAATCACTCATTAATAATTAAATTGCACAAATAACTAAATGCACAAAAGTTGCATCTTTGAAAAAACATTTCTGAGATCACTGAAAAGAAGCTCACGTCTGTAAACAGAAAAATAATGCAACCTGATTTTTTTTACTTACGTTTGAGCTTTTGGTCAAGAAAAGTAATTCACAGAACTAAACAGAACACAAGAAATTACTCCAATAACCTTTTGCATTTTAAGCATTTTAGAATAAAACTCCTGTGTAGGGTCCCTGACTGATGCAGTATCCTGTGCCTATATTAGTGTGCTAATCATAGAAACAGAGCCTCTACATGAAAATTGAATTAGTGTTATTAAAATGCTGTGTTCTTACAAATTTTTACTGGCCTTCCTAAATCATGCAGGAACACAGACAAAGAGTAGTAGTATGACAAAAGAATTCATATTATACCATTTTTGTAAGGCATAAACATTAAGTGTGGTATTTCATTAGACATAACACTGGGGTATTTTTAACTTTTTTTGGCTATTTATTATATAAAGTGATTTTTTAAAACACTAATGCATTTAAAAACTTGATTTGGAAAAAAAAAAAAGAAAAAATAAATCATGCAAGGTTTATCATTTAGCATTGTGGAATACTATACCTCAATGTTTTAAAGTACATCCAGTTCTCAGTATATTTCTCACTTGGCAGGAGAAGTCTCAAAGTTCTGAGCAAACCATATCATCCAAAAAACCCAGCATACAAATAAACCAGAATACTTTCCCTAAAAGTCAGTAAAAATGAAATTTTCCTCCTTCTCTTTTTCCTCACCTCCAACCTTTTGGACACATTACATCCTTAGAAGTTTTCCAATCTGCATTCCATCTGCAGGACTGATTTACATTCCCAGAGAGAGGAAGGGAAGGATCAAGACTAAAACATGAATCCAGCTTTCCTCTTAACTGCTACTGCTCCATGAACATTTACAAGAATAGATAAGTTCTAGCTAGGCTGTAGAACTACTTTTGATAAATAAAATTAATCATATTCATATTCTGGACACATCCTATTTGAGTATTTATATTCCACATCAGCTGGAATAGAGTTAATTTTCTTTTTAGTAGCTGGTACCGTGCTGGTTTAGCTTTAGTTGTAAGAATTATGTTGGTAACACGCTGATGTTCCAGTTGTGCTTTCCCTAAGTCAAGGACTTCCAGTGGCTCATGCTCTGCCAGTGAGCAGGGGCACAAGTCGTGAGGGCACAGCCAGGAGAGCTGAGCTGAACTGGCCAAAGGGGCATTCCATGCCATGAAACACGTGGTGTAGAAACCCAGGCAGGAACGGCCAGTTGCCTGTTGTGGACAGGCTGGCCATTGGTCAGGGTGTGGAGAGCAGCTGCACTCTGCATCTCTTCTTTCTGCAGGGTTTTATTCATCTCTCTTTCTTCTTTTTATTCCAATTACTATCATTATCTTTAGAATAGTATTTTAATTGGATTCAATTAAACTGTTCTTACCTCAACACACAGGTTTTACTTGTTTTTCTGATTCTCTTCCCTGTCCGACTGCAGGGAGGGAGGGCTGGTGGTGAGCCAGGGGCTGGTGGTATTTAGGTGCTGGCTGGGGTTAAACCACAACAATCTACTCAGAGTGCCCACTGAGATCTCTCATCTTACAGAGAACTTCAGTGGATAATGAAAACAGCTAACATATTTTGATAGCCTAATGTATTTCCAATACTTTACTGTAACTTGTACACAGGATTTGATTGTTCAGTGCTCATCTGGGATCACTGGGAACACAGACATGATTCTGTGCATAATTAACAATGCTCAATGATTGCTGTCCTTTTGCAGAACACCAGTGAGATAAGACTGGCTCTAATTTTACTGATCTGGTTTTTAAAAAAAAAAAAATTGCAACATTCTGGAACACTGGAAACCAGGTTTTGAAGTTCTCAAAGCCAATTGTGCTGTTAAAGTCTGCTCTTCAAAAATTTACAGTGTAGAAGCAATATCTCTTAAGACAGACTAGAAGGCTGCCCTAAATAAAAATACCACAAATTTAAATAGAGTTAAAAGAGCCCCTTATTCACTGTTACATAAGCAAACAACAACAGCAAAGAACAGCCTTCAAAGAGGGCACTAGTACACCAAGCAGATATATCAGCATTTCTTCCCTTCATTATGCCTTCAAAAAGAACTAATACTATGTGCAGCAGATTGGTGTTTCAAATTTTGAATTTCTCAAAGACAGGAAAAAAAGAACTTACACAGGATTACTTGCATATCTTTAAACTGGAAAGGAATGAAAAGATAATTTATTAATAGAAATGAAGTTCACAGTCTTTATTAGGTCTTTCCAAGAAAAAATACAATAAACCCACCAAAAAAAAAAAAAAAAAGCAAAACAACCCCATTTCCTAACATTTGTGCCCTTCACATTTATGATTTTTCAGAATGTTTATGATTAAAACATTCTGAAAAACAAGATCATTTACTATATTGCACAGTATTAGTTCCTGATGTAGGGTAATTTGTTATGTTGCCTGGATCAAAGTAGGACTATCATTATGAAGCTGATCTAGCAACAGTCAGCTGGGCACTATGCCCACAACTCCTAGTGAAGTTGTAGTTAATGTAAAGAGTTGTACAGATACCTGAAAGGGAAAAAAAAAAAAAAAGAAGGAGGAAAAAACAAGTCAGATCAAATCACAACCACTTGGAAGAGCTGTGCATGATGTGTTTCATTTCCACAGTGATTCCTTCTTTTGTGCTGACTGGCACAGCTTTATCTGCAAGTATTTTTATCAAAAACACAGCTGGTTTACAAGAGCAGTAAGAAAAGGATTATAACCACACAAAACCTTAGAATGAACACGTTTGGAGATGGCCAAGACTCCAAGGGCATTGTCATCGTCTGGTCCTAGATCACCTCTGCCGCTGAATAACACGCACATCGTGTGACTGATGTTACTCACTGCAGCCACCAACCTACTGCAGCATCTATAACAGTAACTCCCTACAGTGCTGGCTTGTCTTTGTCTTTTTTTTTTCCCAAGCATTTCCAAGCAATTGTCAAGCAATTGTCTAATAAACACACACAGAGAAATCAGTAAGACATTAAAACTGTCAAAACAGGAATCCAGAGAATTCACACATTGGTCCTACACAGTTACCATAACCACATGTTGTTTTAAACATCAGAATTGTGGGACATTTCGTATTACATGTGGTTTGAATTTATTTTACAAAGAATACTATATCCAGCTTGCCCCTGATGCTCCATGCTGCTTCTGACATACCCACTGAACAAAAAATCTTCTTACATGTACTACAGTCAAAACTTTATGCACCCCGTGAAGCAGAAATGATGGTTTAGTATCAAATTGAAGAACCTGAAGAGATGTTAAGTAACTTAAGTCCCTTCACAAGCACGAATCAATCGAGAGCTCAGACCCATTCTGCTTTTTCCTGTACAAATTTAGGTCTTCCACATGCATGTAAGGGATCCGGTTTTGTAAGACCACCAACAGTAAGAACAACACAACAATCAATGGGATCTTAAAATTTTATATCACTTCCAAGACTGTGTTACTTTAACTGCACCACAAATACTTGTGGTAGATGACTATTGTGTAGGTGTGTTATTACACCCAGTGGACTCAGAATTTTAACTGCTGAAACCTTCCTGAAGTACAAGGCTGGAAGTACAAGAGACTTAATGCAAAGATTCAAAATAAACACCATATCCCCTTTTATTAGTTTACTTATTTCCGTGACCTCAAAACTAAAAAAAATTTGCTACCGGTTCCTTTTCAAGGAACAACAGTTTGGTAAAAGACAGCACATGCATGATGTCTACACAAGAAATATAAGTAATCAAGTTTATTTTACTATACCTGATTTCCATGGAGATCTAAAACATCAAGGTTTTTCAGGTTCTCCAGATTTGAGATCTTCTTTATTCTGAAAGATTTCAATTATGACATAGATTATTTTTAATATTAGATAAAAGGTATCTTCCATTAACTATTTTTTCCTGACTACCAAGAGTAACAGAAGAATAACAGTTTTGGACCATGAAAAAAAAATTAATAAATGAATGAGTATGCCTTAGACTACTGCATTATTGACAGTCAGGAAGGTAATAGCAGCAGTATGTATGTGGCTCTTCTAGAAAGAGGAAAAGGAAGGAATACTTGCTCCACTAGAAAACAAAGTTGGCAAGTAACCTATCCAGATCCCTAAATAACAGTAACTAAAGGAAGAATATTACTGGCAAACAGCTAATTTCAAACCATTTTAATGAACTACTACAGTGACACAGGCTTTTGAGAGCTTGTTAGAAGAACACAGAACTAAAAAACCCTGAAAGCCACCAGCCCTTTCTAGACAGAGACCTCCAGGTGTGGCAGTATGTCTTCTCACCTGAACAACTTCATTTGCTTAAAACTTCTCTGTCCTGTCCTATTTTCTCAGATTCCAAATCTAGGCTATTATATTCTCAACAGCATCATCTACTGGCTGATGATATTAAACACATGTATTAAGCATTTGCTTCAGGAGTAATCAAAGTTCACATACAGATCAAGCTGAAAACAAGCTGCTTTCAACTGTGTCTGACTTGTAATCAATCCCTCATGAGTGTGTCTAGTTCTAACTACCTCCAAAACATACTTCTAGGCAAGCAGGCTAAACTGCACTGGTTATGATATGGAAAGCAATTCCTCACCTTAAATTTATAGTTCCCATGCCCCAGTATTTTACTGTAAACAAAACTGATATCTACAAGTGAGATTTTTAATCCCAAAGCTATTAGCTGCAGTAACATACTGCTCTACTGAAAGTTGTCAGCTTTGAATGCAGGATGAATGGGGAGGTACATTCTTTATAATCTGCACATAACTGAAATTTGTTCATCACTTCTCACTACACTGAATATAAAGAAAATAAGGAAAATTAACAAGATGAGAGCACAACCATTAGGTGTGTGAGCAATTCCACAGATATTTCTATTAAATTATCAGAATTAAAGGCTCAAAGATTAGAATCGATAAGTAAGCATCAAATTCATGACTCATCTGTCTGGTATTTTTCCCAGCTAAATACATCAGGCAGAAATACTTTCTGTAGGTTATAAATAATCAGTGAATAATTCAATTGATGTAAAAAGACATTCCACCTGTCACACCAATCTAAGAACACATTTAACAGCGGATCAGAACAGAAGATTAAATGGAGACATGTAAAGTATTTCAGAATTGTTGCTAAAATATATGTAAGAAAGGAAGTTTCTGAAGAACATGACGCACAAAAGCTGTGTCCTTCCTCAGTGTTCTCAAAGCAACATCACAAACTGAAAACTGTAAAGTACCAGAAACAATGACACGTCAGAGTTGTAACACCATAAAGTAGTAGGGTGCTTTAAGTTATTTTTATTATTTTTACCTGTTCTTTCCCAACAAAAGGACTCTTAGGGATCTCAAAGTTGAAACTCCACTTATTTCTTCAATCTGATTATCATATAAATCTAAGAAAACAAGGTGGTGAAGATTAGAAATATTCTGGATCCGAGTTATAAAGTTATGTTGGAAGTTCAAAAGACGAAGATGATCTTCCCCATCAATAACTGGGCACACTGTCAGTTTTTGCCTGGAAGAAAAAAAGAAAAAAAGAAAACAAACCACACATGTAAGTAACAAATTGGTAACCCACTTTCAACTCACCCACTCTGACTGACCAGAGGAAAATACGTTATCTTGGTCAAAGTAACATTAAGGTAATTAGGTTTGTTAATCAAAGGCTGTAAATAAAAAAGTAACTCCTCCTACTTATTAAAAAATTAGCATGAAAACACAGCAAAAGGGTTTCCAGAATTTTCTCAATTCCTCTCCTCTTAGTCAGAGATTTTCTTTTTACATGGAAACTACATGGAAGTTGCGTTGTGACCACACTCAATTTTCAGTTTTTCATCAGATACTGCATAAACAGACTGGTGATATCAGAATTCAGTGTTCTATGTCTATATGGTTTTTCTTTGTTTCATAGAACCTGACATTTGAAATATAAACAAATTAGTGTGCTGTGGCACATGCACTGTCACCTTCTCACCTTTCCAGGGTAAGTCTATCAGAGTTCAGGATTTTTTCTTCAGCAGTGCGTTGTAATACAGGAAATGTTATTGACGAACTGCTCCCAAAATTTGTGTTATCTATTAGAAAATCATACAGAGAATATGTGAATCACCTCTTTGCAAATGCACCTCATTAACTACAGGTGATAAATGCACAGTTTTCTTTCTTATTAAGAATAAAGCATTACATAGTACATCAAAGTGCTTTTTCCCTACATTCAGTACTATGATTTATCAGTTTTCTTTCCTGCTATTTTTTGTTTTCAACTATACCCCCCCAAGTCCTCTTTGCAAAGTACATCCATTTGTTTTAATTTCTGAGAGATTTTTTGTCAACAATTTGTTGTAAACAGATATTTTTGTAGATGCTTTTATTTTGATTACAATTACCCATTGATGTTTTAACATAAAATTGTATAATTGTTTCATAATTTCAGTATCTCAACTTAAAGAAGGCATTTCCTAACTTAAGATAAATTTAAAGACACGGATCAGGTAGATATTGATAGAACTAGAAACTAAAGCACCAACACATTGAAAGAGTCCCACTGAGCCGCAAACAAATGCAAAGACTTTTAAAGGTAAGTGCACGCACTACCTAGTACTGCCTGCTCTTATATTTCACTCCATTATCAAGAAAGAAACAGGCAGCCCTTTAAAACATATTTATAAAGGTGTCCACCTTTACCCATTTCATTACCATAAAAGCAAAGAGGTAGGATGTCTAAAAATACCTCCAAAACTAATCAACAAATGTGTCCTGTGAGCTTTGGCTTATTTGGAAAATGAACTACTGAAAAATACTGGTCAAAAATAAATCACTGGGCATGTACACTACCACAAAAATATAGGCTCAATTTCTATGTGCCTGCCCCTTTTTTCTTTTTTGTTTTCTTTTCCATTATCTTCCTTCAAATAAATCAAACATTAACAGGAAAAACATTAATTCTTCAACAAAGACAACTGCTTTACTACTATAGTGAGTTTATTATTCTCTAAAGTTCAACATCAACATTGTTGCAAAAGTCTTAAATTAGTTGTGTCAATATGTTTAAGGCAATAAACATAAGACCAGGGATTTAAACATCAGTCTGAAACATGACAAGATGGTAGAAAAGTGGCTTTTTACCCTCTACTGTCATCCTCCTATAGGCATGTGAAAGGTCCCTATTATTATCCTTTCATGACAGAAAGATCTATAAAAAGCCTCTGTTTAAATGCTTATCTTATATTTTTGAAAAATATTTCTAGTGGTTTCCTGACAATGACCTACTAACCTCTCTTAACACCCTAAGGGAACCCTAAGGGAACACTTCTGGCAAGGCACCCAGTAAAAGAGAGAGAGACTGACAAGGCTTTTTCAGCGTTACCTGAAGCGTGTGAATTAACACTGTGGCTGTTTTGTCGGGATCTGGATTTTGTAGGTGTGTGAGTGGAAGTCTCCCCAAATCCTGATAAAGAACCTGTACTCTGCTTCAACTCCAAACCAGACAGTTCTGTCAGACTGGATGGGACTGGGAGATAGAGCTGCTTATTACGCACCAAAGGACTTAATGCTCTTTGGTCTCCTGCGCAGGGAACAAAACCAAGCTGCAGACTTACATTTATTCCATAAGTTGCATAATAACCCTAAAAATCAACCCGTTCTGAGTGGCTGCTGGTCTTTATTTTTTTTACCAGAATGAATGAAGAATTGCCATAATATTGAAACTGGTCTTCTATCCTAGCCAATCACTGTTTTTACATGACAGGCAAGCAGCAGTAGCATGTCAAGAAATGCTGTTTCAAAGCTCTTCCAGTCTTCACCACAGTTAGCAGTGATATCACCAACGTCTTGCTTTTCAAAGCCGAAAGCACACAAGCACAACAGGAAAACTCTCTCTTCATACTGAGGTTCTAATTAGAAACTGATTTTGTCCCAATATATTAAGATGTTAAATGTCCAATAAAATGTTACAAGAGAAAACTGTGTGGCTTTTTGAGGGACAAACAGTAGGGCATTTAATGGGTTGTAGCTTTGTAGGTAGAAGAAAGAATGCTCTTCCATGAGGGGAAAACATATGAAAAAGACACCTGCACCAGGATAGTGAGTGAAGGATGTAAAGCAACAGTAATTACATTGAATTACTGTAGCCAAGTAGGAAAAGCTGTCACTCTTACATATTCTAATCATGACACGATCTCTCTTTACTGTTCAGTTAATAAAGCAGAGATACAGAAGACAAACAAAGGAAATCCTACTGAATATCACCTTGTCTTCCTGAATAGTTTTTTTCCAGATCATGCTGCAGAAGTCTGTTGTGGAAAGATGATGGTTCTTTATTTATCCTGAATTCAAACTGTAACACAATATATAAGACAAATGTTAAAGTTTTCAAATGCAAATAATATCTACACAGACAAACACAACCTTAGTAGTAACTAAAATTCTCATGAGTATCTACAAATTATTTTTAAAAATAATAATTTCTCCAATTAAAGGTGTATTCATTCTTTTAGGAAAAAAGCTTCAGTGTTGGAAACCAAAAGGAAGATATGGAAGTTACCAGCACATGCATATGTAGTTGACTAAATAAAGAAAAAAAAATCCCCCTCTGTAAGCAGTACTGCAATTACAGTACAGACAGCAGCACAAGAAAACATATATATACATATATATATATAGCTCATGGCAGGGTATAGTACATTCCCCTGTTTTTACTTTATACGTCCCTAATAGGATGAAATAAATTATTAAAATACGATCAGATACATTAGATATTACAAGTCAACAGATGACTATTGAAAAGGTAATTCCTATCTGAAAGCATACAAATTTGTCTGTATCACCCATAATTATCCAAGAAAAGGTAATAATTACTGGTTTGCTCTTATCTGGTATTGACGAGGTCTGGATAACCAGCTGAAGACCACAATTATTAACCTGCAAGTTGAAAGAAAAAGAAATTAAATGCTACGTTTGTCAAAACCAGATATCAACACCAAGAACTAAATGTAACAATACAGGCATTTTGTGTCAAGAAGCGTGTCAAGAAAGGAACCGTTCTGCAAAAATATTATGAAGAACACATCACAGCACTAAGCAACAGTAAACAATTTTTAGTTCTTAAAAAAAAACACGCTGTTTTTAGTTTTAAAAATACACTGAAAGCACGACTTTCACGGGGATGCAATTCTCATCATGAGGAAAACAAGCGCTTACACCTAAACACGCCTCTATTCAGAAGGCAAAACACGCCGGTCTTTGGGTTTGCGTGACAAAGCGCGGCACCCGCGCGCCAGGTAACCAGGACGATCAAGAGAAACCCTTGACCGAAAGGCTCACACGTCCCCTCCCAGCACATCACAGGGGGCACACGCACACGAACAGCGCCGGGGGAGACCCCGCCCGTCCGCCCGTCCCGCATCACCTACCGGTGCGGGCACGGCCCGCGGGCCCCGGCCGGTGCGGCCCTTGCTGGGCACCATGTGCCGCTGTCCCTCAGCCCCGCGCAGCCCCGCGCAGCCCCGCGCAGCCCCGCACTGCCCCGCACCGCCGCCGCCCGGGCGGAACTGGCCCCGCCGTTACCGCGGCGACCGCCG
>JAWMRA010000016.1:15431757-15496821 GCA_035584735.1 Pseudotriccus pelzelni
AGCCCGGGTACGTGAATTGAAAAGAGGAACAAGTACCACAAGGAACTCTTCAAGGATAAATGCTGCTCCAGTCTCTCATAGGCAAGACTCCAGACGGCACAGGAATGATGATATGTCTGATCCTCTTGAAGGGGCCTCCAGGTCATACTTACACGAAGAGCGCAGTGAGTACCATGACCAGGACTAGGGGTGCCCTGCCTCTCTACCTGAGTGGATTCAAGATGATTACAGAAGTATGAGAATCTCACTGCTACAGTTAATAAGCCATAACATCCTAAACTAGGACCATTAATACAGCTTCAAATAACACATAACTCCGCTCGTCCTTACTCCAGATGATGTGTAACTTATGAGTCTTGTTGTACCTGCGAACAACCACAAGGTGACAGGCAACGCTGGTAAACAATTCTGTGAAGCCTGGCTGGTTAATTGTTTGGGTAGTCATATTATTAATTAATAAAATTCCTGAATTATTACATGGTCAGTTGTCAACTTTAATGCTGACTGATGAATAACTGAAATTTCAGAAGCAGACAAAGCCTGACAGGAGGATACAGTGGTTGCAGCTTAAGATCATCAGGACAGAAAATATCATAAAACTTTTTTGCCAAAAAGCTTGGCAGAATATTTTTCTTTGCTGCACAACTGATAAACCACCCTTAAGAAAGTGCAGTTAAGGCCACATGGGAGAGGCCATGGATGCACTATCATGATGTTGGAAGTAATGGAATAGAAAAAAATAGACTAAGAAACAGCAGGAGGAGGCAGGAAGTACTCATAGCTTTTCTATACAGGGAATTTATGTAGACAGAGAGTATAAAAACAAGAGCGAGAAGTCCACGTATTAAGGAGCATTTGCATAAGGGAGGTTATGTAATGTGTGATCCCCAATGAATGATTATCAGTGGCAGAACACCTCCACTGGGATTGCAGTAATCTCCACTGTCAGCCTGGCTTGTGGAAGGGACGCTACATGGGTTATTTTGCTTGGAAACATAAAGATCTAAACATGCAGAAATGTTATTCTTAACAGTTATGCATTTATCTTCACAAAAAAAGGGGTTTTATTCTGTAACCTTGTGGGGGTTTTTTTACCTTTTGCATAAAGGGTTGCTAAATATTTATAGAAACGTGCTTTGTAAATGTGGAATTCCTTGGCATGTTAAAGCTAATATTTTATGAAAGAATGAGAAGTGGAGGGCATTAGTACTGTAGTTTAAGTATGGCCTCTGAGGAATATAAAATTGAAGTATACAACAGAAGCTGTATTTTCCGTGCTGTACCAGCTTGTACAGATTATTTCCGTTTCATCAGCTGTCTTCTAGAATTTTTTGCAAAGGGATATCTTTGAAGATCAGTTACAGAATTAAAAAGTAACAGTAACTAAGCAATTCTCAGTCTCATCATTACGGTTCAGAAGCTGTTAACAGTTGTAAAGGGCTAATTAGTGTAATGTAATCCTCTTAGGAGGCTGCAGGGATTGAGCTAGATTTCTTTATAATTTGTATGTAGGCCTTCTTTATTCCATTGAAATTACAACAATTACAGACATCAGTATGTATTTGCATTCTAGGCATCCACATTATGTTTATTTTGCATTCTGAATACTGCACGATAAATGCAGAAGTAGAATTCTCTATTTGCTATTTAAGTATCACAATGTTTGGAAGAACGGCCAAATATTGGTTTTATAACTGTGCAAAATCTACCAAAAGAGACAATGAAAACAGGAATAAGTGGCTTTCTGAAATCCCAAGCAATCAGAGAGAGAAAATACTGGAAGAGCTGGATGTGAACAAAGTGCTGTCATATTTGGTTTACAAGAGAGTCTTTTCCTTGGAGGAATACAAAGACATTTGGTCCCAGGAGAGCTACAGGAAGAGAACTGAATATTTTTTAGATAAACTCTCTTTAAAAGGCCCAGGTGCTTTCTCTGCCTTTTATTCTATTTTGGAGGAGGTCAGTCCTAACTTGCTGACATGCTTTCTCCTTGGCTATGAAGGTAAGGTCACTGTCTGCTCTGAAATGCTTAAGTATATATTGGTAATGTCTTGGAATCCTTTGACACTAATAGTTATTTGCTATAATTAGTGTTTACTTTCTCTGTTGCACTAAACCGGGGAGAGTATTTTCTCTCTTTATAATTCTTTGCTATTAAGAAAAAAATACTAAATATATTTTATTGTTATACTTTGAATATTTAAACTGCTAACAAAATGCTGCATATTCAAATTGCTGCTACTAATAAATAAAAGTCAGGATGGGGAAAGGATTTCTAAGTGTTACTGATAACACTTAGCTCAGAAATGTAACACTGATCATTTAGTTCCTTTTCCTTTTCTAAAATATTTAAAAATAGATTGAGAAGTTCTGTAGGTATAGTGCCTGAGTAAGTGATCACTTTCACATTTTTCTTGTATGTCACATTATTTACTATATCTAACTGTAAACAACTGCATGAAAAAAATTGTATTACTAAATATCAACAATACCATTGAAGTTAACCAAAATGTTATTTGGAAATCAGGCACCATTCGTACGTATTTGCAGAACAATGTTTTCCCAGATATTAGCACAGATAATGCGAAAAAATACATGCAGAGTGTTTTCAATTATATCTTACTGACCTATTTTTATTTTTTATGTCTGTTATATTCTAAATTTCAGTCTATCAAGTCAGCTAGAGTTTTTCTCAACAATGACTTCAGGGTTGTGCTCAAAGGTTATATACAGAATGTCCTTTTAGAATTTAATTAAAATAGTCATATCTTTCACCCATCCATTCAGAACCAGGTTTAAACACCTTAATATTACAACTACTTATAAATAAAAAAGTAAGCCTGAGTACTGTAAGAATTTTAATAATCTAAATACGAAAAATTGAAATCTAAAAGCATTTTGACCTTTAAAATAGCTGTAGATTGTGTTCTTTCTTGGCAGCCTGATTACTTTTAAAATTGACAGAGATCTAATTACTTGAGGAGCCAACAGATATATTACCCTAATTTAATTATGAAAGATCCCCATTTAATGTATCTTTTTGAGATCAATTTACAGTTAGGTTTTATGGCAGTTACAAGAAAATCAAAGGAGTTCACAAATGTCTGGGATTTTAATACATGTAAAATGTACTTCACAGACAACTATGTTATGAAAAGGCTACCCAGGGCCTCTTTATGCCATCATTTTTTAAAAAAAGGAATACAAATATAAATACAATGGATTATGAAGCCAGGTCTTTTGGAATATGCATTTTGGAATGAAGTTTAGGCTTCCTCTGAGTTAACTGAAGAGGCAGAGAAGGAGATTTTTATTCTCTACCACCTGAACATATCACAGAACAGATTTAAATCTTCCAGTGGGTACAACGTTTGGGGTATAGTTATAAAGGGTGATGGCCTCAGCAGTTGGGTGTAAGTCAAGGACTCTCTCTCCCTGACAGCATCATAGTAGACACAGAGGAAAAAGGAGAAAGGCAATGCCACACATTTCCCAAAGAGTAAAGGATACTGCTGGAGCAGTGTCCCCAATCCATTCTGTCTGTCTGTGCCTTGTGTAGGAAGAAAAATGCCTTAGGCTGCCTTAGCTCAGCCACTGTTACACTCTTTCCTCCTTCCCCTCCCCCAGTGGCATTTATCAAATGTGCAAAGCTAGTTTTAAAAACTGTTATTGCTAATAATAATCTACTGGATAGCAGGCAAAGAAAAACACATGCTATGTATTCACATTAATTCATGCAAATAATCTGTTTAAATTCATGCATGCATATGTTGCAGATTCAATTAAAATACATTATGTGCTCTGGCATTGTGGATTTTTATAGATTGATTTTGATAAACTGTGTTACAAGGTACACAGAAAGATATGATGAAAAAGAGCATTGTTCATTATTTCCATTAAAATAATTTTCCTCTCTACCCTGTAATAGCTGACTGATAGGACAAAGGACTCAAATGGAAGGAATGCAGTCTAGATGCATGATGAGAAGTTGCTATGGCTGTGCTATGTGGCATCAACACCCCAACTAACTGAGTAGTTGTGTCATCCTGTCCACTGTATTTGTTAAAGACACTCTTTATGGCAGGCTGACTGAACACACAGAATAGAATCAATCCTTGTTATTGATCAGCTGCATGTAGAGTGGGGGCCAATTTCTGTTCTCTGGACCTGCCTCTGTTGGCAGATATGGTTATTTTAATGTGTTTCCATTGTCTGCATGCCCTACAGAAAAAAACATTTGACAGGTGTTGGAAATGTGGCAGGATTCCAAGAGGTCACTCGGTCTCCGGACTGATGCAGTTCACTGCAAAAACTGTGAACTGTGCTAGTGAAATATGCCCAGTGAAGGATGTACTGGTGCTTGCACATAATTGTTTTAACACCACTTTACTTTGAACTCTTTCATCTCATTATTTCAAATATTACACCTACAGTAATTTAAGGGGTGTTTAGCTGCATTTATGCCTCAAGGCACTAGTGACTTGATTCTTCCACTTACAGTTCTCATTATAGTATAAAGCAAAGCTCCTGATGATTTCATGGGTGAAACATTTGGTTACTGCTTGCCCATATGATACAGTAGGAAGTCAGTTCTTCATTGGCCAGGCAGAATTTTATATGGACTAGGAATTTCAGGTTATTTCCAAAATACCTATAAATTGTCTGACCTGTACATCTCAGGTCAACTGGAAATATGAATAGGGAAACAGCCTTATATACAAAAAGTCAAAAGAGATTATGTTTATCTAAACAGCCACTTATCCAAGTGCAACATCAGAGACAGAATTACATCAAACCGTAGGTGTTATTTTGAATTATGCACCAGAGAAATGTCTTTATTATTATCCAGATCACATGAATTTCCCAGCGTTACCAGAGCAAACAAAACTGAGAGCTGTTGCAGGGATGGAGCTTCATGAAACCTGTCAGATGAGTGACCAAGAAGGAAGCCTTTCTCCTGAGGAACAACTGACTCAATCGTTCAACAAATACAGGTTAAAATTATCAAACTGTCATAATGTCTTTTATGATCACAATATGCCTCGTGATTTAGTTTCTATGTAAGTGAAGTACACCACTGATGCTTTCAAAAAGTATTTCTTTTGCATCTGATTTGACTTGGAATTTGTAAACTACAATTCTACTTTTATAACAAACATCTTTTGATGTTGATTTTTGGATGCTGATTTATGCTGGGGATCACCTCTGGTCTTTACTACAGACATTCACTAGTGATGTAATGCATTGATGCATTTGCTGATTTTTAGTGGTAAAGTACTAAGTACATACGAGAAGTACATTTTACTCCTAAAGTTTCTTGGAGTGTGAGAGACGACCTAAGTTAATACCACAGTTACTGTTATTTTCATTTATTTTAAGAGGAATAGAAACAGAGGAAGACCTATGTAAGAACAGCATGTAACCTGATATGTGCTGAGATACTGGGATTTACATCCTTGCTTCAGAGATTAGAACCTAAAGGGAGGACAAATAAAACCTTGGGAAGTCCTAAAATGCTACATTTTATGTAGATAGTATTCAGTTCAGGCTTTTGCAGTTGTATGTTTGGAGTCATTCTTTACCAAGTTCAATAAGGAATTTAGCTGCGAATGGACCACTATGTTCTCAATAGCTCATTAGCTATTAGAAATACTGGAGGTAATTTACACATGTTCAGCTAAGACATTGTGAGAAAAATGCTTGAAAAGCAGTTAAAAGCTGTCCTGCTGTTTTGGTGTGCCAGAAGCATATAAACAGTAAATTCTGGAGGCTTTAATTCCTTTGCATGACTAGGTTAGTTTTGTAACATTTCAGCTACAGTCTGGATTACGCTGGTTTTTAGAAGTGCAGTAAAAATTAATGACTGTGAAGTGATTGAAAAAATTGTGGTTGTAAGAGGTGTGGTTCACCTTGAGAAGCTGTGAAACGTGAAATCGTAATAGAGTATGAAGACACTACAATGTATTATGGGCTGATATACCCACAGCTAATGACATCCCGATCAGAACTCCTTTCTGCACAGGTATTCACAGGACTTCCAGGAGACTTGTAGTCATTCATAATCTGAATATGTGCCATTGGGATTTAAAAAGATTTATTTTGTAGCACTGGCCCTCTAACTTTGCAAGGCAATTCACTTACAAAACCAAACCAATTAAGAAGTGCCTGCAGCTAAAGAATCACATTAAGGAAGTAGCAGCCAAATAGGAAAGCTTTCCTGAATTCAGCCAATGCTGGAAATACTTGATAGTTCAAAAAACCTCAACCAGATATAAAAGGTATCACTATCAGTATTTGCAGGGCCAAGTGGTCTCACTAGAAGATGGTTATATATACATTCCACCTGTTAAAAAGCATATGGAACATCAGTTCCGCATACACCCTGGAAGAAGAAAAAGAAAGATACTGAAGCTATACTCTGTGGTGTATCAGTGTGAAGTGTGGAAGTTGATATAGCTCCAGAACTCATGGAGCAAGAAGGGAATAGTCACCTGTATTGGAAAGAGAAAACAATGAAAAGACAAACTGGTGTGCAGTAGCACATGATCTACTTCAACACCAGTGTCCTGGAAGAAAAAATATATCTTGACACCAGGTTAAAAAATCGTCAGCAACCTTCTGTTGTATGCTGACGCTCCAGAGAAAAATGTAATGTCTGACTAATCTATGCTAGTTTTTTCTTAAGCGCCACACCTGTGACAAACACCACAGGAAACACGGTCTTTGTGGACATGAGAGTCTTGAGTGCTTGGAACAATTCGTGAAAAAGACAACTCCACTTTGGAAGAAAACAATCAAGCTGGCAGCAAAGCAAATGTGCCACCCACATGTATCCTGCAGACAGGCATTTTACAAACCACAGTTGCAGAGCCTCTATGAACAAGGCAACCTGTCAGAGGCAGAAAGTACCAAACGTAAATACAACAGTGCAGGACTGTAGGGGGCATAAAGGTAACTAGAAATACATAGCAGTAGTTAGACAAGAAGAGATAAGGGGAAAATGGAAGATGGCTTCACTGCCCTTTCCTAAATATTTGTAAATATTCTCAATTCTTGGTATTTTTTCGCAATGATAGAAAAATGTCGGACACACAGACACTTTAAGGATAAGAACTTCCTGTGGCTGAAGTAAATGGGAAAATTCCAGACAATGTTAGTGGGAGCATCATGGTAAGTCAGAGTACTTTGGCAATACAGATAATAATAGAAGTTCCACAATTACATAGCAATTGTACAGCTATGTTTTTATATTTATTTGTAGACAAGTTATCAGAATCTTATCATTGCAGAATAGATGGTCTAGGAAGAGCAAAATCCCCTCAGTTCTAAACATTAAGATGACTTTGTTAGTTAAGAATCAGCCAACTATAGCCATTGCATTGTTCAGTCAGTACCTCAGGCAAAAAGAAAATAAAACTAAAGAGGCAAAAGGTGTGTGGATTCACATATAATTTTTCATTTAAAGGTGAAAGCCTTAATAAGGATACCCCACTCTACTTTCCCAATATCCCCTCTTGAGACAGCTCCAGCGTTTCTGATTACTACAATAAAAATATGGTCTTTAACACAACTGAAATAGTGTAAATCTGAGGTTTGCATATTGTGATTTGGCCTAGGACTTCCCAGGGTGAGCAGCTTATCGACAAATACACTCAGAAAAATACCAGACAGAAGTACCATATTCTATGACTTCTGAAAGTCAATGCTAAGGATATGGTCTGGGTTTGCACCAGAAAACATTGTCCATGCTTCTGTTTATTGTCCTCTCTGTACCTTCTTTCTCAGAATACCCTCTTCAAAAGAGGGCATTTGTATTAGACAAGTGAATGGAGTTATAGGTTGGGTCAATAACTGCCTGAATAAGACCTCAAATAAGTGCTGCTTTCAACACTCTGGTTTTGGGGTTTTTTGGGGGTTTCTTTTTTATTTTGGTGGGTTTTGTTTGTTTGGATTTTTTTTGCTGGGTTTGTTTTGGTTTTTTGGTTGTTTGGTTTTGAGGGTTTTTTTTTGCTATTTTATCTCTCAATCGTCTCTGGACATTTGGTGCTGGCCCTTTCATAAAAAAAAAAATTATTTTTCTCAGACTTTCTTTCTTTTTCCTTCTCCAGCAACAATCTTTTTCTCTTACTGATTGAGAACTAAAATGGTACATATATGTTACTTTCCCACACATTAAGAAAAGACTGTGTCACAATGGCTGTCCAATAAATTATCTGAATAAGTAACATCCAAACTGTAAAAATCAGATGCTATTTTTGCAGTTGTTTTACAACAAGCTATCTACTTTCACACCATGAGCAACAAGAGATTTTTGCATGCAGCTTTTCCATTTTCATGTAAATGGTTTATGATTGTGTGGTGCATGCTGTAGAGTGCATGTAATTAATTTGTATTTGAAGTCTGATGGATGGATTTCCCACTTATGTTTACATTTTGGAATAGTTCAATTCCAATGTAGAACCTTTCTGAATCTGATGGAATTGTATTTTAGAGCTCTTAAATAAATTGGTTTTTAACATTTGAAATTCAACACTTTGGACAGGGGAAAAAAGCTTAAGTGTGGCAAAACTTCACTGATTGTAAGTTCTACGGTAAAGAACACAGTCTCTGCTTTGCTTTAGATTACAAAATTAATGTGTACAAATTGTGTAAACAGCATTTATTCAGAAGGAAGTGCAGAGCTAAGCCACAGCACCAGATTTTTATGCTTCATTTGAAAAGCCATATACTGGCACCTGGCATCATTAGTAATTTAGATAGTGGAATGTTTGTGTAATTTTTTGCACGTTTTGTGTTCCTTCAGAAATTTGGTAAGAGCACAGGGACTACAATCCAAAAAATTAAATTCGTGCCTTCACCTCAGCACTGTTGAGTACAAGACCCCACTACTGGGGAAGGCACTATAGTTTAGCAGTCACAGAATAAGTACTTGTATTGTTTCCATAAGATAGCAATCTCTCATGCTTATAAATGTAAGTTTCTATTTAACTTCTTACTATTCCATCATATAAACCTTGGACTATCTGTACTGTATCCTAAGGCTGCAAAGCTTATGGTCTGCCTAAGTAACTACAACAATTTGTTTTCTAACAGTTAAAAATATTGAGTTACAAAAAGTGAATACAGGATGAATAAGAAGCTGTTACAGCATCAAGCTTATTGAATGAATGTAGTAAATTTGCCTTTTCTTGTTTTCCATACCATTTGTAAAGTAATGGCTTAGAACTCTCTTCAACCTTTTGCTCTGGAGACAGAACTTACTTTTATTTGCAATAAATACTCAGTGAAATAGTAATTGACCAAAAAAAAATCTCAAAAGGGGAATGTTGGGTTTAAAACTAAAAACACGTTTTTTGAGTATCACAATCACAGGGTTCAAAAGCTGTGTCTGAGTAGCTGGATGCACAAGCCAGGGCACTAAGGTATCTTGTTATATTTAGATTTTCAAGGTTCCTCAGTAAGTTACATAACTATTGAAAGAAGAAGGATGCTTTCTGAATGATGATGATGATAATAGTATGAAGCATTAACAATGCAGCATTTGGCAGTTTAATAGTGAACACTTGCAGTACCAGTCTCCAATCAAGCCCTGTTCCATTGGGCCACTAGATGGTACTGTACTACAGTACAATTCCTTGGCTGCTTATTCTGCTTATTTGACATTACAGCTGTGAATGATTATTTACAATTGTAACAGTGTCATAATGATTTGTTTGTCCGGTTTTCCTGCACACAATATACACACACACACACACAAATAGAGAGGATACATGTAAGGTGTTCAGAAGCATTTCTTGGTTTAATTTGCTAACATCCCTAATGAGTGTATGTTACTTACCAACCCATACAAATGTAACTATGATGTTTCAAAGGCACACTGAAAAATACTTCCATTTCTTCACTGCATGTGGAATACAAAATACTCTTTCAGAGTCTGTGCTCCCCGGACAGGAACAAATGGCATTCAAACACAAACTGGTGAAAAGCACAAGCCCAAATTCAGAGATATGATAATTTTCACAATTTGGAATTCCTTGCAGACTTGGGAACATTCATACTCACTTTCCATATGCAAACAGCAAAATTAAGTGCACTGTAGTGGTAAATCAAGTCCATGAAATCCAAACCAAATAAAAAACCCAACTGCTATTTAAAAGTTCAGGTTTTATCTGTTTTGCTAACTGTTGCTGGACTAGTCACTCACTTCCAATAGATTATACATGATTCCTTTTTTTGCATGCATGTATCAAACCAAGTCATATTTCCACAGACTTTATACTCATCATCTCTATAGTTCCTTACTGAACTGCTGTATTGGGTCCTATCTTACTGGGTCACAAGGCTATGCATTGTTAAGCTCCCTTTGCTCTAAAATACTTTTTCTATGGCACGATGCATTCCTTTGGCAAAGACTATTAGTGTCCTACCTTCTATGCAAAGTTAGACTTCTGAACTTTAGTCATCCTCACATGTATCTGATCACATTGTGAGAAAAATCTCTGAATAAAATTTGAAGACGGCCAAATACAATGGAACAAAGAATTTTATTAACAGTGCACTGGATGCAAGAGGCCAAATAAACACCACCTTCTTAACAAACTCAAAAATTGATTGGAAACAATCTTAGCAGTGAAGTGGAAGAGTTTGATGAGCTTACACATTTACTCAGTGTAGGATGTGTGAGACCTGAATGCACAGAACTGTAAATGGGCCTTAAGAGTAAGTAATCGGTTAATAAAATGGCAGAGGAACTTCTGTGTAGATAAATGTGAAATGATGTACGTGGGCTAAAGTGTTCTTGGCTTTATGAATAAAGTGATGAGCTCTCAGTAGCCTGTTATCATTCAGAAGTGAACGTTTGGGACTGTGACAGATAGACATTTTCATAAAAACATCAACTCGGTGCATGGCATGAATCCAAAAATGCAAATATTTGTTAGAAAAGCTAAAAAGAACAAAGCAGGGAACATAATTATGCCAGTCTATAATGCCACAGTTTGCTCACACCTGCGTAATAAGTTGGCTAACTTTTGTCCATAAAAAAATTATAAGTAACTAGTTAGAGTTATACAATAACCATTTCTTTAACAGCTTAATCCTTCAAAGAAGTAATTCCTGGAAACACCTAGACCGCAATAAACATTCATTAACATACATATCTGAAAACTTATAGGAAGCCAAGAAGACAGACAGCTGCTGATAACAAGAAGAGATAAACTGAAGCTAAAAGGGTACAAAAGACCAGAGAAAAAGACAATCAGCGCTGTTAGCCATGGGGCTAACTAGCCCCACGTGTGGATTTTGCTTATTTACCGCTTGTTAATAAATTTTACCTTTTTTTTATTTATAAATTGGCTCTTTTAATTTATCTGGCCATTTAGTAACTTATAAGACCTGGAATACTGTGTGCTGTTCTGATGCTTGCATCTTGAAAACGTTAGATTAATCTGAAAAAAGTTCAGAGAAAGGCAACGATGAACAAACACATGGGACAGAATGGTTTTAACTGGGAAAATAATTTATTCTGGAAAAGAAATAAAAAATGAAGGCAATAAAAATTAAAAAAGAAGAATGAGAATTAAAGGATCAAATATGCAAGTACGGGAAACTAAGCTGATATAGGGAACACTGAACATGACAGAACCCCCGGTTTCTAAAAGGTGTCCAAGGAGCTGTTAGGTCCTGGCTAACTGTGCTTTGTTCAGTGACAGAACAGGAGAAGAAAACAGAAAATGGCTCCACACTGAGTTGGATCCCCATTGTCAAGATTCCTTCTCTTCTTGGTGAGGTGAAATGCCAGACAAGGCTGACAATGGCAGTGAAACACTGACAAAGAGGTCCTCCAAATTAGAAGGTCCTTTGATGTGTCATTGTTCATTCATCTTTTGTTAGTGAGTAATTTGTAAGATGAATGAAATCAACCAGCTACTGAGCAGGCAGTTCAGAATAACCAGAGGCTTCCTCCAAAGTCAGAAATGAGGGCTATTGTAGTTCGAGAACATGTATCAGAATGCACCAGTTAGCATTTTACAGAAACCACACCATTAAACCATAGTAAATCCAATAACCCCACGCTCTATCAGGCCGGATTGTCATGTTGCTGTCATTCATTACATTTTTAACACTTAAAAATATATTTAGGGAAACTGAAATATACCCATTTCTAGCGAGATGCCTTGAACTATGAACAGGAAATATTATCACTGTAATCCACACATGACAATCTTCAAACATAATTGTAATTACTTACCTGTAATGATCTTCACTAGTGTGGCAACTCTCATTGTAAAAACATAAAGCAGCATTCCAGTCAACCCTCAATGCTGCCAGTGCCATGCAGTGTTTTTAAAAAGCAAGATTGCTTGTACCCCATATTCTGTACAGAGCAGTTCTGTACGTGCAAATTAATTCCCTTTATTCCGAATGTTAGGCTGACAGGCTTCCTTCTCCCTCCCAAAAGCCTATGTTTTCTCTGGGGAAAGAAGTTGAGAGGATAGGTGTTTCTACCTCACATTTTCCTGCTTCCAATGATTACTTAGAGAAGAAGTTAGTTCTCAAAAGAGCTTTTAAGATGTGCTTGGAGTACAGAGCTCCTTCATGAATGGTCATGTGTTTCTCCACATCTGAATGATTTGGAGTGGCATTGAAAACAGAAAAAAAAAAGTCTGCTCTTCTGATGAAATTTGTGTGTGAAGAATCCATAAGAGAAAATTCTCATGGATTATGCACCTCCTCATAGAGTGTATTCTGCAAGAGAAGATGCGCTGAGCCAATGCAATCAAGGATCAAGAAAAACAGGAACAGCCACTTCTTGCCAATAATTATTGAGACAAAACCTTGACTGGCACGCTCCAAACACCTGATGCTTGGCATGTCCAAGTCATTGCCAGTATTACTGCTGTGAGGGTGCCATCCCTAATTGTGCTTGTATTTTCTGTGTAAATATGTTTTGTAAACTGGGAGTTAATACCACAGGTAATATGTGTACAGAAAAGGTTTTATCTGATCCCAAATGTTTATTGAGGTTGAAGAGGATTAGATTTTGATGAACCAAGGGACTGCACTCTTGTGTGTCTTTACCATCTGATATTCTTATGACATGCATCAACAACAAAAATTAGCACTGACATACCTAACAATTGTTAGCATTTGGCTTGTGGCTTTTGGCTTCACAGCAGTCATGTCAAGGTCAATTCATCCAGCAGCATTGCCTTATTTGACAGGAAGCTGCTTATCTCAGTTTGGAACCTGGAACAGATAAGCCATGACTATAGTCAGCAGTAGAAAGAAGTGTAAAACAAAGTGAAGGATGCGAAGAGAAAGACAAATAAAAGATGTCAGAACAGGTGTCTGTCCCAAGTAATTTTGATATTTCCACTTTAGAAATACCATTAAAAGTGCTTTCCAGTCTGTTATTGTAATTTCTTGTTAGTGTTGGCACATTAGCAGATATCAGACACCACAGTTAATTGTATTGTTAGTACAGTACTTCATAATAAAGACCAGACTTTTGAGCCTGCGCAGCTCAGGGTAATCTGCATTTTCAATCTATATAAAGTCTCACTTTCTGTTACTGACTCTCTTTGCTACACAAAATGTAAAATGTAACAAGTTCTAAGACATTATAGATAACTAGAAGGCTCTTGTGACTGAAGTAACAGTTGCTTATGTAACTAGACTTTTAAAGAATTTAATTTTTTTTCCATAAAAGATACCAACTGTGGCAACCATTACTATAGCAATGCATTATACATACTTCCTTACATAATATCCCATGTCTCCAAATATCCAGAACCCAGTTATCTATTCTCCCTGAATCTTGCTTCAACAAAACCAGAAAAAGGATGAAGGTAGCATTTGGCCTTGAATTTTTTCCAGTCTTTGAATTTCCCTAATTCTGGCTTCTACAGTTAATTACTGCAGTCTCTAACTTATTTTTGGCTATTCTTGGCTAGGAATGCCCAAAAGATTGCTTTTTGCATCAGAAAACATCAGAGTACAGCAGTAATTCAGCTAAATCCCATACTCTGAAGCTGTGATGGGGCTACTACCTGCATCTTAAGCCGCCTTATCTTGCCTATCCAGAGAGCCTTTTTCCATTATGTGTGCTTCCCAGGCACACTTGGCATTGTCACAGCAGACCAGATACAGACAAGGGCCTCAGGCCTTGCAGATGCCTGTCCAGCCAGCACCCAATAGTCTCGTCTTGACATGGCTCTTCTCTCCTGTAATAGTTTCTTCTTACAAAAGCGAGGGGGTTTTGATACAGATTAATAAAATGAAAGTGCCATGTTTGAGAAGGGATGTGTGAAAACCAAGGGTAGTAGTATTTACACGCACTGATAACGTGCTGATGGGTCACTTAGAGGGTGCATATATTCTTGCCATAATTTCATTTACATTTAAACCAATCTTTGAGTAAGACATCATAACAAAATGATGGCACCTTAGTAAAACCCTCTCACAGAAGCAGTCTGTCTTAAGACTTGGCTGTATTTACAAAGATTACCTCCCTGTAAATTTACATATTCTTTGCTACTGCCCAACCCCAACAGCACTGAATCGTAACATTGTCATAAAAATATGTCTTCTACGAGTGCTGTTGGCATATGCTCTGCCAACAAAAAAAGTATTAAACTATATGTAATAATATAATTTCAACCTTTTTCTCATAACAATACTGTCATGGACATACTTAGATTGTACACACTTCTAGGCTGGAATACATGTCTATCAATCCCACCTGGGAACTTCAGGCACTGAAGTCCTACAAATAACACTAGTGACAATATTTCCAAAAACCAGATACTCAGTTTATGAGGGGGAAAAAAATATCATTGTTGATTTCGGTATAATTTACAATATATATTTTGTGCAGTGTTTGGCAAACTTTTGTGTTGGATATGGCATGAATAGTCTTGCAAGTCTCAGCGCAAAGTTCTTTCAGAGTTCTTGCAGTGACAGTATATATATATATAAATAACATATATACAGCTGTTTGCTGTGCAAACTGATGTTTTCTCAAGAGGCAGAGAGCTGTACACACAATCACTTAAAGCAGCATTTCAATGAATCAAATTACTTTTCTTTTTCCCTGTCTTTTAAGACTGAGTTATAAAAAAGAAATAGTACTGTCCATAAATCTAGGAATAAAGCAAAGCATTCAACTTAGAACACCCTTTATACAATATATTGACTCTGATACCCATTCTTCACTACATTTTTAAAGCTAAGTGGAATATTGAACGCACATGCACAAAAGTACAGTACAGGCACTGCAGTCTTCAGGATGTTTTACAAAGCCAGAAGACAAGTGACAAATGAAGACACAGGATTATGAATTGGTTTTAGAAGGGATAATAATAATTTGCAACCAGTGTCCAATTTCAAGATTCATTTAATGATTTTTGAGACAGTTATACATTAGTCTACATTGGCAATGCAACACTTGTACAGACATGGCCCAAAAAAATTTTCATGAATAGATCAAAGAGATTAGTATCTTCTACTTACGTAGAAGATATTAATTTTTCTTTATGGTGTATGTGTCACAGCCATATAAATAATCTTGAATGCTTGGGCTGAAGATGGTTTCGTTTCACAATAAGGTTTGCATCACAGCTTAAGTTTGAATGGTATACATTGATAAAGATTTTCACCTTATGTTTAATCTCATTTATTCACATAAGAAAAGATTTTGGAAAAAAAATCCTAGGTTAATAACATTCAACTTTTGGTGTTTTATTAAGGAGTTCAGCCTCAAAAGTACTGCTTTTATTTTAAAAGTCCTACTTTACCGGAGTAGTAACCATTATGCTTTTATTCACTGGTTTGTCTTTTCATTTGTGGACCCAGTTATAAATGATTGAAGGAATGGAATTGCCTGCAAGTAAATTTGTCCAATTATCTTTATTTCTAAATTTATAGGAACCATGGGAGAAAAATAAAAAGAAAAGTACTTGCCAGTAGTATAGAAAGCTCAGTAAGAACTGATGGTTGGTGGTCTAGAGCAGCCAAAGTATTAAGGAGCAGAGAGGAAAACTCTTCTCTGTAATAGTTTTCACTGTTCTTTATACTCTACCCCAGAAAAGAAGAGTTAAAAAAATCAATAAGAATAAAATTAAAGTTATTAGGCATTATGTATTATTACTTTAATAAGCAAAGATATCTTTTTATCAGAGTTTGGAAAAAAGGGAATGTTTGTTTTAGACTAGAGATTAGGAAGAGGCAAAAGGTAGGTAATAGAGGACATGAACCAAATTTTTAGAGAGGTTATATCAAGAATCTTGTCCTGAGAAAAGACAAAATGGAGTTTGAAAGAACAGAGGAGAATAGAGCAATAAAGTATTTATTCTCTTATCAGTATCATAAGTAATTTGTAGAATTAATTTCTACCACATATAATTAAAATAATTACTCTGATGGGATTCAGAACATGATTTTATTTTTGCATGGATAACAGACACTTCTATAATCTTGCTAACAGTTCATTTCCCTGCCATATTGTAAACCCACATCTAACAAAAGGGTGTTTAGAAGAAAAGATGTTCTCAAAAGAGTTTACTTTTACTAAAATCCAAAGCTAAGGCAGCTGTGCTAAAACAGGTAGTCCACCCCACAGATTCTATAGGGCTGGGGCAGGACAGTAAAATCTAGGCTACTCTGGAACATCTGCATTGCTTTATAAGAAGACTAAAAACAAACCAAAAAAAGCAGATAAAAAATGACAGCATATGAATGACCACGGCCTATAGCATATTTGCCAAAATAACCTTGCAGCATTACCTGAAGACTTTCTGAATTCAGTGAATCCTCGTCTGCTGGTTCTGCCTGCTATCAAGATTTATGTTCCACTGTGCCAACTATTCCCATGGCCTTAATAAGACACAATCAGCTGCTCCAGGAACCATTTGGTCCTTCATGTGCATGGTTCTTATCTCTTTTCAAGAAAGCCTTTTCAAGGCTATTTTCTCAACTCCAAGTAAAATGAGTGAAGCAAAAATACTGATTGGAAATTTAAGTATGTTTCTTAAATTTATAACATCCCTAGAAACCATTGATGTGATTTTGCATAGAAAATAAAAATACTTCAACTTTTTAGTACATTATATTTAAAAACTATATAGTACAGTTTAAATTAGTTATTAGATATTCAAAATTAAACATTTTTTGTTCTAGCATTACTGAATAAGATTTTTTTATGTTTTAAATACCACAGAATATCTTAAATATGTTTTCTGATAGATCTGGGGCAGCAAAGCCCTTCTGGACATTTATCTCTGAAATTACATTGAGAGGAATAAACAGCTGTCGGGAATATAAATGCTAACTCATCAGAATGCTGACTCAGTGCTGTAGAAACCAAAGTATGTTCATATACTGCAGAGGTAACATGTCATACACTAACTAGTCACACTTGATCTTGGACAACCATAAAACCAGTTAGACAAAAGTGCTGGAATGGTGGATTAGAAGTCAAATTATAAATAGGGAAAATTTTAAGGTTCTTTTAAAGATCTGCTGTATGACTGTAAAAACAGAATCATAGAATAGTTGAGTTGCAAAGGACCTTTTAAAGGTCATCTAGTCCAAAACCCCCTGTAGTGTGCTGGGACATCTTTAACCAGACCAGGTTGCTCAGAGCCGTGTTCTACCTGACGCTGAATGTTTCCAGGGATGGAGCATCTACCACATCACTGGGCAACCCATTCCAGAGTTTCACTACCCTCACTGTAAAAAACTTCTTTCTTCTTTCTGATCTAAATTGACCTTCTTTGAGTTTAAAACTCCTTACCCCTTGTCCTATTGCAACAGGCCCTGCTAAAAAGTTTGTCCCCATCTAGTAACCCCAACAGAAATCCCACTCACAGTCAGGGTTTGTTAAGTGATTACCTGCAGTGGTAACAAACCTCCTCTACAAGGATTATCTCTTGAATCATCCTGTGATTAAAGGTCCACTTCTGCTTTCCTTGAAATGAACAGAATTTATTTCTTTTGTTGAAGCAGGATTTAGCAATGAATGACCCGAGCAATCCTTCTGCAAGGCATATTAATGCTTAATGTCCCATTAGATGCACTGGTCCAATTTTGTCACTGAGTTGAATGCTAGTGACTTTTTGTACTAAGATTTATTAAGGGTGGAAATCTGGTACAGGAGAAAATGATTGCATTTTACTAAATATCTGCTGTTTTGCCAAAAGATGTGAGAAGGAGTTTTGGTTTTTTTCAAGTAAATTTTATTTTGATAATAAATTCTACTGATGCATTGGTACTTTGGGTCAACTATTTTGACTTCAGTTGAAGCTTTCTGCACTCTGTGGTGAAGATTTTGGCTCAGTCTGAAGTTTTGTCAAATCAAGTAATGACCTGGACTAATAACTTGCTGTATGCTTTCTGGTGGAATAAATTACCTTAGATTTAATGCATTTCTTGCTTTACATTTCAAAACTGTATATACATGTGAATGTACCTTGTGCCAGATATCAAGTTTGATATAAGGTATCAACCTACGTCTTATAAAAGGATAAACACCTAGTTCTCTGGATATATGCTCTGCCATAGGTCCTGCAGCAATGCTGCAAAGGAAGAATTTGCTTTTCAAAAGTATGACCCTGGCCATTACTCAGCAATGATGGTTGTTTTCTCTTTTGAAATATGACATTACAGCTGAAGAGTCTTTCCATAGAAAAAACCCATCCCTCTGCTAAAAGAAAATCTAAAAGCAGAAAATCTTAAGCACTTCATGCACTGAAATCTTTCTAAATACAAAAGAAGGCAGAATACAGCTCTGTTTCTTAAAGAAATCAAAATATTCATAAAGACATACTACAGCACAGAAGCACAGACTTCCATTTTTAATTTTGTAACCTCAGGCTTAATTCCTTTACTCGTTTTGACTCTTCAAGCAATCAGGATTTCTCAAGTCAGAATCTTCCCAGGCAGTGAATTTCTCTTCTGGGCTCCCTGATCTTGTGACATCTTTGTCATGCCTAAGTTATTGTGTGGTTTCACAAGAGAGCCCCAGGTTCTGCAAAATCCAGTCTAGAGGCATTGTTTTATTGCCCTAGGTAAAGTAGTCTTGTTTCGTAAACGGAGTGAAATTTGCCCTGTACTGGCATGTTAAGCCTTCTGGTTCCAAATCATCCAGCTGTTACTAATTTGTTATGTAGCTACTATCTCTTTGTGCTGTATGATCTGTGACCAGCAAACACTTCTGCATATTTTTATACATCAACAATGCTTAATAACCTGTAACATTATAAAATACACATGCAGATATTATAGAACTTGGACCTATTTAAGATTTGTAATAGCATAGTTTTGGTTTCAGAAATTACTTACTGGAGTAAGTACTGAAGTGTTCGCTTTAGTCCTTGGATGTCTTTTGTTTAAAATATGTGTAGCAATTTTTAGTTATATTAAAATAACTACTATAATTTAAACTTTTGACTTGTGCTTAATATCTTTTGTCTCCTCATTAAAAAAAACCCTAGTGTTCCTCCCTTGACGTATTTTTTTCATTTTCTTTTTAATCGCAATAGCCTTGCATGAGAAGAATAAAAGGAAGTTTTCCTTATTACACTCCTAGATACAATACATCTGATCTTGCCTCCTAAGCTTCCTGGCTTATGAAAGATTTGGTGGTTGCAAAGATGGTTATCTCACCCAGACTTTCACATCTGGCACCAGTATCAGCACAGATAGAAATAACCTCTCATTTTAATTCCAACTTCTGTTGAACAGCCTTTCTTCAGCTGTTCTATTTCCAAATTAGCTTAGGATTTCTTATGTCATGGTAGATCTAATCCTTCTAGTTAGGGACATGTTATCCAGTGGCAGCCCCAGGCCAAGATTTGCACCTTATCTGCATGCATTCTTTCTACAGAATTCAGGAAAAATGATGGGTTTGTGTTTATTTCAAATTAGCAACTTCATTTTCATTGCTGTTGTAACTAGAGATGGGATAGTGGATTATTTCTGAAATGGAATTTTTACCTCGTGCAAGTCCTGCAAAACACAACTTCAGTTATGCAGAGTTGGCTCATGGCTTCTGATTCTGTGGTTTAGATTTCGTATTTGTATTTAACAGCTTCTCTTCTCAGAGCTCTGCCTGGATTTTACAATTCCCTTCCATCTTTCCTCTTGACTTTCTCCTGCTCCTTTAATTTACCTCTTGCAGTCATGAGGCTATAGGAATTTCATAATTTTTCAAGGTTTCCTAAGCCTTCTGTTGTGACCTTTCTGTTCTGAATTTCACATTCCCTATATCAAGTTCGTTCTCTATCCTTTTGGCAAAGTAGTCTCTCCTGAAAACATACACCTTGGGAAATCTCACCCTGCACAAGAGCAGTTCATGGTAGTATCTCAGCTCTGGCACTTCCACCTGGGACTCTGAAGTATGCAGTAATGAAGCCTGATTAAGTACGGTTGGAGCTATGTGATATTTCTGTATAATAAAAGTAAAGATTGAACATTATTCAGGATCAACTCCTCAAATAAATCCGTTGCCTTAGATCTTTCCTTCTTTAAAAGCAACTTTTGTTTAAATCCAGTGAGCCTTTTGAATAGAATCTCCCCTTAAGTCTGACTTTAAATTTTTTGCGATAGTTGTCATGTCCAGCAAACAAAACTCCATTTTAAATCAATGTAAAATCTTTGAGCAATGGGAATTTTAAGAGTGCCAGTACTGCAGGATAATAAAAACCTGGCACAGAGACACTGCTGTCATGGAGAAATGTTTGCTTGTTGCATTAACTAATATCAACAGATGAATAACTCAGTTTGCTTGCTTTTCTTTGTGGCCAACTTGGTAGACTGTGATCAAGTGCTCTACAGCTGGCCAGGTTGAGGGGTTTATTTTTGCCTTATTTGCTTATATGTCTATTTTTCTTTTGCCAATACAATCCCCATTCTATTCATAGGTCTCCATAGACATCTCCCTGTAAATGTTACACTTGTTACAAAGAACAGCCACAGTCTCCCTGGGGAGACATTTGATCATTCTTTTTATCTAGATCACTTAAAATCTTCAAAGACCAGCTGTACCTGGGTATTAATGCTCTTTCAGAACCATATGTTTCCTTTCTGCACAAAACCCATGTAAGGGGGACACTTACATAAAATCTTGCTGCAAATTGTTGCTATGTGCTCCTTCTGTAGGGGATAAAGGATAAGGGACAAGCAGCAACACATGATTTTAATCAACCCATGAAAGACGTAAGAAATCCTATAGGACATTTAAACATGGTTAGATTTTTTCCTTGCCTTCCTCAAACTCTCCCCCAAAGTAAGGGAAAATACGACTTGCAAATAACCCCTGTCTGTTCAGCTAAGTAGAAGTACAGGCAGTACTTTTAGAACCAGGCACAATTGTTTTTTGCTTTGTGTTCCTCAGTTCCAGAATTCAGATTGTAGTGTATTATGCTATCTGTTGCTACACACAGCATACAGACACATGATGGCTACCTGAAAAAGGAAAATTAGATTACACATCTATCCCATGCTGCAGCATTTTGAAACATATTCTATATATGACTTTGGTCCATTGGCTTCTCCTACTTTACACAAGTAAATATGCCATCATCACTAGTAGAAACTCAGCAAAATAAAGGCAATATACAACAGGCAGGCACAAGAGGATAATTTATATTCATTTTCAAAGTTGTCTGATTTCCTGGGTTTGTTCATCCCTTCAGTATTGTTCCCCTATTCTGTGAATTTCCTTAGAACTTTACCAAGCTATTACTAAAACACAGATGAGAGGATATGTATTCCTTTTACAAACAAATGGGAAAACAGGAACTATCTTTATAAACCACCTGTAAACCTTGTTCATACAAATACAGCTCAATTATAAGTGTTCCATTAATTATTCATAAGATTACAGAAAACTGACATGTACATATCAGGCGATGGTGCTCCTTTTTCCTTTGGGTTGTCAAGGGCGTGTAAGAGTAATTATATATACCATAGTAACTAGCAGTATCTGGTAAATACAATGAAGTTTTCGAATGAAGAATAATATCAGGGGAGGGGTGAGTTTGCTTCTTCTGGTGGTTGGCTATATGTCAAATGCACAACACAATTTATGAGTAACTTCAGCGCTGCTGCAAAAAAAATGGAAGACAGCCTTGTCACTCTGTGTAGGTGATAGAAGATGAATTTGTTCTTTCTAAAACACTTGCAACAGACCACAAAAAAAATTAGCTTGTGATATTGGAGAGGGAAGCAGTAAAAAAGAAAGCACATCACAAGCTAGCAACAAAGTCTCTGAAAATGTCTCAAGATGTTTCAATATTAGGCCTGCAGAAGAAGTTAAGATAAAACCTACAGGGCTCTTATATGAATTGTTTCCTTACTAGTCTCTTTCTATTCAATGTTATCCAGAAAACATGTGAAGAACAAAAATGTGTCTTTAAGGTGTCTCGACTGAAAATAACAGAAAATACTCCTCTCTTGTTCCCTCTAGTGAAGGCCAATTGAGTTCAAAGGGCAAGTAGCTGGTTGCTGAACCATGCTAGTGAGGCTCAGAGAAAAAACAGCTGAGAGAAGAGGTGATGGGACTATGTACTGTAGGTTAGAAGTGGAATAATTTTAAAATAATGCTTTATACCAGAGCAGAAATGTTTGTCACTGGTGCATGTTAGGTGTGTGAACAGATAATTATTATTTGTAGAGTAGTATGACAATGAATTGTGAAGAGAAAAGCAGTGTCTCTCATTTTGACGTTCTTTGCACTGTAAAAGAGCTATGGCAAAGAAAATGCAAATTCAAGCTGAAGATGATATGCAGGTTCATATAACTTTTGTAATCAACTCCCCCAGAAATTCATCAGTCTCAAGATTGGTGTTATTCATCATTGTACTCCTCCAGAGACGCTCAGATAAGAGATGATATAAACGTGAATGAGATTCTATGCATTATATGTAATTTTATCATATTCACTTAGATTCTTAGCTATGACTTTGAATTTGGTTGTATTTAAATACAATTCACCAGAGAGAAGTTGAGCTTCTAGAGCATCAGATTTGTCATGAGATGTCAGATGTCTGCATAAAGTAGGATGACAAGTAACTGAGAAATGACATTGGTGCTATCCTAATTTTAAATCCAACAAAAGAATAAAATTCCTTGCAACCAGGACAGCATCAGGATACTTATATACAACTTTTCTTCCTTGCTACTGGACAATTCTATTCCACTGCTTTGCTGAATGATTTTTCTTAGCATGTTTTCTACCCAATAGAAATCGTTCAGATCCAAGTTATGCAAGTCAGTTTAAAGTTTCATTCTGGTGGAATAGCACTATGTTGTCAAAATTTACAGAAGTCAGTGAGAACTAAACAGGTGAATACCTGTGATCAGGTGATCAGGTAAAAGGTGTAGCACAATGCTAAGACAGCGATGCTTTCAGAAGTTGCAGTAGAAGATCTAATTTAAAAATAATATACCTTGCTTAGCGATGTGCTCATATGAAAACATAGGAAGGCAAGAACAGAGTCTATTTCTGTTTTGTTCACAGTGTAGATACCACAGTAATAACATTTCATAAATGCCCAAGACAGATGGTACGTATGTTCTTTGAATAACAAGATAACCAGAAACTTATCTATCGAATAGAGTGAGTCCAATACCATGTGATCTACCTTAATCTTTGGCTTAAGGTTCACAAGAAACCTTCCCTCTGAACAGTTGCAGAGCTCGTGATTTATTGCTGCTGTCACAATGATGTGCGCAGATCACCAGACTGATTGTGCTTTGCAGTGACTACTTGCAAGTGTTGGTATTTTTGCTTTGCTCCTACAAACTGTCTTCTGTCTTCTACCGAGATCTATATGTTTTCTTTTAGTGTCAGTGTGCTGCAGTACACATTCAAACTGTCAGCACTGCAAAACAGTATCTCCAGCCACTACGAGGTCACTCACAATAAGAGGAACACCATCACTTTTGGCTACATGAGCAGATACGAAGCTTGATTTCATTAATTTGATTTTAATATTCACTGCTATTTATTTGTTCTGATGTCTGGTCACTGCTTTATTAATTCTATTTGTTTGTCACTGAAGTCCAGGCAAAGATTTGGAGAAGGAATATCACACTAGATTTGTGTAAGAAATCAGCTCATTTTCTTCAGAGAAATTCTCTGGGCTTCTGCAGCATGGAAGTGAGACCAATGAATAGGTGCTCCAGCTGCTTAGGCAGTTGGCTTGAAGATAAGTGCAGTGGGTTTGAGAACATCCTTGATCATTATTCATTAAGCAATGGTCTTTTTAATGTGTTCTTGTTTTCAAGTCTCAGTAGTGGTACAGATGGTTCCGAGGAAGAGTTTGCACTACTGTAATAAAATGAACAGATTTGCAGAGATGTTTAGTGTGCCAGGAGAGATCTCTATTAGTGGCACTTACAGTTAATCTTCAAAATTTAGCCTATGTGCATTGTTAAGAAATTTTCTTAGAAATAAAAAGTAGAGTTCTTTAACTAAAACAAAAATAATAAACACCAAGCTTTATTTTCCTTTTTTGTTGCATTCTCTCTTGCTGCTCCTACATCTGGAAAGCCAGTGAATAGCTCCCAAGAAACCACAGTGCTGAACAAGAACCAGCTTCATAACTGCTTGGGTGCTTTTTACACGCAGATGGTAAATAAATTGATTGGTTTGCAAGAGAGCAAGTGAGCTCTCAAACCTGCTAGTGTGTAACGAGAAAAAAAAAAGGATAGGTTATACTGAGTAATTATCCTGTAACTGTTAACATGGTACATGCTGCCATTGCAGCATTGCAGATCACAGCATGACCTCTCTCAGGACAGGTACTATCCAGGTCACCTCCAGGATAACACTCATTAGAAACAGTGTTTCCAACATTCATCAAATACATGCACTAGACCAGGCTACCAGACCCTCACATGGTATAAAATGGTGACTTCAGTGTGACCTTGTTACTTTATGCCAGCTGAATACATCTGATCCTAACATGGTCATGCTTTTTCTTTCAAAGCTCCAAGCAAACGTGTTAAATAATAAGAGGCAAACAAAGGGAAAGGAGTCTATTAAAGTATAAAATATATTAAGAGTATATTAAAATATAACTTAGTTTCATATCTTTTGCTGATTTGTTTTTAGAACATAATAGGAAGTAGAAATATTTCAGCATTAGAGAATACTAATGCAATGACCAATTTTAAATTGGACAAATAAAATCTCGTACGACAGTATGGTACACGCTTCTGTTATTTTAATGCCTAAAAACAACGAAGAGACATAAACAAGAAAAATGATATATAAACTGCCATAACAGCAAAAGGTGATTTAAGTCTATTTACTTTACTGGACAAAATCTTTAGCAGTTCATTATTCATATTATTCTTTTGCTTAAAACCAAGGGACTGACCCACGTTACACCCCACAACTCAGACCAAAACTTTGTGCTGTCTGTCAGTGGAAGAATGGCAAGTTGCTTAATCCTCCCCATTTTCTCTTTTGCTATTCATGCTTCCTCCAGGATGGAAGGCCTTATGGAATTTGATAGCGTAACATCAGGAATGCCATAAAGGCAGTTTTATTTTTATACTGGAGCAATTAAAAAAAAATGGTCTACTCACAGCAAATTTGGAGCCAGATCATCTATGCCAAAAGTAGCAATGACTGCAGTGTATAAAAGAAGCTAGAATTGATTGTGTCTTCTCTGAAGCAAAGGACATAAAATTGCTTATATGATATAAAAATCTTGTTTGTAGCAAGATCTTTGATCTGCATGTGAATTTTTATTGTTTATAAATAACTGCATAGAATCTAAAAAAGTCTTGACACTTGTTAGTAAAAGAAAATAGATGATTCTAAATCCTTTATGTAGTCAATGCAACAAAAAAATATATGCTTGATATTCAAAACTAGCTGTATCTAGAACGAACAGATCTGTTCTTTATTTTGCCTTAGATGGTCTTGAAAGAAACTAAAGTGTTTTATATCCTTCATTTCCATATACCTGAAGGAATAACATATTTGACATTTTTATCACATTGAGAATATTGGTCCAAATTAATATAAAATATTTTAAATACAGCCATGTTGTATTTGGGATACCGAGTCAGAAATATATTGTCTGAAGTCAGGCTTTCAGAAATGGAAAAATTTTTAAAATTTTGGCTCAAGAGTTCCTGTAAGTTGATTTTACATCTCTCACGTATTTCTTTTTTATATATAAAGCCGACTCTTCAGGCCCACACACTTAATGGGAGGGCTCTGTCTTAATGGGATGTTACAAGTGGGACCTCTGCTGTTTTTTCAAAATCAAAAATTCAGTGACTGAAAGACTGGATCTTGCAACTTCTTAACAGCATGAAGAGCTTTTGTTCCTGATTTCATAGTATTCATATTGGATGTTTGGAAATTTTGTAGATGCACACTGTAACCCAGTACCATATTTTGAAGCTAGCCAACTGTCTCTAGTAGGATAGGATACCATGGCACCATGAGCTAATTACTTCTGACATCAAATCGACGTCATAGGAACTCCAGTGGAGTGTACTCAAGGTGACTACCAGGTGTAGTCCCAGACACTCACAAGAGAAAGTTCCGTGCAGCACCAAACCTTTTGCTATCAGGTTTAGCTATCGTTTTTAGTTAGCTTTTAATTTCTTAATTCCCACCTGTTAGGCTTCATGTGTGTATCTTAAGTTTTATGATCTATCAGAATGTTATGAGGGAGAGGTATACAGTAACAGCATAATCATTTGGGAAACAGATCTGCAATCTGCACCCCAATTTCACGTAGGTTTCCCTGTGCTGGAATTACAGGAACATTTGGGATATATTAATACTGATAGATATTGAGCACTTAGGGGCTTAAAATTCAGATTTGATTCCTTCATCTATGTTGTAAAAGTCTTGTTTATCATTATTTTATCATTTTTACTCTTTGTTTTCATTTTATATTTTATTTGGACTGGACAATGGAATGAGTAGCTTATAGTCCTTCATTTCTTTTTGGTTTTTGTATTTAGTTCCAATTCTCTGTGGCCCAGAAAAGAGTAATACTTGAACAGTACTAACATTTCTGGGTTGCTTTATTAAGTTTTGTCAAAAAAAAAAAATCTAATTAAATCAGACAGTGTAATTTTTAAAAAAATTGATTAATTAGTATAAACAATATCCCTGTAATAAGCTCCACTGACATTTTTGGTGTTCTTTTCATAGTAGATTACTGTATTCTTGCCTCTAATTATAGTAAATCCGATTACATTAATTTTCATTGTACTGGTAATCGGATTAAAATAGTATAGCATTAAGAGTCATACACATTGTAATGAGAACAGCTTTACCCATTCTAATGAGAGCAACTTTCTTCCTGAAAATCAAAAATGGTTTTCATATTGTAATAAGTGTGCAAAACTCAACTAGAGATATAAAACAGTCTTCAACTAGGATTCTAACTGATTTCAATACATTCATGAAACATCCAGCTACCCTTCAGACTTATGAATGTGGAAACATTCTTATCAGCATTTACTGAAAAATACTAATGATGCTAAAAAATGCTCTGACTTTATAAATTTCCTATTCATATTATATTATAAATAAATGATAATTGGAAATTTATATGTATAATATAAAACTAAATTATAAAATGAGGCATGAGTATAATGTTTGGCAGGAGAAACTCCTTAAATTTTAGTAGTATTTTCTGTCATTTTGATCTACTTATCCTGATGTGTACAGCTACTGTGCACAAAACTCACTATTCAACTGAAAAAAATGTGAAGGCAATGTAAGGAAGCAGACTTTCTAGGCAACTGAGCACAGTGGTATGAATTGGTCCTCATTCTAAATTTTTCACAGTGGTTTAATAACACATCTAACACAATAGTGTTCAGAAAACCATATTTGTTTCTCAGCCTTCAATATTCTGAATTTTTGTTTTTCAGAATTCCACACCCTTCCTTCAGGGAACCATCATTATCCCCTGTTCACAGTCTTCCATTTTCTTTTAACTGTTGTGTGCTTGGAGGTTTCCCCATTGGGCATAACATCTAAAAATGAAAGCTATCAACAACTCTACATCCCAAAATCACAGCAAGATCTGCTCACACCTCACCTCAGAGTTACAGTTTCCCAGTTCTAGCAATACACAGTTAGCAGGACCAATTAATTAGATCTTTGTGTACTGACATTGTGATGTGTTGCAGATGGCAGTGTATTTCTTAGAATCTTTTCTAGGAAGCGATGTTACTTATGCTTCTTTTTCTTCTGCATCTCAGATTGAAATTGTATGCTTAGTGATTTCTTCCCTCCAGTAGTTTTCTACATGAATAAGCCATATCAGAAAGCACTAATGGAATTCATGCATATGCTTATTTTTTTGTACATTAAGCTTATTTTATCCTGTGAGAGGGTCATGCTTGTCAGGCATAACGTGATATTTGGATAATTTTGACTTACGGTGGTTTTCCTCTTTTTTTTTTTTTTTTTTTTTTTTAAGGATTAAAATCTTAGCATTACAAGTTTGCAAGAAACGGGTAAACCTCAAAGCACTGGACAGTGCCTGTACAAGTCCAATTTGTTCTAGCCTGAATTCTTCACTTTAATAGTACTCTTATTTTTACAGTAACCTAAAATTTGGTTGTAAGAGTATGAAGTAGCTGCACATCAGATCTGTAGAACTATTTGTACAGGAAACCATTTCCAAGTAGCCCTGACTGTAGTGAAATGGGGATATTTGCTTGCAAGTTGCTTGTAAATATTTCAATTGCTTAACCTAGAAAACCATTGATAATCCATAGTAAAATAAAAGTTATTTATTCTGTGAATAAATTCTCTTAACATATTCTTTGTCTTCTGAGAAAAAAAGGTGAACATTCTTTCCTTCCAAAAGCAAAATTATTTACCTCTTTCTATTTTGGCAGCTCAAATAAATGACCAGGATGAACTGTTTCAGGAAATGCAAGTCAGTTCTAAATGAGTGTGTGCGTTCATTATCATAACTTCTTAGACCCACAGTTCTTTGCCACCACTCAAGCCAACCTGTCATGAAGACACTTCAAAGAAACATGAAAAATGCTCCTTCTGTAGATGGTCAGTTATGCAGTACAGTATGATAGAAAAATTCCTTTAAGTGTTTTTGTGTATTTTTTATGATGGCACTGTATTTATCTCTCTCGTTATATCTATAATTTTCACTTAACATGGAGTTCATGGAAAAAGCAATAATAGACCACAAAAAAACCTTTGCATTATATACAATAAATACATTAATGTGAGTACAGAGAAGCCCTAGTAAATCAGAAACAGTCACAGAATTATATATTTTAAATGCAGATAGGAAACACAAACACACGCAGATTTTGCTTACTTTTGAGGAGAGAAAAAATAGCCCCCAGAGTCATTGCATCTGACAAATTTGTGGATTCTAAGGAACTCTTTTGCCTTTGACAGATATGACATCTTTTTTTTTTTTTTCTTTCTGGAAAGAAAATGGGAAATGTGTGAAGCTTACACATGATAGATTGAAATGGCAAGAAAGTCTGTTACAGTAGCTTTGACATAAATGTTTATTATTATTATTACTATAATTGACTAATTTATAAATTCACATTACTAACAACTACTGCAGAAAAAAACCCCCTCCTTAGCAAACAGGAACTTTTAGATTAAATTAGAGATGGAGATGAGTTATCTAATGTCATCTTGTAATGTCACTACTGTATTGTATCAGTCTCTGGAACACTGCCACTTTACCAACTGAACTGTGTAATGAAATGTTCTCAAATCATATTAAATACCACACAAGCATAGAATAGGACATATGTATCAAGATTTTTTTATTAATCATTGGAATACAAGTCAGCAAGGGGAACAGGTTTATCCTAGGAATAAACACAGTGTTAATTCTTCAGCACACACAGTAGCACAGTATTGAGAACTCCATGGAATGGGTGGTGTAAGGTTGTGAAAAGTCTCTGTTATATGCAGAGTAAAGCTAAAATTAAGACTATCTTAAAATGCAAATAAACGATGCTATTTATACGTCATAACACTAGCAACAAGTTTACTTAATGTTTGATTTAGCTCTAATAAATTTTGAACTTGAGTGCTTGAACTGTGCCATTAAGGTCTAATCTGCCCTCAAAGTTGCTGATGTGATCATTACATTTACTAATAAGAATGCCAGTTATTCTGGACAGATGATTCTTTTTCTTTTTGCCAAACAGTGTTAGCTTATGCAGGTTTGTTGAACAAAGTAAGCTACATCAGCAAATAAAGAGTATTTTTGGTTGCTCACCAGCACAGCTATGCCAGTTAGGAGTGTAGTTTCTTTTTCCTCACATTATTGCAGAAAATCTACATTATCTGAAGTAACTTAAGCATAGCCAAGACTTTTAAAAGTGCACTCCTGTAGAGTCTCCTTAGAGTCAGACTTAAATTTCCCTTCTTCCTGCGAGCACAGTTAAGACTGAAGTGACACAGATGAGAGTTTGAAAAGGATGTCACCTAGTGACAACTGGCACTGCAGAGTAGTGTGATTGGCTAATGATAAAGCAAAGCAAGGTAAGGTTCCAAAATCCCTGTTCCAGTGACTGGCTTACTGATACCAAATCAAAAACCAGCAGGGGTAGATAATGCTGCAAAACCTTGCTTTGCACTTACTGGAATCTGATATATATTCTACCAACGTTAAGACAGGAAAAATAAGAGTCACAACTTAGGATGAAAGTAGCTTTACACCACAATCACACTCCCTTATTCTTAGCGGCTGATGGGAGTTCCCTTTGTACAACTGCCTCGGTGGCATCCTCTCAGCCACAGTCACTCAGTCTCCTGCTGCTGAAAACAGCCTAAAACCACCATGGCATGGGCCAAGACTCCATCACACACACTGGTATTAATCTCCACCTTCTTGGGATCCACCCATCTGTCTTGTAGATATTCCGCTGTCCTATTGTAAACACACAATTTTGAGTGGAGTTTGTGCCAAGCACACACCCTTTCAAGTGCAGTAGTCATTCATCATATCGTAAATTGTCTGAAAGAGCAGTCTGTTTCTCTGAACCAAGAAGTGCATTGGAAGGTCATTCTGGGGACAGGCTTCAGAAGAGGTCGGGGCATCGCAGTCTGTAAGCAATATATAGATTATATAGTTCTGAGGTGATGTCTGCAGTTAAGTTACCAAAGGAAATAAAATCGAGAAATTAGTATGGTTCTGCCTGGTTTTGTACTCAAAAAAAATCCTAAGGAATGGGGGAGTAATTAACTTGGAGTAATCTAACAGAAATTAAATCATATTTAAAACACGTGCTGTGTTCAAAAAACATAAACAACTTTCAGCTTTCTGCAGTGAAGGAGAGTGGTTGACAGAACAGGTTTGCATTGAGAACAGTAAATATCATCAGACTGCCTCTCTTGCAGGGATATCTACTGTACAAGTTTTGGTCTTACCTTGGCATATGGGTCCACGCAGGCCTTAGAACTAACAGTGGGATGTCTGGATGCTTTCCCTAATCTGGAAGTTGCTCATTGACTCCTGTTAAAAATAGGATGTTCATCTGAAAGGCAAGAAAGACGGATCTTTTTACTCTTTCAGCCTATATATAAAACATTGGTGCTTAAAGCAAGATGTTCTGAAAGCTAACATATAATGAAGCCATTGGTGCTTAGAGCTAAGAAGGAACAGGCACAAGAGAACCAGAAATAATGCAAATTAAAATTAGAGAATGTCTTCATTAATATCTGACTTTTGTGTCTGTAATAGACACTAAGAAGTACAGAAAATGATACACAAAATATACAAAAGTTAATTTGTTAGTACCACATTGATAGAGTATAATCGTTGAGAATTAGAGCTAAATTTGGAATAACTGTAATTATTTAGCAAATTTAAATAGATTTAGGAATTCCTAGTGAATTAAGAATAGGAATCGTATTATAAAGCAGTTGAATAAAGATTTCAGGATACACCCATGCTCCATTGTGAGTTTTTATGCAATGTATGGTTGCCATATTTCTTAACTCTTTCGTATATAAATACTTAAAATAAATTTATGTGCCAAATCTGCTACTGTAAAAATGAAGAACAATGTTTTGGAACTCTCTAATACAGAGTCCTTTTACAAAGTAAAGAACTCTGAAAGCTTAGCTGCTTCTTCCAGGTTTATCAGCTTTCAAATAAACTTTGCTTCCCTCTTATCCTTAGATTGCCCGATCTACAAAATTTTTACCACTACAACCAGATTAAGACCAGATGTTTCTTTTAAGAATTTCTATATGAGATGTATTTTTCTAACTGGCAGGTGTAACACTCAATGTGATATTCAAACAAATACAGTCTCATCATTCTTTTAGTCAGCATTACCTACCATATTAAGGTGTGTATTATATTCTTAATAGGATTACATGAATATAAATGACTATTTCAATTACTATTTCATTAGTAGCTAGCATTCTGATGTCAAGAAAAAAAATCAGCCCACACTTACTCTTATAGCTTTTGCGGGCAACAGAAGTTTTTCCAGTCAGCTAATGATGACTAGATACGCAGAAGTAAAAAAGCAATGTGTTTGTTTTACAAATTTTGATTTTAAGGCAAAGTAAGATCCTTACAGGTTTCAAAACTGATTTGATATTCTGTCTATAAAAGGTAGAGACTTTCCAATTAGGATACTACTAGCATTGTTTAAGTACAAACATTAATACCTCCTTATCTTCCTAATCATTTCAAGTTAAGCATCCCTCATAGCTTTTAATGCTTGAGCACTCCAAAGTCAAAAAAACCATTAACTGTATTGTGAGAGTTGGAGATGTACAGCCTCCCACTGAACATCAAACTGCCATTAAATTTTTCGAATCGTTTGTGACACAGAATTTCAGGATATTTGTGTACATCAGATTTTTTGGCTGAAAATGCAAAGCTATCCAACTCATTAACTATAGCAATACAACTATGGTGTCTCTGTGCTTATAAGTACTGTATTTATCTTCTCTGCTTCCTGTGTCATGAGCAGGCCTAGCTAGAATGCAGCTTACTACAGTCTTGAGGTATATATTACAACACACACACAAAGAAAGATAATCACCAAAATGCTCATCTCTGAGCCATAAAGCGACAGTGGTGTGTGCATTATTTCTGCCTAGCTGGCAGTGCCACCTTAGGATCCCAACTCTGGGTAAGGATTATTTAATTAATAATAATTAATACTATTTACATTATAGCAACTTAATGAAAAGTTGTCACTTCAGCATGGATTTGTTCATACCTGCACTCTGCAAAATATCTGTATGCTGAAACTTGCCATCTCTAACCACAGTATTTCCCACCACTCTTGATCAATGTGTCACCTAAGTGCTACACTTCAGTTCAGGGGTATTTGGGCTGAGGGTCTCTGATCACATCGTACCATGTGTTAGCACTTATTCCAAAAGCACTTCTCAAACACGATGGTCTTCTGCTGCTGTTAGTGCTGAGTTTGAGGAGGAAGGCACAGAACAGATTAAACCCGTAATAACAACTGTGTTACACCTAAGGCCATGACACACTTACGTGTTCAGCTATTTGTGTGTAAGTACCAAGAAGGTGGGCACGCCCTGAAAACATTTTATACTTTTAGTTTGACTTAACCACCATCTGATTCTCGAATGCCCTTCAGTTGCTTTCCTCACATGGAATTTTCGTCACATGGGATGCGCTGCCCCACCGGCCTCCTCACCTTCACCCACTCTCACCTCACCTCACCCCACCCCACCCTCCTGCTGTTCACCTTCCCTCTCACGGGGCCGCCCCGGCAGGCGGTGAGGCTTCTGGCCCGGAGCTCGGTTATTGCTACCCCCCAACCGATACGGTCAGCCGGGCGGACGATTAAAATAACATGGGACTCCTGTAGGCGCTAATGGGATTAGAGGCGAAGCGAGCGAGGCGCGGGCAGCGCTACGGCCATGGCGCGCCTCTGATGGCGGGAGGGCAGCGCAGCGGCTGCGCCTCATGGGCGGGGGCGGCATACCCCAGGTAATCGGGGAGGGCAGCGGGGCGGGAGCGCCCCGGCGGCGGGCAAGGATGGTGGGGAAGGCCCGCTCGCGCCGGGGGCGAGGGGAGGCGGCGGCCGCCCACAGATAGCCCAGGTGAGAAGAGGGCGAAGCGGGGGCCTGGTCGGGAGCGGGGAGCGCGGCGCGGCGGCAGCACGGCGGGGGAGAGGGGGGCGCGGCAGTGGGTCGGGGGGTAAAGCACGGGGGGCTGCGAAGAAGGGAGTGCGACAGGAGGAGGAGGAGAGGAGCGCGGGCCCGGGGGAGGGCAGAGCGCGGTGGGAGGCGGAGGAGAGCGTCAGCTGGAGCGGGGATAGCGGGTGCGCGGCGGGAGGCGGAGGAGAGCGTCAGCTGGGGGCAGAGATAGAGGGAGTGCGGCAGGAGGAGGAGGAGGAGAGCGTGAGCCGGGGGGGCAGAGATAGAGGGAGCGCGGCGGAGGAGGAGGCGGAGGAGGAGGGGAAGAAGCGCGACGCAGGGACGGCAGATGCCTGGAAATAAAAATTTGATGATTGCATGCAGCGGCTGGAGAGACTCTGTCGGTGGCGGCGGCGGGGACGAGGCAGGGACAGGGGGGGCGACGGCAAAATGAAGTATCAGAAATACCTGACTGTCTTGCAGATGGCCATAGGGGTGACCGCCTCCAACAGGGGCAGTCTGATGCCCTTAAAGAGGAAGCTGTGGTGAGTAGGCACAAACGGGGCCGCGGGCGCTGCGGGCCGGGCCGGGCCGAACGCGGGCCGCGGCGGGACGGGCGGGCGCGGCGGCGGGGTGTCCCCGCGGACATGGGGGCGCCGTGCCCAGGCCCGGCCTGCGGCGCCGGGCGGGCATCGCCGGGGCACAAAGTTCCCGGCGGATTCGCCGCCAGCCGTGCGGAAACGCCGGGAGGCGTTGGCAGTGCCGGCGGAGCTGTCCGCGCCTGGTCCGGCGCAGGACGCGGCCGAAGCGGGCTCCTCTCCCGCGGGGACAGCGCTGCCGGACCCGGCACAGCGGCAATGGCAGCCCAGGCTGAGGGCGCGGGAGCGGCTCCGGCGGAGGCACCGCTTGCGTGACAGCCCGAGTGTTGCCGCCGATGTAGCGCAGTGTGCTCCCGCCGCGGGCTGTGCAGAGAGCCGGGTCCGAATCCCCTGCCCCTGCTGACAGGTGTACCGAGAAAACGGGAGAGAGATGCAAGTCTAATAGATTAGTGAGCGACAGAGGTAGTGCTGTTCAGATATGGTCATTCTTATTTAAACCCCGCTTTTGCCCTGACTGATTCTCCCTCCTTTTGTGCTTGCTGATTGTGTGCTGAACTGATTTTTCTGGATGAATCAACAACACGTTATGAAAAATGTATTAAAGTATAGTGGTGTAATGTGGGTGAGTAGGGCACCGACAGGCGTATGGCACTGCAATACCCTGTCACTCGTGGGTGTGCAAGAGCCCCCTGTCAGCTTGATGGGAGCAATGGGATGTATGTCATCATCAGGACAAATCACAAGGAGAAAATACAGGACCCTGAAGTCAGATTTTCTGTGAAGAATATATCAATAATAAATTTGTAATTTATTATCTACAAAAATACTCAAGAGTGATATTTAGTTGTCAATGGTCTTACAGTTTTCTTTCACTGGACTTACATGTTCCTAGTGAATGAAAGTACAATGTCGCACTGTCATTTTATTTAAATATAGATAGTTTGGAAATAAAAATATTATCATGTCAGTAATTGTAGGCCATCCATGAATTGTAGAGCATGGTTTTTTACTTTGTTTTTCCCCACATTGTCAGCTAGCATAGACGGCATTAAGAAAATTAATCACTTGAAGAAACAATGTGGAACTAGTAAGCTGTCTGTCATTAATTCCAGATCTTGCGGTTCCTTGCAGATAGAATACAATTTGGTGAATCTGTTCATCCTGACTGTAATGAACAAAATCAAATGAAGTCTTAGACAAAATATGTTGTCATATAGATAAGTTTTATTACGTTAATCCAAGATTTTTACAATGTATTCAGTGGTTTGATTCTGATTATGTAAGCTGCATAAAATGTACCATACCTATTTTATTCTCCCCAAATGCCACTTGTGTGCAGCAGTGTGAGTAGTTAGGTGTTATATATTTTAAGAAGTTTAATTACTGGTTGTGTAATAATAACAGTTGTGAAATTTCATATATCCTGTGTCTTATTGGAAATGTTTTATTTGCTGGCATGTGAAAGGAAAGCTGTCTTTATTTATGTACTTACTTTCTGTAAGTCTGAAAGGACCCAATTCAACTCCTACTTTGTCTTCAGTTGAAGTTAGATCAGCTGTGTGTTGTCCTGTTTCATGCTGAGATTCTGTGCTTTTTGAGGTATAGCAAAATGTTACAGTGGATCCATACTAATACTTGTCACAAGCCTTGCATTTCATAACATTTCTAGGGTGATATCCTGTTGCTGCAATGCAATGCTGTATGAAGATTTAGTTGACTAAAAGTGTTTAAAAAAAAATAAGGTAGACTTTTTTTAATTTTAGGGAGATGTATGAATTATTTGAGCATTTGAAAGTATGTCTCTGGGATATTCGTATTAAAATGTGCCGTGATATAATGTACTCACATTTTCTTTGAGAACTTTAATAGCATTAGGCATTATCTGTTTGGATAGAATTTATGTTTATGGATGAAATACTATTTTCTGATGCATTTAGAGAAATACTTAAAGAAACTTTGTCATGTTATTTTTTCTTACTTGTGCGTAGTCTCTATCCAGTAATACATCAAAAAATCTGAATATTAGAGAGAAGGGTATACTGCTGTTAGTAAAATCAGTGCAATATTAGTGTATATTTCCAACACTTAAACCAAAAGTGGATTTCAGTACTATATATAAACTGGAAATTTCAAAAATACTTAAAGAAAACATATAAGTCAAGTTAGTCCATGATCAGAGGATGCTTTTCCCTCTATTTTTATTTGCTCGTTTTTCAAAATTGACAACATTGTGTTTAACCAATCATATTTGTAAGCTTTTTGATGTGTTAATGTGTGTAACTGGAAGCAAAGACATAATTTAATAAAAAAGGGTTAAAATACTCATCTTTTTGTTGGTGGAGATAATCCACCTGAATCCTACTAAAAGGAAATGAAAAGGTAACAGCAATGTTTTATTTCTTTAGAGAGCATCTGTCACTCCAATTTTCTCCTGCTCTTCCACCCCAAAAGCGTAAGACCTATTCTGCAAGACAGCAGAGCTACAAATTGAAACATGAAAGATGGACACTGGGTGTCTCACGATGGGTTAAGAATAAATACTTATTAAGTAGCAGAGAATATACCAGGCAATTGAACAAACAGAAGGAAGCTATGGCACAGGCTTGCAGCGGGAAGTGGAGGAGAAGGAAACTTGCTTTGTGTGGAGCTTATAATTTTATGTTGAGGTTTACTTGGGGCAGTAGTGTTTTGGACTCAGGGAGGGAGGAAGCTGCTAGAGTCCTGAACTGCTGATTCAGACCCTTCCCTGTGTGTATATAGTGTTGTAATCTAATACGTAGGAACCTAATTGAGATGAATAGGATGTTTTTAATCCTCTTGCTGGAGGGACAGTATTTTGATACAAAACCCACAATCATAACGCTGCTAGTACAGGTAGAGTGCAGCAGTGACTAACATCTGCAAGGGTGATCAAGAAAAACTGACAGCTGACCTGGGAGCACTTTGAAATAGTAAATTGTCATAAATATTTACTGAAATCCCAGTATCTGCAACCTGAGTCCTTTATATTAGGAAGAAATTCTTTACAGAGAGGGTAATTAGCCATTGGAACAGACTGCCCAGGGAAGTGGTGGATTCTCCCTCCCTGCAGGTTTTTAGGGTGAGATGGATATGGCACTCAGTGCCGTGGTCTGATAACCACGGCGGTGTTGGATCAAGGATTGGACTTGATGATCTCAGAGGTCCATTCCAACCCGGCTGATTCTGTGATTCTATGATTTTACAATAGGGAAATGCTAAATCACATTATTAGGGAGAGCTACACAGGTAGACCGTAATTTCTTGTCACACTGAATATTATGCTGCAAGGAAAAGATGTGCAGACAAATAAACAAATGAAAAAGAAAAGCCAACAACAAAGTCCTCAACAGGATATCTTAGGAACTCTGATAATTCTTCCCACTAATATTCCCTTCTGTTTCTTAAGGATTTGCCTTTACTTTGAAAGACTTCCTCTGCTTTGGATTACGCCCCTGCTGTTCCCCTTGGTGCAGGGGAGTGCAGAGTCATGAAATAAGGCAAAAAGCTTGGTTATTGATAAGTTTTCATTGTGGAGATCATGGAAATGGCTGAAACTATTCCATATTTGCATTCTTTTAAGAATGGTTGGTAGTTGTCTGAGGCAATCTAGGTTACAGAAAGAATGCAGATGCAGTACACTACAGAATTTGAATTTTGACAGGGTCCAGTTCCCATTTGGAGCTGTTGTTAAAGCACATGTGATACAGTAGCTGGGATGTTAAATGATAGCTGCTTCTTGTAAGATATTGCACAGGCACAGTTATTTTCAAGAGTAGGAGTAAACTTACTTGAAATCAGGAAAGACTAACCAGCATGTCTGGAATTAAGCACTGATCTGAAAGCTTTGTTGTCTCAGAGTCTTTGTATTCAGGCTGAGGCTTGGCTGTAGAAGTCCAGGCTTATAATGAAGGATGTCTGTTTTATCTAATAATCTAGGACCATTCCTAGGGAGAAAAGTGCCATTGTTTGTTTCTGTTCTAAGTAGTGTCATATTTAGCAGAATCAAATAATGGAAAATGTCACCTTAATGTAGGAGATGGCAAACATCAAAGATTGATCTTCTTGGTGTCTCTACAGAACTTCGTGGAAAAATACAGAGACTCAGAATGGATATTTTCCATTCTTGACTACTGGTTCCAGTTAATATTTGTTTGAAATGGGGATAAAAATTTGAGTTTAGCCCATTGTAAGGATTTATTCATGTTGCAAACTAATTCTTTTTTTTTTCTGATGGAGGCAGGATACTGTTCTTAGGACCCACATATTTGCAGAGGTGCACAAGAATTCAGCATGGTAGATGACTGCTCAGTGGGGGCAGACATTGTTTCAAATTTTTCCTTTATTTTTCCCAAACAAATATTAATATTGAGTGTGTATAATTGTTAGGATTTCCAGTCTGATAAGTGGGAGTTAATTTCAGCTTTTCCAGTCTTCTGTTTGAGCCAGAAGCCATACTGATCACATTAAGCTGAGTCCAGCTTGTGTCCTCACTTCCTGTCGTACTGAGAAGACTGGCTTCTAATGGGAGAGCATGTAATTATGGGCATTTTATACGTCTTTCAACTGCTATCTGTGTAGCTAGCAGACGTAGAAGTTTCTGAGTTAGACTTCAATATTGCTACAAGTCTCTAAATGCTTTTTCAATAGGACAGGCAGACAACTTGTAGTATATGAAAAGTGCGATAATTATGTCACCCTTAGAAGTCTTGTGGAGGCTCTGGAGTTGACAAAACCTTGTCCACTCTGCGTTAACTGTAGCATTAATGCTACATTTGAAAAACAAATACAGAAAATGTGTCATTTCAAGACTTGTTTTTTATGCATTTTGAGGCTGACTTCTAGAAATTGTTCAGAATTCTGAACAAGAAGGGAATTTCTTAAGTTCTTGAAAAATTTTTCAATCCAACTGATCTGTCTAGAAAATAAGATGACACTAGTAATTTCAGACATAATTTAACTACAAAAACATGCTAGGTAATATTGAAAGTTGTTGTAAATAGTAATTATGTGCAAGTAGAAGATAAATATAGTTTTATTAATGGACCCCTGTTATATACAGACCATCTAATTATAATGTGTATGAAGTCATTAGCCCTTGATGTGATGCTGCACCTTGAAGTCACTGTTGCACACTATTTTGTTAGCCTAGCGTGTTTGTCAATGGAATGCAGATGCTGAAAGTTTAAGGTTTTTGCTTATTTTACAAACTAGAGAAATAATTTAGAGTCATGGTTATGTAACGTGATATATGATCAGGAACCAGTCAAGGTCAGTGAAACTGTTATAAGAATTGTGGATAATAAATGAGGGCCTCAGACTCCATGCGGGATTTGTAAAATGGTTCAATTTTACTTGACTAGAATTTCTGAAACTTAGTGAATTGGGGTACCTGATTTTAGGATTCCTGTGGTGAGCTTCATTAAAAAGGTGTTATGTTTCCAGAATATTAAACATATTATTTGAACAGAAACAGCACATTTGGAGCAAGGCATCAGGAACTGTTCACTCCTTTTAAAGATCCTGATGCTATAGTCTACTTTTTAAAGCCTTAGACTGCCTTGAGCATATCATTGCTAGGCTTTTATTCAAGAAGTAGTTGATGGGCTGCAGATATTTTAAAGGGACTCTTACAAATCTTTCTGCTTTAGCCTGTGATAATTCCTCTGTACTCCTCATGCATGTATTGTAGTCTGTGACTTAGCAATTCACTTCTTAATTTGCTATTAATATTGTATTAATTTGTATTAAGCAAGTAAAAGTTTGAAAGAAGGAGGTAATCAGATACAGTAAATTTCAGTGATAATTTTTTAAACTTAAGGTTCAGGTACCAGAACCATGGAGTACTGCATTATAGTTTCAGTATTCATTTAAAAAGAATAAACTTTGTTTCTCTGATTACAGTGAACACTTTGAGAACAAAAAACATGATTTGAAAGTGAGAAGGATTTTAAAAAATCTGGTTTTCAGATTTTTTAATAATTTAATTCCAAGTCAATCTCAAAACTTTGGTCCTTGTCTGATGAAAGTGGACTCACTGAAGCTGACACTTGGGTTTGTCTTGCAACCCTACAGTCTTAACTTTTGAGGTATATTCATTGTGGAAATCTCCAGTGTTTGACAGAGTTCCTGTTGCAGTACTGCACGAGTGTTTGGGGCAATGGATCCCTGAGTTTCATTGCAGCACCCGGTGTTTTGTGAAATTCTCTCGATTCCCAGTAATGATATTGAATGAATTTTTCGTTGGTTGGTTAAACAATACTTTTTTTCTAGTAAAGATAGCTAGGAATTAATAATTTTATAAAGGATTGAAGAGAATCTTTCAGTTGCGATATTTTTTCTTACAACATTATATTTTGAAAGTTAAATGCAACTGTAAAAACGTTTTTCTGTATGTCAGAAGCTAACAAGTAACAGTCATAACTTAGTCTCCAGCAGAACGAAATGATGGCTGGATTCCAGAAGCAACAAGTTTGTTTTTTTCAAGTGGATTTAAAGAGTGAAGCTTATAAGTAGAAGGGCCTTCAAAACATACCATTAATGTAGTTCTTTGCTAAAACTGTATAACTTTGTTTAGCCTGTTCTTCTGACTTGTTTGTTGGTTTGTGCTTTTTCTGTTTCAGTAAGTCTTTTAAGTATCAGAAAACATTAAAAAACCTGCAACTTAAAGAAATGCACATTTGTAAGTAAGGCCCTAGAATGAGTGGTTTGAAATGTATTTCAAGATAAGGAAAAGCTAAGTGCAGCTTACAGCTGTTAAACTCCTCTACTAAGGAAGAAGTCTAATGTACCATATTTTAATTCATCAGAGGTGCATGTGAAGATTAGTTAACCCAAATTGAAAGTACTGGAACAGGCAGCCCTCAAAGATTTTCTGATTTTTCTGGACACAGAGCACAAAGTATATACAGTTAGGTACATTTGCATTAACTTCATCAGAGAAGTTTGGAGAGCTCAGCAATGGAAGACAGTGATACAATAGAAATGTTCTGTCACTGTAAATGTCACTGTCTGTGGAACAAGGTTGAGACTGAGGAGTTGTCTTTCTGTGGACATTTGTCTTGGTAATACTCTTAAGACATTTAGCAAGGAAACTGGTGTTTTTAATGTTTCTGCTGTGTGAACCAATATCTTACTGTAGTAGCCAGGGCATGCTTCTCAGAATTTATTTCATATATGATTACACCAAAAAATCTGGTAGAGTTTCAGCGGGAGGTTTATAATGTAATTAAAATGTCTCAGTATTATAGTTATGTTTTCAGGTAGAAATTTTTGTTTATCCTTGCAGCTTAAAGTTTCCAGGAAAATAACCCAAGGGGAAAAAAATATCTCAACCAAATGAGCAAGCAGTTCGTGTGTATCAGTGTGCATGTGTAAAAACCCCCAAAAATCAGGCATCTGAAAATGAAATAATGATTTGGTAGTCCCAGTAGTTCAACAAAAAAATGAAAGGCTTTACCTTTATAATTTGGATAAGAGATTTGAAAAGATTTGTTTTAATTCTCAGCTTTGGATGTTGCAACTTCTTCTCCCTAACTACCTGTTACCCTGACCATGGCACTGTGTAGACCCAGGAGTTTCACTAAGCAAACAAGTGTATTCAGAATGTCGTTATTGTATCTTGTGCTTGGAATTTTGTATTGCAAGTGTTAATATGGCCCCACTATGCAATGCCCTATTTTGGTGATGCATAAGACATCTCCACCTTTTTTTATTTTTTTGCAGAAACACGCACTCTAAAGCTGTTAATTCTAAGTAAAAGAACCTAAAACACATAGTTAAATATTTCTCTGTGTGGAGACTCTTAATGGTTTTAGACAGAAACACTGAACTGCTGTTGAAGACTTGTGAAAAGCTTGGATTGGCATCCCTCCTGTGTATGGCATGGCAATGTGTTTTTCTTTGTAATTCTTTTACTTTAAGCAAAGTTGTTCAATAAAAATGTATATATTTTGTCTGATATGTGACTCTTTTTGTTTGGCAGGGTAACTCCATCTTCTGAAAATCCCAATGGTGCTACCTGTAGTGTAAGTCAGGGAAAGCCCTCTTTAAGAAGAATAAAAGGGAGAATACACAGAAGCAAAAGTCTCGACAGCATTGATTTCTGTGAATTCACTGTAAGTACCATATCTTTTACATTTATCCTAGATGAAGTTATGAGAATTGTTAATAGAGCAGTTTCCTTCTTGCATTGGGTTTACCTATTTTTCAGATAAGAAAAGGTATTGTACTTAATGTTTTAATTGTGTTTCTACACTGCCAGATGTTAAGAGCAGAGATGTTGCTTGTATTTAGTATTAGTAATGCACGACTGCGTTCTTCTTCACCAACAGTGAGATACAAAATTTTGTCAGATTTTAGTATTGCTGCCTGCTTAACATGAAGAAATTAACTGGATACCATAACTGGAAGTGGAGTAAATACGAAAGCTGGTATCACAGGTGATATGTTACTACAGTTGGGCAGTACTGGTATATACTTCTTTTTGGTTAGGGTGTAGATGTGTTTATGTTACAGTTTCAGAAACTTCAGTGTGATCATGGTTTCAGAGAATTTGTATAGGTGAAGCTTTAGAGATTTTGCTGAATTGAGAGAGAAAAATGAAATACATTTTCACCTAACTTTTAAAATTCAAACAATGAAAGCAAATATATTGTTAATAATAGAAGAGTATGGGAAATGGGGGTAGATGTCCTGCCATTTATACTGGTTACAAAATATTAGGATTAGTCCTAAACACAGAATGTTTTCAAAATCTCTTTACTGAAAACCCACTAACACCTACATCTCCCAAATAACTGAGGGGAATTTGGTAAAAAAAATTATATTCTGATACATTAAAATAATGTATTTTTCAATACTTAAATAATGTCAAAGAATATGTTACATTATAAAGTGTTTATTAAATATGAGGATGAAAGAGCTAGAAAATATGTGCAGTCTTTAAAATGTATAAATCAATAGTGATGTGGAGATACTGTCTGGCATTACATTGTGATAGAAACAATCCCACTAAAATGTTCAGATGGGGTTTGAGGAATCATCTTTGTGTAAGGCAAAACAGTGGTTTGAGTGTGTTGTGTCTTTCAGTGGGATGTTTTTGCTGATGATGCCAGTAGCATAATTGGGATTTTTTTTTCCTCCGAACAGTTTTGTTTCTAATTATGAGGTCTTGTAGCACTATCTCTGGGACAAAGGGCTTGTTGTTTGCTGTTCAAGGAAGGAATGAAATTACTTGCGAGGGTTTGTGATGTTGTTGGTGTCCGGATGCCTCTCTGCAGCGCTGGGTTCCGTGGCTTGGGCAGTGTGTGCGCAGAACCCAGCCCGTGCTGCCAGAACCTTGCGCTGCCTTGGTCAGAGCTGGCTCTGCTGTGTCTGTGCTAACTGTTGTCGCAGCACTGATACCGATGTAATCGCTGCTGTACGAAGGTTAGAAATTCCCAGAGGGAACAAAATTTGCTTGAGCTATGTGGGTTGTCTTCTTTGTGGTCCTATTAATAAGTTTTATCTAAATCTATCTCTACTCTTGGGGCCTTTAAAGAAAAAGAGATTATAGCCAATGGTACAAAGAATTCCTTGAGTGCCAACCTCTGCAAAGAGATTTGAGACAGATAATAATGGGCAAGTCTGTATCAATAGCATGCAAATGTGTAGAGTGTGTACGTGTATAAATTCATACCTTAATAGCTAAGTATTGATAACTAGGATCAGGAATGGAAGCTCACTTTTTATTTCAGGTCTCGTGTTAAAGGATAATAAAAGTTTAAATAGCTAACCACATAAATCAGAGTTATAAATATAGATTTTCTTGCTACGTAATTTAAAATCACACTGAAATATTTCTTGATACTGTATAATGGTAGTCTTATTGTTCTAAAATTGTGATTAAAAATAGATCTAAAGAAATAATTGAGCAAGTTAGTATGCCTAAGTCTTTCAAGAGTGCTCTCAGAACTGATCATTTTTCATGTTAAACATATTTTTCTAGTAAGAAAGCTCAGGCACTGGCAGATGGAACAAAATTAAGAACAAAAATTAAGAAGAAAATGGGCTTTTTAAAAAACTTTCGCTTTACGACTGCTTTATGCTGTAGTATATTTGTTTTATGCACAACAAAGATGAAAAGTTTCATATTTATATATGTGGATAACGTATATGCTGACAAACTCAAAGTAATTTGAACATCCAGTGAACTGTTGGTTTCATTCATCATGTGAGGAGGTTGAGATCCATTAGTAATTCTGAATGTTTCTGGTTTTCACTTGAGAGAAAGTAATGCCTATGTACATCCTAAACTGATCTTTTTGGTAAACCTTTTGTTCCCTATCACTAAGCAAATTCTTACTGAGAAGAAATCCTAACAGCAGAAAGACATAAAAAATAACTTCTGCTTTCTTTTTTCCAAGTGTGAATAAATGTGTCCTATATTGCAAGGTTCTGAATTTCCATGCAATATGCACATACAAATATTCAATACATGAAAATGGTATATATATGTACTACTTTACTGTGACTTCATTTGAAGCAGGGGACAAATCATGGGAGCTGCATTAAACTGGGAGGCTCATTTAAAAAATAGGGTTATCTTTGCAAGGGAGGGGATGACCAGTGAAAAGAGCTTTTTGCATGTGTAAAATTTCAGCAGAGGCCAGGCAGGGACTACCGTGGGTGCCTTCAGAGGGCTGTCTGAGGCAAGCTGATGCTGCCAAGTTTCTTGCTCACCACAGTTACTAAAATAATAAGTTTGTGATAAACGGCTTTTGTTTATACCTGTGGCTCTTAGTATGGATAATACACCTAAGAATGCTAGAGAGGTCATTGCCTATAAAACCTCATTATCGGATGGCTTGCTGCTGCAGAAACTGTTATTAATTATGATTGTTAATGGAGTCAATCTTGTTACATGATGAATGGAACCAACAGTTCACCGGATAATGAAATTACTTTGACTTTGTCAGCATTTAAGTTATTCATGTATTTAAATATGAAATTTCATCTTTTTTGTGCAAGCCTGAGGTATTTGGATGCCCTTGCCCTGAGAGTGTTCAAGACCAGCTTGGATGTGGTCCTGGGCAACCTGATCTCATGGGTGTCATCCCTGTCTGTGGTGGGGCTGGCAACTAGATGACCTTCAAGGTCTCTTCCAAACCAAGACATTCTGTGATTTGTGTGGGACTGTCAAAGCACATAGCTCCCAGTTGGTTAGTTTCATGCCTATGTTAACATCCCATAGCTGGCTCACACCTATTAAGCTCACAACACCCTTTTAGAAGGTGTAAGTTCTTTCCGATTACAAGTGGTGGGAGTCTGGAGGACTGCTGACAATATCTGGGTTTTATTTCTTAGTGATGCCTTTGCTGTCTTAAGTGGATGATACTGGGGTTTGTAATAGTGATCCCTCTTAATACCATTTTGCGAAGGCAGCAAATGAGAAGATAAAGTGAAATTATATTAAGCCACAGACTGATAACACAGCAATTCCCTTAAAATGTGCATCCAGTTTAAATGTTTTGCACTCTTTTCTTTATCCTCTCCATATATTAGTAGTACCACTTTGTCAGGTTAAGACCTGTTCGCATAAACTAAGTAAAATCTGTTTTATTGCCCTTCAGTTCTTCTTTAAGGAGTATGGTCATGCTGTGTTATCCTGGATAGTAGCCCTTGAAAAACGCAGCTTTAGTGGTATGTATAAAAACAACCTGTATTTTCCATTCAATATTGGTAAATGGTCATTTGCAATCCCAAAATGTAGCAAAACTCCTAGTCTACACTGCAGAAAAAAGGAGAAAAGATAAATAGGATTATCAGCTCTTGAAGAAAGATGTGAAATAGATACTACCTTGTAGATTGAGCTTGTTGTACTAATGTTCCATTACATCCATATTTTAATCTTTATTACACTGAAACAAACCCTAGCTTTGCACGAGCTACTCTATACAACAGTAGCAATTCTGAGTCCAATTCATTGGCAGGGTTTTTGTTGTATTAGGCGTTGTGCAAACGCAAAGTGGTTACTCTCAAGGACCTTACAATCTATTTCTAATAATAGGTAAGATGTGACTAACCTTTGATTCTTTAGCTGCATATGGCTCTCAAGCTGTTCAAGTGCTGCACGGATGCTAGAGCTTCTGAAGGTCACGTTGGGATGCAGGTGCATTTGGGACTGCCCTGTATGATAGAGCTCTAGGACTCATCATCCTCAATTGTGTGTAAGCTACCTGGGGAGTCTATATGACATCTCAGAGGTGTATGAATGAATCCCATGGTTACTGACTGTATGACAGATTTTGTATGTGCCTCGTAGCATTACAAATACTGACCACCCCTACAATGTGTAGATACAGAGGAACTGTTGCCTTCTTTCCTGTGAGACAGTGCTGATGTTTTGTGGGAATGGCAGAAAGGGAGACTTTGAAAAATTGTAAGGAGCTCATGTTATGAATTTTAGTAGAGATTGTATGTCTAAGATATCTTCTTTTTCATTTTTAGTTTTTTGACTCTTTGATTTGACTTGAGAAATTAATAAAATCAGCACCTTGAAAAGTGTGTGTTTAAAGGAGTATAGATTTAAGACTTTCCTGCTAAAATCAGCCCTTGTGGACAAAGGAGCTCTTCTTGGAAATCAGAGCACTGCAGTTATTTCCAATATGAACAATTCCAGTGCTGGAGGCAGCTGGTGCCAGCCTGCTCTCACTAAACGTGCACACAGCACAGGTTCAAGTTAACCTGCAGCCATGGCAAAGCTGATAAATTCAGTGTACTACCACTTGCATCAGGGTGAAATTCCAAGGAATAATTTTGCAAAATGTTATAGAACTGCCGAGTCTTTCTCTCCCCTCCCCCACCTTCCATTACTTTCTAGTCTTACCTTTTTCAAGTGCATTGGTTTGTCTCTTCTTGCCAGTGAAGTGAATTTGGCTTGAATCATGGTGCACTAAGACTTTAGAGGTCCATGATGTCGACTTGCAAAGTACAGAAGTAACACAGTAGGGTAGGAGATTTACCCAAAAGAGGAGAAAAGAGAGACTGTGAAATACAAAGGGCAGTCTGAATAAATGGAATGTGGAATGCACAAGATGGAAGAGGCAATAAAGGAAGAGATAATCAGAAAGTGAGAGTTAGCTAATGTGTGATTGCCTTCTTTAGAAAGGGAACACATATGTTCCACTAGAGCATTAATTTGTAGTTCACTGTAGTAAGTATTGTGGTATTAAATGGGTATAATATCTTGTATGATTTCTTGCAAAGGAGATGCAGAAACTGGGCATTTCTCTGTGTGCTTGCCTGCTCTCATTAGCAGGATGGAATGATTGACCTCGCATGCTCTCAGGGGGGTGGTGTGTGTGCCCAGCATGTTCTGTGTGCTGGGAGGTGTGTTTGCTCGCAGTGCTCGGGGAGCAGCTGGGGCTGAGTGTCTGCATTATTTTGCTGCTACTGTTGTTATGAGCAGTTTCACACGCTTTATAATTTCTAGTGAAGTTTCAAGGATGTTTAGAGGCTTTGGTGATTAATGGATTTTGTGATGACATCCTTATTTCCCTTCCCCAGTCTATCTGGTAGGTTTTTATAGCACTCAGCAGGCTGAAGAATCAATTTGTTGTTGGAGCTGTCCTTACCAGTATGTTGGGTAACTGTTGCTTTGAGTAGCCCCACTCCCCCAGTGGACAAATTTTAGTGATCAAAACAGAATAGTGCATTATACAGCTTAACTATTTCATAAAACATGTTGCTGAGCAAGGCAGTTCAGTCTGTACTGAAAAGCATGGATTTATTGCAGTTTCTATTTAATTTCATCTAACCCAAACTCATCTTCCCTTTGAATCATCTTATAAATGGCTTCTGAGGTGGTAGATATTATTCTGTAATTTGATTTTATTTTTTTAAGAAAATTGTTCTGGTTTTGTATTTTCATTTGTCTTAAGTTTTCCTGCTGAGTATTTTAATTTAATATGTGTCTGTAAGACTAGAAAATGATAAATGAATACGAACACAAATTATATACGTCAGACTCAATTTCTTAGGATGGAGATATAAGAAGGCTGATGTTCTTTAAAAAGTCCTGAGGTATCCTGATAATCTCTGTAGATGTGGAAGAAAGAATTCATTAGCACAGCTGGAGTCTTGTGGATGCCCTTAATTTGTTACTGTTCAGAGAAGTGTGGTTGTTATGCAGCTGTTTCGGAGAACTAAATCCTCTCTAGTAGGTTAGACTTGCTTCACGATATTGTACTGAAAATCATTTATTATAATAATTTCATCTAGTGATCATTATATGAATACAGCACTGACCTTATATAGTAGTGTCAGTTTTGGTCAGTTTACTTTACATAAGATAGTTTAAATAATAAAAAAAAGGAGAATATTTAAGCAGTTAACAGATTTTACAGTTAATGAAATTAATGTACTTTACGGCTTTCTTTTGTATTTTTGTTGGTTAAGTATATAGAAAAAAAGGCAGAAAAATACATATTACTGGTTTTAATAAATATAGTTAATAGTTTTAAATAGAAAGAAAAAAGAGTTTAATTGGAACAACTTTGCAAATACAATACTGATGGAAAGAGAAAAAAACTGCAGGCCCTTGATCCAAGATTACCACTCCTCTGGGAAAGAGGAGTATATTTTCAGCATTGTTTATTCTGTCATCTTGCTTTTTATTTAAAAACAAATCCAAAGTTTTATGTAAGAGCTATTCTAAATGTCAAGGCAAATTATTATGTCTCAAGCATAATACTAGGTGAAGCTTGTGCAGCCTTAAGATTAACCTAAGGATGTTAACCATAAATGAACAAGTAATTTAATTTGCTAAATTCTGAATTTTGATTGACCTTGATTTATGTTTCTGAATTGATTCAGACTGATTGATTTATGTTTCTGAACAAATTCAGTGCTCCAGTTTAAATCTATGAAGGATGTTAACTCCATAATAGACATTATTATACTGGTGACTGTGTTTACATTTAATTTTAATTAGAAGTACATTTTTGAGTGAGTGCATGTTTAAGTTATTTTTCTTTCATCTCAGAATGACATTATGAATTGGGGCAGATGGAGCTAAACTGAAATACTCTTTGGCATTTGTTAGAGTAGTACCTGGTTGATTACTCCACCACCATTATACTTGGCATATGACTGTGACTTGTCAGGTCCATCATTTCTTAAAATGTCAAATGATATGTAGGCCATTGTGTAGTTTGTCTTTAAATTACATAATATCAGATCCTGTTTATGTGGTTGTGTAGGATGCAAGTGTCATTTATTTAATCTCAGTATTACAGTGCTCATGAAGTTACCCTCCAGTGAACTAAAGCCCCAAGCAGGATGAGGGTCCAATTGTTTGTCCTTCAGCTAGCCCAAGGATCCAGGGAAGCAGAGAGGTGATTAAGAATGACCACTGTCTTTGCTTTTGAGGTACCTCTGAGCTTCCTTGAATAACCTAATTTCTGAACCGGACTGTGCATCCACATGACAATCAGCGTTGTATTAAAGTAAATTGATGGGATGACTCAGGGAAAAGAGTAACAGTCATATAAATATAAGCTTCCTTAGATAAATGCTAATGTAATTTTTTATTTTTCTGAAAAATCAAGTTTTCTTATAGTAGGTTAGATATCTTCATGTTTTGTTAGGCATTACATATTTATGTAGTAAATAATTGTTTCTGCCCCAAAGAAATTTATGTGAGTAAATCTGAACTGATTTTTAGTCTAAATGCATTTATCTTTCCTGACAAAAATTCTTCACAGATTTATTTCTGAAGTAGAAGTTAGGATTATATTGCTCAATGTATTTTGCTATTGATAGATTTCATTTGTTTGACCTCTCTCCACTGTTATGCTCAAAGAGAGGCAGACTTATTATATATGAAGAAGCAAAGACTGCAACGATTTCTGTTGCAGGCTCTCAGCCTTGTGCTTGAAAATAGCAAATAGCAGGAGTGTCAGTATGAGTGGCTTTTCAAATACGTCACTAGAACGTATATGCTAGTAGTAAGTCTGTTTTAATATTTTTATTAGGTTGTTGGGGGGTTTTTTGGGTTTAGGTTTGTTGGGTGTTTGTTTTTTTTCTTGTTTTCGCCAATTCTTTGGCCTTACCATCACTGTTTCCCCTTGGAAACTAGAATTTATGAGTGAATGATTCTAAAGGCCTTTAAAATTTGATTTTTATTATTAAGCAAAATGTGTCGGGTTTGTTTGCAAAAGCTGCACAGTATTTTCTGTCATGAAATATTTTTCTAATTGTGGGCACCATTGGCAAGTCTGCAAAAATATAATAATTTAATGGGAATAATAATGATCCTATAATGCAAGTACAGTCAGCCTCAGCATGCAGTCTTTGGTAGGGACAGAAATTTTTCTTGCTGCTTTTTCTAGCAAAAGAAATTGAAATGTTTCCTGTGACCTTCAGGCACTTAGTTTCTGTTACTGTCTCAGAAACAGGATCCCTTGATCCATGCCTGGCAATACTACAGAAGGTTAAGGATAGTAATATTAGTATTCCATGTGCACTTAAAACTTGTTTGTGCACTGAAATTAATGGAAGAATATTTCCTTCCTGAAATAGGGGAATTGATTTACGTGAAAAATCAGAGTATAGTCAAAACTTATACCCAAAGACAGCAGCCACAGTTATGATTCAGGTCTTCAGGTTTTCAAGAGATTTTAAGCCACAATTTCAAGTCACTAAGTGGAATTCTCTTAAAGGGCCCATTCATTGGTATTCACACCAAGCAGGATTTCAGTCAGACGGGTTAGCTTGGTATGAAAGTACTTTTGGAGTATTCCAGAAGAACAGGTACTGATATACTGGTAAATGCTGCAGACAGAACATCTGCAAATGTTGCAGTAATACTCAGCTATATTTGGATAAGCCTGAAGACACACTTAGCCAAATATTAAAGGAGAAGCCAAGAGGTGAGCTGGGCAAGATCTTGAAACGCATTTGGCCTCCTTAGAAGGTCTTCTGGATTTTATTTGTTAATTTTTTTTTAATTACAATAGAAGAAATATTAATCAAAGTATCCCATAAGTATTATTTGGACAGTCCAGTCAGAATTGCCACCAGAACACTCCAAAGAAGGACTTCACAGAACTAGGTTGCATTTCTTTCCTTACACTTAGTTACTCAAAGTCAAGAGAAGACAATGTGAGTTCCTTCATAGCTGCAGAATTCCTCGTTTTAAACTCAGCCATGCTCAAGTTTGTCTGTCATTATCCAGATGCTGTTGTGCATATCTATCAATACAAATTATATAAAAATGTAAATGTGCATGTATTATATATGCACACATGCGCACACCTAGCATTTAACATACAAAATTTTACTGGTTAAGGTGGCTTTTTGTTAGCATGAGCTAAATTTTTAGAGTTTTGTTGACTAAACTCTGCCTGTCACATTATACTGTCTCTGCCAGTAGCAAACATCTCCAAGGGCAGGGCCTGACCCTGTGCAGGCAGTCCTTCAACAACAGTTGTAAAATGTCATTGTCACCCTGTCAAGGTCTGCTTTTACCAACTTTTTTTCATTTGCTCTCTGGAAGTCCCAGTGGATGCTCAGGAACATGTTGTTTATCACTCAAGTAAATTACTGCTTTTCAAAATATTCTTCACCATTCCAAAGAATTCTCTTCTAGTCTTTTCCCGTCTTTCTTGTCCAAATGGCTGACGAGTGTGCCCAGGTAGAGAACAAAGAAATTTGCCTTTAGCAGATGGTTTATTTTAAGAGGATGCGCCAGTACTAATGTAGAAGAACTGACAGGATACTCTCAGCAGTAAAAAAAAATAAAATTGAAATATGGGCTGTAGCATAAGGTTTTGCTGCAGTCACTGGAAAAATATTGAAGGAGAATATTGTTAAAATAATGGAAATTGTATGTAATTGTATGTATTGAAAGTTGAAAATGAGGTACATTGCACCCAACACCCAAGTCTTTAACCTAAATGCAAAATAAAATAAAAAATATTAATTGTAAGCACCTTGGAATTCAGACTGCATGAATTTGCAAAAATGTCGTGGCAAACTTCTCAGAGAACACTGGGTTTTTTTAGTCCAAAGGAATTTATTTTTGAAGACTGGGGCTGTGAATGGAAAACAAATTGTTTATAAGCTGTGCTTAGACTGAAAAAAAGAGTTAGACTGCGTTAATGGAATAGGGCAGTTAGCGTGGGCTGGCTCATCGTTCTTGCAGCAATAGACACACTTTTAGTTTGCAGAGATTCTGGTTTCTTTTGGCACAGGTGTCCTTTTTGTCCTCTGGCACAGTTTTCCTTGACTTTTTAAAGAAATATTGGATGTTTGTTACTCATCTATGTCTAAGAAGAGCAGCTTGCTTATCCCACTGGTATAATATGCCTTTACGTATTGCTCTGCAGTATTCTGTGAGGGAGAATACAGGACTGGATAACCTCTAAAGAGCAGCTGCCTTTGGATATTTGGCACTGTTATTAGCAATATACTATTGGGATCACAGGCTCCTGTAATAAATTTAGCAATCTTGGCTGCACTATCATTATACTTATCTAGCACCCCTCAGAGCTAGGGAATTTGAAAAGTACATATGCTATTCTCACTGTAGTGAATGCCACTGCATGAATACGAAGGAAGCAAATAATAGTGTTTTTATTTTTATGAAGATTTGACATTTAACTTGGTATCTACAGACTTCTCCAGCTGTGTACTGTCTTGCCTTTCATTGTCCTTGAGGACAACCCAGGGGAAGAGGGCTGAAAGGCTGATAATGACAAAGAGCAGAAATCAGCAAGAAGATATGCTCCTGGAGCTGCCCAAATGTTCAGAAACCACAAAGTGTTTCCTCAACCTGCTTGGAAAGCAAGTTAGGAATACACAGTACTCAAGTCTGAGCAATATGCTTTTCAGTGAGGTTTCTTGCAGTTCTTCGCATTGAGGGAAAATAATGAAGCCACTGGGTAATGTGGAAATCGTACAACATAAGCCAACTATAAACACAACTCATATTTTCCTGCTCTTAGGAAGCCAGTGTGTCTTATAATATTATAATTATTGATCTGATTCTGATGCTGTAGAATAATATGATGGTCAGTAAAAGCTTCACATCAAAGTTGGGTGCTGCTCAGGTAGCACTTCACCTAGCCTTTTTTAGGCATGTTTTTTACATGTGGGCTGTAAAAGGCAGCTTTGTGAAACCGTGATTTATTCACTCTAACAAGATAGGCCCGTGAGCTCCCAAGTGAACAATCCGTCAACAGCTGCTTGAAAGCTTTTCACAATTTATAAAGCAATATGCAGTCTATATTATTTTGTTCTTAAATGTGTGACCCCTGTGAAACTTGGATAGCCAAATTAACCAAGTTTGACTTTCTTTGGTTATCTACCAGTGTTCGAATGACCAGAGAACAACATGGCTTTTACTTTCTCTACCTACAAGGTAAGGTAGTGATGGCCTAAATCGAGCTTTTTCGTATTGCACCATCTAATTAAAAGATCTTTCCAGTAACTGGATGCAGTATTTCCTCTCCATGCACTTGGAACAGTTTTGGGCAGTATAACAAAATATCTTTGGATACCTGGATGATTACTACAGAATCAAGTACTTCCTGAACAGTAGTAATCCAGGGATGCAGCAGCCCAAGCTGGCCTGCCTTCATTTCTCCACTTCATAGCAATTCTTCTGAATGTTCACAGGCCAACTAGAATGAGATCAGACAAATGCCCAGAAATATGATGTTAATCCCAAAGTTTTGCAGCAAATACTTTGTAATCTCATATTTACATTGTTAATCTCTGAAGATCTGCTTCATGTATTCAGATCTGCTGCTGTACATTCTGTGAGGAGCTTCAAGATGGATCTACGAAGAAATACAATTTAGGATGGAAAACAGAAAATTTTTAAAAAGTAGTGCAAAACCAGGAAGGTAATGGATGAGTCAGGAGGATTTGTTGGACTTGATCCCAACCACCTAAAATTCCCTGACAGGAATTTTTCTTGCAGCACTGCAAACTTTTCCATTTAAGATGGTACTTAGAATGGTGCTTGCACTCTATGGAGTGCTCAGATGAGTGGTAAGACACAATTTCTTCTGCTGATACTGATACTGTCTTGTGGAGATGTACCTGTATGGGCAGCAATTGCAAGTATAAAGTGTCAGCAAAGCATTGTAAGTTACTCCCTGCCAGCAGAAATCTTTCTTGTAAACTTTCTGATTCTGCTGATAATCTGGGATTTTCAGTATGGATTGTGTTCTTTTCAGACCATACCTTTAAAAGGCATCTTTAACAAACCGGTGGGGCTAACAGACTATACAGGTTTGGGATGAGGCATCAGGTGTCCTTGACTATTTCAAGCTTCATGACTTCCAACAAGAACAGCTGAAGATCTGTAGTTATATTTGGTCCATTGATGCTCGTTCTTAGGGGGTCACAATGGCTTTTACATTAATGCTTGCACTATTTGTCTTCTCTTTCTTGTTTTCATCTTCAACTTTTGTGGTTATTATTATTCATATTACAGTAGTACTTAGAGCACCTTGTTAGCATCAGAGTCCCACTGTACCAGATGATCTACAAACACAGAAGAAGATTGAGTTCTCTAAGCATCAAATATGTTAAACTGTGTTAAAAATCTGCTAATACAGATACATCAGTTGGAATTAATAAGTTATAAGTGGCTTATCACCGTGGTTCCCCTTAATTTGCCTCAAGGAACTCTTGTGTGGAACTCTTAAATGTTTGCTCTTTTACCTGTCCACTCTGATACAAACATCCTTAGACACTAAATATTCAGCAAATCGAGCATAATTTGTTGGGAAATCACTTTTAGTCAGGATCTGTAGTTACTTCATTGTTAAAGCACAGACACACCCATACTGCCCTTTCTGTGGCTGTTCTAATTAAAAGTGGGAGCAGATGCTCACTATCCCAACAATTGGGAAGACCATGTGTAAGGATATTGGAATGGAATTCATTGAAACGTAATATTGTTGGCAGACCAGAATCAATGAGTAGGATAAAAATGAGACTGAATAGAAAAAGGTGCTGTAGGGGAACACATGGAAGGAAACTCAACCAGTGTGTTTTCCCCCAAAGGACATAGTCTAGAATGTTTGTTTAAAGGTCAAATGTTCTTAGTAAAAATATCAGTGAGTAAACACCTCTAGTGAAATAAACTACATTTGAGAGGAACAGGACTGAGTAGTGGCTCTTTTTAAAAATATTTGCCCTTTGAATGGAAAAATTCAGAGAATATTAGTAGTCATAATTGTGTGACAGCAATGTATTTTAAGGCTGATGGGGGAAGCCTAAGTGTCATACAAACTCTGTGTTCACTTGTAATTGGGCAGGGAAAGCAGATAAATTGCAGCAGAACATCTGAAAATAGAAGTGACCATCTCTTATGCAGTTGCCCCTGTTTTCTGGAGTGAAGTGTTCTCAGACAGTTCCTTGCTGATGAGGAACAGGATGACCAAGAGAAGAAAATGAGTCCCATTAACTGTTAGTTTTTAAGCTCCCTGACTAATGAGTGATCCTGATTTTGGTTGTGCTTTAGAGTGCCACCTAATTAAAGATGATAATTGCATCTAAATATTACCTGTAGAGATCTCAACATTAATAAGAATTGTCATCTTAGCAACTGCTGTTATTAGATATACTTATGAGGCTGGGGGTATGGGAAATCATTCTACTACCAGAAGAGTCTCTGGAACCTTTCTGATTGAAGAGGTGCTAAGGAACATAGAGAAAAATACCAATACATATGTTGGAATTCTACCACAGTTTACCTGGCACAGAGAGAAACATGCTATGTAAACTGACTTATAGGCTAATGTCAGAGGTGGGCAGTATTTACCATAATGCTTACAAATGCAAGCCTAAAGGCACAGAAAAATTCCAGAGCCTCTGGTCTAGCCAAAATTTCTGTCTGCCACCTTTTCTGTAGGTGAATGAAATAATTTCTAATTGTACTTACACAATATATAAAAATGATAAATTAATGCAGAGATGTATGCCTAATTAAAGAGACTTTTAACCGAACAGGATGGAATATAACAAAATCCTCCTTTCTGTTAGCACAATGCATTTTCATAGTCATTTTGGAAAAACACCAGTAGGGTGCATAGTTGGGCTGCGCAGTGATGTGGTGTTGCCATTTATTGTAGTTTTAGTCCAACTTTTTTTGATGTATGTGGTGGTTTTTTAAGTTGTTCTTCTTGGTGAATATTTCATTGTTCTTTCCTCTCTTGTAGTTGTGGGAACAGCTTTAGAACTTGGTCATAGTATATACCAGAAGCTCAAATGAGAAAGGACAAAGAAAGTGTCAGACCTGATAAAAAAAGTGAAAGAAACTAAAACGCTCAGCCCCTGTGCCTTTTAAGTCACTTATGACTCACAGTTTTGACTGACTGGACTTGGCAGCACTTGTGGTATTTTGGGTATATTTGTGGAAGCCCACAATAGTGGGTTTTGTCATCCTTTGTATTCAATAATTCAACAAAGATTTTAGTCTTTTGAATTGTTGGAGTCCTTTGAGATCTTTTCAGGAGTGAGAGTTAGATTTGAATTACTTGAAAAGTATTATTAAATAGATTATGTAAAGAAAGTGTGATCTCCTTTGGAGGTTTTCTATCCTTTAATAAGGGGCAGAAAGCCTGGGAGCAGGGCCAGAAGTAAGGAGTTGGCAGGGACTGTGCCTCCTATAGAAAAGGGAAGGGAATTTGGAGTCTAAACCTGAGCAGAGAAGGAGGTGGAGGAGAATAAGCAAAAAGCAGGGTATGCAGCTTTGAGGAGAAGGGGCAGAAGCAGTGGGAAGCAAGGCACACTGTCAGCAGCCGTTTGACCAGACCAGACTGTACCGTCTCTGTCACAGCTGGAGTCAACCTGCATGTGGTCTCAAAGCTGCAGTCACCTGCCCTTGTCCTGTCCTTAGGGACAGCACTCTGCAGAGCTGTGTCCCACATCATCACCTTGCTCCTGCCCCCTCCCTCCAGTGCCTTGGTACAGGCTAATGGCCCCACAGCTGGCAGCCCCTGTGCTGGCAGGAGCCTGTTGCAAGCCTCTGACAGACCTTCTGCACTGCTTGGGGTCCTTCACATAACAGAGGGCTGGGAGAAATGGGGGATTTCAGCCTTGTTTTGAGAGAAATATAATTTAGCTGCTATGACGAGTCAGCAGAAATAACTCAATATGTTCAAGATTTTAAGTGTTTAGTATAAGGGTGAACCAACTGCAAAGCTTGGCAGGGTCCAAGTACTGAATCCCAGTAAAGTGTTTTTATTAAGATTGAGTAAATTACAGAAATTAAAGGTTTGACAAAGATTTTGGAGAAATTACTGTGACACTTGAAGGATGGACAACCATCTGACCTTGCTTTCTACTCTTTGATTAAGCTACTTAAAATGCATTTGAATATAAGGTAAATTTGCTCCATAAATATTCTAGATCAATTTTCAATGAACAATTACTTCATGACCCATAGTAATAGTTTCTCTGACTTGCTCACTCATACTTTGCTTAGCTATGATTTTCAGTATATATAATTAATCAAACAAATGAACTTACAAAATAAGTAAATAATATTGTATTGTAATTCAGCCACCTTGACTTTGCTTTTTGGCCTTTTTGGATGTTTGAATATTTTTTTCTTCAAAAGATATGTAAGAAAATCCTGTAACTACTTTTGGAGAGCCACCCCAAGCTTACTGTCCTTCTGAGAACCACCAGTATTACAGTCTATGAGGGACCATGTCAGGTGGGTTACGGAGCATATCATATCCATTGCTGCTTTCACAGCTTCCCACTGAAAGCAGCTGAGACATACCTTATGTTAATACAGTAGTGGTGCATAGTGGTTTATACAGTAGACTACACCTATTTCTTTTTTCCTTCCTTCCTTTTTTTTTTAACAATTCCACATTTCCTTATTAATCTTGTTATATTTTCAGTGACAAGAGAAACTTCAGATCTTGTGACAATTCTTTCACTGTGCAGCTTTGACAACTGGAATTAAGTGTCTGAATTAGCTTAGCCATCTTTTCACAACTGTGTGGAGGCTAAATGTAAAAGTGATGTAAATGGTATGGCTATGTCAGTTTGAATGCAAGGAAGAAATGAAGTTTTAAGCAGGAAAGCAACTAGAATTAATGAGACAAACTGTCTCTTAGCTGATACCATTTGTAACTTTGCAGATGTGTTTTTGTGTAAGAAATTAAACAAAGTATACAAACCTTACAAATAATGGCTTAATGCTGAACCCTGTTATAAAGTTCTTCAAGAGAATGCTTTACCACAAAGGAATGTGCATGGTAGGAAATCTATTCTGGCACAAATAGCTACTCACAAAATATAAGTAGGATATAAGAAACTAACAGACTTTGTTAGTATGTAGTCAAGCATTTTTATTTTAAAAAAAAAGTGATGTTTTCATTGGAAAGCCTGCTGGAGCCTTCTTAGTAAGGGCCACTTGCTTTTCTTCTCTCATATGGCTGCATTTTCTCTCATTCTCTGAATCTTGTGCTAATTAGCCTCCTACCTGCTTTTTCCCCGATGCCAGTTCTGACTGTCTCACACCATATTCAGTGCCTGAATCCCCTTCCTTCTGTCTTGTGCTGGCTGAAATCCATCTCTCTGCTTGCTAAATATGTTAATTAATTTTCTCATACACTAGACTGATATATAATCTTGATTTATTTAATCACACATATCGACTGCATAGTTTCTTACAGAATACATGTGCTTTCATATATGTTCTGCAATAACATGGGAAAATTAACTTAAGAGGCCTTATCTCCAAATATACACTTTTCCATCATCCCTGGAAACTGCAGATATCAGTCAGCCAGAAATGCATCTTGCAGTAGTCTGTCTCTGGTTGCATCTCTGCTTCCCTGTCCATTTTCAATGCAGTTGTAATCTCTTTGAAAAAAGGAAGAGAAAGTTTTATAACAGTAGTGAGCAGTGGGATGATATTGTAGAGCTGCCCTGCTGCAAAGTACCACTGCAGAACAGTAGAAGGAATTTGTACAGGATACTGCAGTGCATTTGAGTTTACATTGTCTGTGTAAGGGATCATTAGCAAATGACCACTTTATCCCTAAGGAAAGGTTCAATCTCTCCTAATTATTGAATGCTCTAGTTTGAAAGTGGTTAGGTCTTAATCCAAAGTTTTAGTATCTTTTTCAAGACTGTTAACAATGTTTGCATATTCTTGAAATGCAAATCATAGCTCTGTTGTATGCACACAGAAAAGCTGAAGTTTCTGCCCTGAAAACTTCATCTGGCAATGAAATGAGTTCCATAGGCTAACCAAATTAAAAATGGTTGTTCTTTCTATGTTTTTTTAAGCTGGCTTTTGGGAGTTCAGATACTAATTTGTTAAATCTTCTTTCTGGTAATGAAACAAAAATCTAATCTTTACCCATCATTAGAACATAGCACTCTGTCCAGTTGCAGTCCTTTTTCTTTTTTCTTTGTTAGAAGACATTTATTCTATGCAATTTTTTATCTTTCCTCTAGACCGGCAGTTCCCTTTTTAGAAGGAATGACTCATAAACACAGAATTGAGGTGAAGACCCATTATTTATTCCTTGAGGAAATTACAGTGTTTCAATGCTATTCTTCATTCAGTTCCCTGTGTGTCTTAATGCTTCGTTATCTTTTTTTGGCAGAACGATCAAATGTGTCTGCTGAGCTTTCTGTCATTAAATCAATGGCCAGAAAATGTATTTGGTTTGATACAACTCATTTACAACTGTCATGCTAGACCTTTGCTTTCCCTGGTATTTTTGAACATTAGGTTTTATTTGTGTTTATGTTGCCTATTCATCTTGATTGTTTAGGATTTCTGGCGCTTACATGGCATTTTTGGTTATGACTCAACAGTTGTTTTATGTCACCTGCATATATTTTTTATTTTTCTACACATTACTATTCCTAGGAGATTCAGTCAGCAGTGTGGAGCAATGCATTGCCATAAGTAAAATAAACTGTTTATTTTTTATTCTTCACTTTATATCCACATTTTGACTTAATATGATAATTCCTTACTGGGACAAAATACACCTTCCCCATTAAGGGTGAGGCAAGAGATCTAAAACATTCCTGTGCTACTGTAGCACAAGAAGATAATTCTGTGAAAAGCAGAGGTTTTACAAATTTTAATTATCTTGGCTAGCCTTGAGTTTTTTCATGATTTAAAGGATTGCACTGTATATTCATTCAATGTGCTAAGGAACAATATATTGCAGTACTTTTTATTTCTTAGCAACCAGCAAACCTGTACCCCCGTGCGTGCTCTTTACAAACACAGGGACATCCACAACCAAAGTGAGGCATCTTGCTCAACGAGGAGGTTTCACCATCCCACTGGCTTTATTTCTGCTCCTCTGCCACTTACCTCCTTGCTTCAGTAGGAAAGAAACTGCTAATAGTAATATAAATGTGGAGTGAAATAAAAAAATATCAAACATGAATTGAGTGGAAATTCTTTAGTTCAATTTTGTCAATGCCTACTTCTAATCTTGCTTTGCTATTTTTGTCTCTTTTTTTGCCATAAAGTGTTCAGACCTCGTTAGTGCTATCTTACTTCACTTTTAACAGCTTTTCTTTAAATCCGTTAATACTCTAAATGGGATTACTCTTTTCTGATGTCCAGGAGTCAGGTGGGAACGCTCAGAAGTGGATTGTTACAATTTAAAATTGGAGTATTGCTCCCACTAATACAGATTTAGAATGCTTGGTAATCACACCTCCCTGACAGATGTGAACAAAGGTGTGTGTTGAAAAGATCTGACATGGAGGTTAGAGAACAGAGAAATAAGCATTTATGCATCCTCCCTTTTTTGTTGTGGTCCTTTGGAATGTGCTTCTGTGGAGGTATGTTCAGCAGAAGAGAATGCAGTAGAGTACCTGTATGGTTACTAAATCTCCAGGATTTCACAGGCTATGCCACATCTGTAGGCATAACTTGGCACACAGGGTGCAGAGTGGCACCCTTTGGGTTGTGGGAGGTGTGGTACAGGAGCCACAGTACACGTTCTGTCACCCAGAGCAGATCCACAGGTTTGCTGGTGCTTTCAAGTAGATCCAGCTTGAAACAGCCATTTATTCTGAATATATTTTGATACAATTAAAGCAATAAAAAGATGGTCAGTTATTGTTTTAAAAGGCTGGGTTACAGGAAATCCTTGGAAAAGTACATTTTTAAAGACTCGTGATTTAATTGAGCCAGTTGGCTTTGCTTTCACCAGCTTTTTCCAATGTGACAAACAGCAGATAGCAAGACAGGAAAGACGAGGGAATTTGCAATCAGGAAGCTGCTGACTTGCAGTTACCATTTACCAGCAGGAAGGGGATTACCTCATTACTTTTCCCTTGAGATCTAAGCCCAGCCCACACACATACCCTGAATATTTAAATATGTATAGAAACTATTTTCAAACCCATTTGAATGACGTTTTCTCTCACCTCAGCTGGCTTCATTTCTGTATCTTGGCCAATGGTTCCTGTGTTGAACTTGTAATTCTTTCATTAATGCTTCTTCAAGGGAAACTCCAAAATCTGCTGACACAAAGAATTTTGTCAGTTTTATGAGTAACTTGTCTTTAAATGGCAAATTATGTTCCAGACAAATCATTCCTAGTATCAAGGCCATTGTATTCTGGAATGCATCAGAATGGTATATAGCATAAGTCATGAAGAAACCTGCAGACTATCTTTGAAAAAAATATTTATACCCCATCTCTGATTCTGATCTGTAGATCTGAGAGTGCTTTAAACAAGATCTAAAACTGTTAATAAAAATAAAACCAAACCAGTGACCTAGGACTAGAACTTGAGTAATTCTGGGCTGAAATAATTCAGAGGAACTTCTGAATACTCTCTGGAAATTTTCTACCCTCTGTCTTTTATATCTGTAGAATCTAAGATTCACAGAATCACTAGCGATTTCACCAAGGTAATGTACTTGTCTTGGCTTTTCAGTCAAATCTGCTGCTTCTAGATTGAGAGTTATGCAGCTGACTGGTGAAATTAATTTGACTAATTCCTTTTTATAAAGAGTGGAAGATAATAATTCAGTTTGGAAAAGAAGGATGCTCAGGTAGCTCATTGAAGGATGAGGTGCCATCACAGATAAGTACCATCTTATCTGTAATCTTCTCTGTCAGAAGACAAAGTGTTTTCTTTCCTCACATTGAATTATCTTTGATGTTTAGTAGATCTCTGATGTTATGTGGAGAGGACAGAATGCATTAGATCATATGGTAATGGGACTGTAATAGATACATAATTAATCTCTCTATGCTGATACATATTTTTAACATTACAGTTTAAATATTTGAGTTTGTTATTCATGTTTACACAATACTCCATGGACCCTGTAGGGGTATCTTGCTGGTACATTTAGAGAACTGAAAGGCAGCTTTAAAAATAGTAGGGTGGGAGCACAGCTGGGTTGGATGGTGACCAAGCATCTCAGAAGCTGTTTAGTGACTCACTGTCAGAGCTGTCTCTGCACTCCAGGTCCAGAGCAGCCACTCTCCAGGACAGGCACACTGCTGACCCTTGAGCTGCTTCAGAACTATATGTAGCTCAAGAGCCATATGTTGGTCCCTCTGGCATAGACTGTTCAAGTTTGTTATGTCTTCCGGTTGCTGGATGTATTGTAAGGTGTGTTATCCCATGCTGTTAGGAAGGTATTATAAGCATACCCCCATGACAATCCCTGTGAAAGAATACAAGTGAGAATGAAATAAAAGTACTTTTACATTTTTCTGAAGTCTCTTCCTGTGTCCCTTTGATTTACAGCAAAATTTGTTTTCTGAAGTTCAGTTCTTAATAGGAGCTTTCAATGGTGAAGACTGTTTAACATGACTGAATTTCTGTGCAATTTGTTTCCAAGCCCATTTTTAAAGTTGGAATTTATTTTTTGTGCCTCTGCTATGTATAAGGTATTAGACCTTTGCTGTTCTTATTTTATATCATACTACACCTTTCTTCTTCCCCTATAACAGGAAAACCATTGTGAAAGCTTGAATCTCACATTCCTTGTTCCTTCATTTAGTACTTTGCCTACATCATAGATTTTAGCACGTACAGAAGACACAAGCACTGTATAGTTTCCTGACTGCAACTGTCTTTTTGCCTACTGCAATCAGAATTGCCTCATGTGCACTTTCTTAGTTGATGCTGATTCTTACTGACCTTAATCCCTCTTCTGAAGAGAAATGCCTGTCGAACCTTGTAATACTGTCAAAAAGCATGAAGTTCAGAGAATCATATTAGTGATGGAAAAGTCCTGTTAGGTCATCCAGTCCATCTCTTGCCAGCACAAGATTCTCCACAGGGATACTCTCTAATTCTAACCTACTCGAGAACGGTCTGTAGTTCTGCTGGAAACCCCAAGACTGATCCATTGTACACGTAGTTATCCCATTGCAACATTTCTCCTCTGTATTTGCCTAAACTTTGACCTGGAGACCAGACAGGTAATAACTGATTGTTGATCCAGGGCACCTACATGTGTGTGTGGCTGTGGTGTATCATCTCCAAAAGGCATGAATGAGTACTGGCAAAATGAAAAAATATCCCCATGTCTAAAGGGACACATGACTGAGCAGACTCGCATCCTATTCCTGCACTGTCAGGCTGTTCTTGCCAAGAAGCTGAGTATCAGTGGCTGTGTTTTTCAGTTTAATAGTTTGGCAGCTGTCTTCTCAAGTATCTCATCATTATATTGGGTAAAATTTGGACCATAGCAAAGTGGTATATTTCTTTCAGGTTACCTGATCTATAGAGTAGTATGTCAAGTTGTACATTTTATGATTGGAAGTAATTTGTGATACTGGAAGATCTTAAATAAACGGTTATGGATTGATACTGCTGTCTTGCTGACAGTAGTCTCAAGTGAACTCTCTCTATGCATCTCAGAGTCTGTTTATTTAAAACAAATGAAATAAATAAATTTAAAATAAATGAAATATGTACCTGTTAAAAGTTGAGAGATTCCCAGGAGGAATACTGGTGCACTTATGTGGTTCTGGGGCACAAGGCTTCTCATCTGCCAATGACCATGTTGAGCAGAGACTGGGCTTTGGGGTTGTTGTGGGTTTGCCTAGGGACAATTTTTACCACACTCCCCACAAATTGTTCTAAGGTGAGAGAAGGTTTATGCAGACAAAGAGATCTGATTGGGGATAAATAATATTAGGATTTATTACTAGCAAAAATAAAAACTAAACAACTGCATCTACAACAATTCTAATTAAGCACAAGCACTATGTATTTACAGAAACATCCCTCCCCCCTTTGTATCAGTCCAGGAGGAGAAGGAGGTATTTT
>JAWMRA010000016.1:15496921-15514023 GCA_035584735.1 Pseudotriccus pelzelni
CGTCACCTAAACTCCTGATTGGCCTTTGTCCAGAAATTACCTGGACAAACCAATTCCAATCCCCAAGGAGGGGGGACTTTTGCAAACCCATGACAGGGGTATTCCATTTCAGAGTTTTTTTAATGTGCATTTGTAATGGTCTTATTTGAACTAATAAAGTGGTTCTCAAGGAATAGGCAATAACTCTGATAGAGAGTTTGGAGCGCCCTTTGGAGCAGTGTATTGGGCTTCTCTGTAGGGAAAAGCTCTAAAGAGATAGCTACAGTACAGTATTTTTGAAGTGGTTTAATTTGATTACTTAGTACAACATAGGAAAACTAGTGCTTTAAAAGCTTAGAATTTATGATAGAAGATATAATGTGCCTTTTTTTAATTGTGTTTGGTCTCAAGATGTACATTTTCCTTTTACAGAAATTGCAAAATCATAATATTTTTGTATTACATACTCTAAAAGTGAAAATAAAAAGTTCATGAACTTAAAAGTTAGTTTAAATTGTGCCAAAGGGAGAAATAGACAGCTTTAAAACATTTTTTTTCTCTCTAAACATCATCTGGGAAGACCATGTCTACCTTACTTGGTATCATCAAACTAATCTTTTGATGAGGACTGCCTCTTATTATGCCCTTCAGGACTGAATTCTTTGAGATGCTGGACACTGATCAGCACAGCTCATGAACAGATTGTAAAAAAGTGATTCATACTGAAGATAAATTTTAAACTTGTAAGGAAATGCCGAAGTAGAGACAACTATGGAAAATATCTCCTTTTGTAGATAGATGGTAAAATATATGTATACAGTCCTCTTGTGACTTGTGCTAAGTGAAGTATTAGTTCTGTGATTCTATCAATATGACAGGTTCTACTCACAAAATCCTTAATAAAATTGGTATTTTGAAATTGAAATACAAAATTTCACATGGTCAAAAGGATTCTGACATGCAAAGATTGGAACTGAGCCTAAGAAACAGCCTCGTAAATGTAAGTTACTATGTCATAGCAAGCATGGAAATCTATGTAGATGCAGAAATCTAGATTTTCATGAAATATTAACTTTATCTGTATCAGTCTGATCAGCACAAGAAGAAGAAAGAGTAGGTGAAAAACTATGCTTCAGTTTGAGTAGTTGCCATTGTTACAGAAAATTTTCCTTTTCTCCTCCCAGCTAGGATTTTAATTTACTGCCCATGTGAAAAAAGGGTAAAAATGGATAGGATTTTGAAAACACAAATCCTTAGTTTATTACATACTCTTAGAACTTTGAGAGCAAAGTAGTTATTTGAAATTAAAATGTCATGTAATTTATGAAGTTAATGGAAGGTAAAACTTTGGACATTCCTTAAATTTTGATCCCTCTGTAGTGCATGTGGTTTCATGTGATCTCACTCTCTGAGAAACTGTTTTATTATCTTGCATAACAGTTTGGCAGATCTCCATCTTTGCTCTGCTGAATAAAGGAATAGTGTTTCTACAGAAACAAGTTTGAGGATTCACAAGATGGAGGAGGAGCTCCAGGTTTAAAATCCAGGTTTTAAATAACCACTTGTTAGAAGTCAAGTTATTTCACCGTAGTCATTTTGCTATTAGTATTACAATAGAGTTTTTTTTGTAGGAGCTGAATTTTACAAACATTTTTTGCAAAATATTTAGAAGGTGTTTTCATTCCTAAAATAACAAGCTGGTACTATTTTCTCTGTCTTTAAAATCAACACTTTTAATAATGATTTAACTATATTTTATAGTTTTCAATTGGTAACTTCATTTTGGTCTCCTTTCTAACTTGTGCTATTACAAGCAGGATCAGAAGTAGATACCCGATACCTTAACAGTTTTATTCTGTTGTAGAATTACAGTTTTCTTTTTCATGCAAAGAAAGATACTGTTCATATTTTATTACCTAACCTCTGCTTCTGCAGGGTTGTTTTTGTTTTCCTGTACACAGATAAATTTAAGACATGGCATTTTTTTGGGGAAAAAAATTAATTAAAAATTATTTAAGACACAAAAAATATGAACCTATAAATTTCAGTATAAAATTTGCCTTTCAAATACAAAGAATTCCTGGAGAGTGTGTGAACTTTTGTGGCTTCTCTTTATAGGGGTGGGAGGCTACACAAACTGTCTGTGCTGTGGGATGAGCTGAGCCCAGGGCCGGGGTGAGGTGCAGCTGCACAGGTTCACTGCCCGCAGATCCCATGGGGGAGCCTGCACTGGGCTCTTGCCAGACTGAGGCGTCCAACCACACATGTTGGAAAAATTGTGTGCAAAGGCTTGAGGCATCCCATGGCATTGGAAATCTGGAAAGACCATGGGAAAAGCTACAAGGAAAGACACAATGTCTATTCCGTAGCGGATGGAATATGTTGGTAGCACTCTACACATTGCTTACTGTCAGGTTTTTTTCTTCTATGGGGACAGACTTAGCCAAATACAGTTGGGAAGTTAAAATATTAGTGTCCTGTTATTGATAACTGTAATTCTTAAATGCGAAATTTAAAAAGAAGGATGTGCAGTTTGTGCAGCAACTCAAAACCTGTGCCGTGGCTTCTGTTGCTGTTGGGATCTGATTGTAACACTGGTAAAAAGAAGCTGCACATTCTTTAGGTCTGAAAAAACCCAGAGGCATTTGGCTGAAGATTGTTGTGTAAGGGAGCATACATCTGTTCATCTGTGTGTGCATGTATGGAAACTAGAAGTCACATGGATTGGCTCAAAATGCCAATTTGAAAATATTTATTTTACTGGTAAACAAATCAATAGGCTGCATTAGATTAATAATTTATGCTCCATTATGTAATGGAGTTGATTTAGTTTTTGTGTATGCACTTGAAATTTTCAGCTTCATTTAATAGTTTTAATTTGATTTAAGGAATTAATGGATGAATCTAATTCCTCAGAGTATTATGGAAATTGGTTTAAATATCTCTACACTAAATGGGTATGAAAGTAGTTAATTTAGAACACTAGAGCAGAATAATTCAGATGTCCACAGAAACATCTGCTTGCCTCTGAAGTGATGTGACATCGATTTCAGTCACAGTACTTTTTCTAGCTTAGTGCATGACCAAAGGAGTGGTTTCATTCATACCCAAAACATTATCAAAGAGATTTAAAAAATAATCAGAGATATGCCTGCTTTGATTTGTTGTGTTCTGGTGTAGAAATTGTGGCCAAGATGTGAGTGCTGCACTGATGACAGTAAACTTTCACTAAGGAGTCAATCATTAATCCGGAATGTCTGTATTCACTATTGATCCAGTAAGTCTAGCCACCTGCATAGGCTCTTTGCTATCTGCGGAGTAATCAACACACGGAACATTCCTCAATTATTGCTGCGTTAGCTGCTGCATTGGGAATTTCATCTGTCTTTTCGGAATGGAAATTTAAATCTTGAGAAAAATTAGGAGATTTGTAGCACAAAAAGGTAGGGAGGAGGTTTGGCTCTGCCATGGGAAGTAGAGAAACAAGCCCCCTTCATGTGTCCATGAGGAGTGTATTTCCTTACTCCAGCAAAGAGATGAGCTTGCTTACAGAACTGCTGATGAACTGGTGGTGTCCTTAGGATACCAAGGAGGTTTCTGTTAAATAATAGTATCTAAACTCGGTAACGTACAAGCGAAGTACTGGTACTAAGACTGGTCTTTTAAACCAAAATAACTTGCCATTGGCTAAAAATAAAGTTTCTAGATATGACAGAATGAGCCCTGATGGAAAAACATGCCATTGGGACCCACAAAGGCTGTAAACATTTTGTGATTACGTGCCAACTCCATTTAGATTTTCTTTTTTAAAAAAAGGGGAGGACAAGTGGATGCAGCAGAGTGATATAATATTTGATTTACACTTCATGTAAAATCAGGGATTTTGTGATGGTTGTGTTTAAGGGCATATACTGCCCCCTTAAAAAACCAGTTCTGACTACAGTCACATTTCACTGATAAGCCAGATTTGAACTCTAGGAAGTGGAACATAACTCTTAACAGTGAAACTAAAATTTAGCTTTTACCTGTGTACAACTATAAAACCACCAAATGGAAATTTTAGAAGTTTCAAAAATTTTATGTGTTTATTTTATTTTGTGTCGAGTCCAAGTGTGTTTTTTCACTACAGTATTTTTTCCCAAATAAATTCACTAGGTGACAAGGTGAAGATAGTTCTGAAATGCACCCTATTTAGATGAGTTTGGGGTGAGGTGTAAAGTATGTAAAGCTAGTCAAGGAAGTAAACGTACTCTATTGTTGTTTCTTCTCAGCACTGAAATATACTCCAGGGAAGAGATTCTTATTTAGGTTCCTGGGAGCAGTTAGACTAGTGAATAGTGAGCTTTTCTACTTTTATTTTTACTTCAGATCTACTTTTAATCGTCCCACTTATTATATTTATCTCTAATGTACGTTGAGTGAAAAATTAAAATTCTTGCCAAAAGGCAAGATGCCACCCTTAAAAGTAGTTTCTGTTGGATCTGTCAGTTGATAACTAAGTAGTGCGTGATTTTTTTCTGGGTCATTTGAGCATATGAAGCAAAGATCTTGCTGATGGTGCAGCTGATATCTTTTGTCCTATGATATTTTATCAACTAAAATATTTCCTTCTTAATTTCATTGAGGTCGAGTGAAATATTCAGGAAGAATAAGGCATGAGATGTGTATATAGCATACTGAGGAAAAAGATTTCTCCAAAAGCAAGAAGGTGATCAAGGGTTAAGAAAATCTTTTTAAAAATGAGACAATATGGGGAAACAGACTCTAAAATTACATAGGTAATAAAATAATGCTCACAGCAATAACACTGAAACACTGAGAAGTCATTAAACAGACTGAAAAATGGTAAGACATGCTTTTCAAAAACGAACCCTGATCATAACTGCATGGAGAAAAACAAGGACTAACTTAAAAGAAAGCAAGGAAGAACAAAATGATCCGTCTCTATTGTGCCTTTGACTTTAGCTGAGCAGTGAAGAGTGTCTCTTGAAAAAATGCTACAAAATGCTTTCGTGCAGCAAGCCTTTATCCATTTTAAAGATAGAAAAATTATAGAAATCCCATTTAAAAACAATTATATTGAAGGCTGTCTTTAAGTGGAACCATTATGCAAACCATGAAATACCACAGATTCCTGGCATTCTCATTCTGTTAGTACTGCAGTTGGTCACTCCAGGCTTTGTTAAGGAACAGAGGAGCTGGGCAGGCCTGTTGCAATATCTGATGTACTTGCAAGACTTTCCATGTAAAGAAAGCTGCATGTCAAAGAATTTCTCCACCAGGAATGGCTCTTAGGATGGTGAAATTGGTGTTACCAGCCTGCCAAAGCAAATCTTGGTAAGGAAAAGTAAACAAATCAAGCTAAAGTAGAAAGGTGACTTTTTTGCTTTCCTTTTATTATTCCCACAGGGAAGGGTGGAGTCACAGGGAATAATGGTACGTGTTTCCCTTAACATTTAACAACAAGTTGATTCCACTGGCTGAGTAAATATCCTGTGTTCCATTCATGTCTTACAGTTTGGATTTCAGAGTGATTTCAGAAGTGGAAACTGTTCACTGAATTTTAAGTCATGGCATGTTTCTGTATGTCTTTGTATAAGAGAATAAATAGCTGGAAGCTCAGTTACAAAAATTATTTTATATTCTTTAGATTTTGATTGAGATTTTTAATTTTGTTTGAAGTTTTGAAGCAAATTATTACAGTGATGTTGTCATTTAATTTAATCTCAGTTATGATCTCTGGACACCTTTGCAGAAACAAATAAGCTCGTCTGATATCTTTTGAAATATAAAGGACCTTTCCACTTATTTGTACAGCTGACACTTAAGACCAGTTTCCAGGATTAGCAGTTTCACCGAACACTGCCAGTTTTGTATTTTGGTTTTCACTGTAACTGGCTGGAGATAGTTTAGTACCACCACCTCTACTGGCCCGTGCCCAATTCCCTCTGGCTGTCAGTGAGATTGTGTGGGTATTGTGGATCTAGAGATTTGAATCTGTAGTGTAAAAATCCATTCCAAAGAAAGGAAAATGCAAAGGGTCAAATTAAATTTCCATAAATGTTGGTAGAACTTGAGGAGTCTTACAAGAGAATTTGTTCAGTATCTGTAAGAATGACTTGGCAATAGTCATGATTCCACAGGCAAATGGGAAGAACGTGTTGTGCTGATAATGGTATCTAAGTTAGGAGAGGTCAAGCAAAATGTTTTACTGTGTTTCCTTTTTTTTTTCCTTCATTATATTAATCTCTTGAGTTGAAGCACTTTATTCAGTTACCTCCTCACTGTTCTGTATTCACACAGAAAAACAGAGGGTTTTGGAGATATATTTGCTATTCCCACAGTGATGGTCTAGGATGAAGCATTATGCTTTCCAGTCTTATACAGAATGCATAATGTACATTCCTGTTGTATAAAAAATTGGATGTTTATATATGTTAGGTAAACCTTTTTAACAATTTGTAGAATTATATGCCTTTCTTTCACCATGCTTATTTTTAAATGTAAAATATATGAGATAGGGCTTCTATGTTCCTTATTTGATTTTTGTGAACCAGTTTTTATATGGTCATTTCAGAGGAGAAAAATTGTGTCAAAATCTATATTAGAGAAATCGAGAAGGCTGTTTGTATGATTCCAGTTTGTTGTGTCCATAGTGAAGTCTTTCTTCAGAGACTGAAAATTAGTTGTATGCAAGGGAAAAACCCTGCTGAAGTGTAGTGGTCAGAGCCACGCAGCAATTCCCACCTTAGTGCTGTTTACCGTGATTGGCAGGGACGGAATCGAAAGACCTCAGCTGGTGACCCCCTCTGGTCGTGCCGAGGGCTGTGCGTGCATGGCTGCAGAGAAAGAGGCAGTTCCTACCCTGGAGAGCTTACTGAATTAAATATAAAAGATGAAGAAAGCAAAGGAAGGAAACATGCAAATAGTTGTCCACCAGGACAACAAGGGAACCGTGCAGGATGCTCTGTACACTACCTAAGAGGACCTTAGGGAAAAAAAAGAAAGGGAAGTAGAAGCAGTAAAACCGCTCTTTTATTTTGAGAGGGTCAATACTCTGGCCTTACTAGTACACCCCCTAGATTTAAATCTTGATGATTTATGTCTGTACTCTGGAATATTTATTAATATATATTGAAAAAGCACTGTATAGGGTGGACTGTGCTTGGATTGAGATTTTCTGGAACATTAGAAAAATCCTCCAGATGGCAGAATAACTGCTTCAGTGTACATACAGTGGGTGGGAATATAATTTTATCCCTCACTACAAAACATTCCTGGTTTTGAGTTGGTATCTGATTGAGTGACTTTTTGAAAATAATTTTGATCAGAGCCTATGGGAAATTACACAGTTAAAGTAATATTTGCTTGTTTTGTTCAGGGTGCTGTCTGTGAGGATCTTCTATTCTTAAGTAACTAAAAGTCAGAACTGAACTTATTTATATGTGGAGCGGCTTAAAAGATTTTGTTGACAGTACAAAGAAAGTGGATACAACGGGAGTATGTCAGATGTTTCCAGGTCATGCTGTGCATTCCATTTAGTATTGCCCAGCACAGCAGTAGTGGTAGGAAAGCTTCAAAATTAAACTTAATGTGAAGCACTTCATGCACTGTATTTGCTAAGGAAAATTAAATCTCCCCTCCCCTTTAGAAGTCTCCCGTGCTTAATGTCTCTCACTGAAGTTCTGTGGAAACATGAACTTGATACAGAATTTCTCATGTATCCCTTCTTCATATGCTTTGACTCTTATGCCTATCATCTCTCTCAGATTCTTCAAGAGACATCTCTAGGTAATGCATAATTGCGTTATGTTTTCTGGATTTCTCATTCATTAGCCAGTAATATGGACTTAAAATGAAAGGCCACACCATGAAATTATTAAATACATTTCAAATTTCTTCTAATGCAATTTTGCTGCTGGAAGCAGCAGAAAAAAAGAAGATAATTTTTAACTCTCCAAGTCCTTACACATCAGCAGCATACATGCTGCAGGTAAGTGATAGTCTGTCTGCCACAGAATGAGAGTATCAGTGTCGTTTTGGCATCTTCATTTTGTCTTCTTCATTTGTGGAAAGGCAGCAGATAGATGGATGCATCCCTCCATTCTTGCTTCAGAGTCCTGCATGATGGGAAATGGTTTCTAAAGCAGCATATTGATAAATAAAATATGAAATACTCCTGAAAGATGCTTGTCCTGAGCTCTCCCTCATTTAAGTACAGGGTCTGCTTTGAGAGACGTTTTGACACATCTGGCTGCACGGCATGTTGGCTGAAGGCAAAGAGGCTCTGCAGTGAGCAGGGACAGCTGGGTCCTGCTGGCTCAGCACACGGGGGGCTGGCACCAAGATGCTGACACTGCAGTGTGGCCGCAGTTCCCAGGTGATCACTCCCCTGCCTGTGACATTAGAAATCAGCGGAAAGTTGGCTCAGAAGTCATTCATGCAAACTCAGGGAATGAGAAAGCAAAAGAGAAACCACAGCTGCCTCTCTGGAGAAGAGGCTTATTGGTGAGCTCCTCCACCACAGAAGTTTGGGCCAATTGCTTCCATTGCTCTAATGAAGTTAGACTGACTCAGATGCAGGTTTATGCATTCTGTCAGTTGCTATGCCTGAAGAAATATGAAAAAATACACGATTTTATTTGAATTCTGATAGCCTTTATAAATCCAAAGGTTTTTTCAGCTCTCATTCTTTCTATCCATTCACATCTTTTTGCTGATTCCAGAGGGATCAAAAAAGGTGGGAAAGGAACACATGAACATCCACGTGGTTTACAGCCCTTTTTTATCATCTCAGTATGCAAACACATTCAGTGTAGTTTTTTCCCATTGGTAAAAATAAAAATTTGGAACACTTGAGCAACTCAAGTCTTATATAATTTTTTTTTCCTTTACCAGGGATTTTATAGTTTGGCAAGTAAAATTTGAAGTAAGTGCATAAAGGAAGAGAAGTCCATAAATACTTTTTAGGTTAATGGAATATTACATTTACTTAGAGCACTAAAGCAGTTCCAGAGGTTTTTTATTTGGTCAGAATTCTAAGCAAAGAGATAGGCCCTGGGACCTCACACTTTTAAATAATTTGCAAATCAAAAGTAAATATGATTGAAAAACATTAATTCCTGCATTAATTTCAAAAGGGTATGTATAGTTGCTCAAGATATCAACAAAAGTGCTGTTAAAATGAGAAATCACATTGATAGAAACCCCTCTTCTGTGTTATATATCAGGACCAAAATAGGCAAGGTTTATACAAATTAAAGTTTGCCTTCAGCGTTTTTTTATGTATAACTTAGATACCTTATCTGCCAAAGTATTGCTTTAACAATTGAAAATGAAAAGGTGTAGAGTGTGGTTCTCTTTTGTAAAACTGAGGAGTTTTCCAAAGGAAGACTGTTAATGTGTGCTGCAGGCTGCAGAGAGGGTCTACAATGTGGGGGGGAGAAGGAGAAATCACTATATCCACCAGTTTGGCAAAATATTTAAAAAGCTTTAACTAGATACATATACAGTATATAATACCTCAAAATTAAAATTGCACCTCATTAAATAGTGCGTAGATAAAGAAGTGAAAAGCCAATGACAGTACGCTGTTTCTCTTGTGATTTATTTGTAGAAATGACTTTGAATGGTTAACATGGTGTATTAATTAAGTGTATATCACTGTGTAAGTGAGGTGTTTTAATCATGATTTAACCTCCATATCACTCAATAATTGAAAGCTATAAACAGAGATACTTTGAAAGAAAACAGGAAAAACTTTTTAAATTATTTTGAAATATATTTCCTTTGGAAATATTCTTATAGATGCAGAATAGGAGAATTAATTGTTCTGCTTGGAATTATTGAATGTTTATTTTAAGGCTCAAATTTAAAATGTAACAGGCAGACATTTCAATTATCATTACAAAGGTTTTAACTTAACTTTAGTCATCACTGTGAGCACAGATGACAGACACAGAGAGGGCTGCAGGATTTTAGTAAAGGATAAAAAGCAGTTTGGAACAGGAGGAGAGTGAGTTAAACTGTGTTTAGAAAGGTTGGATATATTCAAGTTGGCAGTTCCTGATGGAATTCATCCTAGACTACTTACAGAAGTAGCTGAAGTGATTTCTGAAGTATTAGCAATTATCTTTGAAAACCCATGGATGATGAGGGGGAGAGGTCCCAGTGCTTCAGAGATGCACATAATACAGTATGTCTTTTTAGATAGACAGGAGAAAAAGAAGAGCTAAGGAATCTTAAACAAAGGAGTTTCACTAATACCAGCCATGTACTTGACCAAGCTCTTGAACAACCACCTTGAGAATAGTAAGGTATTGAATGTACCTTTGTGATGTACAGATTATATCAAGCCAAGTTCCTTACTTTTTTCAATAGTTAAGTAGCCTGGTAGATGAGAGAAAGTCCAAGTGCTGTTATGTTATGACTTTGAACACCATTCTCATAACATGAGGGAACAAGAAATTCGCTATAAAACTGTTCAAAACGACATGCAGCATACAGGTGTCAGTGGTTTGCTGTCAGAAAGGGGAACCAGTTCACATGGGATTCAGCAAGTCCTTCCATCCCTGTGAGGACAGTTTTTGTGCACAGTTTAAAGGGGCAGAGAGTTTGTTTATTAAACATCTGGATGATAACAACGCAAAACTGTTTCTAAGTCCTTTGAGAGGTTGGAATTTGGAATGATTTGATTAATTGAAGAAATAATCTGAGATCAATAAGATATAATTTAGTAAAGCAAAAGCAGGCGAAGAATAAAATCAGATACAAACCAAAAAACTAACTGGTTGGCAGCAATAATACAAAGGATGAATGGGGAATTGTGGAGGGCTGCAAACTGAGTTTGCCAACAGTGTGATGCATTGTTCTGCAATATATTCCTAGGTTTTTCAATACCAGATGTGTTAATGAGACCTCCTCTGAGATTAGAAGTATTGTACTTGCTTTTTTGGCTCTGCTCTTAGGAAGAAAACAGATAAGTTAGTGTACAGCAAATATGGTATGTTTAGAAAAAAATGCCAAATGGACTTTGCTAAACCTAGAAAAGGGAAGAAAAGAGTAAACATCAGTTTTTGAATAGGTAAAAAGCTGCTGAAACATAAAGAGCATCCATTGTTCCCCAGGACCACTGGCTGTAGGGCCAGAGATATAAAGTGCTTTGTTTGCAGCAAAAGTAACAAACACAGGTCAGTGCAAAATCTGTCATTTTGCCTTCAATCCCATTTCAGCAAAGTCATGAGCTGTGGTTTGTGCTGAGGTGCATGTGCGCTGTGTTTTGGAGATTTTTGGAAGCAAATCTGAAAAACACCTGTGGGAGGTTTAGCTGTGTTTATCTGGACACAGGGAGAGAGAGAATGGGGTAAATCATACAGACCATTGTAATGAAATAAAGGCTGGATTTTGCTCTACAGCCTCACTTGGTTCTTACCATACAGTCTTGTCAGATGATTTGCTGTGATCTGATAAGGGATGCGATGGGCAGGGCAGGACCTCCAGAACAATTCCTGTGACTCACAGCTTGCTCCCAATGGCTCCTTGGGGAAAAAGGAATGGACCTAGGCCTGGGTGAATTGTCCTTCAGGCTGTCAATCAAGCCCTGATAGGCTAGATGGTCTCTTGACATCACTTACATCCTCTAATTCTGTGATTCTCTGGTTATTTAAATGTCATTTTCTGTGGTCAGACTTACAGGCCTAAACAGCAGGTTCTATTTAGACTTTTCATTTTATGGTTCATTGACTTAAAAAACCATTCTAGCCTTTTTGTTTACTGATAAACATGTAGCTAGTCAGTACTTGATAGGGAAAAAGAGTATTCCTTCAGCATTTAGGTTAAAATAATTTTTCAACTGTGTATTCATATGTTTCCCTAAAACAGAAAATACATGTTTAAACTTGGAGAGGCTTAGAATATTTAAAAAAATATGTTTAAATATTGCTACAGTTGGTGAGATAAAAGTATATGAAATCTGAACCTGTACTGTAAGGTAAGTTAATCTCTTGCATAAATCTTTTCCATATTATTAAAAACCCCCAAATGTTGCATCTCAGGGCAAATTGTGACTGTAACCAGGAGTAGTTAATGATTGATTTACATTAATGCCTGAAATAAGTGTTTCACTAAAAATACTTAACAGGCTGTTCCATACACAAAAGGTGTCACTTGGGAGCTGGACTCCTTCTGACTGTCCAGTTTCTCTCACGCTAACTTGGTACTAGAAGGACCAGTCACTCAGCTGGTGTATCCTGGGGAGGCTCTCCCTGCATCAAAATGGATGCAGTGATTTAGGCGGTTTGAGAATCTGTGCTGTGACCTACTATAGGCACCCTGAGTTCTGCAGGAAGCTTTTAGTAACAACTAAACACATTTTGCTTCCACAGGACCAATCTGCCTAGGTTAGCTGCATTTCTGTGTGCTCGGAATCCAGGCAGATATGTAAGATAAGATGTGAGGGCAAGCCTGTATTTGATGGTTCGTTTTTCGAGTATACTGGACTGAAATATGTGAGTTGAACTTCCTCATGCTAACGTTGTGAGTAGCATGAATTCCCTGTCTGGTTATATTACAAATACATTCCTTGTTACTTTAGCAGCTAGCAGTTCAAGCACAGAGTAGAAATCTTTCCTTAAAAGTGACATTAAAGCATTTTTTATCACCTGCCATTTTACAAGATGATAGAATTATTGTGTTCAGACTTCCAGCCTAGAATATTTTGAAGAGAGGGAGAACATCATTAGAGGGCACAGACTGGGGAGCTGGGTGATGCTTTTAGAGAACTACTGCATTAGAGTACATGGAAATACTGCATCTCTCTGGGATAGTGTGCTTTCCTCAGTCATGGACTACTCAAAGTAAAAGGGCTTTTACTTTAGTGTAGGCAGAGCAGTTAGGATTCCCCTATGGGGAGGTATATAATTTTTTTTGGAAAATAAGAAGCAACATCAAGAAGTGTCTTAACATCTCAGCTAATTTTCCGATTTTTGATGTGTATTCTTTAATACCAGGTATTTCTGGTTCCTATCTGGAGTCCTCTTCTAAGGGGCCAAAAATCCTATGAAAGTGGAGAAGATGTCTTACAAGACAGTATTAAAAGCATGGATAATAGCAGCAAAGAAGCTACATAGCTGGTAGAATATAACAGTAGAAATATCTTAATTTGTGCGCGTTGGAATGTGAGGAAGCTCTTTCCCTTTCACTGGCATCTAAAGATTTGATTCAAAGCTGAGTTTCAGCAGTGGGAGACATTTGTTTTTAGTGAATTGTTGAAGTGTTTATTTTGTTATTGATGAAAAAAGATAGAGATAAGCAAAAACACTTCATGGAAAAAGATGGACTATAAAAATATAAGAGGTTCAGTGGACTTTCTCTGAAATGATGCACTTGAAGTGCTGGTATAGAAGATAGTTGCCTGATATGTAGTTGTTCCTGGAAAATAATGTATTTCTCAATTAAAATGATAAGGGGGAAAAGGTGCCCAAGGATACAGTCTTGGAAGCTGCAATACACAAGATCCCTGAGCTGAAATTACTCCTCCTACTCAGGCCAGCAGGAGGTTTTGTCGTATGCCTTTGTGCTGGACGTTGATCCCTTTGGCAAGGGAAACTCTTTGAAGCCCCTCCTCATCTCATACCTGATCCCTGTTTTGTGGCCTGGCTGTCCCTGCAGTGAGTCCCACTGCCTGCTCCGCTGTGGGTTAGGAGGAACTGGGGTGGATCCTCAGCACAGCACGTCACTGGTCTGTCATGGCCCCCTTTCCTGTCCTTGTGCCCTGCCGTTGTCCCACCGGCTCCATAAGAGAGCCCTGCTGTGACTTCCAGTGGCACTTGGAAGTACAGGGTCTGTGGTGTGTTTCTGTCCAGAGAACAGAGCAATTCTGTGCAAATTTTGAGCACATGCTATGCAGCTGAATCCAGTAAACCATAACCACATTCTGGATCACTCTAGAGAGCAGATTAATCGTCTGTGTTACTGTCTGTGGTCACAAAGGGAGCTGCCACATCAACTGAGGAAGCAACTGTTTCCTTGGCTGGAGTCTGTTGCTCCTCATGCTCATGTAATACTGTGTCACTGCCAGTGAATGCAGCAGTACCTCTGAACTGTAAACAAACATGAACATGAATGTCCTAGAGGAAGAAAAGTACATATTTTGATGATTCCCCACTCCATTTGCAGAGCCACAAAGCAGTTGGCAGTAATAAGACACAAGAGCTTCAAGAGCGACTAAAAAGATACACGTGTCATTAATAAAATCTGCGTCACTGCTTCTGTTGATTGCACTGAGAAATCTCAGAGAGAAATTAGAGAGAACTAATGTAAGTAGCAGGATATTCTTGTGGAAAGGACTTGCTTAAACACATCTGCCTAATTCTATTTCATTTCACCTGGGCAGTTGTGTCTGATTACATTGTCCCATGTGACGCTTTCCTTCATGCCTTTGTACTTGCTTTCTGTAGTGCCACTGCAGCTCAGCCTGTATTTGCCTATGCTAGCAGCAAACTTGGAATACATCCTTTTACAAAAATCAATTAAGCCAGCTCCTGTTCTCTGCAGTGGTTGTGTAACTTGAGATATTGCATTATCTGCTAGACAGGAATGGCTGGGAGGGGATTCAGTGTGCTTAGGTGGGTCCCACTAACTCAAAGGAACACTTCAGTGTGCAAGCTGAGAAAGAATATGACTGACTAGAAATCAGGAAGGTTATATTTTGTAGACAAAATTTGGAAGATGACAGAGCCAAATGTCTGGAATGCTGAAATAGAGAAAAAAGTCAAGTAGGCACCTTTCTAGTGACCACAAACAAGCCCACAGCTGTCAGAAGCACACTGCGTACTCCCCCACTGCTTCCCCATGGTGACAGATGTCCTACTTTTGCAATTCAACACTCTGGTCATGCTAACTTATGAATTATACAAGGAAAAAACACAAAAATCAGTTCACCCATCACTGAAAAGGAGCCACCTCTAGGCTGCAACACTGTCACTGTTTAATGGTGCAGGACAACTGTATAGAGCACTTATGACTTCAGGAAAATATTAAGTGTAAGATAGCTATTCAGTTTTTAAAAATTACAAGGCTGCTAACACTTCATGCCTGGACACACAGACATGTATGCATTGCATGGCCATGGCCATGCATTTCCAAGACATTTCTTCCTTTATCTGATTGAAAATAGAACCTTACTGCCCTATCCAGTGTTGACCGGGAGGAAAAAATTACTTGCTAGATCATAACCATGAGCATTTCTAGTAACACCTGCACCTTGTCCCTGCTGACCTTTTATGCAAATAGATCGTCAAGCTAATCCTGGGTAGTTTAAAGGAAACAGTGAACTACTTTTCCAACAACTCTGATAGCAAAAATATATTTGCTTTGATTTATGAAAATTTAAAATCTTTTGGGCATAGGGGATCAGACTTTATGCATACTTAGTAGCTTTTTTTTTTGCATTATTTATATATTCAACTGCAGACAATAGCAGTATTTATACTTGAGAAATAAATTGTGCAGTTCAACATGGCCTGAGCTAGCTGTCTGCAGAATAAACATTCACCACTCTGAAAGATGTAAAAATAACATAACAAAAAATGTTCTGAGAAAATATTTGAATGGAGAAAAGTACATAGGAGTGGCAGACCAATCCTGGAAAATAGTGCAGTACTATTTTCTAGTGATAAACAAACAAAAAAAAAATTGGCAAACTTTCAGGTACTGGGGCTTGAACTTGGGTGGAAATGACATTTTAATGTAACCGCCTTTTCCACTTGCCGAAGAAGTAGTGAATGCTCCAAAGTTATGAAAGGAAGAAATGGATCTAACCCTCCCAGTTCACTGAACAAAGTGAAAAGCATTAGACCTCCTTTGCTCATTTTCATTTGGGATAACAAATATAAATTCATGTGTTTGGAAATAATTAATACATCCGTCATTTTTATCAGTCATGCTCAAACATTTTTATTATTAGTTTAAGTATCCCAGTACAGACATAGCAGAAAATTTAGATGGGCTTCTCTCCTATTCTTCGCTTTTCCTTCTCCTGTTATCACCCTCCCGTTCTCTTCATGGCATAATCCTGCATTTACAGAGCCACATCCCACAGAGTTCCACAGACATATGTGGCATTCTGGACAATAAAAATCTGAAGACTGTGGTGGTTTTGCCACAGGCCAGCATTTTTGGAAAGGCTAAGCCACCACACTTTTCATTTTCTGTGTAAGTACTGTAAGATTACTTCCATATTCTCTTGAGGTTAAATGCCATACATGGTTTCCTGCAATCCTGGTAAGTAATTTCCTTCCACAAGGCCTAGTGGGAGAAGAAACAGTTTGCAGATAACATTTACAGAAGGAGATGATGGCATATGTTTGGGACTAAATGGAGTTGTCAGACACTAATTGATTCACTTGTCAACCTCTTGTTCGGCATGTAAGGTGGATGGGGAGTATTATAGCTTGCAACTTGTCTAGAGCAAGGGTTGTTTCCAGTGTTTGGATATTCTTGCTAATTGTCTCTCTGCATTCTGTGAACTACAATAGACGAAGACACCATAAAATACTTGGGTTTAGAGGTTTCAGTTTTGATATACATTTGAAGATCATAGAATTGTAGAATGGTTTGTGTTGGAAGGGACCTTAAAGATCACTCTGGTTCCAACCCCCTTCCATGGGCAGGGACACCTTTCATTAGACCGGGTTGTTCAGAACCCCATCCAATCTGGCCTTGAACACTGCCAGGGATGGGGCAGCCACAGCTTCTCTGGGCAACCTGTGCCAGTCCTTCACTATCCTCACAGGGAAGAATTTCTTCCTAATATCTAATCTAAACCTACCCTCTACCATGGGCCCACTTCTTGAGCTTCACCAGGTTCCTCTGGATGGCATTCCTTTGTCTCTGTCATTAGCAAAGATATTAAATAACACTGGTCGCAATACAGACCTCTGAGGAACATCACTGGTAACTGATGTCCATCGGAATTCTGAGCTACTGACCACTCAGTGAATAGCATTAGAAATCCTGGTTGTTGCTTCTGTCAAAGTAAATGTGTCCATATAATATAATATAATATAATATAATATAATATAATATAATATAATATAATATAATATAATATAATATAATATAAT
>JAWMRA010000016.1:15514710-15549195 GCA_035584735.1 Pseudotriccus pelzelni
CTGGAAATATTTTCAATGTATGAACAGGAAATGCATACTTTTCACTCTAATTCATTCAATGAACTTAATATAAAAATAACCTGCCACTGCCATAAGGTTAATGGTGCAGAGAGTTTTTGGTGGAGTTGGGCTGACTTTGACAATTCTTTCATTCTCTTTCTCCCAGGCCAGGTGGTGTTTCCCATAGCAGAGTGGGCTCAGATGGTGTTGATGCACATATGCATGTGAAAGCAGGAACGTTTACTTTCCAAGTAATTGAAATGCATGACTGAATAAATATGCCTTTTTTTAGTATATAGTTGCATCTGCTGTAGCAAGTTGATCCCTACTACCTAAATAACAAACACACTTCTTGGGAAAATGAGAAGCATAATTATGCTACACGTCTTGAGCCCCTGTCTTTGTTCAAAACCTTACTGATGCTCCCTCCAAGCTTCCTCCAGAGTGCTCCCAGCTTCCTTGGTTATTGCTGCAGCACCACACAGTAACTGAGAAGTGACCAAGAAGCTGTTCAAGTCACCCTCATAAAGGCTTCAAATCCAGCCTCTTGTATATATTACAGTCAGCAAATTAAAAAAAAAAATCAGATTCCACTTTATATTTACGAAACGCTTTCTTAGTGGTTTGGCATGTATAGCGTGAAGAAAGATGAGCTGTTGCCCTTTTTCTTTCCTGAGCATTTCTATATGCAGATTTCTCTTGCTTTAGGATTAGGAGCTGGCAGAATAATGCCTGGCAGGAATTGATAAAGAATTGCAACATGAATCCCTGCAGGGCACATTGGGGCAAGTTTGTTATAGGAACAGCCTTCCACTGTTTACATGAACAAAAGCTGGGTTTGACAATTTCACTGATCAGCAGCTTTGGGAGTGTGTGAACTCACTGTTATTCTGTGCAGCTTTTTCTACAGTTTTCTCTACAGTAGCAACAGTCTCTTTTTTCAAACTGTTCTCTTTCAGAGTGTTGTCAGCCTGGGTTGGACCAGATGATCCTTGAGGTACCCCTGTGACCTGGTGTTCTGTGATTCTCACTGCTCTGCAGTACTTTCCAATGCCAGAACTTATAGAGAGGGTATCACTCAGTTTGCCTTGTACATTCATTTATAAATGAGAGCAAGTGAAGACTGTGAATATTGGGGAAAAGCGTGCGGTGATTGTAGCTTAGTTTTCATATACTTTTCTCTAAGATTTATTTCCATAATTATTAGTTAATAATCTATGTAAAATAAAGCTATGCTTTGACTGAAAGCAGGTTACACCCATGTTAGTGCTGATACAGATACAATTCTATTGCAACTATGTTTAGGGCTAAATTTTAGCCACACTGTTACCATCATCCTTGCATAGGGAAAGTGATCTGTTTCAGTCATATAGCTCCTCAAAATTCAGTCCTACTGGTGAATCTGTACATACTACTTCATGTTGAAACAATAAATTTTATTTTCCAGAGGCTGTAGTCCAGGATTCTGCAGAGACACAGTGTAGACCTTCTCTTAAAAACAGTTCGCACTTGCTGTGCTCATGATATTCGTGGGAGTCACGTGCAAATAAAAGTCATTCATTTGCTTTTAGATGGTGCTTTCCTTCTGCTGAGCCCGCCAGAAAAGTCCTGTTCTGTGGCAGTGCTCGGTGAAGCTCTTGCACCTCCAGGAGCACAGCACTGCCCCAGCTTGGGTCTGCTGGGCGCTCTCTGGCCTGTGGCACAATTCACAAGATGGTTCGCAACCCACAGTAAGGGAAAGTGTTTGCTCTCTGAAAGTTAAATAGTGAGCACACAAATTAATTTGTGATTATTATTGCACGGTCTTGCTGTGTTGACTCTTGACACAAGAATACAGCAAAGGAAGATCTTGTGATAATTTTACGCTGGTTTAATTCCCCTGGCATTAGCAGAGTTACTTTTGTTTATGCCAGCGTGAACATGCCTTGACTGAGGCTCAGTGAGAAGATGGACCAAGCTGTGAACTTTACATTTCCAATGACATCATCAGAAAGATTCTAGTTCTTGATCCATTTTGCAGATTTACTCCAATTATCCCAACTTCTTTAAACTGAAGAGTAGAAACACTTTTTGACTCACAAGTCACTGTGTATTAAAAAAGAGAGAGAACAGGGTTTTTCCTTTGGATACTTTGATTTCAAAAACATCTGAAAGATTCTTTAAAGATGCAGGTACTGTTTATTGAGTATTTCCTGTTAGTAATTTTGTAGTTGTGCTATACCTCTGGACCTAAAGAAATACAATAAAAATTGTAGGTGATTTTTCTTCCCTTTCCCTTTTTTTTCCTTTTTCATCCTTTTCATTTCTTGCTTCCTAGTTTAGGGTGTGACTGTACAGAAAATTATCCACTCAGACAGATGGAAAACAGAATTCCATCACAACAAAAAATTGCAAGGCTGCTGTAGCTGTCCCTGATTGTTATGCTAAAAATAATAATTTTCCTAACCATATGCTGAGAAAATTTGCATCAAAATTAATAGGAGTGCAACAATATTTTCCATAGTAGTATGGTTAAACTTTAAGTCCAAATTAAAAAGGACTTTAAATTATCATTCAGCTTCTTGTTATTTGCTTTTCCTGCTACACCCACTTCCGACACTTGGAATTATGATTAAACAAAGAAGTAGCAGAATCAGCTGCAGCCAGAGATTCTTGTGCCCTTTCTTTTACTTTGACTTCCTCTAATTTGTTGCTGACGCTCTCTGTGAGAACAATTGTTATGGAAGTGGATTCAGGTTACCATTTCTTTGAAAAGTTTCTGCTGCTTCTGAAACTCTTGGTTGCAAGAGCGAAAGATGTGAAGTGCAGCTTCTGTTCTGCAAACACTGTGATTTGGAGCAGCCCAACTGTGCCGAGATGGAGAAGGAGGTGCAGCCAAGCAATTGCCAGTTCAGTTGATAAGATGAAATTCCCAAGCTTCATCTCCCAGAGTTGGGCAATTGGTGGGTCCGGGTGAATGTTCAGACTATTTCATGTCTATTACACACTCATCTCCAACACACACATCATCTTTCATATTGAAGTTATAAATTCAGTTCTTCGGCTGGTCTTTCCACAGTACCTGTTGTAAAGCTGGTTTAACCAGTCATAAATGGTATTATAATTTCCAGGTAACTTCCACAGGGCTGTGAAGTACACATTAGATGGTTCTTCTATCCATCTACTCCAGTCTCAGTTTACTCCCCAGGCTGCAGAACTGGAGAGAGAGACAAAGGAGATGGCAGAGTACTGTTCCTTTCAGCCAGTGTTGTCCTGCCTCTGGATCTACAGGCACAATCCAACCCAAGGTGGTTTTCAGACTTGGAAGCAATTTCTTACAAAGGACAGGAGATTGCACACCTCAGGAGAGCTCTTGAAAACACAGAAATGCACTTTGTAAAGTGGTAGAGGGTGCAAACAGCAGACACTATTATAAAAGGGCAGTCCCTAGACAAAGTTTTCATTAACAAAGATGAATTACTGTCTTATGAAGGTTCACTTAATTTCATTGTGTGAGAAATAGCTTTGGTGTGTGTTGAAAAGCCATTTAAATAGAACATTGTGACTGATTTAACCTCCAAGGACTAAATGGCCAGAAGGCTGAAAATGAGAACCCTATTCATGGTGGTTGTGAGACTGATATGCATTTGCTACATCATCAGGTGAGCAAGCCCTTCGGTATGGAATCAGCCTTCTTGTGTACAGAAACAGATGTATTTGCAAATGCTAGTTTAGGAAGCTATTTTAAAAATGAGATTGAAATGAAAATAGGAAATCATACCCTTTTATGAACGGTCAGCTTTGACAGTTTCCTATCTTTAAAGCCTTTCTACTTTTCTGCTGAGCTAATTGAGATTTCCTATAACCTAGTGTCATCATTTAACTTATAGGATATTCATTCTCTTTAGAGAATTATGCTACCGAAGCATGTTCTAATCAGCTGGTATCAGTCCTATTATGGTGAGTATTAGCAGTAGAATGTGTGGGGGGGGGTTGGGGCATTTGAAAAGGAGTCAGACTTTAAATGCCAAACCAGACCAAGAGTTATTCTCCTGGTACATACAACTAGGGATTTATCAACACTGCTGTTTTTTCAGATTGTGCACATGACTCTTTTATACTTAACTATAAATAGAAAAGCAGGCAAGCACTGGTATAACCTTAGTACGTTTTCAATACATATTAAAATTAACTGGCATTTGCTTAGGGACGTCAAATCCACATTAGAAATGCAAAGAAAATGAATGAATAATATTTAAAGTCACACAAATTATAGAATTTAGTCAGGTTTTAAGGTATTTTTACTCAATTATAAATCATATAAATTCTCAAAAATCTATGAAACAAACTGTGGAGACATAGTTTAAAAAAAGTTCTGACAGTATTCCTTAATTTATGACTTTTAAAATTTGATAATATAAGCCCTATTTAGCATTGCTTAGGTGCAGATAAAAGCGTTTATGTGTGCAAGGTGGCTGTGGGCCTGGTTAAAGCTGCATTAAATAGATCTCAACTTTATATTCCTTTTTAAACCTACCCATTTGGGCTGAAATATTCCATTCATTTTGTTGCCTAAAATTTATATTTCAGAAAGACTAAGACTTAGGGGATTTGTTGACTTACTTGGTTTGAAGGGATTATGCATTCTCTTATTTGAACAATACTTAAATCATAAACTGAAATCTCACCTGTAAGGAATCATTTCCAAATGAGAGTGCGTAGGAAATTGGTTTTGACCTGCCTGATCTGTGAGCTTCTGAGTATTTACAGCAGAGTTGTTTTCTTTGTTTTGCTGAGCTCACTGTTGTGCACCCAGGAAAGGATGTCCTTTATACACGTGTTCCCTCATTAACTCTGCAGTGAGCTGGCTGGCCAGTCAGGGTTAAGGTGGGAGCTTTTACAGCTGTGTAAGATCATTCATCCAGGCTTCAGAGCAAGCAGAATAGAGAACCCTTTCCTGCAGCTTGGCTGTAATCGCGACACATGCAGTTAAATTGATTTTCAATTAAGAATAATGGCATTTTTACAGTAAGCTATTGCAATGAAATCCCTAGAAATACAGCAGAATTGAAAAAACCTGTATTTAATTCTAAATAGCTGCAAGAGGCAGTAGGATTTTGACCATGCTGTGATTTGAACAGGTGTTACTACACTACAGGACACAGATGCAGAGTGGTAAGATGGTTTCTGCTCAGAGGTCCTACAACCTTAGGAAAAGAGGAGAGGCAAGTGATGACACAGAAGGGGCAGCATGAGGAAACAAGGAGACAGCACTGGTCAGTGTGAGAGGAAAGCTCTCAACACACCTTCTGTCTAATGCCTGCCAAGCTTTTCTAGACAAAGGAGAAGTTAAGAAGAGTTTTATTGCAGGGAGCTCTTTTCAAAAATGAAGCAGGTACAAAAATGCTGATGTGAAAACTTAACGAAGCTTAATAGAAGCTTACATTTTAGCCACAGCAGAGGTGAGAGCTGTCATTTCAGTTTAAAGAGATCTGATTGATATGTAGACTGAGGAAATGTCCACATAGGTGAAGGATATGAAGACCATGGAAATAAAGGCAGACTTTTTACTATTGCTTTACTGAGAGTGAATTTTTCATACAGCTCTATAACAGTCTCTAGTTGTCAGTCGTCTATAAAGTTTTTCTTGCTACACGTATATGTTTAAATACATTGGAAAAATAAGAAGTGTATTTTATATTTTTTGAAAATGCTTCATAGTACTTTTGATTGAACAGGAAAACCCTTGAATAACTAAAAACCAAATTATATCAGTTCGGGCTTCGGTTAAACCTGACATTTATAAAGCACGCTCACTTTACAAAGACTACTCTGAGTAGCTTATAATAGCAGAGTTAATCAGATCATAGATGAAAGATGTTATTCCAGTGGGAGTCTTAAATTTAAACTAGTCATCTCGGATTTGGCTTTTGAAATATGACAAGAGAATCAATGAGTGCTGCTGTTAAATGTCTGAGGAAGCCTTTGGCTTACTGACAGTCTAGATATTAACGATTTGGAAGTCTCTTCATACCAAAGGAATATTAAGATGAAACAGTAGCTTTAAATTAAGTACCAGAATTCCCTCAATTTATCCCGCAGGAGAGAAGTAATTAGGCTTGTTTATCTGAGGGAAATGAAAGACCAAATTAGAGGGAATGCCCCTAAACTGACCCTGTGATTAAGTTGAGTTTACCAGAGACCTAATCTTTTTCAGCATTTTAGCTTTCATTCTCTTAGCCATGTTCCCTCTTGGTGCTTAAACTGAAAATTGCCAAACCATGAACTACAGTTGTGTGTTTTCCTGTTAGCAAAGTCAGTGATCCCATGCTTCAGAAATCATACATTCTCTTTTTCTTCTATAAAGTCAGATACAATATTGTAGCAAAGACTTTAAACTGTGGGGTATGGAATAAAGGCAGTGATCTGGGGTTTTGTTGTAGGATGGCACTCATCTGACTCTTCAGTTTCACCACATTTTTATTCTTTTCCTGCTTTACTCCAGACGAAAGTAGCACTTTCCTCTGATGACCAAATCCATGAAGCTGCAAAAAATGAGGATTTTTAAGATTGTAATGAATTAATTCCCAGATAGTACTTGTGTCAATATAGTTGTCTTTTTAGCACATTGCTACCCCTTACCATGCCACAGGTGATGCACTGAAATGAAGAATTTTGAATGCACTGTGTGTAGGCCTTGCTATAGCACCTTAGGATCTATATCAGTTCCTAGTAGTATGAGTTAGGAGCAACTCTGCTGCAGTTAGTGCTAATGATCATCAATGAAAAGGACAGCAGAAGAAATTGTAAGGCCTTGGAAGTAATTAATACTGAAAAAACTTGTAAAATTATTTTTTTAAAAAAGAGGAATTCTGATTTCTCTACTGGCTATTTTTATATTAGTTGTTAAGTTTACTAAGGAACTAATTTCATTGATCTTTAAGAATAAAATTCACCAAGCCATTTAAAGAAACTGCTATGATGGCTTTTCTACATTTCCCTGATGAATACTTCACACTTTCAGTAGATTACTTCTGCTTTTATTTCTACTGAGGGCATGCAACTTATTCCATATTTAAAGTATTCAGTAGCATAGCTTCAAGCCAAGCAGTGGCCCTATTTGAGACAAAATGGCTTTGTTGAAAGCTAACTCTGTCTTTACTGCATGGTATCAGAGCTTTAGAGGAAGGTCATCTGCATGTCAGGGAGCAGAACCCTGGTGAAGGCATTAAGAGTAAATGACCCAATATTTTTATTTCTGTGCCACTTGTCCAAATTGTTTGATCTCCTTCTATTTTTTTTTTGTTTCCTTCCTCTTTAGATGGTAGGCTGTTGGAGGCAAGGCTGATTCTCACTATGTTATTAGATGTTTCAGTGGTATAGACACAAAGAGCTTTAGTGGTTCAAGTGTCACATGAGGGGTAGGTGTGTTTGAGGAGCTGCAGCAGTGGTGCTCCCTTGTGATGGCAGAATAAGATGGTCATTGTAAAATGTGTTGTATTTTACATGCCACGTGCAAGTATTTACACCTGCATGCATGAGGACAAAACGGGTTTGCTCTTTTATTTATATGAGGAAGAGCACGGGGGAAGAGGATCTGAATATCAGTCCGTAGAGGAGAAAACACTATTTCGCTACACGTTAGTGTGGTAAGTCCAGCTTCTTCAGGTTCCTCTCTCTTAGCTGTTTGTCAGGCAGCCCCCAAAAAATGGCACTCTGCTTTTCTCACTGACCAAAGGGGTTTTCTGCTTCTCTTTTTATTGATGCTTCCCAGATGGCAAAAGAAGACATTGAAGGATCCTCCAAGTTAATGGTTTTTTGGATATGTGTGAAATATTCCTGCTGGGACTTCTGCATGTTCTTTCAGCAATTCACATTAAATGGTCTTGGTATGGAATTAATGCCTAGCTATTCTAGCTTAGTTAAGCAGACTTCAAATAAATTATATTTACATGTTCTGACATTATTATACAGTCATGGCTCACCCATCAGAGTTTTTTTACATTACTGATGAATTAATCAGTCACAAACACTTAAGCAGGTTTCTTTGTAGCATCACAAAAGAATTTAAGGATTTGTAACTTAATTGCATCTTCTGTGTAAATTCTTGTATTCTTCCATATCGGACTGTGGAGCTGCTGGAAGTCAAGACTGATATTGAACCCTGTAGATGGGCCTGTGTAACATTCCTGAAGCCTGCTCAGGTAACATCTGCAGTGACTCTTCAGGCATCTGTGCAAGTATATCGAGGTGCAGGGAGATATCTTAGTGTCTGCATGGGAGGTGCTAATAATCTGTGAGGACTCAGTCCAAGCCCATGACATTAGGAAAGTGCTTGATTACTAAAGAGAAAGATCCAACTTATATAAACTTATTTTATGCAATGTGACTGCAAGTCTCACACATTTCTTCTTTGATAAATCGTGGTGTTTGGAATTAAACAGTCCTAGAGTGAGAGAACATTTTCAGCCTGTAAGTGTTGTCTTAGAGTGTTTCAGACTCTTCCATTTAATGTGCTTTTCAGGTTTTTTAGAGGGTTTTGTGATTGTCTTTATTTAATATATTTTCACAAACACTGTAATTTAATATCTTAATGTTTTTCAAGTGTTTGTAAAATATAAACTGCTGTATCGATTTCAAGTTATTACTAAGGATAATGAGATCAACATTATATGTTGATTAATATTTAGTGTTGAAATGCTGTTTTGCCAGCTATAATATATAAAGGAGAAAATAATGTGGAACTGAAGAGAGCTGAAGAGCTCTGGTCCTTCTTAGAAGTTGGGTTGTGCAGGCAGTGCTGTAGTTAGTTTTTGAAGCTTATATAACTACACATGAAACTGTCACTCACCAGCAGTCCCTGGAGAACTTCTCCCAGGCTAAGCTTTGTAACTTTATTAGCAGCCTGTGCCTCTCATGGAAGTTTCTGAGGTTCATAGTAAAAAGTAATGCTGACTTCCTTCAATACTGATATTAAAAATTTATTTAGCCTAGAGATATCAAGTGGAAATTGAAGATGCTCAAAAAGAGTTATGGCTTTACTTCAGACAGATTTAGTTTAAGGTAAAAGGAACCTCCCATCTGTACAGAAAGATGTGGTAACAGGCTATTTTGAACTTGTTTCTAGAGTGTTGGATCAAGATCCTCTAAACATGTATCATATTTATTATTCAACAGCAAAAGCCACAGATTCGCTTTTAGCGTAATTACACACAAAAATTTACTGTCCTTATAATAAGACATTTGCTATGCACAGAAAAGCTTGGAAAGAACAGGTTTTTGCGGAAGGGAAGATGAAATCAGCTGTTAGGAAATGTTGAGGAAGTGTTTGATTTATGTTTGATATCAGCAGACCATACCTTTGGCAGGTATTCTCATGAAAGATGCTTACCTCTTTCTGTTACTGGAGCAGAGTAAACACAGATAAACAAAAATGAGCTGAACAGGTTAAGGGCATGTCTTAAGAATGTCGGAAAACAAATTCTCTTCATCTGAAAGCTTTCTAATTTGTTGCAGAAAGTGACTGCATGGCAGAGTTAACTGTTTCTTAAACAGTCAATTATTTTGGTGACATTTCCTGTTTATTTTTTTAGCAGGAAAAGCAGCTAAAACACAGTCTTAGAAAGCAGAGACCTTTATTTATATATTTGGAGGCCTGTTCTGTCTTGAGGCTGCGTACTCAGAAAGACACAGTTATATTATGACCACAGAACAATTTTTATTCACAAACTAAATAGAAAGTGTGAAAAACACGGAAATCAAGAGAAAAATGAGAGTAAAAGCTACAAACTAGATGCTTACTTGTGCTTCAGTAGTGAAGGATAGTCGCACATGGAGCTAGAACCTGTATCACATCCTGTGGCTGCTGCTTTCCATGTTTGCTAAGCCATGGTGTCATGAAATGGAGCCAAATATGTCAGTTTTTCACCACCTCAGTGTTTCTCAATCGGTAGGGAATCCCCAGTGTCCTTACTGTGAAAGATCTCACCTTCCTTTTCAATTAATGCCAGAGGGATGGAGTTGGAGCTGAGCAGATTATGATGTTCTTTAACACTGTCCGTCCTTAGGGCTTTCAGTGTATACATACATGTTAACTGATTTAATATTTCTGAGAATGTTCCCCAGAGTGAATGTTTCATTTAGTGGCAATAATTATATACCAAAAAATCCATCATTTAAACCCTAATCTATCAACGTCATGATTTGCATACTAATTGAGAAGTTAGTTTGGTAGGTGGTGTATAAAGACAGTTTTGTTTTAGACACAGTATGTCCTCTTAGCTGGAGAGGATGGTCTGCCAAGAAATGAAATAAAGGGAAAAATGCATGTGGTGCTGAGGAGGTGAGTAGGAGTCCTATAAAATGTGTACCTTTGTTATGCTTAAGACTTTTTAACACAATCAAAAATAACCCTTCACTTTCTGTGTAAGGCAAAAACAGAGTATGCATTTAATTATTGCAAAGTTGGATTCTGTGGCAAGCTAAGATTTATGTACATCAAAACATACAAAGGTGTCGGTACTGGTGTTCCTTAAAGTCAGCCAAAAAAGTGTTTTCCATGGAAGTCAGGGTGTTGCATTTCAGCAGTTCGAGGGTTCAAGAAGTTCTTGAAGTTCAAGAAGTTCAAGATCCATCCCACAGTCATGTGCAGAAAAGCCTTGGTCTTCTCAAGGGAATGGTCCGTTCAGATCCATGCAGCGCTGCGCTCTGCTCTGAGCAGCTCTGGTCTCTGTTGGAGACAAGACACATGAGACCACTTGATAATTAGAATGCAAATCCTTTTTAACAGTGACTTGATCCCTGTGAGTTTGAGTCCACAGTCTAAAGACAGTTTGTCTAAATGTTTGCATACAGTTCAAAACTAAGGATGCAGGATAAAAACATCGCTTTCTTTTGGAAACTGTATGTCCTTTAGTTAGAGAGCATGGTCTGCCAGGAACTGGCATGGCAAACCAGGGAAAGCTTCTTTGCTTTACTCTCAGAATCACAGAATATTTTGAGTTGGAAGGGACCCACAAGGATTATTGAGTCCAACTCATAAGTGAGTGGTTTCTATAGGGATCAAACCCACAACCTTTTCATTATTGGCACTGTGCTCTAACCAACTGAGCTAATTTTCTAGAAGGCCGCTGTCTTTACTGCTAAGGCCACTCCTCAGGAATCCCAGACTCTGGAGGCAAGAGAGAAAGTCTGGAGAAAAGAAGACTTAACCTTGGTCCAGGAAGATTGGGTTAGAGATCATTTAGGCAAATTTGACACCCACAGATTCATGGGCCCTGATGGGATGCACCCATGAGTGCTGAGGGAGCTGGCAAATGTTGTTGCTAAGCAGTTCTACATCCTCTCTGAAATGTCATGGAGGAGAGTCTGAGGACTGGAGGACTGTCGTTCCAGTCTTCAAAGAGGGCAAGATGGAGGCCATTCAGCCTCACCTTCGTCCCTGGAAAGGTAATGGAACAACTCATCTTGGATGTCGTTTTTAAGGATGTGGAGGTATAAAAGGCTATCGGGGGTAGTCAACATACATTCACAGAGGGGAAAGCGTGTTTTACCAATCTGATAGTCTACTATGATGGCAAGACTGGCTGGCCAGATGAGGAGAGAGCAGTGGGTGATGTCTACCTTGACTTCAGCAAAGCGTTTGAAACTCTCTTCCGTGATATCCTCATGGCTCAGGAAGTGTGGGTTAAATGAGTGGGCAGTGAGGGGGGTTGGGAAGTGGCTGAATGGCAGAGCTTGGAGGGTTGTGATCAGTGGCAGAGTGTAGTTGGAGGCCGGGAGCCAGCCGTGTCCTTGGGGATCAGTGCTGGCTCCAGTCCTGTGCGATTCACTGATCAGTGACCCGGCCTGAAGAACAGGGGCGTGCATTCAGCACGTCAGCCAATGTAGCGGGTACTGTCCTGCCCTTCAGCAAGACTTGCACAGCCTGGAGAGCTGGGTAGGCAGCAACCTGATGAAGTTCCACAAAGTCAAGCATAGGGTCCTGCAGCTGGGGAGGAATAACCCCAGGCACCAGCACAGGCCAGGGGCCAACCTGCTGGAAAACAGCTCTGTGGAGAAGGACCTGGGGGTCCTGGTGAACAACAAGCTGTCCATGAGCCAGCAGTGTGCCCTGGGGGACGAGAAGGCCAATGGCATCCTGGGATACATCAGGAAGAGCTCTGCCAGCAGGTGGAGGGAGGTGATCCTGCCCCTCTGCTCAGCCCTGCTGAGGCACATCTGCAGTGCTGTGTCCAGTCCTGGGCTCCTCAGGACAGAGAGACATGGAGCTCCTGGAGTGAGGCCAGGGGAGGGCAACAAAGATGATCAAGGGACTGGAGCATCTCTCTGATGAGGAAAGGCTGAGGAAGCTGGGCCTGTTCAGCCCTGAGAAGAGATATCTCAGAGAGGACCTCATCAATGCATGCAAATATCTGAAGGGAGGGTGTCACAAGATGGGGCCGGACTCCTTTCAGTGGTGCTCAGCAAGAGGACAAGGGACAACGAGCACAAACGGAAACACAGGAAGTTCCATCTGAATATGAGGAAAAAATCCTTTTAGGGTGACTCAACACTGAACAGGCTGCCCAGAGAGGTTGTGGAGTCACTTTATCTGGAGGTATTCAAAACCCACCCAGGTGTGATCCTGTGCAAACTACTCTACTTGAACATGCTTTAGCAGGGCGTTTGGACTGGATGATCTCCAGAGGTCCCTTCCAACCCCAACCATTCCATGACTGATACTGTGATTCTGTGGTAAAGTTTACCAGGGGAAACTGCAAAGTGGTGATAGAATATTACTTCCTGTTAAAACATGGTTAATATGCTGTGTCACTATCGAGTCATAGTAATGATTTTGAGCTAATTTAGAAACAGCTTTCTTCTAAACCTGTGTAGCATGTTGGAACCAGAAGGAAGTGAACATTTTCGAGAGGAATTTCTGTGCTTGTGTTTATCGATAGATACAATTTTTAAAAGATCACTTTAGTGAGTAAATATCTAGAATTACATTAGGCAAAAGTTGCATTGCTGGAAACTTTCTGGTGAGAATAAAAGTTAAAACCTGATTAGTGAATGGATTCTTTAATTTGCCTGAATGTAATTTACTTTGCTTCTGTAGACACCTTGGATTAAGGCCAAGCTGCAAATGGAATTGGTGTTGATAAGTTTCATTACCATCAATAGCATCATCTCCAGTTGGAGACTGATAGTTACAGTATTAATATAAACAGTAAAACTGATCACACCACAACTTTGGATCCTGTCCTGCTCTTCCTGAATTCTACGGCTACTCTCCTATTGGCATTGGTAGCAATTGGATCAGGTCCAACTGAATCACTTGATAAGAGGCTTCTTCCTTTACTCTGTACTGGCTGAGCTACGTAATCAAATTGTTAAAAACTCTGATATATAATTCAGATATCTTCACAGTTGAGCAGTTCTGATTTATGCTGTCTGCTGGTGGTAGCAATTTATTAGCAAGGGGATATGCACTCCTTCAGCTCTATCACAAAAATCTCTGCATGTTTTATGCAAGATTTTGACCTCAATTTTCTGTTTTCCTAACACTTTGAAATTTTGTGACCTTAAGACCACACCTAATGTTGAATTACTCTGTTATTTATTCAAATAATAGAGATGTTAAATTCACTTGTTTTTACAGACTAGTTATAGTTTTTTCAAAAGAGTGCTTAGAAGGAATATTTTTAAACTACAGCAACTATGTGTTACCATTAGCAGAGTTGCAGGCAAGAATAGCATGTTTTTGACTTTTTCATGTCAAGACTATGAATGCATGCTGTTTTACTGTCTGTAAATGATGCCTCTTAGATTTCTAGTGTATATATTGAATATACTTTGTACCACTGTTTCTTATTTGCAGTAAAATTTGCTTGTTTGAATGTCATGGACTGCCCTGTGGAGAGAGCTATATATTAGCACATGGCAGGAAAGTCATGGCCCCATGCAAGGGTATGGGAGGCAAGTGAGCTATGCTGCTTCCAGATGGTACGAAATCCTGTGTTTATGCTGGCTGTGTGCTGTATCTTCCTTGCTGGGGCTATGGAGAGGTATTTAAGGGTGGGGGTCACAAATGTTCAGCTCTTGCTCCATGGCCCAGCAAAGGACCTGTGCACAAATTGGGCAGAAATGATTTCTGGCTGTAGTTAGAACAGGTTGCATTTGGGGACCTATTTTGGCCAGCATACAAATAAACTTACTATGGACTTTCTAAAGTATGTGGGCTCCTATTTGAAGCTGGATTTTACTTTTAAATTTAAAGGTAGTAATGTCAGACTTTTGATGCGGATCTGTGTTTTATCTGTCATTTGAGGCTATACAGTACAAAACTGATTCCATGTTACCTATGTACAGATGAAGCAATGTTTTGCTGATACCAGTTAAAATAGCAGTTCTCATTCTACGTCTCTTTCAGTATTTCTTAGAACTGGAGTATATCCTTTGCAGCAGTAACAAGTGAAACCTGTGGCAAGCTTGCTGAACAGGAGAAGTCTTCTCTCCTTCACTTTAGTTTGTGTTTGTGTATTTGTGTGTAGGTTTTCAATCCAGTTTGTCTCAGTTTTGGGAAATAGATAAAAAATATTATTTTTTATTGACCTTAGAAGAGTGAATAAAACCAACATATTCTCCAAAGTTTGACCTCTGGAAAAAAGCTTCTCCTTGCGCAGCAGAAATCCTGACGTGATTTTCTGTGAGTTAGTGCCCTCATGCCCTAAACCTCTTACTGCCATATCTTTCCCCATAAAGATAGCCTCTAAATTGTTCACTGTTCACAGAGCCCTATTCTTCAGTGTTTCGATCTACTGTTATTGGGTATAGGTAGCAGGTAGACAAGATGATAAAACAAATTTCTTTTCCTCAGAAACTTAGAAAAATGATGAACAAACCCTTTCTTATTTTGAACAAGAAGACTGATTAATGTAATCATCATTGCTAATCCCATTTGGCACTAGCTACTGTTTAAATATCATCAACAAAGCATATTGTAAACGAGTTTGTAAAAGGAAGCAATGTAGTCATGTTGTCATCATTTCACTGGAGGCTGTTAGTAGTCAGGAGCTACATACATTTGTCAGATCTGGCTTTTACTTCATCTGGAAAGATCAGTTTGGCGTGATAATCAATTAACATTGCATATTTCCAGTGTCCTTCCAGGTTGCAGTTCTGCTCTTTTTGTCATTAAAACACATGAATGACTTTTTAATTTTAAGTTATAAAGATTTGTGTGCAGATTTTCCATAGTAAACTGAGACTTGGTAGAGGCAGTCAAAAGTGTATTTTAAGATGAAATAAAAACCGGTTAACTGGATTTTGATGACACAAGAAATAGCCCCTCAATACTGTTTAGCTTTTTTAATTTCCATTACTTTTCTTCCTGCTACTAAGCACACGATCATTTTAATATTAAAAATACAGTGTTTGGATGAAAGTAAAGAAATGTGATGTAAAGTATTAATAAGTTTAAGGAATTAGAAAAACAAAATGTTGAGCTGTTTATCAGAATTAAAATATGTTTGTGGTACTGTTGATATCTTGTATTTATTTGACTTAAGCTAGAAAAACAGTGTAAGCATTTCACCAGAGGGTGTTTCTAAAATATTGTTGTTACCATGGATAATGTAAGTTGACAGAATCTATAGTTGAGGGGCAAGTCATATGGAGTCTGCTTTCAAGGGTTTTATTTTGGCAGGCAGAGGACAGGTTGAAACCACGTCAGCAGAATGAAGAAGTTTTACTGCTTTCAGATATAGATTTGTGTCAGGTCTGTACACAAACAATCAATACATCCTGCCCAGGTGGGTGTTGCTGAAGTATAGTGTGAAAAAAATGGTCATCATAAAGGCAAACTGTATTCAAAATGAATTAATTTAATATTCAAAATAAATTACTCTGAAGACAGATATTAGAGCAAAAGGTTCTCCAGAAATATCCAACATCCTCTAAGGAATGTGTGTATGTGAATGGAGGAAAATTCTGCATGGCAAAGGTGACTGATGGCAGTGTTTAATTCCAAGACCATACACAAATGATTTTTAGGCTCTGTGAATGGTTCTTGAGGTCTGATAGAGCAGAATAATGTTCATACATGGTTTAACTACATTTCCAGTCTGACAAATCTGTTAGAAACTTTTTTGTTGGTCCATGTCTGAACATTGTTCTGCAACTGTTGTTGACCTTTGTAAGGGTGGGACGCTGAGCTGCAGCCAAGGACACCTGGTTTTCCCTTAGCTCCAGTGTAAAGAATCAAAAACTGTAGTCTCCAGTGAAGCTGGGAGCTATCAGGGAGAGTGTGGTGGAGAGGTTTGTGTATTGTATTGCCAGCTGTTAAAGCCAGAAGCTGTTTGCTGGTTTGCTCAGCTGAAAGCAGGGATGTGGTCAGCACGGACTGTACAGCCAGTCTGCTCGGAGCAGTGTGAGCAAGATGCCAGCGTTATCACACACCCTAGTCCAGGCTCAAATCATTTAGATACGTAGAAACTAAGCTTTCTGGTCCTGATTTCCAGACTGCCTTTCCTAAAACAGTACGGGCCTGCTCCACCCTGTTTCTCATCCTCGGAGTTCAGTTCATTGCTTAAAATGGCCCTTTGTTCTGCTTAAGTGATCTTAAAAGAGTATGTAAACACATCAGGGCAAGCTGAGTCCTAAAATTAGTTAATGGTAGTGGGGTAGAGAAGTTCAGAATACCGGAGCATAACACAAGCAGAGGTTGAGTATCAAGTATAATAAGGAATAGAAAAGAAAGGGGAAAACAATTAGGAATATGTTGATTTAAGGGAGAAAGTGCAAGGAAGAAAGATAAAACTGACAGTAGAATATCTTGCCAAATTTTTCCTGCTCTTGAAGCCAGCCCCCAGACAACATGGAGCCAGTAATTATTCAGCTGCTAAGTGGGGGGTAAAGTCCATTTTTAGAAAGCTGAAGGAGAGAGCTCTACCTTCAAAATAATTTGAAAGTGATGTTGCAAGTAGTGTACCAGGAACTAAAAAATGTATCATAGATCATAATATCAGCATATCTAGAAAACAGGGATTTCAGTTTGTGCAGTCTAATTGGGGAGAGGTTGGGGAAAGATTGCTGATTATTCTCTAATACACTAATAAAACCTTTTGGCATAATTGTGACTTCTAGTTTCACTCAATTAAGTGAACAAGCCCTGAGCATGCACAAAGACCTATATTAAACTTGCAGATAGACCTGAGGAGAAATTAAAGGCAATGAAGTGAGCCTAGCTGCTGCCAACAAGGAATTAAAACTGAAAGATTATAAACCTCACAATCTGACAGATTTTATTTTTTTTTAATCAGTCACGTTAAAAGGAGCAGTATCTGTGCCTTTTATTTTTCTTCCTCTCCTGCCTTTTCATGCAGTATTTTGGCCCAGTATTTTGTACAGATCACATGACAGGTGCTCATGTGCCTTCTGCATTTGCTCAAATTTGGCATCTCCTGTGGAACAAGGACCGATGTTGGTGCTGAATGTCTGGAGCTGGTGGTGGTTGGGAGTTGGGAGGAGCAAGCAGGAGCTGGCAGAATTCCTTGGGGAGGAGGGAGCTGTTGTCTCTGCACATTCACTTCTGCCGGTCAAAGGTCCCATGCCAGGGCCTGGCTTGGTGGATGCTCATCTAAGGGATGTTGCCCGTGAGGGGCCTGTGTGAGATGAGCAGTCCTGTGCAGGTGCTGACCTGTCCCGACGCCTGCAGGGACTTGCTGACGCTCAACATTGCATGTGATCTGTAGAAATTCTGTTTTCAGTTTTCCACCATTTCAAGAGCATCAAGTCTCGCTGTTCCTGTCTTCCCACACCTGTGGGAAGAATTTGAATTTTGTGCCCCACTTCTGCATTTCTTTAATTAATGATACTGATTGCTCAGCTTCTGTTTTCTCCTGCAGCCGGGTGGGTTTGCTCACTCTCCTGAGCCCTTCAGGTGTTGAAGTGCCTGAAAAGAAAAAAAAATAATTATCCATTAATATTATTGTCTCCATTTTCTCCAGGAATGGGAGAAATGGAGACAATGAGTTTCTGCTATGCTATTTCTGTACTTCAGTGCTGGCAAGGTTTATGATTTCTGATCTGTGGTCTCACCCATCTGTGAGTTTATCTATCTGGAAGTAGCAGGTGACAGATAGAAAGTTTCCAGCTGAGAACACCCGAGTAAGTTTTCTTAATTATTAAAGTTTAATAACTTCCAATGGATGTAGATTTTTACATAGCCCTAGCCTAGGGAGACTGGAGAAGGGCAAGGTGGTTCCTAACAGACCGTATGTTACTGTCTTGGGTTTCAAGATTGTTTTTGGTTTAGAGAGCACATCAGAGAGAATTTTACTGTTCCTGAGTAAATGAGATGCTATTCTGTGTCCAAAAGGGAGTTCCTTTAGCCTTTCCACTGAAGATTTTAAGTACAGTGATGGCAGTATGGTAAAGGAAGCAGCAGAAACAAAGATGTGCAAGAACAGTGTTTCCGTTATCATCTGTCCTAATCAGTCAGCGAAAATTCAAGTATAACTAAATTTCAAGCGTTAAGTTTACAGGGAGGCTTGTGAAAGTAGGGGAGGGCCTAGAGAAATACTGATAAGAGGTTGTTATGAGTGCTTGTTTGACTGCTAACTACAAAGCAATCTCTTTCAGTGGCAAGAAGTTCAGTAACTCCCAGAATAACCAAAATTGTCTGGTAGGAACTTTGTCATTGCAGATATCTGGATGAATTTTGTGTGCTGAAGGGGAGCTTAGTACAGCAGCCTACAAATCCTTAAGACATTTCCCCGGGGGAAAGGATTAACGAGGACAACACTGACATCTGATAGCTTTTGACTGTTGGATGTTGATAAATGTTAATCATCAAAGAAGCTTCCATGACAAATCAAAGTTTTACATAAAACTTATATGATGCAAATCCACAAATATAGTAGTTTTACAAGTTGTGTAATGCTTTAGTATTCATATAGCGTGTAACATAATAGCATACAGCATATAATGAATTCTAACGGGTTTTTTATACTGTGAAGTTTTTGGTGTTTGTTGCATGCACATGTTTCTCTTCTTAGGGAAATTGTGAAAAGTATAAAGGTGGAAGCAGAGGTGGTGCAGAATATTCTGTAAAGGGGAGAAGGCTACTGAGCAAGTCCTTTTCTTACAGACAATACTGCATTGCTACAGTTCATTAAATGCCAGAGTGCAGAGGAATGACAATCCTTCCTAGCTGTGAATTTAGCCACCTAGAAGGAAATTGCTGTCTCTGCATACTAAAACTTGCATCAGCAATAACAAATATAGTAGGAAGTGCTAATTAGCTTCTAGTCTCATGTGCTTCTTTTCTTTTGTTTTTGAAGTGCATTTTAGAGTGAGGAGAGGGAGCATAGGGCATCCCATCCAACTGGTGCTGTCTTTGGAATATTTTCACCGCATGTTCAAAGGGACAATTTGTTGCTTGGGATAGAAACACCACTGTCACTGTGACATCACGGGAACTTTCCCAACATTCTCTTTCTCCTGTTCCTCCAATAAAAAAGGCTTCTGGTGAATGGCATCACTGTGGAAAAGGGCTTCTGTGCTCAGAGGGAACAAGTCACTGCCATGGAGCCTCATGGGAGCATTGCTTCATCCTCCCCATGTACACCTCTGCTAAGCTGCACGGTGGCTGCACAGCTACAGTGGACAAGCTGCCCTGAGCTGGTACTGTAATAATTCCTTTGCTGCCGTGGTCAAAATTGCAGTGTCCAAAGTATTGCTTCCAGATGCATCACAATGGGAGCATGTTCTTGCCACTAGCAGCAAACCTGAGTCACACCCTCGGCGGTTGAGAAAGAGTTAGTCAACTGTCTGGAGCCAGAAGGTGCCTGCTGGAGTCTGGAGCAGTGTGAGAGAATGGCTGAGGAGCAGGCAGGAGGCTGTGAAGGGCCATTCAGCATCTCGGCGGAGGGGTGTAGGATGAGGCTCATAGGGCAAAGTTCATAGGGGACAGCTATGGGATTGCCCTGGATTGTCTGAGCCTGGTGTTCTTCATGGCTACGTGGCAGCTACAGTGACGTGTTGGGGGGAGGCTGCTGTGGACACGGGTCAGGACCTGGGGGACAGAGGTTGCATTTGCCCTGTAAGATAAGATGTGGATTGGAAAGTGAAAACGGGAAGAAGTGAGGTGAAGACTGTGGAAACCTGGTCATGTCAGCTTATCTTCATACTGAAAGCACTGCAAGCCAGCAACTTCTTTACCCATAAATCCACTAAGACTGACCTACATGTAAGGGCCACAGATGCCGGTACTGTGATTTGGTAGAAGAAAAAAGCTTTCCCGGATTTCTTTCTCTTCTCTAGGCAAACTGTTTTGATAATCTTTCCTCAGTCCAGATACTATACTCTCCATCCCTTATGTGATACAGTCACTTCCCCACTTCTCTCTATTTTGGCTGCTGTGAAAATTCAGTTGGTTAATAATGGCATATTTGGGGAGAAAACAGGAACAATGTCTTGATCTTGAACTCCTGCTCACATATCTATGTTACTGAGTCATGGATAAGTAGATGTTGAATACTTCAATTGGGTATTCTTCATTTTCCTACCACCTTGTGTTTCTCTTCAGGTTTTAATCTTTGTGGGTTAGAAAATGCCAGAGGACTATGGGGATTGCCAAAAACTAATAATAATTAAAATTCCTTGCTATAAAAAGCAGTGTACTCTACTTTTGAGCTGAAAGCATTAGAACACTTTCCAAGAATTCCAGCATATTAAATTCTGCTGTGACATTTGACTTACAGCATGGTAATTTTTTTTCCTGCCTCAGTGCAGTGTAATGACAGTAAGTCTCAGTTTGTAAATAAGTTCCCCCACAAATTCCTCATGACATCGCATGTGGGAGTTCCCATAATAAAAAAGGAATGTTTCCCTCTTCTTCATGTGTCTTTACAAACCAATGTCAAATTTTCACTGAAGATGTAGTGTCTACCTAATTGAGCTACTAGATCTGCACTTGGTCACCTCTGTTAGTGTTCAGAAGTGCTGTATTCTTAATTGACCTCACTGATAAGCAGATTAAAAAAAAAATGAAAAGGAAAACATTTTGTAATATTCAACAGCATAATCCAGTTGCTGTAGTTGACTGGATTGGCCAATTCAGGGTGCTTTGGTGACAACTGAACCTCAGAACTGGCTTGACTGGTTACATAGGCATTCCCCAGCTGGAATGTTGGCAATAAGAGCAGCACAGCTCCCTTCATCACCAGCCTCTGGCTGGGCTTGACATCACAGAGGTGGAAAAGAGAAAGCAAGGCTTGAGCTCAGATCTGTTCTCTTGAGTCTGTACTCTATTGGATCCTGTGAAATTCCATTAAGGTCCTTACTGATACAGTTAATTTAAGGTGTGCTGATCTGTTTCCAAATTGTGCTGCAGACTAAACTTTAGGGGCAAAATGGGTAATTTAAATTCACTTTCTCCATGATCACTGATGTGTTGGCACTAAACATATACTGCAGCTATGAATTTATCTTTATATGCTCAGGGCTTTACAAGCAAAATCTGCATCACTAGACTAATGTAAGAACAACTTTTTTTTTAACTTACTGCTCGTGTACTGGAAAAGAAATCTATCCCTTTTTAGTTATCCAGGTTTGGTTAGTAAGCACTTCTTTTGTATTTGTAAAAAATTGTTGATAGTTTGATACTAGCTTCATAAAAGGAGAGCAATGTTGAAACAAAGAATTCCAACTATTAAATGACTCCCTTGCAGTCCTGCAGCCTCATCAGGGATGGTGTTCTACTCTGAAACAGCCCACCATTCACAGAGCCCAGGTTCTGGCCAAAATGGAATCGTTTGGCACTCGCAGGCGAGCACATTTCCAGAACAAGTTCAAGCATTCTGATTTCTGATGGTTGCTCTTGCGCAAGAGATCTATCCAACATTAAAGGGAACATATTGCCAATTTAGTTTTGAATTAGAATTTGATTACAATTTACTACCTTAGTGGTGTCAGACACATCCAGTTCCTGTGTTGTAATACTTCTGTCTGTTCCACCTGCATTCTGAAACAGGTTTGGTATGGTCACTCAGAAGAATGTTTGAATACGTTTCTTCTGAGATGGAAGTACAATACTGCTGCTGCTGCTGAGATGGATCTGGGCCACACATGCAGCCATAGCTGGAAGGAGTGGGAGGCCGTGAGGTGTCTCTTGGTGTGCCCAGGATACCAACACCTGAAACAGTAGCACCTGAATTTCCTCATTAGGAGTCTAAAGAAATTATTTAACTAGGAAGCTTTGCATTAAAATGAAATATGCTTAGAACCAAACAGAAAATGGTATTCCTGTATCCTGAATACTTACTTGTGACACCATTGGTAACTTTTTTTTATTATTATTTGTGAGATTTCTACATAATACATTGGATACTTCGTGGTTAAAAGCTGGTGGGATCTCATTCTTCACCCTGTATTTTCTTAGCAACAAAAGCCGTACAATTTATTTTGTATTCCTCAATATTTTTCAACCCACACTAACTTTTTTAGAAGTTATTTTATTACATCTTGTCATAAGAAAAGGCAAAAATAAAGTGTGTATCTGTTTAGCCCAGTGGGAGGAGAATGAGGATGGAAAACAGAGACAGAAAGGTCATTCTCAGCAATTAGACACCTCTTTCTCCAGTAACAAAGTAATTGACAATTATACAAGTGAATTCAGATCAATGGTAACAGTATTTTCAGAGGCTTGACCGCACCACAAAATAATATTTTATTTTCTCTGGGCACGTCCTCCCTAATTCTCTTGCATTTTAGTTAACTGTATTTACTGGAAGTTGTGATATTTTCATGTGCTAGGTAACATACTAGTATTTGTTCTGCTTTTCTACTTTTCCTGGGTGTATATATGGTCTCTATAAAATTAAAACAAGGAGCCATGCTGTTGTTTCTTTTCTATTGTCTGTTCAGCTTTGAATACTGCACAGGGCACTGTAAAGTGCTGGGATATATCAGTTACTTATGAATTACTTATGTGGTTCTGGTATTACAGTAGGAGTCATGTGGAAAATGCCATGACCATCTGCAGAGTGGAAATCTGGAAACACTGCAATACCATATACAGCATCTATTCATTCCACAGGGCACCGAAATCCATCTGAAGAATGGCACTTTTTGGCTGTAAAAGGATTGAGACTGATGATACAAATAGATTTTAAGAGTGCCTCCTGTGTGTGTCTGAAAGCAGCTGTACAGTACTAGATTAGTATTTTATATGAGCTGTTTCGGATGTAGAAGCATTAAAAATAGTAGCATTTATTCTAAGGAAAATAACAGGATAGTCACAAACAAAGCAGAATTTACCATGGTCTGGGCTGCAGCTGAATTTTTTTAAGACCACAGCAATGTCACAAGCAGCAGACATGCAGAAGGATGTGGAAGCCTGGCATTCACAATAAGTGTCCTGTTGCCGTCATGGTCCTCCAGCACTTTTCTTGTGCTTTGGTCTCTGTGCAGGTTTAACTCAGATAAAGTTTTATTTTTCAGGTTATGAGTGTAGTTTTTATATCTCTCTTTATTTCTGACAGTCAGTCAAAGAAATGCGTTGTCTTACTGAGGGGTAAGAGTTCTGTTTTTCCCTTAGCTCAGCTGGGAGTTTGCTTTTCCCCTGTGTGCTGCAGTGACATGGGGAATTTCAGAGGACCTGTGAGAGTCCAGGAGAGAACTCCCATGATACACTTGATATGAAGAGGCCTGTGTTTTCCCCGCTCCAGCTCCCACCGTAGGAGGGGGCATGATGAGATGGGCTTGTAGCATTCTGCTAATTCACACAAGGAACTGCTGGAGCCCCAGGCATGGGCAGTGTTCAGGCAGTACAGATATGACTTGCCTTCCCTTGAGCTGCACCTTCTAGAAGAAATGAAGTGCCAGATCTGCTCGAAGAAATATGGACAGATAAAAGCTTATACAGGGTTACCTGATGAGGAGGGGACTGGAATGGAAGGACAGCTTTAAAAATCTTTGATTCTATTGCTGCACTCAGTGAGCAAACTCCACTGGTTCTTCCATAGAGCTCCTGTCATGCTCTCTTCATTATTTCATTGCAGAAATAGCCAGCTGCTGCCTCTTACCTCTATTTGCAGCTCTCAGCTCCTTTAAAAGGCAACTGAAAATGAGGTAGATAGAATCCTCATAATTTCTTTCAGATAATTGCTGTGGTTACTCTGCTGCTGCAAGCTCGGAAGAGGGATATTTACAGCAGATGGGAGGCTTCACTCAGGGCAATGTGAGGAAAAATATGTAGATGTGAGGCAGTGTTGTAACTCTGGGACTCGTAACTCATTCCAGTGAGGACCTCACTGTGTGTAATGTCCTAGTGTGTAAGGAATGACAGAACTCACTCCTCGGAAAAAGTGCAGGACCCCTGGTTTAGAATAGAATTTATTTTTAAATTTAGGCCTTCCCAGAATATCTTTGTTTTGCTCTGGGATTATTGCCAAAAATATGTTTTTGTGACATTTTGTAAATGTACCTGCATCCTTAGATAACATTATTTTTGTTGTTGATCAAAGCTATTTATGAAAAGAAACAGAAGGAAAGAGGTATAAGCTCTATCAAAGTAAGTGCAGGCAGTTTACCTAGTGAGACAAAAGGAAAATGACAGAGATGGTGAAAGAAAAGCTGAACTTGAAATGCAGCAAAAATTACTATCTTGCAAAACTCATTCCAGCTTTTGAGTTTGCTAGAATGGAGAAATGTGATTGAAATGCTCGTCTTCAGGTTCAGGTGAAGAGGAGTTTACAGGCATCACATCAAGTCAGGAAGTGATTCAGTAAGTTAAAGGCAATGAAGAGTTTGAGATTGCTGAAGCAACACAAATGACAGAGCACCTTCTGTCAGGGGATTGAGAGAAAGATCAGAAAGGACAAGACTGAAAGTGGATTGAGCAGAGGAAGATATACACATTTAAAATCCAAGTTGAAAAGGAAAGGGTGTCAGTGAAGTATTATCAAGATGTTTCAAATTCCATTTGGAGCTATGTAAGAAAATTGTGACTATAGCAAAGAAATGATTACTGTACTAAATAGTATTTATAGAACTTATCCATCACAAGATGTTGAACTGCTTGACAAAGGTACTTACGTATTTTATTTTTAGTTCATAGGTGATTAAACAGAACAAGTTGGCTTGAGCAGTTGCACAGAAAGTCAGAAGCACAGCAAACTACTGATCAAGAGCCACTATGTACAGTAGTCTAAGTGTAAAGATGCTAGAATATGCTCTTTCACATCAGGGAGCTGTTCATCTCACAGCTGACATTTCTGTGCAACTACACCACAAAAATGCTATACTGTGTAATATCATCCCTGTGTTACCTGAGTTCAGAGCATCACAAAACTACTTCTAGGCTTTGGAAACTGATGTCAAATGTTTATCAAGATAGCTTGCAAATTCTCTTTGCATTTCATCCGCATTTAACAGCATATTATAAGTGGCATGTCAGTAAAAAATAGATTCAGTCTTGCCAGCAACAGAAAGCAGAGAAGGAAGAGGCAGTAGTTGGCTCCCAGCAATGTTCTGAACAAGTCTGAACTGAGACAGCTTTCAGGCTCTTTAGTTAAATTAGAGTTTTCCTTTAGTCCTCTGCATGATAGGGTTGTTCTTTTAAGGATACCACCATTTTGCAAACATCTCAAAAACTGAAATACAGTCTTAGAAAACTGGCATCTTTTTGTACTGCTTAGGTTATAGTAGATACCAGTGCATAATACATAGAGAAAATACCCCTCAGTACACTGTGAAAGAGAGCAGAAACATTGTGTAAAACACTAGGGGAACACTGTTTCTGGCTGACAGGTTTTAATCGGAAAGGCACAAAAATCTTGGGATGTCACAAAGAGCTACAGATCTCTTCCAAAGAACAAAAGACAGTTGTGGCCACCTCTGTTACTGGTGTTCCAAGGCAGAGCTGGAATGCAACTGTGCATGTCCATCCCCTCTGCTGTCCACTAGTTCATAGCACTACAGCGGGCTGAGTTTCAGGGACTGCTTATATGGTCATTGCAGTTGTTTGAGGCTTTTTCCAGAAAACCTGTCTCATGCCCATGTTTTGTCCTGATTTACCTGTCACTTTTATTAGTCCTGGATTCGGTTTGATTTGTGGGTTAAGTTTACATGGGTGAAAATAGACCTGGGTACATCCCAGTGTCCCAAAACAACTGTTACCCACCTTCCAGCTCCTCATTGCAGCATCACCTTTGTGCTGATTCTCCTGATTCCCTACGCCTTTGTGCAGGGGCTTCTTTGTAGTCATTATCATGACTACCAAAGCTAACCAAAAACTCGTAGCAGTGCTTCCTCCACCTGGCTTCCCACAATTGGAAAATCATGCTGATTGTTCTGGATGAACCAGATAGAGGATGAAGAGATAATAATAGAAATTATTAAGTTTGGCGTTGTGATTTATTGCCTTCCTGTGGTGCTACAATCTCAAATGTGGTGAACTGAAAAGATCAACTGATATTTGAGCAAGAGGATGTGGACTTATCCGGAAAGGTTCCAATGTGGAGTGGCCACAGCAAAAGGAAGCACAAGTGGTTTAATCATAGGATAATCATGCCATGGTGACTCACTGATCATGGGTAGATTGTTCAGCTTGCATATCCACCAGGAGCTCAAAGTGTGAACAGGCTTTGGCAAGAAACTGAAGTGTGCAAGTGTTTGAGCAAACAGAGAGTCCTTTTTTCTGTAACTTATCAGAGGAGTTGTCTCCTTGGATGCCTGATCATGAGGATGGCAGTACTCTTGCTGTTTTGCTCAAAGCTGTAAGCAACCTTCAGCAATGTGGATAGTCAGAGAATATGCCAGACTTATGTAGAGGCCCTTAAGGAAAATTACTCACTGGAGCCATTTATACCAACTTGTATTTGCGACGGAGGGGGAAAAAAGAAGAAGATATTTCGGATCAGCATTGCAGATCTTAAATCCATAAAAGAAAAATACTGCAAGTGGCCATGTTTGCATATAGAATGGTGCTTAAAGAAGATAAAATAGCAACAACAATTTGCTGAAAAATCCTAAGGATAGGTAAGGTGGAAGTAAAAACAACTGCGTCTTAGTTGATCATTTTCTCACTTCTTTCTTTTGGTTCCTGAATCCAGCAGTTATTTTAATAACTTTTGAATGTAAGTTACTTTGTTTTCACATTACCTTTTGAAGACAGGAAAAATTCTTCCATAGGTGCTTGCAGAGCTGATCTGCTTCTTATAACTCTTACAGAATCTCTTCAAGAAAGGAATAAGGAAAAAAAAAGTAAAAGCATGCTGTTTGTCAAATGGCAGTAATGGCTCCTGTCAGACAGTAGAAAGGGGGATAAAGGTGTAATAGAGCTCACTGCTATTACTTAAGAAGCTTGAAAAAATTGACCTCTACCGGAGTTGGAAAGTAGTTTAGGAAGCTAGTTAGGGAGGTTGAAAATGTGCAGAACATAAAATTAATGTTCTGTTTCAAACACAGGCTAACACAGAGGTGAAAACTTGAAGAAATTCTAATTTTCACGAGGAAAAAGCTAATTTAGAACAGTGATTTTCACATGTAACTCAGTGTCCTCTGCAGGACTTTAATCACTTAAAATGTTTCCTGCAAGTTCATACACATCAGTTTCTGCAAACGGGAGAAGGCACAACAGTCCAGTATGGAACATTTGAAACATACAGCCATCAGTTAAAAAGTAGCAGAGATTCCATAGAAGAACTGAAAAGTATAAATAACTTGGGGTTTTTTTTCCTCCAGTTTCCTGAAAGTTCCAGAAGATTTGGCAAAACCAACATTTTAATCAAAACCAAATAATATGCAAATCTACCATAAATAATGATTTTCCCTGCAATACACTAGACCCCTGAATGTTCTGCCAAGATAACAATCTCTGTATTAGAGTCCCTAGTCTAGAAGGGAAATCCTGAAAAACATCAGGAAGAAGGCAGAAAGAAACTGCCGGAAAGGATCGTGGAATAATTCAGGGTAGAAGGGACCTAACGAGGGCTCAGCCTTCTCTCAAAGCAGGGTCAGCTGTGAGGCCAGACCAGGTTGTTCAGGGCTCTAACCAGTTAGATCTTGGAAACCTCCCAGGGTAGAGATTACACAACTGTAGTGCTGAAGGAGAAACTGAGGTGGTAATAAGGCAGAAATTAAAAATCAGTTTGAATTTTGTAGTGTAGTTTTTTAAGCTTCTAAAAAGCCCAGGCAGTCACACTGTATCTACAAACACTTTATACAGGTGGCCTTTTCTGTGAAGAGCAACCTGCCAAATTCCCGTACTTTGGCAGTACCTGATGAGCTGCAAAAAAATACCTTGCTGAGGTGAGGTAAGGTCAGGAGAGACAGTCAGGAGAGACAAACTGCATGAAAATATCAATGACTGAACGTGCAAGTTGCACGAGTTCTTAAGAATAGCTACCGATATTTGGCTTAATTTTGTCTTTTTCAGTTACAATTTTACAGCAGTACTGTGCATTTATGTGCCACTGGTTACTTTCTGAAGCACAGAAAAAGCTTCTTCATGGTATTTATTTGGCCATATAGCCCCCATTGATACAGAGAAGTGAAGTGATTAACCCAAGGTAACTGAGCATGCCAGTGGGTGGTAAAACCCAGGTGTTGGTGCTGTTTGTACCTCAGTGATCCTTCTCAGTGAGGAAGAGATGACAATACTAAGGTCTCTTGTATGAACAAGAGAATTTTCTGTGAGCAATTTTTCTCCTAAAAAGGTCCCAGAAAATGCTTGAGAAAGGAATGTTGAACACCAGTATGTTTCATGCTGTGTATTTTGCATTGTTTTTTCTTCAGGTATGTGACGTAGCAAAGTTGAAGAGCCTAGTAAATAATCTCTATATAAAGAAACCCAAAAAACTAAAAAGGTAAAATGGAAATGACTGTGTTTGAGACTATTTCCAGTGCTGGAGGAGTGTGAGGCTAGTGCAGTCCAGATTTTAACATCTCTGTCCTGCTGCTGCTAAAGTATGGGTGTAGTCACAGTTGTTTGCCCTTTCATTGCAGGTTAATAAACATCCCTGACAATAGAAACAGGTATGATTTAATCACAGCTGTTACCACAGACAGGACTGTGCCAGTTATGTTTGCATTGCATTTATATTTACAGGAACAAGTTTGTTCAGAAGAAAATTATCTGCCTGTGAATCTGTACTGACATAAAAGTACATCTATTAAATACTTCTTCCATAGAGCAGAGAATGGAAATGGAAAGATAACACCACAAATTAAGTATTTGCTTAAAATATTGAAATAAATTTTAAAAATAGATTAAAAAATTATAAATTTCTGCAGTGTCTTATTTTTGTGTTTTCATAATCAGTACTGACTTCTCCAGAGAAGATGAAGGGCAGAGGATGAATTCCAGGATAACTATCAGATTGCTTATGAAGGTTACTACAATATTTGTCTTGCCCATTCGATGCTGTGCTATGCAGTCAGAAACAGATCTCAGTGTTTTCAAGAGCTGTTCAAGCATAATTAGAAACCCAAAATGAGTTGAAATCTCAGCTGGAGGCTTAGCAATTTGTTTTCATGCTTCAAGTCATTTAAGATTCATATACGCATAACTTTTTGATGGAGTGAGGTGGTATCCTCAATCCAAGTATTCTATTACACCTCACTTTTAGGCAAGATGCAATGCATTCAGTGTCCAGCTATGCAGTGTCTTCTGCCCCTTTGTGTGGCAGAACCTCAGTAGCTGTGGTGCTGCTGTCTCTCTGAGACAAAGACTGCAAAATATACAAAGACTGCAAAAATATAATTATAATAATGTTACATAAGAGTGCATTTGTTTAATTTGTAATACGCTGCAGCAACAGGGTCATTTCTAAAAATATTAGCAATGCAGGGAGTGAGGCTCCTCTGGAGTCTGAAGAAGGTTTCCATGGCAGAAGCTGTGCCTGGGGGAAGAGGGCTGAGGCGTGCAGATGGAGCATGGCTAAGTGAGCAGAGCAGGTCAGAGCGGGTGTGCTGGGAAGGTGCCTCCAGAGGCAGTTCCTGACTCACTGCGTCCTCTAACCAGCTCTCTTGGGAGGGTTTTGGTGGAGTCCTTCGGCAGAGGTTGGAAGTTGCCTTTTCCCCAGTCTGCACAGAGAACTGTCTTTCAGGTGACTCCCCCGGTCACTGCAGGGGGACTTTGTCTAAGGGGATGCAGCCCACAGCTGACTGCACACACTGAATAAACAAGAAATTACTCCCAAACAATTTCGGATGCACGACTTCTTACAGTACCTCTGTTTCATTATGTTCAAAGGGCCCTTTAATAAAGGACTGCATATGTTGGCTGAATTAATTTCAGTTTCAAATAGAAGAACCATGTCTTTAAAAAGAAGGAATGTGCTGGTGCTGTACAGTGCTATTTTTCATGCTGTCTAGAGAGTAATAGAATACTGCTAAAGCAGATTGTCCCCAAGTGTACTTCTCACTGAGGCTGTTCCTTTCTCTGTCCCTGACTGCCACACAGTAGTGTATCAGTGGGGTACTGGCCATCTTCATTGGTGACACAGTTTTTGGAAGGGGAGTTGGAGGAGGGTCATATAAGGTCTATATTTGCTTTTTCAGTGCAGGCAGGAAGATGAAAAGTAATCACTGTAATTAAAAATGAGACAAAGTTTATCTGCATATATAGCACATGTATTTGAGAAACCTCAGTCACCTTATCCTTGAGACCACTGGAATTATTTTTGCAGTGGCATGGAAAAGGCTATGACATAGATAGCTTCAGTTACACAGTCTGATCTGTTCACTTAGAACCAAAATACTCCATCATGGCTGGGCTTCGCGAACGAAGATTTGGGAAGGGCTCCACCCACGCTTGCTACAAGCTCTCTGATGGCTAAAAAGGCCAATGCGAGACAGATAAGTCCGGTCGCAAAAGGCACCGCAGAAAGACTCCCCAGGTGATATCGACAAGACGCGATTCTTTCTGCGCTGTCTCTTCTCCTTGAGAGTGATCCTGCACGTGTTCTCAAAAGAAGCAGCGGCGTTACAGATTGTGTGTCTCCAGTTTTTGGGTTTGGTTGGGATTAGGGGAATAAATAAAAGCCTTGCTGTCACCTTGGTGACCTTAGGAAATTTGAAAGTTTTGCTGTTGACTCTGACTGGCTGCAAATACTAAGCAATTAATACATTTGTGATGGTTTCCTAGCTTCAACAGATGGACTATTTGCTTTATTTTTTGTCAGTCTAGAACCTCAAATGTCTGTCACTTGATGTACAATAATTTGTAGCTTAAAAAAAAAGGACTCCTACTGTAAAGCCTTATAATTAATCACTGGTTATATGGCTTTAATTCATACCTCTTCATTGTTAATTCATTCTGGTTATTGAGAACATTAACAATAAGAACTATTGTGGACTATCATGAAAGTTATTATGTGAAGCGCTCTTTTAGCTCCCAAACCCCACTCTTAAGTCACCTATGCGTGCTGCAGCCTGTATTTTCCCTCCTAGTGATGAGAAATAAATTGAAATTTATATGGTTTGGAATAGCTAATTATGATGTAAGGTGAAAGTGCAGCCAAAATACTTCATTTTGGCAAAATTAATGGGTTTTTAATTTGGATTGTGCTTTTTAATTTTGTGTTATTGCTATCAGTGCATAGTAGTTTCTGTGACACCTGACTACTGTTGTACTTTCAACCATTCTGGTTTTAATCTCCTTTTATGAAGGTGTTTTCTTAATCTAAATATGTGTGAAAGTGATATAGCTTTTGCAATAGATTTGGTTTACATTGATCTAATAAGCCAACTTTAGGAATATCCTTTACCTCTAACTCTTTCCAAATCATACATCAAGAAGGGAATAAACTGGGTTCTCTTCTTTTCTGTGCATTTTCAACAGTTTTGCTTACATTAGTTTTCATTTCATAGAAGACCATTAACTTTAACATGCAGAGACTTGCTTTTATTTGCAGAAATGAATGTTGTTTTTTTTTTAAGTGACAGCATATGCTATAAATTTGATAAAAAAATCCATAGTTCTGTGCTGTGCCAACTCTAGTCACTTTAAAAAAGCATCAGAGTAACTACCATTGTAAATCAATTGTCAGCTCCTCAATATTCCCTCCAGTGGTTTGCTTTTTGATATTGATTACTTCATATTTTAGGGAATCTTCTGAAATCCATAGAAGCACATTAGATGCTGAATTGCCTAACATGATCACTGTAATGTTTTGAAGCCTTGTTTGCCTCTATTGTAATTTTAAGGACTAATTGGATTGAGAGAAGATTGGATATTAGGATATTTTGGTGTTCTGAGCTGGCAGCAATTTCTGTGTTCTAAAAAATCACTCAGCTCCCCTCCACACTAAAAATGTTGATGCCAAGGTTCAATTTCAGTTATTGATTCACTCAGATCATACTCTTTTACTTGGCTTTACCAATTTAGACCCTTACAACTGTAACAGTACCTGTTAATTTCCACATCTTTACAGCTGTATGCCAAACACATGAACAATGTAGGAATATTGAATAAATGCTCTGCAGTATGTAAATTCTTTTTGTTGATATGTTCCTTGCTCTATCCTTCCCTTTGCTCCCACAACATCCAAATGTTTCAGTTTTGGGGAGGTAGTTTTGTTTATGATAACTTAGCATGCAGAGCCTAAACTTGTGTTGGGATTTATCTTGTTTTATGTGTTGGGATTTATCTTGTTTTATGTGTTGGGCTTCTTCCCTTCAATTTCTGTAATTCAGAAGTTTCCTTTCCTGTTCTTTTCCCCCTGTTTGAAAAAGGCTGCCTCCAAGTTGTCTTTGTCCTCTGGAATGGTTTCTTGGTCCTTCCTCATTTTTACTCTGACAGCTAGCACACAGTTTCTTCGCCTCCCTCCGTCCCCTGTATAATCTCACTTGCCATCTCCCACCCTAATTTTTGTAGATAATTTGTGTCCAGGACCTTGGTTATGTGTTTCTTTACTCCCACTACTTCATTTGGCCTTGATTTGAGATGTTGGACATACCTTTTCCTACTTTGCTTCTCTATCTATGCCTCCTCTTTCTTTGCATCAGCCCCTGCTACCTGTCAAATCCTCATGTATCTATTTCCAGGCAGGGGTCATAGCTGGGGCCCTTGTTCTTCAGTCAGTAATAATAACCAACCTGTTACCAGCTGGCTCAGACTTCATCACCACTTATTAAAAATGCAGCTATTTTTTTTCCCCAGAATGACTTGCACAACCCCCTCTAACTCCTCTCTGAAACTCTCATTTTTGTGTAATGTCTATATAAAAAACAACCTTGAGAGCAGTTCAGTTGTCAGTGTGCTGTGACAGTTTCAGAAATTCAGACTGCATCTTTCTTGGTTTTCTCTTGCTTTCAATTTCCATTTTAATCTGGTTGAAGGCAGGGATCATGTATTTTCTGTCTCTGTAGAACATCAAACAGTCCATAATTAGGGGTACTAGATAGAATGATAGCATAAGTAATATATCCATGTGAATCTCTCATATGAAAAACATTTAAGATGTTGGTAAAGATACTGAGTTAAGGGTAGTGAGATAAGAGATCTATTGAAATAAGTCTTTTGATTTACTGTATTTGCTGAAGTTCTGATTAACCAACAGAATAGAAAGACCTTGGGGCTCTCCTGAACCATTTCTCTAAGCCATTTCCCTCCAAATTAATGGCCTTTAGAATGGATTTTTTTTTTTTTTAAACACTAATGAAGATTTTCATTTGTGCTGGGTTTTGGCAGATATTTATTACAATCTGCAGTGAAGTTTGCTACGCCACAGAGGTTACTTTGGAAAACAAACAAATTAACCAAATACGGCTCTCTAATTCCAATGTCTATATGTCTACAAATTACCATTTTGATTTGGATTATAGAACATAAAGAAGTGATTTTAACAGACACATCAAGATTCCTAATCCTTACTATTTTTAAGCTTATGAAGAGTTTCATTCCTAGTTTTGCACTGGGACCAACTAATAAATGTCAGTGAATCTTGAACTTGTCTTCTCTAAATGATAGTAGGCTCTTCCATATTTTTTCCGACTGTTTAAAATATGAAAACATATTTCAGTCTGGATATAAAATACACAGTGCTATAACTCAGTATTTTTGGGTTTCTTTGAATTCCATGGAAAACATAAAACAAATAAAAATCCATCAAACTATTAAAGTTCTGTAACCTACCTATGAAAAGATTTTTTCAGTGAATAATATAATGACCTCTTTTTCCTGTATAATACTGAGGCATAATGATGTATTTAGTATTCTTGATTTTAAAATGGTAAGAAATGGACTGCAGTGCAGAGCATATATGAAATAAGATTTTTTTTTCATAATGATAACTCTTAATGTACTTATTGGATAATGGGTAAGATTACGTAGTTACACTCTATCTCTATAAAAATGTCTTCTGATGTTCAAATTACATGGAATTTTTCATTATGTTAAAACTCTTAAAATTTACTTTTATCTCTTTTTAATTGTCTGTTTTCTTTACATTTAGTTTGCCTATTAAAAGAGTTCCTTTTTTAAAAGAACATGTTTTCTTTGTATAAAATTAA